>CM047805.1:96561373-97231033 GCA_026214975.1 Gentiana macrophylla
CCCCTCGCTTGGTGCTTTCTCTCTTGAGATTTCTCGGGTACAAGCATCTTACAACCGATCTTGCTTCTCACTGATTCACCTTTCGCTTAGTCCTTTGTGTACAAACTTCCGGCCGAGACATAGTTTTCTGACTTGCTTCAGGTTGGGAAGTTGTTCCTGCGATTTCCTTTGTAGGTGCAGATTGCCTTGCTTGCTTCCCTTCCTTGATTCTTTTTAAGTAAAACTGAATGATTCCACTGAGTGTCTTCTTCAGTCGGAATCTATCAACCGTTTCTTGTCCTTCGGCTTGAGCTCTTCTTGCACTGTCTAATTCAGCCAAGTGTTGTTTCTTAAACTGATTGACAACATAGCCTGCCCAGTTGAATTCTATGCCATCCCAGATTATATTCATGAGATGAATATTTTCTTTTGACTGTATAATGATGCCTTTTGATTTCCCGATGACATGTTTGCTGAGCCATCTGCTGAGGTGTCCAAATTCTGGCTTGATTTTATATACATGAATACCAGGTTGGATTGGTTCCGTATAAAAAGTAAGTAGCTCAAGAAAATCTTCTCTTTTCAATGGTAAAGTAGTCCAATCTGTTGTTGTCACAGTTGAATTTGGGAAGCCAAAGAGTGTCCTTATGACGCTTTCATTGAGAACAATGCGATCTCCACGAACTTTGGTCATCAGAGAGTCTCATTCCAAACGCATATTTTGCCAAAATGGCAAAATTCCTTCAGATCACGTTCTTCTTTTGAACTTAACTTCCAAGTAAGTTTCTCAAGCCTGGTTGTTTCACGATTTTATCACATACCTGAAATTGCTAACAGAGTGTTTTGACACGAGCTTCATACATTTCAATGTTAGCTCATCTAACTCATATTAATCTTTCTTGTTTTGATTTTTCAAGTGGTCATTTTTGAGTGTGAATACAAAATTGATTTTTGAGAAGAGAGATTTTGAAGGGTTTGTTTTGTTTTCTCGGAAAGGATTGAGAATTTTGAATTTTGATTGGAAATAATGTGAACGGAGGTTGAATAAATAGGTAGGGAATTCTGGCGGTTGAGTAGTACAACTTTTCAAATTCCATGATGGTTTTGGGTAAATCGATGCATGTATCTGCTCGACAATCGTAGGGTGTACACGCTAAATTCGACAAAAGAAGAATCATGTAATTAATGTGACATAACCACTGTTGATTTTATCATGTCAAACTTTGACTGAATTTGACTGGAATAGAGACTGATGTTGAGGTCAGTTTTAGAAATAATGTCCAGTTCCATCAAACTTTCAGTTTTAGTTAATCAGTTTGAGATTGTTGATGTCAATGACTGATCTGTTAAGTGAGCGCTCCCAACATAACAAAGATTAACCCCCTTGACGAATCTCTGGCTTAACTGATTTAACTGACTTTGATTATTCCCAACTCATTTCTTAATTTTGCAAATCTTTCTTTGTCCAATGGCTTTGTAAAGATGTCTGCCAACTGATCTTCAATAGGTACATAAAGAACTGTTATATCCTTTTTCTCTGAATGATCTCTTATAAAGTGATGACGCACATCAATGTGTTTTGTTCTTGAGTGTAACATTGGATTATCAGTGATTGCAATTGTACTTGTGTTATCACACATTATGGGAATTGTTCCTTCTTCATCCCATAATCTCTTAATTGTCGTCGATCCATAAAACTTGAGCACAACAACTTCCAACCGCTATGTACTCGCTTGGTACTGCTGAAGTTGAAATTGAGTTCGCTTGTTAAAACCATGACACAAGTCTGTTTCCTAATAACCGACATGTGCCTGATGTGCCTTTTCTATCCACTTTGCATCCAAAGATAACTGAGTCCAATAAGAGATCGCCTTGAATTCTCCTTTTTTGAATACCATATTCCAACTCCATCTGCCTTTCAAATATTTCAATGTCCTTTTCAGGATGTGAGATGACTTTCTTTTGGTTTGGATGAAATCTTGCACATACACCAACAAAGAAAAAGATATGTCCGTCTCTACTTGCCGTAAGATAGAGTAAGCTTCCAATCATCCTTCAGAGAGTGTTTGATCAACATCTTTGCCTTCTTTGTCTTCATCTAGCCTGATGTTGGTCCCCATTGGTGTAGAAATTCCAGTAGATTTTTCCATACCAAACTTTTTGATAAGTTCTCTTGTATACTTTGTTTGGTGAATGAAAACTCCATCATCTAACTGTTTAACTTGTAAACCAAGGAAGTAATTTAATTCTCCCATCATACTCATCTGAAATTTGCTTTTCATCAGACTTGCAAATTTATCACAAAGCTGTTCATTTTCTGATCCGAAAATGATATCATCAACATAAATTTGAACAAGTAGAGTATCTTCTCCATTCTTCATTCTGAATAAAGTTTTGTCGATTGTTCCTTTGATAAATCCATTATCCACCAGAAACTGAGATAGAGTTTCATACCAAGCTCTTGGTGCTTGTTTAAGTCCATAAAGAGCTTTCCTTAACTTGAAAACTTTGTATGCTTGATCTTTGATTTCGAATCCAGGTGGTTGTTGAACGTATACTTCTTCTTCAAGAATTCCATTCAGAAATGCACTTTTAACATCCATCTGATAAACCTTGAATTTCTTATGAGCTGCAAAGGCAAGAAATAGTCTGATTGCTTCTAATCTTGCAACTGGTGCGTAGGTTTCTTCAAAGTCTATGCCTTCAGCTTGAGAGTATCCTTTAGCTACAAGTCTAGCTTTGTTTCTGATGATATTCCCATCTTCATCAAGTTTATTTCTGAAAACCCATTTGGTTCCAATGATATTGACATGAATTGGTCTATCTACCAATTCCATACTTGATTTCTCTCGAATTCATTGAGTTCTTCTTGCATAGCTAATATACATCTGGATCTTTCAAAGCTTCTTCAATTTCTTTAGGTTCGATTGAGATAGGAAACACGCAATCATCGCATCTAATTGATGTCTTGTTCGAACGCCAGTTTGAGTATCACCAATTCTTGTTCTTCAGGGTGATCTCTCATCCATTGATATGTGGGTGTTTGTATCAAAGGATTTACATCTTGTTCGACTGGTTCTTCAAGAACTGGTTCTTGAATTTCTTCATTTGGATCAGGAACATGTAATTCATGAGTAGTTTCTTGAGTAGTTGGAATTTGAGACTGATCTGGATCTGAACATTCTAAAATCTGTAGTCTTCCAATGTCAACTGAGACTGGTTCTGGCATGACTGGTAACTGAGACTGAGAAACTGGTTCTTGTCGCTCTTCAGTTGTTTCTCCTGGGAAGTTTGGTTCGTCAAATACCACATGTATTGATTCTTCATGCTTGAGTGTCCTTTTCTTTAGTACTCTAAAAGCTTTGCTGACACTTGAATATCCTAGAAAAATTCCTTCATCAGCTTTGGGCTGAAAAACATGAAGTTGATCTTTCCTATTGTTGTGAATGAAACATTTTCTTCCAAATGCATGAAAGTAGGAAACATTTGGTTTTCTTCCATTCCAAATTTCATAAGGAGTCTTCTCATGCCTTTTGTTCATGAGAGCTCTGTTTTGTGTATAACAAGCTGTGTTAACATCTTCTGCCCAATATCTTTCAGGTAACTTAGCTTCACAGATCATTGTCCTCCCAAATTTTCTTTGAGTGTTCTGCTTTTCTCTTTCACTACACCATTCTGGTTGAGGTGTTCCTGTGGCGCCAGGGCTGGTGTAAGACACCATTCTCTTCACAGTATTCAATAATTACGCTGTTAAGAAATTCAGTTCCTTTATCTGATCTAATTTTCACAACTGATACTCCTTTCTGATTCTGAAGTCTCTTGAGTAACTCAGTAAGTCTTTGCTTGGTTTCAATTTTCTTGGTTAAGAAAATAACCCAAGTGTATCTTGAAAAATCATCTACTACCACAAATGTGTACTTCTTTCCATTTATACTAATTGGTGTAATAGGTCCAAATAAATCCATGTGTAGCAACTCCAGATGTCTAGTTGTTGAATATTGAGATTTGGTCTTGAAACTTGCTTTTGTTTGCTTTCTTTGTTGACATGCATGATGTTGGAAATAAAATTTATGTTTTGATGATGATTCATCACTTATTTGTTAATTGTTCTTAACCCCATTGATGAAGTGTCATAACTAGCTGTTATAGTGCAAAGCAAAAAGATGTCTAGATATCAATGTATAGGATTTATTAGAGTCTAACATTTGTATAAGTTAAATCAGACAAGCACTGTAATAGTTCTAGGCTGGAACTGAGAAATGAAGAAACTGAGATTTAATCTAACTGAGATTCTACAAGAAACTGAACATAGAGCACACCAACAGAAGACTGAAGAAGATAAGTTCGTTGAGGGACACAGACTCGGTTGGCTTATCTAGAAGACTGAAGAACTGAGGGACACATGCTCAGTTATTGAAGATTGAAGAACTGAGGGCTCAAGCTCAGTTATGAAGATTACAAGTCGAGACTGTAAAGTTGGACTTCAGGCAAGATTGTGATGACCTGAACTGACTTTATGGATCGTGTATGAAGACCTAAGAATCATAAGGACAATGAATTCTTAGATAATAATGAGTCATGGTGTACTCTGATTAAGTCAATAATAATCGATGAAAATCGAGTACTTGATATTTGAAGAAGAGTAAAATGTCGCTAATGCTCCAAGTCGCTAGAAATCGATAAGTTAAAAAATCAGTATAAAACTGATAAGGAAACTCAGTTTTATATATCAGTCATCCATCAAACTGATCGTACAGTCGAACGTTGTAAAGGAAGCAATTTTATTGGATGAACTACTGACAAATCAGAACGGTCATAAAATATAGCCGTTGCAAGATTCAAGCAGGATGAACGTTGAATGAACCCCTATAAATAGATTACTTCTACGACATCATAAAAGGTGCATGTATGTGATAACAAAGCAAGAAAATTAAAAAGAATCTATCTAGTCAAGAAAGATCAAATTGAGGGGGAAAGCCAAATTCAAAAGAATACCTGCTAAGTGTTTAATTGCAAGATCAAGAAATTTCTTCAAAGTGTTCAAGCATATTCAAGCAGATTCAAGATCTTTCATTTGAAGAAATACAGAGCCATGCTTAAATTAATCATCCGTAAGAAAAGCTCAAATCACGCTTGAATCATAGTTATTGATTCAAAGTCTCAACTTTGATTTTATCAAAGGTTTAGACTGTGAAACACCAAGAAGGTGTGAAGGACAGTTGAGTGCAGTCAGGAAGACTATGTTTGTGATGAGCTGGTGAAGAGGCAATTCTACCCTCCAAGGACCAGTGGTTCAAACAGTTGAAGAGCAGTGTTAACGGTGATTTTTACGGTTTATACGACTTTATTTCGTAGCAATTTCCTTTGTGTTTTATTACTTTTTATAGAAAATTAAGTGTTTAAATGATTTATTGATAGAATGCGTATGGAAATGATTTAAATGCAAAGTTGAGCTAATTTCGTGGTCTTATTGATAATTATGTGTGGTTTTACACTTTGCACGTTTCATGGTTTTGTAGGTCCGCGAACATGTTGTGAACGGAGTTTAAATGGGATGGAGGAAGATGCAAGTCGACTTGAAATGGAGAGGACGGGCGCCCACGAAAGAAATTCGATTCAGGGAAGATGACTTTTTGTTGAACGAGCGCGCTCCAAAACACATATAGACGGGCGTCTGAAATGACTCGCCCGACTCAAAGATTTCAAGTAGTTGGATGGGCGTCCAAATTACCTTAAACGGGCGCCCGTGAGAATAGAAAGGATAGACTTGGAGTTATCTTTATTTTTATTTATTTATTAGGTTTAGACTTTCTACCAATTATACCCTAAGTCGGCTAAAACAACTATATAAAGGAGTCATTCAGCAGAACAGGAACAACTGTTGGATCGTAGAGTGCGCAATATATATCCTGAGGGGGTGAATAGGATATTTAACGGCTTTTTATATTTTAATTAGCCTTTTTTGGAGTTTAATCGATTAACCTAATGTGAATAATAAACTAGGCGGAAGATCTAGCTAATATCACGTGTATAGGTTAATTTTCTTGTGAACGACGTATTCGTAATCATTTAACGTGTTGATCAACTTAATCGGTTTAGCATGCCAAGTTTAGTGTGTTTCTAATTTAGTTTCAGCAAGCACTATTTCAGATTTTATCTTTAATAAAATATAAGTGTTTCAGTCAATCACACAGATTACTATGCTATTACAACACTTTTGAAAATAAAATAGGGTTACAGAATAATACGGTATTCTGACTTGCTTGACTTTAGATCACACTGTAGTGATTGAATCTAAACCACGGTAGTGACACAGTCACTAAGATTCAATCACAGTTCTGTTTCTAAAGCTCAAACACAACAGAATAATACAACAGCCTCAGTACCTTAACAAACTAAGTCTTATTCTCAAAAGAAACGGTTTTGAAAACTCAGCACTTAGAAAGCTTAAGGTAAACACGTGAACTTACTGATGATGAGTCAAGGACTCAAGTGTGAGAGGAACGGTGCAGTGATACAAGAAGAAGAACCTTAGATGCAATCCAAGTCCTATCCTAGCTCAAAGCAATCCCACACTTTCTTTTACTCTAATACTCGGTTTGAGAGTACTTAGAATAACAGCAAACTTTCCCAGGTTACAAGGCACAATTTTTAGTAAGAGAGAAATGTTTGATCAGCTTAGTTACCTGATCAGTTTTGATATATCTGATATATATAGGCAGTGAAGTGAAGTGAAGAGGTGTAATGCATGTGTAGTAAATGAGGTGCATTGAGACTCTAAACAAGAGAGTAGGGTGGCGTGTTATGCAATGACCAAGGAGACTTAAATGAGACTGTTTAGATACCCAAGATTTAATTCACTAATGACATAACAGTCAATGACATTTTGATGACAATAAATGTACAAATAAAATTAATTTAGACACATGACTAATTCATCATTTTATTTTGTTCATTTTATATTAAATGAATGCAAAAGCCTATATAATCAGATGTAGAGGTTTAGTGTATGTATATTTTAGTGTGACACAAATATAGAGATAAATTTGTTCACACTCCTGAGGCACAAGGGACATCATTTCTGTAATATTTATCACATAGAACATATCATACAGAAAGAGTTTTACAGATCTGCCCCTTCAAGTATATCACATCTCTTAAGAGATCAATACTTGTATACACATTTTAAATCATGTAAAATAACAAAGACATGCAAGTTAAGTGAGGTGTGTGAGAGTGTGTTTTCTCAAGGATGGAGTGCAATCCTAGAGTCCGTCACAACATTCAAATATACATTAAATCGAAACGTGAGTGTGTGAGAATATTGTGTAAACTGGAAAACACCACAGTGACACATAACAAGTTATACAATAAACACTGATTGTGAAATTTACTTAACACATCTTCAGTTTAAAGGCATGAACATATTTTTCATTTAAGTGACTCAGATGAAGACTGAAGACTTATACTCGAGAAGATATATGCAGCTAATCATTTTTAAATATTTTTATTAAAACTTTATTTTAATAGAATAGCCTTCAGATAATTAATTGAATCGAAAACCCATTTTGATTATATTAACAATTTGACTCAAAATCATCAGAGATTTCAACCATTTTACCTGAGCCAAATTCGAAACGAATCTGGACTATACCTGAGGCAAGATGAATATTTTGAGAGCGATTTGAGTGCAAAGACAGCCCTTTTTCTTGTCTGAATCTCGAATTAAACATCGTCCAGTCAGAGAGAGTTAAATCGATTATCATGGAGATAGATCGTTACTTCGAGTTAGTGAACCATGCCGGAAAGACGGGCTGCAGCAAGAACGAGCAACGATTGAATCGAAAGTTGACCAAAGGTCTGAAATTTCTCATCATCGGACTATGAAACGACTTCATTGAAGATTGGATAATCCCCTCAGTATTCTGAAATTGGTCAAGAAGGAGGAACGTTTGGAAGAGGAATTCAAAGCATGAGAGAGTAAATCGAGATAATGACTTTGAAATATTTCAGAGCAATTAATGGAAAGAAAATGGAACGGCTGGAGTTAATGGGGAGTAGAAAGCGGCCGTTTTGAGAGTAGAGGATTAGGGCAGCCGAGTTTTATGTGTAATGGAATGAGGGAGTTAGGTTTTTAGGAGATATAAGGCTGCTAGTAGTTGTCTAGTTAAGTGGGCTTAGGTGTAGTGATAGTTTAGAAGATCTCATAAGTCCAATTAATAGAATTTAGATAAATAGATGCTGGGCCGTAGAGAATATGTAGCTGAGCCCAAAACCATTTCTCAGTTTGATGCATCATATATTTATTTTATATAACACCATATCATATGCAATGTGATGATAATGAGATATATATATCAAACACATATTATTTTAATCATTTATGGTGTGTATTTCATGGTACTACGCAAAAAATAAAAATGCCGTTGTAAGTCATACGACTTCTTGGCAGGGTTAGTCACGTATAAATAATATATATGGCACATAAAAGGTAATGTAAAATTAATCAAACCACATACGGAATATTGTGGGCACAACAATATCCCAACAATTCTCCCCCTTTTGATTAATTTTGCAAAATACCTACGCTCCCCCTAAATTGCAGCTCCCCCTACATATATACATCTCTCCCCCTTATTTTGAAAAAGGAATCAAAAGAAGGGTCTAAAGATGAACCATACATAAGTCACTACGCAGCTTTTCGAACAAAGCTTGGGGTAGAGGCTTCGTGAAAATGTCAGCGACTTGCTGCGCAGTAGGCACAAACTCTATAGATATCGTACCATTGGTCACATGGTCTCGTATAAAGTGATAACGGATATCTATATGTTTGGCACGAGAGTGCAATACCGGATTGCGGGACAAGTCTATGGCACTAGTGCTATCACAGTAGACTGTCACGCAAGGTATAGTAAGGCCGAAATCAACAAGCTGCTGTTTGATCCACAAAAGCTGGGCACAACAATTACTTAAAGCAACATACTCGGCCTCAGTGGTGCTCAAAGCAACGCTAGGCTGCTTCTTGGAGAACCATGAGACGAGTCGATTGCCCAAGAACTGGCACGTGCCACTAGTGCTTTTGCGTTCCACTCGGCAACCTCCATAGTCGGCATCACTATATGCGAGTAGTGTGAATGGTGTAGATGTGGCATAAAATAGACTCAAAGTGGGGGTGTGCCTAAGATAGCGAAAAAAATTTGTTTGATCGCTCCAAAGTGTGACATCTTAGGGTTTGCTTGGAATCGTGCACATAGACAAACGGCAAACATAATATCGGGTCGGGAAGCAGTCAAATAGAGTAGGGAGCCTATCATGGATCTATAAAGGTGTTGGTCAAATGGTTGGCCATCTTCATCCGTAGTCAGCCTGACAGATGAGGTCATAGGCGTGCTTGCAGGCTTAAGTGTGTCAAACTTGAATTTAGTGAGCATGTCTTTAATGTATTTGGTTTGACTAACATGTGTTCCTGAGGGAGTTTGTTTGATTTGTAGACCAAGGAAGAAAGTGAGCTCTCCCATGGCCGACATCTCAAAATTAGACTTCATCAAAGTCTCAAACTCAGGTCATAGAGTGCGATTGGTGGAGCCAAAGATGATATCATCTACATATACCTGAGCAATCAGGATATCTGAACCAGATTTCTTAATGAATAGAGTATTATCTACTCTACCCCTAGAGAAACCATGTTCCAGTAACATAGATGATAGCCGGTCGTACCAGGCTCGGGGGGCTTGCTTCAAGCCATAAAGTGCTTTCTTGAGGCGGTAGACATGATCTTGGTGAAGTGTATCCTCAAAACCCGGAGGTTGGCGAACATACACTTCCTCCTTGATAAGACCGTTCAAAAACGCACTTTTAACGTCCATCTGGAATAGCTTTAGGTCAAAAGCGGATGCAAACGCTATGAGTAGGCGAATGGCTTCAAGCCGAGCGACTGGAGCAAAGGTCTCATCGTAGTCGATGCCTTCCTCTTGGCAATACCCTTGTGCCACCAGTCGGGCCTTATTCCGAACAACTACCCCATTTTCATCCATTTTATTCCTAAAGACCCATCGCGTTCCTATAGTGTGTGTCTTGGGAGGTAAAGGGACTAGTTCCCATACATCATTTCTTTCGAATTGATGTAACTCCTCTTGCATGGCTATCACCCAATCTGTGTCTAATAGTGCTTCTTTTATATTTTTAGGTTCAATTAAAGATACTAAAGCAGTAAAAGGAGAGGAAAAAGTGGACCGACGAGTGGATACACCAGCAGTGGGATCTCCAATGATAAGATCTGGAGTATGATCACGATCCCAAGTACGTTGTCGTGAGGAGGCAGGTAGCTCATTTTGTTCAGTATGTTGTTCACCATGGGGTTCACCATTTGCTAAGGTTTCATCACCCATGGGTATGTTTTCAGCAATAGGAGGCTCAGGAGTAGGAGTTTCAGGAATCTCCGGGCTTACTTCATTTGTGGCCGGAGGAAGAAACTCAAACTCAGAATAATCTGCAAGCTTAGCCTTTTCTAATAATTCTTTAATTCCTTCCACATTAATACACGCATTAGTCATGGAATATGATTCATTAAATGATACATGTATGGACTCACAAACGCGTCGTGAAATCGGATCATAGCATCTATATGCCCGTGAGGTTTCGGAATAACCCACGAATATGCATTCGGTGGACTTAGATGCAAATTTATCCAAGTTTCCCTTATCGTTTAAGACAAAACATTTTGACCCGAAAACATGGAAATAGTTTATTTTGGGTGGTCGGTTCCTAAGAATCTCGTAGGGAGTCTTGTGCAAGGTCTTTCGAATAGATAATCTGTTAATATTATAACAGGCACAAGAAACCGCTTCAGCCCATAGGAAACGAGGCACATTGAACTCGTTTAGCATCGTTCGTGCCGACTCCTGGAGAGAGCGATTTTTACGCTCAACAACCCCGTTTTGTTGTGGAGTTCTAGGAGCAGAAAAATCATGTCGAATACCGGAGTATTCACAAACTCAATGAGTTCTCGCATCAATGAATTCTCCGCCTCTATCGCTCCGGACGATACAACCGATATATCGAAAGTATTCTCAGTAATTGCTTCACCAGAGTTTCAAATGACGTAGCACTCGCTACTCTTGTGAGTCAAGAATGTAACCCATGTGTCGAGAGTAATCATCTACAACTACGAGGGCATACGACTTCCTCTCAAGGCTTCGAACACGACTTGGGCCAAACAGATCGATATGCAAGAGTTCGAGTGTGCGTGTAGTGGTGATGTCTTGTTTGGATTTGAAAGAAGTCTTTGTTTGTTTGCCTTTGATGCAAGGCTCACAAAACTTGAAGTCTTTCAAGTCAAACTTTGGTAGTCCACGAATTAGATTTTGACTAATCAATTTCTGCATGGTGGAGATACCAACGTGTCCTAGGCGTCGATGCCAGAGATTAACATTGTCATTCTCAGAGACAAGACAAGATATTGGACAATCCGGAAGCTTATCAAGTTCGATCGTATATATATTGTCCTCACGATGACCGGACAAAAGAAGCTTACCAGACATATCTTTTATCTTACATGTCTTTTTGTCAAATGTAATCTCTAGATCGGAATCACTAAGTTGGGAAATGCTTAAAAGATTATGAGTTAAATTGTTGACAAAATACACGTTGTTTATGATGAGCGATTCAGGGTTACCAATTGATCCTTCACCAAGAATCTTTCCTTTGGAGCTATCACCAAAAGTGACAGAGCCTCCTTTGGATTTGGGTTCGTAAGTTCGAAAGAGTGTGAAGTTTCCGGTCATGTGTCTAGAGCAACCGCTGTCTAGCACCCATTTATTAGGATTCTTCATGGTCTTAGTTTAGGGTAATCCTGCAACCAAAGAGTAGTTGAGGTCCCTTTTAGTCTTTTGGGTCCTTAAGGGTTAGTATTGGTGGAAACCTTTCTCACCCATACTTGTTTGACTTTGGGTACCCATATCTTCTTAATCTTGGGTTTATGTGCAGGTCTAGATCCATAGGAACTAGAGGGCTGATCATAAAAGCCAAAATAAGACCCATATGGATAGTGGGGCTGGTCATAGTGATATTGTGGTTGAAAATTGTTATACGAATTATAGGACACTCGTGTTTTAACATAGGTGTAGTTAGGTGCTTGATGTATCCCATAATCATGGTGCATACGTGGAGCATAGTTTGTTTGACGAGAGGTAGTCTGTCGAGTTGGACTCTTGAGTACCTCCGGTCATACTTGTATGCGTGTTTGGGTGCTTTTGTGTCTTTGTTTGTAAAAACGTTTGGGGAAGAAGTCCATTGTTCTTTAAGGCAATTGGCCTTGGTTCCAAGATCTTTTCTTTGAGCTTCAAGTCTTTGAGAAGAGTCTCCTTGTAAGAAGTCTCATACCCACTGACTATTGGCCCCTTCTCTAACCCTTGAATGGTTTTCTTGAGTGTAATAGACTCAGTTTTTAGAGAAGCATTTTCCAACTCAAGATCTTGATACTTTAGCTCAAGTGCACTTAAAGAATTAATTAGTTGGAGGAGTTGATCCTCATTTCGCAAAATAATATCTTGTAGGTGTTCATTTTTGCCTTTAAGGTTTGAGTTTTCGATAGCTAATTTTTCATTTAATTCATACAATTCATCATTTGTGAAAGATGGATTAGACAATCTCATCTGTGTCGTTTGTGGTCCTGGGAGTATGCCATAAGAGCAACATTTGCTTTCACTCTTTTCGAGTCGATTCAAGAACGTCGTTGTCCGAACTATCGGACCAAGCGGCTAATGCAGAGTTTAGATTTCTTTTATCAAAAAGCAGTTTTGGTTTCTTATCGTTCTTAGACTTACGATTCGGGCGATCACTAGCTATGTGACCTTTTTGGTTGCATTCGAAACATCGAATCTCGGATCCCACTTTGGACTTACCTTTGTGGGCTTTGTAATCAGGCTTAGAGCCTTTGTTATACTTCAAGAACTTCTTGAAGTTTCGAACCATAAGTGCAATGTTCTCATCTTCACCGCATCACTTTGTCGATGAGTCTCGCCTCGATTTGTTTGGATTTAGCTTTCAGCGCTATTCCCTTAGTCTCAGGCTTCACTTGCTTGCGTGAGGTCAGCATACTCTCATGCACAAGCAATGAACCAATCAGTTCATCCTTTTTCAAAGTGTTCAGATCCTTAGCTTTGTTGTATAGCCGTAACCATGGCGTCCCACTCTTAGGGCGAGGCTTCTTAGGATTTTCTCGAACAATCTTTTGGATTTAAAGGTTTTACCTAGTGCAGATAGTGTTGTGATAATATCGGTGAATCTGGTATCCATGTTATCGATTGTCTCATTCGAATCCATCCTAAATGATTCATATGCAAACATGAGTTGGTTAATTTTATTATCCTTAACTTGATTATTACCTTCATGACGCATTTCAAGATGATCCCAGCATTTCCTTGGCGGTCTTACATCCTAAGACGACTTTACCCTCAATTTGGACTTAAGGCATTAACAAGAATAGCAGCTTGCCTTAGAGTTGAGAGTAATCTTCGATTATCCTCATCATCTAAATCACTCTTTCCTTCTTAATAAGTACTCTAACACCCTCATCGCTAACCTCTTTTGTAGAACAAAGGGTCCATCCTCTATAATGTACCATGAGCGGATGTCCATTGCTTCTACATGCAATTTCATTGCCCTCTTCCATTGGATATAATCAGCACCATCAAAGTATGGAGGTCTTGCCAACGACATACCCTCGTGAGGTGGTCGATTATGGCCCATGGAAGACATGTTAAATTACTCTAGGCGTTTAAATGTAAATGATATGAGATACAATGCAAGTCAATGCACTTAACACTAATGTAGTGATACAATGCAGATTACAATGCAAATGACGGATTCAAATAAGATATAACAAGGATCTCAAATTCGATATTGTGTTGCAAGTGGTGTGTGAATAATCTTAATACTTAAACGTTTGCAGAAAATAAAACGTGGTCAGAAACGAGTGACTGAAACTAAAATTCAGTCAGAGCGAGACTTAACAGATTTATTTTTGAAAAACTAAAGCACAGATACAACACCTGCAGATAGCACAGTTCAGTAGGTAGTAATTCAGCAGCTATAACACAGAAAACACAGAACAAATATGCAGCACTTAGCAGGATATTGCACAAACGCAGGTTATATCAATTTATCAAATAGCAGTTATCAACACTGTAACTCAGCAAGCTGAATATCAGGATTTGATTCACAAGAAACCAAGCTCCGATACCACTTGTTGGATCATAGAGTGCGCAATATATATCCTAGAGGGGGGGTGAATAGGATATTTAACGGCTTTTTATATTTTAATTAGCCTTTTTTGGAGTTTAATCGATTAACCTAATGTGAATAATAAACTAGGCGGAAGATCTAGCTAATATCACGTGTATAGGTTAATTTTCTTGTGAACGGACAGATTCAGAATCTGTTTAACGTGTTGATCAACTTAATCAGTTTAGCATGCCAAGTTTAGTGTGTTTCTAATTTAGTTTCAGCAAGCACTATTTCAGATTTTATCTTTAATAAAATATAAGTGTTTCAGTCAATCACACAGATTACTATGCTATTACAACACTTTTGAAAATAAAATAGGGTTACAGAATAATACGGTATTCTGACTTGCTTGACTTTAGATCACCTCAGTAGTGATTGAATCTAAACCACGGTAGTGACACAGTCACTAAGATTCAATCACAGTTCTTTCTAAAGCTCAAACACAACAGAATAATACAACAGCCTCAGTACCTTAACAAACTAAGTCTTATTCTCAAAAGAAACGGTTTTGAAAACTCAGCACTTAGAAAGCTTAAGGTAAACACGTGAACTTACTGATGATGAGTCAAGGACTCAAGTGTGAGAGGAACGGTGCAGTGATACAAGAAGAAGAACCTTAGATGCAATCCAAGTCCTATCCTAGCTCAAAGCAATCCCACACTTTCTTTTACTCTAATACTCGGTTTGAGAGTACTTAGAATAACAAAGAAACTTTCCTGGTTACAAGGCACAATTTTTAGTAAGAGAGAAATGTTTGATCAGCTTAGTTACCTGATCAGTTTTGATATATCTGATATATATAGGCAGTGAAGTGAAGTGAAGAGGTGTAATGCATGTGTAGTAAATGAGGTGCATTGAGACTCTAAACAAGAGAGTAGGGTGGCGTGTTATGCAATGACCAAGGAGACTTAAATGAGACTGTTTAGATACCCAAGATTTAATTCACTAATGACATAACAGGCTGGCCGACATTTTGACAGCAATAAATGTACAAATAAAATTAATTTAGACACATGACTAATTCATCATTTTATTTTGTTCATTTTATATTAAATGAATGCAAAAGCCTATATAATCAGATGTAGAGGTTTAGTGTATTTATATTTTAGTGTGACACAAATATAGAGATAAATTTGTTCACACTCCTGAGGCACAAGGGACATCATTTCTGTAATATTTATCACATAGAACATATCATACAGAAAGAGTTTTACAGATCTGCCCCTTCAAGTATATCACATCTCTTAAGAGATCAATACTTGTATACACATTTTAAATCATGTAAAATAACAGTACATGCAAGTTAAGTGAGGTGTGTGAGAGTGTGTTTTCTCAAGGATGGAGTGCAATCCTAGAGTCCGTCACAACATTCAAATATACATTAAATCGAAACGTGAGTGTGTGAGAATATTGTGTAAACTGGAAAACACCACAGTGACACATAACAAGTTATACAATAAACACTGATTGTGAAATTTACTTAACACATCTTTCAGTTTAAAGGCATGAACATATTTTTCATTTAAGTGACTCAGATGAAGACTGAAGACTTATACTCGAGAAGATATATGCAGCTAATCATTTTTAAATATTTTTATTAAAACTTTATTTTAATAGAATAGCCTTCAGATAATTAATTGAATCGAAAACCCATTTTGATTATATTAACAATTTGACTCAAAATCATCAGAGATTTCAACCATTTTACCTGAGCCAAATTCGAAACGAATCTGGACTATACCTGAGGCAAGATGAATATTTTGAGAGCGATTTGAGTGCAAAGACAGCCCCTTTTCTTGTCTGAATCTCGAATTAAACATCGTCCAGTCAGAGAGAGTTAAATCGATTATCATGGAGATAGATCGTTACTTCGAGTTAGTGAACCATGCCGGAAAGACGGGCTGCAGCAAGAACGAGCAACGATTGAATCGAAAGTTGACCAAAGGTCTGAAATTTCTCATCATCGGACTATGAAACGACTTCATTGAAGATTGGATAATCCCCTCAGTATTCTGAAATTGGTCAAGAAGGAGGAACGTTTGGAAGAGGAATTCAAAGCATGAGAGAGTAAATCGAGATAATGACTTTGAAATATTTCAGAGCAATTAATGGAAAGAAAATGGAACAATTTGAGTTAATGGGGAGTAAGCGGCCGCTTTGAGAGTAGAGGATTAGGGCAAATGAGTTTTATGTGTAATGGAATGAGGGAGTTAGGTTTTTAGGAGATATAAGGCTGCTAGTAGTTGTCTAGTTAAGTGGGCTTAGGTGTAGTGATAGTTTAGAAGATCTCATAAGTCCAATTAATAGAATTTAGATAAATAGATGCTGGGCCGTAGAGAATATGTAGCTGAGCCCAAAACCATTTCTCAGTTTGATGCATCATATATTTATTTTATATAACACCATATCATATGCAATGTGATGATAATGAGATATATATATCAAACACATATTATTTTAATCATTTATGGTGTGTATTTCATGGTACCTGCAAAAAAATAAAAATGCCGTTGTAAGTCATACGACTTCTTGGCAGGGTTAGTCACAGATAAATAATATATATGGCACATAAAAGGTAATGTAAAATTAATCAAACCACATACGGAATATTGTGGGCACAACAATATCCCAACAACAACAATCGATCTCAACCACAGTGTCATGCCGTAAACTCAGAGGCTTCACTCGGTTAGACCGAGTGCCCTGTTCGATCGATCGAGCCATGTTTTTTTTTTTTTTTTTTGTATTTTTTTATTTTATTCTGCATGCTGGAGATGAGTAGAGGCTGAGGCCAGTTCGAGCAAAAATGTGAAACCGTTTCTGCAACATTTTGATCTCAACTTTGGGATTGTTTTGTGAGTTTTATTAAAGTTGCATCTTTATTATGTTTAATTTGTTTTTATGCAATTGTATTGATGGATTGTTGCATGCTTGATGTTTAACGTTTGATGAGAATCGTTGTTAGACTTAGATCACCGTAGTAAAGATTAGATTTTTAACCTAAAAATAACGAGAGTTGTTAGGTTAATTTCTAGGTTGCTAGATTGAGAAATCTTACACCTTTGTTATGGAAGCGTTAATCTTTAAGATTGAGAGATGAGAGATTAATAGGCGAATTATCTAAGAGATTAGAAATTCATACTTTTGATAGGTGAACATAATCTTCATTAAATCTTCACCTAAACAATCTGTAGAGGAAGTTGAGGGTTGTGAGATCGGTGGATCATTGCTTGTTGCTTTCAATTTATTTGTTATCATCTTAGTAATTTTATTATCCTTTTAGAATAGAGTTATCTTCATTAGTTTGGCTCAGAATTATCTTTCCCGGCTTTGGATTCTAGATCCTCTGTCCAGGTTTATTGTTTTCGTTTTTTTAGTTCTGTTTTGTTTTATTTTTCGTGACAACTTTAGAGAAATTAAGAACTAGACTAACCTCGATTCCTTGTGATTCGACTCCGGTTGTAACTACTATACTACGATCCCTGCACTTGGGGTAAACCGGATTATTTTATTACTTGTTTGTTTTCCATTAGATAAAATCCGAGACAAGTTTTTGGCGCCGCTGTTGCGGGAATCGATACGGTTGTCCAGTTTTATTAATTTTTCCGTTTCTGTTTTGATTTTTCGTAGGCAGGTGCTCTCAGTTTCTCCGTTTACATAAAAAAACAAAAAAAAAAAAAATTGGTTCGGTGGACCGAACACCACCACTCGGTCGACCGAGTGTTATTTTTATTTTTTTTTTTTTTTTTTCTGTTCTCATATATATCGTATTAGTATTCTCGCTTTCGTTTTTTCCGAACTGCTTTTGAGTCTGTTTTAGTTTAATTTTTATTTAGTGAGTCTAATTAAAGGATTATACTTTAAGGTTTCTAATTGTTTATTATTGTTTCTGTCGTGCAAAAAAAAAAAGAAAAAAAAGAAAATGTCATCAACTAGGAGTGTGCAAGATCAGATCGCCATGCTGCAACAGCAGGTGGCAGCCCTTCAAATGTCACGCAATCCTATGAATCAAACCCCGTCGTTTCCTCATAACTCTCAAGTTCTGTTCTGTGGAAGTTGTTGTCAACCTGGCCATATGATTGGCCAGTGTCATCTTCTTCCCACTCCTGCATATCAAGTTAATGTTGTCCAGAGTCAGGGACAGTACAGTCCAGTCATATGCCAGCTATGTGACAATGTGGGACATACTTCTCGTTTCTGTCCTATGGGTGGACATAGTGTTTTCAGTGGCCAGCAATATCAGAGGTTTAACAATCGCCTTCCGCCACAACAGCTTTTGAGAATCGGGGTTTCAATTAGACTTGGAATTTCTATCAAAACCCGAACTTGATCGTGAGGACCAGATATCAATTTTTCTAATCAAAATCAAAGTTGGTCCGCCAAACTTTTCCACACCACTTTCGTAACTCTCAAGACCCTCTCACTATAGTAATCTTGAAGCTAAATTAGAGGAGCAGAACATTACTATCCAACTCCTTTTGGTAGGCTTATGGATATTGGGAGACGGATCGGGCAAATGGCTCAAGACCAAGGCATTGACCTAACTCCCGCACTCCCTATGATGGAGAAGATACTTACAATTATGGTGCAAGTTATGAGAATCAAGTCCAAGATAGCCCCTACTATGCACCAAAGATACAATGGTGGGAGTAGTAACTATCCTTGTTCTCCGTTGGGTCAAGAGCAAAGCAATTGGCAACAAGGGACGATTGATGAGCCGGAGCCTGATATGGAGCGGCTTACGTTATGAGAGGTTAGAAACTTCCTTCCCTCCCCGCATGGTGTGATGATGAAGACGGTTGTCCTATGATGGATCCGACATCGAGATGGTTGAAGATGTTAATCACCAAGAAGGTGAAGAAATACACCCGGTGTTGGAGAACATAGAGGACGATGTGCCTAAATTGTAGATAAGTCACCCCGAGGTCGTCGATTTGAGGAGCCGTCGAGGCCAATAAGTGTTGAGGTGATTGTGGACGAGCGAGTGAGCGTAAAAGGGACGTGATCTTCCCACTTGATCACTATGTCATGAACTAGAGGTGGAACCCCTAATCCCGTTCTTCTTTTATTGGGAAGATACTTCATAAAGGTCCTTCGAGCCATGGTTCCATTAATTTTCTATGAAGGTGAGTTGGATGGCTCAGATGTCTTGAATATTCGTTGAAGAACCATGCGAGAAGGACGTATCCGCTTGATAATGGATAGTAAGCTAAGTGTGTCTAGCCAAAGACACTAAAGAGAGGCGCTTGTTGGGAGGCAACCCAATATTAAGAAAAGTTTTTGCTATTATTATTTTATTATGGTTTTGTTTGTGTTGAATAAATAACGAAAGATAGTTTTCTTCTCGTTGTAGTAGTTTTGGTTTGTTTTGTTTTGTCTTGGGTTTTGGTGCCGGTTTCTGTTGTTAGGTAACTTGCATTTTCGTAATTTGAAAAATCAATGTGTTTCCTTCCTCCTGCCGATGTTACATTTATGCACTACTTTTCACATAGATTCGGTTATTAACAATTTTTGCATTGCTTATGCTTTGTTCCATGATATTGCCTTGTCTATCATCTTTTGTGCCCCTATCCCCGAGGTACATTTTGTTTTGTTTTTCAAGTGTCCAGGACATTTTCGATAGAAATTGTGAGCTTTTAAACGATGTCAGTTTTCCGGTGGATGGTCCACGATCATCGATTTCTTCAAGCGCTTCGGATCTCGACTCACGACCACTTCCGCAATTGCCAAATTCGAACTACAATCGCCTAAGTTTTTCTTATTCTCGCACAACATGAGGACATGTTGTTATTTAAGTGCGGGGAGTAAAGGATTGGTTGTTTGTACCTACAAAATGTGCTTAATTTATTATGCTTATTATGCTTACCACCATTCTTCAAAAATTCAAAGAATTTTCAAATTTTTAAAAAAAAAACAACATCCGTCCCGAGCATGAGTTTATTTTGGCTTACTTACTTGTTATATTCCCATTCTTGTGCTTAGTTGACTAGTATTTTAGCATAGACCTTTGATAAATAAGCCTTTACTCGAATTCTTTTCACGTAAGCCTCTTCGATGACGAGCTGAACTTAGGAAACTGTACCCATTTAAACCGATGATGTTTGATTCTGGTTATCAGACCGTTCGCTTAGTGCGAATGTCATGGAAATTGTAATATGTGCGTAGTTGGAATTGAAGTAGGAAGTATCGTGAATATACCGAAGCCTGAATGTGATAAGCGAACCGTAACTACTGTGCTTTGGAAAAGTTGTTTTAAAAATTGAAATTGGGTGTGTCGGAAGTTGGTCGATGATTGGAGTGAGGTAGGTCATATCTCGAATGTCCTATACCACTATGATGACCAAAAGCTCACGACAGTCAGAAGAAGCTGCCTTATGATTTGAGTAAGGTAGGGCATATCACGAATGTCCTATTCTACTATGACGGGCAAGAGCTCATTCTGATGTGTGTTTAAATGTGAAAGATCAACTTACACAAGGAATTTGGTATGAATAAGTGAAAGACTTAGTTATCGCCTACCTTATCCCCAGTATAGGCCAAGGTATATGTTGTAGGGAATATCCTCTGGGTACAACTGGAAAGATTTCGAAAACACATGTATTACTCTAGTCATGACGTGAGTAGTTTTGTAGGGGGAATGTATAGTCAGGGTGATTCATTATCTGTCTTAAATGGGTATTTGTTGGTTAGCTTGAATTTAATTGTCAAGTGTGGAATCGGTGGAAATTGAAGAAGGCTTTGCACACACTACACATTCGAGTAATCGTTTATTACATGGGATGTATGTTTTTGATGCTAGTCGACCGGTTGTGATTTGATATATGGGATTTTATGTGGTTCATTGCATGAGTAAGCCTATGTTTTCTTGTTTTGTCTTGCTCAGGACGAGCAAAAGCTAAGTGTGGGGGAGTTGTTAACGGTGATTTTTACGGTTTATACGACTTTATTTCGTAGCAATTTCCTTTTGTGTTTTATTACTTTTTATAGAAAATTAAGTGTTTAAATGATTTATTGAAAGAATGCGTATGGAAATGATTTAAATGCAAAGTTGAGCTAATTTCGTGGTCTTATTGATAATTATGTGTGGTTTTACACTTTGCACGTTTTCATAGTTTTGTAGGTCCGCGAACATGTTGTGAACGGAGTTTAAATGGGAAGGAGGAAGATGCAAGTCAGAATTGAAATGGAGAGGACGGGTGTCCACGAAAGAAATTCGATTCAGGGAAGACAGATTTTTGTTGAACGAGCGTTCCAAAACATATAGGACGGGCGTCTGATATGACTCGGCCCGACTCGAAGATTTCAAGTAGTTGGACGGGCGTCCAGCTACCTTAAATGGGCGTCTAGGAGAATAGAAAGGATAGACTTGGAATTATCTTTATTTTTATTTATTTATTAGGGTTTATACTTTCTACCAATTATACCCTAAGTCGGCTAAAACAACTATATAAAGGAGTCATTCAAAGAATGAAACAACAATCGATCTCAACCACAGTGCGGCCGCCGAAACCTAGGAGGCTTCACTCGGTCGACCGAGCCATGTTTTTTTTGTTTTTTTATTTTATTCTGCATGCTGGAGATGAGTAGAGGCTGAGGCCAGTTCGAGCAAGCATGTGAAACCGTTTCTGCAACATCTTGATCTCAACTTTGGGATTGTTTTGTGAGTTTTATTAAAGTTGCATCTTTATTATGTTTAATTTGTTTTTATGCAATTGTATCGATGGATTGTTGCATGCTTGATGATTTACGTTTGATGAGAATCATTGTTAGACTTAGATCACCGTAGTAAAGATTAGATTTTTAACCTAAAAATAACGAGAGTTGTTAGGTTAAATTCTAGGTTGCTATATTGAGAAATCTTACACCTTTGTTATGGAAGCGTTAATCTTTAAGATCAAGAGATGAGAGATTAATAGGCGAATTATCTAAGAGATTAGAAATTCATACTTTTGATAGGTGAACCGCAATCTTCTTTAAATCTTCACTGAACAATCTAGAGAGGAAGTTGAGGGATATGAGATCGGTGGATTATTGCTTATTCGTTTTCAATTTATTTGTTATCATCTTAGTAATTTTATTATCTTTTTAGAATAGAGTTATCTTCATTAGTTTGGCTCATAACTATCTTTCCTGGCTTTGGATTCTAGATCCTCTGTCCAGTTTATTGTTTTCGTTTTTTTAGTTCTGTTTTGTTTTATTTTTCGTGACAACTTTAGAGAAATTAAGAACTAGACTAACCTCGATTCCCTGTGATTCGACTCCGGTTGTAACTACTATACTACGATCCCTGCACTTGGGGTAAATTGGATTATTTTATTACTTGTTTGTTTTCCATTAGATAAAATCCAAGACAAGCAGCACTCCTACCTGTTCTACAAGTGTTTAGATAGTGAAGCTAGGGATTAATCAAGGACTATCAGTTTAGAAATTTTTGTAACCGGGCCATCTCAAAGAAGTTCTAGTGGAATTTTCCTCCGCATCACGAGGGAAGAGAGGGCGTCTGAGATTACACCACCTGAACCTCTATAATTCTTGTCTATTTACTTTATGCATTTGTGTTTGTTTTATTTATTGCATTATCACTCAAAGAAACACTGGACACCGAGTCAAAGACTGAAATCGATACATAGAAGGTCTAGATTTCTATTTACACATCTATTGCACTAAAGGCTATTATTTATCCGCCGCCAGATTAACAAGACTAAATATAAGTCAAGATTGACTTATACTCGATTGAGTTAGGCTAACTCCACTGACAAGTTAAGGGACAGAACAAAAGCTGAACTCGAGATCGCTTTAGTTTCAAGAAACTCGCCTCTGGGTTTTTCCACTTTCAGATAAGTTTTGGTGACAAGTTTATTCACCCCCCTCTAAACTTGTGATAGCCTTTCCAAGGGACCAACAATTGGTATCAGAGCGGTTCCTTCTTTTGAAGTGAAGGATGCAGGTTCTTAGATCTAAACGAATTAGATCTATACGCAAATGATAGATCACGATTTACACAAAGACAATACATAAATAAAGGACTTAAATTACTACAAGGGGGTAAGAACATGTTACCAATAGGGAGAGAAGCCTTGGTCTTCCGATGTGTTCTCCAAACGGTGGTTGGTGGACACCCTTCTTGAAACACGAACCTCCTTGATATGCAAAACAAGAAAAACTTAGAGTTTTTCTTCTTCTAGAACCCAAGACAAGAAAAACAAATTTTCTTTCTTATTTTAAGTGTGTATGTCGAAATTATTAAGCACCATTAGACTTGGGAGAACTCTCTTTATATAGGAGAGTAATCAATGTCCTCCAAGGATTAAATAATTAAGTGATAATTATCACATTAATCCTTTTCCAAATAAAAGATAAATAAAATAATTATCCCAAACAAATTAGGATAAATAAATATATTATCCAATATTTCATGATTTATCATTTAACAAATAAAAGATAAATCACATATTAAATAATTATCCAAGAAAACAAATTTCTTAATAATTAAATAATATATCAAATACATGCGCCACTTTTGATCAAAAAAGGTCCACGCACCTTTTTTCTAATTTTTACCAAAAAATTAGGTCAACACACCAATTCGGGTCGAGTCCACGAAAAATGTCTTTTCCGTGTATTTAATTATTTAGTCCAACTAAATAATATTCATGCATATCAATTAATTGGCCCAGCCAATTAATTATCACTGAGGCCCAAATAACAAGATATTGAGTCCGAATTACAGAAGCCACATCGGGGACCATGGACCTATAACCAGTAGCTCCAATAATTAATTATTCATCGAACCGAATAAGCACATTAATTATTAATTCCGGGATTACGCCACCATAAACCCGAAACTGAACTCTACCGATTATAGATGTATACTTATACTCAACCCATAGAGTTAATAAGCGTCCATTGATATAATCACTACATACGGATTAACCCTCCATAGACTGTCCATTCTGAGTGGGAAGTCTCCGTGAACCCGACTCAGAATATCTTATCCTTATTTACCATTAACCCCCTAGTGATCAATTAGTTCACATATCTGACTAGTGATCAATTAGTCTAACATGAACTGGCCCATCGATCATTTTCTTAGGGTTAACAAATAAGGGGATCGTCTCTACTTCCCGCAGGAAGGAATGGATTCCATGTCTGTGAAAATCGTAACTACTCACTCATCCGGAGATAGTGCCAATGAGAAGTGGCTTGGAACACATATTTAAGTGAACCGTAACTAACACATCAAACACTACCCCGGACAAGCAAAGACCACGTGATCACCTCAGATTAAGGTCGATCCATATATGATCATCTAATGATTTAATAAGATTCCTCGATTACGGAATTATACCGAGAAATACAGATTAAATCGGTCCAAATTCTATATGAATGCCATCATATATAAATGTCCCACGTAGTACCCTCTACCGACAAACCGGATAAGACTATCACACCCTAAGGTGTTCTCAAGCATTATTGGTGTTTTAATCAAGAGACCCTAAACTCGATTAAATTCACCACGGACTAACAGCTTTAAGCATATCTCCACTAACTCAATCCTCACGTGTAATCCATACACTCGAGTTAAGTGGTTACATACGAGATATACTTAGGGTTTGCAAAGCAGTGTGTATTACTTTACAAGCACAAAGCAAGTAATAAGGTGAGATAAATTCTGTCATTCATTATTAAAAACAATTACACAAATTGTCTTTCGGCACTACACCTAACAATCTCCCACTTGCACGAAATGACAAGCAACGATTGTTTTTAGAGCACACCACTTTCATCTTATTCACAACACTCTCCCACTTGCTCTAAAAGCGGATGAGACATATCCATCAATGCCGCACCCTCCAAGCACCGGACTTGGTACACTCGATCGCTTTGGTTGTCGGCCCGAGACGAAAACGCTGCCGGTCCATCTAATCAGCGGTACTCTCTCTCAATATGCTTTTGACCTCTAAGTGATCGAGAAGATCCTTCTAAGCTATTTCTTCACTTGCTTTTCACAATGAAGTGATATCGGCTTATCGCACTGGAATTACTCCCGCACCAAAAGGAAATTCTAAGCACTATGAGTAAACACCGAGCCCGAGATCAACGTAATGATCATCCTTAATCGACTACAAGTCGAATCAATGAAGTCAACCATATTCAAGTTTGCACTGAATATACAAGCATATGATTCCTCGTTCTCTAAAGATACTTGAGGACGACTAAAATCAAGCTACTTATTGCTCAAATCCAAGATTCGATTACTATTGACTTATAATAACCTGACTTGCCGTTATCCAAGGGAGACTCTATCCCATTTTCTCTTTATCCGGAGATTTAGAGAATCATTCCTGAGAGGTAGGGTAGGACTACTCTCGATGAATGGTGCAACCGTATATGCATAATCATCTTATTCAATAAGATAGATGGGATGGCCAATGACTCATTCTTGTGAATTTGACCGAATCAAATTCTTAGAATATAGTCCAATTCTCTCATCCAGAGAATCTTGGCGTGTCAGTTTCCGACTTCAGATAGCACACCCAAGTTGTTTCTAACCGTTATAGTGCTATCATTTATGAACACTAATTAATATTACTACTACATTACCAATATTGATATGCAGTCTACAAAAAGACTTATCAATATTTTGGTCAAGTCCACATATTTTAAAACATGTGACTTTTAAATGACCGAGAGGTTCTCTTAAATCCACAAAGGATACAAGCCATGGCAGCCTCCTACCAAAGGTTCTTTCGAATGAATTAAGATATCGTTAGTCTCGCAAAAAGGTCTTGTGGAATCACCCCTATCTTCTCGCTTTGTAACGAATCCGTTATTCATTCTTAGCTAAAACCCTTCGTTTCGAATGAATTCAGATTCCGTTGTTCGGCAAGAAAGTCTCGTGGAATCACCCCTATTTTCTCGCTTAACGAAATCTAGCAAGATCGAGTGGTGAGAGAGTTCAAGGTCCGGTTAACTCTCTACTTGTCGTGAATCACCCCTATACCACTCAACTTTGCACCTTTGAAAGTTTAAACTTTCCTATTCATTCGACTCTTTTCCGTGTAGATCCAATTGCTCCCATCGGGCCTGAGACACTCGTGGTTCTACAAGAGGTCGAATGTAACTGAGTACCAAAACTCCATTCACAGGGTTAAGGTTTTCAAACCAACCTCTATAATCGTAATCCTATACACCCCCACCAAGAGCCATATGTTATCAATCACCCCAAAGAATATAAAGTCCACAAAATCACAATGGGTCAACGGTTAAACCATACTCCCACTTTGTGTCTTGGGTGGATTGACATTCCGATCTAGTAGTATTTATCGTGTAATCACCAACAACCGATGTGGTCCGATTAAATCGATAGTAACTACCTTTGGGTAACCGTACTCCAAGGTTTAAGGTTGTTACTTATAGATTCTATCGTAAGGCTTGTGATAGTTCAACCGTCACTTTCGATCTCAAGAATCTTATAATCAACCTTCACTGCCTCATTAAGATGTTTCACAAACAATCACAATCAACGTATGCAAAAATTTCCATCCTACCTTTAAGCATTAAATGCTAAATGCCTACATTTATGGAAGTGGTGTGAACCGAATTCACTCCTTATCCATAAACTCACTAGCATCTTCTAGGTAGACTTCTCGGTTTACATAATAATGTTAACCGTTATTTTGCAACGAATTATCTTAATCGAGTTTAGCGAAGTATTGTAGCATATCAATAACTATATAGGGCAAGTCTATGGTTTCTTCCTCGAGAGAAACATTCCACTGTGAGGCGGGCCGAGCATCACCCCAAGACTATGCGATAGCCTATTCTCGAGCATGGAATACTCTATTCTCTCGCTAAAATCGAGACACACCTCCTCGTATTCTTTCGATAAACCAACCAAAGTTTTGAGTAGTTATCGACAGAATGTCACCACTCAAAATCTCCCACTAGCTTGTATCTCTCACTAGACCCGAAGGTCATGGTGAACAAGCTATGTTACCCCTTCAAAACTATTACCCTTTCCGATTGAAAAGAAACTTAGTCATTGTTCCTTTGAGATAGTGTTCCAAGACTCGGGAGATAGGAATCACCCTTAGCCACCAAAGAGTCTTGTCTCTAGGATATATGCACTAATTAATAGATATTGAAAGGTCGTTTATCTTAATACGAAACCTTTTACCTTTAATAGTTTTAGATGTGTTACACGTACTTATTCAAATTGTTCTAAGTGGTTCGACTTTATCAAACAAAAGTTCGAGTCTCGGATTCGTACTACAAATGTCATATTCACTTTCTATGTGGCAACAATATATCGAGTTGAAAGTGAATCCAATTGTTTCAACGAATCAGTAAGCGTAAAAATAAATTTTTCTGTGATATTCAAGGATAGAATCCGAAATTCATTTCCTTATATCACTCCCACTATTCCAGCTGAAATTACTGCCCGTTGTTACTTTATTAATGCACAGCTTTATTGTTCTTCCAAAGAACTAAGCCACCGAGTCAAGTTACTCGGTTAAGAAAGTCGCTAAGGATTCATTGGTTAGTGATCCAAATCACTTTCCTTATCCTATACTTTCTTTAATTAATGTTTCGGTTTAGCCTCAAAACTTTAGTTAAGATGATTAACACTTATAGACCTTCTTTCCCATTCTTAACTTTCCTTAAAAGGGAATAGTCTTGAACTAGCGCTTCGTTTGAGTAGACACTACTCGTGAACCGTGGGGATGTCTAATGAAAGTGTTACCCAGTGGGGACCGATTTTCTAATAAATCGTAAGAACATAGTATAAAAGCTCCCACTAGTTTATCGGTTCCAAATACCGCCTAACTAGCGACACTTTAATTTATGATTCTCCAATTTTTCTATCGAAAATTTCTCGTGTAGACACTACACAATTCACTAGAAGAATTTTATCGTCCCAATCATCTTTCAAACTAACTACGGTTGTCTCTCGCTCACACGAGTGACAAAGCAGTGACATGCCTATTTACGCCACTTAAGTTTTGAAGGCTTCAAGAGAAATATCTCTTCCAAAAAATTAATCGTATGTGAGATTAATAAATACAACGCTCCATTACTTACCACTTTTTAACGAAGTCATTACTAGTCAATTTTACACTAGCGCCTAGCACCTTAGAGAGATATATATATTACAGATTGTAAATAAAATTTGACAGAAAATAAATCCAAATCATACACTACTAAAATTTTAGGAACATAAACTAAGTACTTATAGTCTATCCTACTGCTCCAAGGATTTAATCTAATGCCTCAAAGCCGCCTTAGGGTAGGTCAAAGAGGTTTCGATTAATATTGAAGATCGATTGAGAATCGAACATCTCATTTGTGATCGTCAATCACCTTTCCTTTTTCAGCCAGGTACTACCAAAAATACCTTTATGAGTGTGACCTCACTGTCTCTCATTTTTAGGTAGACCCCGAGTGTGTCGCCTTAGGGTCGGTCAAGTGACCCGACGAGTACCCAAAATCCTATCCTTTCGGAGACCAAGCCTTGAATTTTGATAGCGGTGAAGGCCTTCCTTAGGGGGGCGAAATCAAAGCCGCACGAGGCGTCACCATTCTCTCACGTTGCTTGTGTCAACAAGAGAGGCCGTGGGGTCGGCCGTCGCCTCCCCGCTCCCACTCAATATTTTGAAAAAGTGGTGGGTTTATCGATCACGCTTTTGGACTTGATGTTTCATTAAGGAACAATAAATCATAGGCCCGAATGTTGTCGGTTATGTGGGCTAGCCCACCCGACCTATTCGTTAGAACATATGTGGCCGCCGGACGGGTCAAGGCTAGGAGAGCTCCGTTGAGCCGTAGTGGCTCTTCGGATGACTCAAAGATTGCCGGACACCGTGCAAACGCCACACGTGGAGGTGAAGTCGATTGAGCCGTAGCTACCGTTGACCACCCAACCGTGGTTAAACCACTTTCAACCTGTTTTGCCCGTGATTATCCAATCCTTAAACATCAAACATTCACGAGACACTACGGAACAAAAACGTAATCTCGTCTTAGGTAAGGTGGAATTCACCAAGAATCCAACACCTTAACCACGAGGTTTCGGATTTTACTCCTTATGCTTTCGCAGAGTGGGATTCACCGAGAATCCATCACCCAACCTCGACGATTGAAAAACCCGTGTTCCTCGGTTTTACCCTAATTAGTTTCTAATTAATATCAAACAATTAATTAAAACTAATCGTGTGTTTTATACATGCCTAACTAATTCCTCGAATTAATTTCTACATGTATGCATATGGAGTGGAATTCATGATATGATGCATGTCATGGCAATTTTCCGGTTCTACTCATACAATCTACACATGTATACTAGTGCGGAAAATAAACACCGAGATGGGACCGCCGACACCCCAGAATTAATCTATTTGAAAATAAATTAAAACCCTAATCTGCAGCTGTATAGAATCTTTGATGATCTGCATATCAAACGGACTCGGATCGGGACGAAACTTTCCAGATCTGATCTTCAATATTCGGACTTCAAGATGGACGGTTGGATCGGAGCTTTGACTTGTCAATCTTCTCCAGTGAGCCGCCCAACTTGCTGCTGAATCTGACTTTTACAGCAGCGCACCAATGACTTCCCGCGGCCGATCGGGAATCGAGATGAAACCCGATCGACCTGAAATTTTTATCCCACGTCAAAAACTCCATATTTATTGATCTGACCGGTTGGATCGTCGTTTCAACGGTCCAAACTCTTCCAGAAAATCGAGGAAGTCACAGCTAGGGTTTCTGTGAATCCTGCATTTTTCTGTTACAGCAGCCTCTTCACAGCAACGAACGGGCAACCAAACGGACTCTGATCGACGCCAAATTTGGTGGGATTGATGATCATCTTCCAATCTTGATTCTGACCGAAGGGATCTTCGTTTCAACGGCTCAATTAACGGGAAAAACGAAAAATCTAAACAGCTACTAAACAGATCTATTTTCTGGAAATTAAAATTGCAATAAAAATAAATTACATAATTTCCTATACTCATATGAACGAATTTTCATCGTTTATATGAGTTTACAATAGATCTAACGGGTAAACAGTGCCAACCCCCAATCCATCTCTTCAACCATGACAACCAATCATAAACCATGCATAGAACAATAAAATTTTATCTACATGCAATTCCACTCCTTTAAATCGTTTATTTATGATTATAACTACATAAATCGTGGAACCTGGCTCTGATACCACATGAAGGATGCAGGTTCTTAGATCTAAACGAATTAGATCTATACGCAAATGGATAGATCACGATTTACACAAGATAATACATAAATAAAGGACTTAAATTACTACAAGGGGTAAGAACATGTTACCAATAGGGAGAGAAGCCTTGGTCTTCCGACGTTTTCTCCAAACGGTGGTTGGTGACACCTCTTCAAACACGAACCTCCTTGATATGCAAAACAAGAAAAAACTTAGAGTTTTTCTTCTTCTAGAACTCCAAGACAAGAAAAACAAATTTTCTTTCTTATTTTAAGTGTGTATGTCGTAAATTATTAAGCACCATTAGACTTTAGAACTCTCTTTATATAGGAGAGTAATCAATGCCCTCCAAGGATTAAATAATTAAGTGATAATTATCACATTAATCCTTTTCCAAATAAAAGATAAATAAAATAATTATCCCAAACAAATTAGGATAAATAAATATATTATCCAATATTTCATGATTTATCATTTAACAAATAAAAGATAAATCACATATTAAATAATTATCCAAGAAAACAAATTTCTTAATAATTAAATAATATATCAAATACATGCGCCACTTTTGATCAAAAAGGTCCACGCACCTTTTTCTAATTTTACCAAAAATTAGGTCAACACACCAATTCGGTCGAAATTACTAAAATGTCTTTTCAGTGTATTTAATTATTTAGTCCAACTAAATAATATTCATGCATATCAATTAATTGGCCCACCAATTAATTATCAATGAGCCCAAATAACAAGATATTGAGTCCGAATTACGTGGGCGCACATCGGGACATTGACTTTATAACCGTAAATTTCCAATAATTAATTATTCATCGAACCGAATAAGCACATTAATTATTAATTCCGGGATTACGCCACCATAAACCCGAAACTGAACTCTACCGATTATAGATGTATACTTATACTCAACCCATATGAAGGTGATCCAAATCGTTTACCGCTTCAAGGTTCAGTTGTTTCTGATACCAACAATTGGTATCAGAGCCAATATTTCTTTTGGAGGAGATCCGAGTTGTTACTGCTCAAGGAGATAACTGTGCATCAGTTATTTGTTTGAGGCAACCAGTTGTTGAAAACCCCTTACTGTATCTGTCTTAAAAGTATTTTTAATGGATACTTCTAGAATTAGAAATTGGCTAAACAATTCCCTGACTGACTACTTGCAGAATGTTGTCTATGATTTCCAGGATCAAGTATTTGAAAGATTCAGTACTACAAGCTCTCACACAAATCCAGAACCTCAGTTCGGTTATGATGAAGACATGGAGCTGAATACGAATGTGGATGATGAATCCGGAAGATTTCCATCCTTAAGCGATCTTTCGAAAAGCGAAAAAAGAGTTACTTGAGTAGGCGATTCTATAGAAGAAAAATTAACCGAGAGATCCATCCAAAGCAAAAGCCACGATATTGATGAGACTCTACCTACAAGTCATGATGGTGAAAGCGATGAAGAAATCATACTCGCTAGAGCTACACAGACGATGCTATTGATAAAGGTAAACAAGTTCTAATCGGTGATGATTCCTCAATGTAAGGTTTACCTATCAAACATCGTGAGGTAAGTGCATCTACATCCAAAACTCACACTATCCTGAACAATCAAGGAAATGAAGATTTCAATGAAACCTTGGACGTACTCATAAAGGAATTAGAGGTCATTCAAAAGAATTATGAGAATGTCAAAAGGAGAAAAAGTTATTGAAAATCAAATTTTGAGATTGAATGTTTGAAATCAATCTAATCAAGACTAATAATGGAACCAAGGTAATTCGACCAACTGATGAACCAACAAAAGTTATAAACATCAGTGAATCATCAGTTGATCCAATTTCCAAAGTTCAATTCAAACCAGGAAAACCATTTTGAGATAGACCTGGTTTAGGGTTTGATAATCATGATAATTCTAAGCTAAGACCAAGATCGGTTGCAATAAAATTTGTGACTACTCAACAAATCAAGAACTCGTAAAACCGATAAAATTATTAGAACGATAAACACTCAAAGACAAACCAAACGCACAAATCGATAAAATCGAAAAATCGGTTGGTAAAATTCACCAAGCCAACATATTTTACTGAGAAGACTCGGAAAGTGAAAATAGTAAAAGCGATCCGAAGTCGAAGAAAAATCTTCAAGTCATATCCATCTAAGAATGAAGATCATTCATGGAATAATAGACTCGAGGAAAGGAAGATTATTTCCCACCGATGAAGATTGGAATGAACCATCACATCGGTTTCTACAAACCGAACAAATTTAAAATCATTATGACAAAACAGAAAAGTTTTGTGGCCCGACTTTACTCGTCAAAATATCAAGGGAGGTATAAATTTAAAAATAAATTTGTACCATCAAAAGGTAATCAGTTAGGACCCAAACATATATGGGTGCCAAAAATTTCACACTTTGTTTTGCAGGAGAAACACCACTAGCTAAAAACTGAAAAATGCAATTCACAAAACTGAGTTGTATTTACTGAGTTTTTGAATTCAGCATAAGGACAAAACTGAGCGTATACAGCTGTTGATACACCGGACCTACTCTACTTACTATTATCTAGCTACAGTTATCAAGAAAGATGTGGTCCTCCTCAATCTAAACCGTTCATATTTTCCACTCACCCATATTTTCGCAATCTCAAAACATTTATGACAAGACGTTTTAAAGGCCCATTCACTTCTTAACTACCTCTGCTACAAATTATAAATACCCAGAATTTCCTTTCATAATTCCTTACACTTAAACCTTGAATCCACTCTCTGAATTTCAAATTTTCAAATTCTCAATCAAATCCAGAAAAATGACTTTCACTCTTGTTGAACCCGGAATGATCGTTTCTCTTGACCAGTAAATTGCAAAGTATATTGATCAAACTCTAGTCAATTCAATTGTAACAAAAATCCTAAAAATTAAAGGATTGGAGGCTGTATTCAACATCGATCTGAAAAGTGTATGTTTAGAAAGCATCGGAGACTTCTATCAATTTGGTAGAACAACTGTAGAAGGAGAAGACACACAAAACTATATCACCACTGTCAATGATAAGGAAATCAAAGTCACTGAAGATCTAATTGCAGAAATCTTTGGGTTTGACAAATCCGGAGGAGCAAAGACCATTAAGCTGACTAAGGAACAGAAGGAGAAGTTATGGAAAGATATAGCGATTAATGGAGAATCTGTTGCCTTACTGAGACGAGGAGCACAAGCTTGCTCAAGCCGAAATTTAATTTTCTCTCAAAGATCTTTGGCAAATTGCATAATTGGGAATGCTTTGGAAACTTCAAAGAAATCTATCCGAGCAAAACTAGATTTGCTATATGTGATTTGGTTTGAAAAAGATTTCAATTGGGCAAGGTATCTATTTGATCAATTGATAGCACAGCAATTGACGTACCTAAAAAGAAGACCGATGAAAAGAAAGGACGATTTTATCACAAGAAGACTCTTGCGTTAGTAGTCCAGAGGATACTCGACCACTTTGGAGTTGCTAAGAGGAAAGAAACACCAGTTGCTGATGGGAAAATTGTCGTTAAGGAAGAAAAAGCTGGAAAAAGAAAAGTCGAGAAATCGAGACCAACCCAAGAAGAAGAAAATCAGAAATCGAAAAACTCATGAATCGAGATGAAGTGTTGGCACAAATTGAAGATTTAAAGGAAAGAAGAAAACAGTTGGAAGAATCAGAAAAAAGCTTAACTGATCAAGTGACTAAGAAATCAACTCAAGAAGCAAGAACTAAAGTTGCTGACGGATTTGCACCATAAGTGCAAACTGAAGTTAATCTCACCGAATCTATTCCAGTTTCGGCAACTGAAGTTTTACTAATTCAAGAACCAGCTATACATTCACAGGAAATGGAAATGGTAGAAGAAACTGAAGTTGTCAACAGAGAACAGACTATTGAAACTGATTTGCAGAAAGAAGCTGTAACTCAGGGGGAATAGACCCTGAGAACTGAGCCTGATGATGAAGAATCCGATGGTGATGAAAGACTGATTGATGAAACAACATTGAACATGCTTATGTTGCTTTCAAAATCCAAGTCTACTCCTCAAGAATCTGTCCCCAGATTAGAACATGAGGAAACTGCTAAAGAATTTTCAGCTCCTCAAACTGAGGAAAAGGAGGCTGAAGCAGAAACAGAATCAACCAAGATCATTCAGCTGGATAAGCAAGTTCATGAAGTTGAACCCACTGAACACACAATGAAGGAAGTTCCAGTTGTTGAATTGGAACCTGAGCTTAGTGAAAAACTAGTCGCTGACGAAGTTACAAGTGAAAAAGTTTGGCAAAAGCGAGCGAGACAATCTCGCTTTCATTTGAAAAAGAAACATCGATCGTCCCATTCTTCTTGAGGAGAGAAACCAACAGAACCGATCTTATGCAAACTGATGATACTGCAAGAACTGATCCCATGTAAATTGAAGTTTCTATTCAAGAAGAAGATCATGAGATCACAAGAGAATCAGAGGACACCCTCACACCATTCAAATCCTCATCTGATCATACAAAACTTATGAAAGCTGATTATGAGCGATTGCAAAGTTATAGAACTTGGAAGTTCAGTTCTATTGATAATCAAAGAAGTCAGCGTGCAGAAATGGAGCTTATTGAGAAATGGGTATTAAATATCTACAACATTACTAGTTTAACGGAGATAATCAATACCGACGAATTCCTAAACCAAGGATATGCGCTGATCAGAAATAGCTATTGGAGGGAAGCCATAGCCAGTGGAAGTTCTAAGAAGAATGTTGATAATGATGATTTTGAGGAAGATCCTGATCTACAAAAAGGGATTCTTGCCTCTATACAAGAAAAGGAAACTGCAACAGAACTGAATACTGATGATGATTCTAGTAGTTCTGGAGAAAGCAGTGGAAGTTCAAGCTCTGAAAGTGTATCTAAAACACAGCTGGACAAAGAAGCAGAAGGAGGTTACCAATCTCCCACTGATAAATCCACACTTGAAATAGCAAGAACTTTGGCAAACATGCCTGGAGAAGAATCAGATGATGAACTTGAAATACATCTGTCACCTATGAAAGTTATTGATTCATCAAGATTGGAAGGAGCTGAGAAACAATCTGAAGAGAAAAGACAATCAGCTGAATTTAGAGAAAAACTGAAGCAAGTTGTTCTCTCACCTCTAAAGCAAGCTAAACCAACTGAGGCTGAGACAAACAAAGGAAAAGATCAACAAGCAAGAAATTCACAAGATGTTCATACTCAAGTTGATCTCATTAAGTATTTCACAATGAGATACTCATAATTCAAAAGGATGACCGAAGCTTATTCGGAAAAGTTTTAAAATCCTTAGAAGCCAGTCAAGATGAACGAACCAAGCTTGAAAAGAAGATGGACACTGTGAATGACAACTGTCAAACCACTCTTCTTGAGCTTCGGAAAACAACCACTGAGCATGTCACAAGGAAAAATGAAACTCAAGACAAATGGGAAGGTATTCTTAATAATCTAGTCGAAAGAATGTTTTTAATAGAACAGGGTATAAAGGACTCAGTTGTGGCTCAAACCATATTGGAATCAACTCAACAAACATTGAATACTTACATCAAAAGCCTGATTCATAAAGATGATGTCAATAAGGGTGAAAGTTTGGATGTCTTAAAAGTCCATGCAGCTGAAATGCCACAAGTCCTCACAAATGTTGATGATAAGTTGAGTGAACTGAAGAAAGCAAGAGGAGATTTCACTGATGATGAGATGAAATTGATTGTTAAATACTCAGAACCAACTGACAAAAGAGTTGGTCTGGATTCTCGTCTCTACAATCTATTCAAGAACTTACCAGAGAAAGAAGGAGTATCAAAAGAATAATCTCTTGAAATATTTCTACACATGCAGAAGATACTCATGTACTATTGGAGTAAACTGAAGAAATGGGAAGCAGATGGCACCTTAGACAGAGCTTCAGAGAAAGTTGAAAAGGCTGGACCTGAATTTGTTCAAAATCTCCTGAGAACAGCCACCAATGAAAGACTAAGGACATCAATCTTTACATTTGCAGTTCTATTCAAAAGCAAATTTTTCAAGAAAAACAATTTATCTGAATCATGGAACATTTGGGCAAGCATTCATGGAATTGAATATTCAGCCACAAATTATGCAATGAGAACTATTGCGGAAAACTATGATAATCAACCTTCTCAATCTGCCAAGTAAAAAGAAACTATCTTCTAGTTCTTTTTATCATGTTGTATTTTATTACTTACCCAGCATTGTAACTCAGTTATCAAATAAATTCTCGCCTCGATTCATAGTGTTATTTAGTGTATTTTGCCCTTTATCTTTTTGCATTGCTTTTAAGGAGGTATTGACATCATCAAAAGAGGGAAATTGTTAGAAATAAAATTTATGTTTTGATGATGATTCATCACTTATTTGTTAATTGTTCTTAACCCCATTGATGAAGTGTCATAACTAGCTGTTATAGTGCAAAGCAAAAAGATGTCTAGATATCAATGTATAGGATTTATTAGAGTCCGACATTTGTATAAGTTAAATCGGACAAGCAATCGTAATAGTTCTAGGTGGGGCGAGAAATGAAGAAACGAGATTTAATCTAACGAGATTCTACAAGAAATCGAACATAGAGCACACCAACAGTAAGATCAAGAAGATAAGTTCGCTGAGGGACACAGACTCGGTTGGCTTATCTAGAAGACTCAAGAACCGAGGACACAGACTCAGTTATTGAAGATTGAAGAACTGAGGGCTCAAACTCAGTTATGAAGATTACAAGTCGAGACTGTAAAGTTAGACTTCAGGCAAGATTGTGATGACCTGAACTGACTTTGTGGATCTTGTATGAAGACCTAAGAATCATAAGGACAATGAATTCTTAGATAATAATGAGTTATGATGTACTCTGATTAAGTCAATAATAATCAGATGAAAACTGGAGTACTGATATTTGAAGAAGAGTAAAATGTCAGTTAATGCTCCAAGTCAGTTAGGAAACTGATAAGTTAAAAACTCGATATAAAGCGATAAGAAACTCGAGGTTTATATATCAGTCATCCATCAAACTGATCGTACAGTCGAACGTTGTAAAGGAAGCAATTTTATTGGATGAACTACTGACAAATCAGAACGGTCATAAAATATAGCCGTTGCAAGATTCAAGCAGGATGAACAAAGCAAGAAAATTAAAAAGAATCTATCTAGTCAAGAAAGATCAAATTGAGAAGGAAAGCCAAATTCAAAAGAATACCTGCTAAGTGTTTAATTGCAAGATCAAGAAATTTCTTCAAAGTGTTCAAGCATATTCAAGCAGATTCAAGATCTTTCATTTGAAGAAATACAGAGCCGTGCTTAAATTAATCATCCAGAAGAAAAGCTCAAATCACAATTGAATCATAGTTATTGATTCAAAGTCTCAACTTCGATTTTATCAAAGGTTTAGACTGTGAAACACCAAGAAGGTGTGAAGGACAGTTGAGTGCAGTCACGAAGACTGTATTTGTGATGAGCTGGTGAAGAGGTAATTCTACCCTCCAAGGACCAGTGGTTCAAACAGTTGAAGAGCAGCAATCCTACCTGTTCTACAAGTGTTTAGATAGTGAAGCTAGGGATTAGTCAAGGACTATCAGTTTAGAACTTTTTGTAACCGGGCCATCTCAAAGAAGTTCTAGTGGAATTTTCCTCCGCATCACAGGGGAAGAGAGGACGTACAGGATTACACCACCTGGAACCTCTATAATTCTTGTCTATTTACTTTATGCATTTGTGTTTGTTTTATTTATTGCATTATCACTCAGCAAACACCAGACACTGAGTCAGCACAGAACTGATACATAGAAGGTATAGATTTTCTATTTACACATCTATTGCACTAAAGGCTATTATTTATCCGCTGCCAGTTAACAAGACTAAATATAAGTCAGTATTGACTTATACTCAGTTGAGTTAGCTGAACTCCGCACAAGTTAAGGGAGAGGAACAAAACTGAACTGAGATCAGTTTGAGTTTCGAAGAAACTTCGAGTTCTGAGGGCTTTTCCACCAGATATAAGTTTTTGGTGACAAGTTTATTCACCCCCCTCTAAACTTGTGTTAGCCTTTCCAAGGGACCAACACATCACATAAGCTGTCCTTCTTGTGTGATATTTCTAGTAGTCCAATGACTAATTGCTTCTTAACAAGTGTGTTGATGTCATCAAAGTTAAGATGACTCAATTTCTTGTGTCATAGCCAACTGATTTCTGATTTTGTATGTACAAGCAAACAAGTTTCAGCAACGGCTGTTGTCCAATCTACTACATACATATTTTCTTTTCTTCTTCCGGCTAGGACAACTTGATAAGCTGATTCACTGATGACAACACAAAAATCTTTGTCGAAAGTAACTTTGTATCCCATATCACAAAATTGACTGGTGCTGAGTAGATTGTAGTGTAGTCCTTCTACATAAGATACATTCTTGATTGTAAGTCCATTCCTGATTAAGGTGCCATAACCTCCAGGTGTATCCAGTTTTGTCTTTACTTCCAAAATTAACCTTTGGTCCATCCTTTGCAATGAAATTATCGAGACAGTCTTTACTCTTTGTCATGTGTCTAGAGCAACCACTTTGTCAAAGTACCATATATCTGCAATAAAATTAGAAGTTTTAGGTACCCAATTCAGTTTGGGTCCATGGGGTCGCTTATCGGTACAACTCGGGAATATATCCTTTTAGGATTCTTCGGATATTGTTGCACTTGTTTTCATATATGTAAGCCACACTCCCATAGTATCTATGTTTGGATTGTGTCTTATTTATATGATCTCTCGTGTCTTTTGCACGAAACTTATTTCCATGTTGCTTTCTATTATTAAAGCTAGAATCATAACCGTCATTCCTTCTTTAATGAGGTGCAATCGACCTTGCATGCTGGACTTTGTTGAGAATCGAAATTAGTCCTCTGCTGAGTCTTGGGCGAAACCTTTGATAGGTTTTACATGCGGAATGATTGATATTATCGATTTATCAATAGATGCATAAAATTCCAATCATCATCGGTGAGATATAGTCTTCCTTTCCCCCTGAATGTGAATCCTTGAATGATTGTCATTCTTGGATTTGTTTTGACCGTAATTTTTCTCGGTTCTTGACTTGTTTGGTTTTGTGGACTGGTAGTTGATTTCCCGGTTTGGTTTTCTACAACCGTTGGTCCCGGTTGAAGGTGAAACTATAGTCGAGAGGGGGTTTGTGGGGTGAATGACTATAGTGGAGTTTCAAAATTGTTGGTCCCAGAGAAGGGTGAAACTTTCTTATATTTAAAAGCTTTTTTAAAAGCTTTTGGGCGGATAAGTCCCTTCTTACTATGTTGTTTTCAAATCGGTGTAGGCGATCCACGGATATAAGTTATGATGTAGGCTAAATAAATAAATCTTTGTAAAGTAAATTGCGAAAATTAAATTGACACAAGGCTTATAGTGGTTCGGGGTGGTGTAATCCGCCAATCCTCTTCTCTTGTGATGATTGGAGGAATTCACTATTGTTTTCCACGAGATACAATAGTATGATTGTCCTTGGCTTCCCAAGCTTCACAATCTACAAGACTATCACTCCTTGGCTGCAATGCGACTTGATGATTCGATCTTCTTTTTCTTTGCTCGCCTGAGATCAAAATCCTTCAACATCTATCACAGATTCAACTCCTTCTCCGGATTGCCTCTGATTGATTGCTTGATTTGATGTGAATGTGATTCACACACTTGCTTGATCAATCTCGATTACGAATATGACTTTGTAGTTACGATACTTGAGTTGATCCACTAGATATATCTTTGTAAGTTCGGAGAGAGGCTTTTCAAATTGTGAGTTTACGCTTTCTTTCTTTTTTTCGTTATTTTCTTTTTCTGTCAATGCCTTCTATTTATAGCCTTGAATAACCTTGGTTTTGAAATTCCGTCCGTTGGCTATATTAATGAGGGAATAATCCTTGATTTTATTCTTGATTCCCCCTTAATTGTATTCTCCTTGATTTCAGTGATCGGATTCTTTCTTCAAACGTATAGCAGAAAATCCGTCCTTGATTGATCCTTTAATGATTGTGCATTTAATGCATGATCTGCTTAATCTTCAACATATGTCAAATCTGATCTTGTAAGTGTCTCTTCGCCGTTTGTAGAACGGTCGAGTGAGCCTTCTGTCTTAGCCGTTAGTTCTTTCTTTCTTTGTTTTGTTTTTTTCTTTGCGAAAGTCAGTTTACTCAGCTGATTCACTGTTTTCTTCTTTGCTTCAGTTTAATGAGAATCTTTGTACTTCAGTGATCCTTGATTTGGGTGAGACCAGTGTACACCATATTTGAACATTGAGTTTCATCACTTAACACATAACTTAGACTTATCCAAGGTCATCACAGACTTCCTTGGTTATAAGTCAGACCATAATGTCTTCATATCTTCTCTGCTTTGGTGCTTGGTGGCTTTACTTTGCGAATATCTATTTTTGCTTTGCCGTCCTACCAACTAGTGCAGTGCTTATGTCGACTTAACTTATACAACTTGTCGGACCACAAGTAAAGACTTATCTGAGAGAATTCTAACTTATTTCGAGGCTTGCTATAACATGTAGTATGGCCATCATCAAAACATAATAAAATGTTCTAAACAATTTCCCCACTTTTGATGATGCCAAAACCCTCATAAGCTGAACATAAGTAATCAAAATTTTCATAATACACATGATTAAAAACTTTAACAATTTTATTCATCCATCATAGGGTAATAAGTTCTAAGACTTTATTCAAGTGTTACAAACTACATTTTGCTCGATTCACCTTGTACCTCTTGAATTTTGTAGTCTGAACCTCTTCAATGTCTTTCCAATCAATTTACGGAAACTTCCACTTCCATGTAAGCCAAAGCTGTGTATTCGAGATACACCTGAAAAACTCTTTTGGCAAAGTCTGTTGAAATCAGGCATGGTCTCATTTGCCTTAGGTTCTCAAAATATTTTCAAGTCTTTCTCTAGCCTCGACAATATGTGAATCTGCAAACTTGAGGCTTTTGTAGAGACTCCATTGCTCATGTTTTTCCATTCTCCCCATATGATTGAAGAATTTTGCCATATATTTGAATTCTTCTTGTTGTTCAATTGGCAAGTCTTACGGTCCTTTTAGAGATAATGGTATGGGTGAGCTTGGTTTGTTGTTGGCTTGTTTGAGAAGTGCAAATTCTCTTTTGACTTCATTTTAGAGAGTTTGGCCATATCGGTTCTCATCCTTTCATCCTGATAGCTTAGCCAATCATCCCAGGCTTCATCTTGTGAGAGTGAGGATAAAGTCCTTCTGTACTCTGAAAAATTCTCTTACATGGTCGATTACATACGCATCATAATACCTTTGCTTTGGTGACCGATGTAAGTCTGTGCTCCCAGTATATCTGGAGGCTGCTTTGCTACCTCTCTTTGGTTTTTCCTCTGGTCTTTGAGTGCTGTGTTGGTGGATGATCCTCTTTCTTGACTAGATCCAGGCCTTTGTTTGCGGCGGACTGTCTCTATCATCATCTCTTCTTTGCATAGGGTGAGGAAATCCAATGCGAGGGTTCCTTTAGGGCCTTTTCCCTTTCTTCTCGACCACTTCTTTCTTTGTTCTTACTTCTTCATTTACGATTCTTATTTCTCTGTCTCTTGCCTCGGTTGTTCTTGATGAAATTTGGGGTCGATTGTTGATCCTTGAGCTTATCCTGGTTTTCCCCTTTTTGGCGACATCATCCCTTTCTTTGGAGTAGGATGCTATTGGTGGCCTCTGCCGTTCCAATCAGAAGTCAAGTTTGATTCAATGGATGTGAATCTTTTGTTGTGATCATTCAATTTCTCATTGACACTCCGAAGTCTAGTCCCAAAGCTCTTTGCGCGGTGATTCGTTTTCTTGGGAAATGTGTTTGCACGAGGCCTGCAAGATTGTTAGTGATATTGATGTTGAGTTGCTTCATCAGATCTCCTTGTTGTTGAACAACAATATTCTGTGCATCAATGTATTCTGCAATGGCCTGAAACTTGTGTTCAATGGAGGAGCTTTTGTCATTAAAGGCTGAAGTCATGGATCTGAGATACATTGCTTGTTGTTCCAATTCTTCAGCCAGCAAGTCTGCCGCTTTCTCAAAGGTTTCATTTGTAATGCCAGTGTTCAGCTGAGAGAGTTTGTGCCTTGTTTCAATTTGGTTACGGATCTGTTCTCTTGTCCCTTGTCTTGATGTTGAGTGACATCTGCATGTACATCTAGATCTTCAAGTATTTGGGTAGATGTATATCTTTGGTGTGGCTTATTTCTTTATTCCCCTATCTACATGCGGGGTTGTCTTGGTGGCGTGGCGGCGGTGAACCGTGTCCACTATGTTTGTCTTTGTTAGGCTGGAGCGTTGTGCGGACATCGGTTGAGTGGATGTCTTTCTTTGGAGTTGTAGACTTGCCGGAGGCTTGTGGTTTCAAAATGTGCGGAGAAGAGTAGTGTCATCAATTGCATCACAGTGCGGGGAGAGTCCTCTTCTTTATCTTGACCAAGATCATCATCATCATCTGATCATGATCATTATCATCATTGTCATCATGATCATCACCATCATCCTGATCATGATCATCTCCATCATCTTCTGAGTCACTACTTTGTCTCCCAGAGATCTAGGCGATTTTGCCTTGGTTGCATCAACCATTTCCCATAGAGGTGATTCATCAAGTACACTACCCGAGTTGTGATTCCCGAGAAAGTCAAATAGCCATGCTTCTTCCCGACAAGCATGTGATCTGAGTCTTGAAATTTGTTGTTTGGATCGCCTTCCTTCCACTCAAGATATTACGCAATTCGATCATCATATCGTTTGCGAGATAATTGTCTGACTTCTTACGGAGATGATTCCTCATCCTCTCCAGTGTTTTCTTTATTAGGATCTTTGTTCATCCCCATGATTTCTTCTTCTTGTTGTTATTGCTTGATTAGAACCTTCTTCCTCTTCTTCTTCATCAATCAATTGTCCAAAGTCATCTTTTCCGGACTTATTTGAATCTTTGTTTCTTTCTTTGGTGGTGGTGCTGCGTGTGGATTTCTTCCTCTTCCCTTCTCCTACCTTACATTTGTTGTTTAACATAAGTAAACATGACTTTGGATTCATGCGGTTTGTGGAGTTATCTTGTGGGGACTTTAAGACATTGCAACAAGTAGTATAGCCCGAATGCCATATGACTTTTTCACCCAGAATTGTCCTTTCTTTGTCTTTCCTTCTTTTGTCCCCTTGTTTGCTTGCTTTTACTTCACCTTGGATTTGCTCTTTGAGTCTCGAAAAAGTATTTTGCCCAGTTGAATTGCAGATTATTGTAGATGATTCCCGTTAGCCTCATTCGATTTACATCATTGCATTATTTGCTCCCAATTTTCCTTCAATGGTCTTGCCAATTAGGGCACTAAACTCATTGAATGGTTTCTTTAAAGCGATCTCAAACAATTGACTTTTGTAGATCCACAGGGTTTGCCGTTTTGGCAATGGTTGCCCGAAATCATCAAGTTTTGTGAATCTGAGATGTCACTTTTGCTTGACCTTTATTTGAAAGTTTAAGATGTTTGTGAATTACCTTTTACATGTCGCCACTTCTTTTCCGTTGTGGATGCTACAATCTTGTCTTCTTCCCACTCGTCACCTTCTTGGCGAGGGAGCCCAGGCACGTATTGTGCGAGATTTCGAGAAAAATCAGGACTTTCATAGCAAACCTCGGTGATAGGAGGATTGAGAAAGGTTGATAGTTTTAGGATTTTGCGACTGCTTGCTAATCGTTTAACATCTTAAATCATTTCCACACGATTTCAAGTAGTGTTCTTCTTGAAAGAAGGATCCCGTGGCAATCGATTTTTCATATCCAGCTTGGGTGTTTGAGGAGGATGATGCCATTTTGAAGGGGAGAGAAGTTTTGAAAATGATCTTGAGTTTGCAATAGAAAGAAACAAGAGTAGGGTTTGTAATTGGCAAGAGAGCGTAAAGATTTCTGAAAATCTCTAAGTCTTGTTTTTATAGTGTGATTTGGGTAGTGTGAACGTGGTTTTGAATATGGAAGGATTTTGTGGCATAATGACGTGATTTTGTGTATGAAAATCGCGATATTCGAGTGGAATGGGGGTGTGGTTTGAGGCAAGTAATGATAGGGCCCGGGAATCGAGGAGTTTATAATTCGAAAAATAATATAATTACCTCCATGATCATAAGTTGATCGCCACGTGTGTACAGAATAATCCTCCATAATTTCCTTATTCTCCAAGTGTAATCAAAGTTGATTTTGTTCACACTTCTAATTTGTCCAAGTCTTTATTTCGGTGAAGTGCCTTCGCTGGTCACTTAGCCATTCTAATAGGTTCTTCACTGAGCTGCTTCATTTAATTGTTCCTAACAATCAGTTAAGTTACCTTCGCTGGATACTAGTGCCTTACTTGCTGCATCTCCCGTAACGGCAAAGGTCGTACCAGTTAATGAAGTCACTTAGCCGATTACTCCAGTTAGCCGCTTTTTGATACTTATTCAATTTCAATCATTCCTAACTCAGTTCTTAGCTTACTGAATCTTTCATAACTGAGTGGTTTAGTGAAGATGTCAGCCAACTGATCTTCAGTGGGTATGTATTTTAGGATGACATCCCCCTTTTCAACATGGTCTCTGATAAAGTGATGCCTCACATCTATGTGCTTTGTTCTTGAATGCAATACTGGATTTTCTGTAATAGATATTGCACTTGTATTATCACACATGATTGGAATTGTTTTCTCTTCCACTCCATAGTCCATTAGTTTTGTTGTCTTATCCAAAGTACTTGTGCTGTGACTACTACTGCTGCTATATATATGCCTTGGTTTGTTGATGTAGATATGGAGTTTTGCTTTTCTTGAACCAAGAGACTAGTGCGGTTCCTAGCATTTGGCATGTTCGGAGGTGCTTTTTTTCTATCTATTTTGCATCCGGCATAGTCAGTGCGAATATGATATCAATGTGAATCCTCCATCTTTTGGATACCAAATACCAACATTTATAGTGTTTTCAAGTATTTGATTATCCTTTTAGCTTCTAGAAGATGTGATTCTTTTGGTTGAGCTTGAAATCTTGCACACACTCTACATAAATGCTATGTCAGTGCACCTTGCGATTAAGTATAATAATGATCCAATAATTCCTCTATACATTTTACGATCAACATCTTTTCCTCCTTCATCTTTTCCAAGTATGACTTTGGCACACATTGGTGTGTCTGCTGTGCCACTTGTATCCATCCCATACTTGTGTATCAAATCTCTTGTATACTTGGCTTGACTAATGAAAATGCCATCCTTCATTTGCTTTACTTGAAGGCCAAGGAAGTAGTTTAATTCTCCCATCATGCTCATCTGAAATTTGCTCTTCATCAGGTTTGCAAATTTTCACCACATTTTTTTCATCATCCTCTGATCCAAAGATTATATCATCAACATAGATTTGTACTAGCAATGTGCTTGCTCCTTCCTCTAGTTTGAATAGAGACTTGTCAATAGTTCCTTTGTTGAATCCATTCTTGATCAGAAATTGTGATAGTGTTTCATACCAGGCTCTAGGTGCCTGTTTGAGGCCATAGAGGGCCTTTTTGAGTTTGTATACTTTGTCTTCTTTTCCTTTAATTTGAAATCCAGGAGGTTGTTCTACATAAAATTCTTCTTCCAAAAGTCCATTTAGGAATGCACTCTTTACATCCATTTGATAGACTTTGAAGTCTTTGTGTGCAGCAAATGCTAGAAAGAGTCTGATTGCTTCCAATCTTGCTCTTTGGTGCAAATGTTTCATCATAATCTATTCCTTCAGCTTGGGAATAGCCTTTTGCAACTAGCCTTGCCTTGTTTCTGACAACTGTTCCTTGCTCATCCATCTTGTTCCTGAATACCCATTTTGTACCAATGATGTTGGCCATTTCAGGTCTGTCAACAAGTTCCCAGACATCATTTCTTTCAAATTCATTTAGTTCTTCTTGCATGGCTGTGATCCAATCTGCATCTTGGATTGCATCATCTATGGTCTTGGGTTCCATTTGTGATAGAAAGCAAGTTAGCATGTGCTCCAGTTGTCTTCTGGTTCTGACTCCTGTGTGAATATTTCCAATGACTTGTTCCTCAGGATGGTCTCTTAGCCAATTTAGATCTGGTTGAAGTTGATCTTCACTTGGTGCTTCCATATCTTCATGCTGAGCATGAACTTCAACTTCAGGTGCTTCATCTGTTGTATTGGTATGTGGCTCCTCTTGATCTTCAAAATGATGATTCAGGATAGTAGCTGGTATGGTTGCATTTGTATAGATTTCTCTTTGTGGTGCTTTCTCTTCTTGATCTTGAAGATCTTCACCATTTGTATTTGGTTCATAAAAAACCACATGTATTGATTCTTCAATCACCAAAGTTCTTTTATTTAGTACTCTGAATGCTTTGCTGGTGTCTGAGTATCCCATGAAGATTGCTTCATCAGCCTTCTCATCAAAGGTATCACGGTGATTCTGTTTAAGACAAAACATTTTGATCCAAACATATGAAAGTATGAGATATTAGGTTTTCTACCATTCCATATTTCATATGGAGTCTTTCCATGATGTTTGTTGATGATTGATCTGTTTTGTGTATGGCATCTTTGTGTTTCTTTGCTTGACCCAAAATCTCTTTGGTAAGCATGCTTACGCTATCATTGTCTGTTTGCTTCCTTGATGGTTCTGTTTCTTCTTTACTGCTACACCATTTTGTTGTGGAGTTCTGCTGCTGAGATAGTTGATGTAACACTCCATTTTCTTCACAATAGGTTACGATAATTTCATTTAGAAATTCGATGCCTCTATCGATCGATCTTGATAATCTTTAGTTCTTTTTCATTACGGAGTCTTCTCAACAAATCTGGCGACTTCTTGAGTGTTTCTTTCTTCTTGTTCATGAAAATGGTCCATGTGTACTTTGAGAAGTCATCCACCACTACAAGAGTGTATTTCTTACCACTCACACTCCTTTGGTGTGGTTGGTCCAAGCAGATCCATGTGTAATGGATGTAGAACTCTTGTTGTAGATTGATGAGGCTTTGACTTGAATGAACTTTTATTTGTTTTCCTTTACGACAAGCATCACATAGACTTTCTTTCTTGAATGTGATCTCTGGCGGGCCTTCAACTAACTTGCTCCTTGATAGTTTGTTGATGGTCTTGAAATTTAGGTGATTTAATCTTACATGCACATCCGACTTGTTGATTGTTTATTTTTGACAAGTAGACATGTTTACGCCTTGGTTGTTCTCGATCCACCACATACATGTTGTCTTGTCTTACTACACAAGAACTCTTGTGTTGGTTTGGTTGTGAATCACTTTGCATCCTTCTTTGTTGAAGTGCACATTGTAGCCTTTGTCACGAGGTTGGTGATGCTCATCAGTTGAAGTTAAGTCCACTTGACATATGCCACATTTTGAATCTTTAGATTGTTCTTGAGTATTGTGCCTTCCCCTTAATCTTGCCGGGGTTTTCTTTACCTCCAAATGTGACTTTGGGTCCATCAAAAGCTTTGAAGTCGGTGAGCCATTTCTTGTTTCTGTCATGTATGCGGAACATCCCTTTTGTCTATGTACCGGACATCCTACAAAGCAGTTAATTAAGTTTAGGTACCCAACACTTGTTTGGGTCCATACACATTAGCAATCATGCCTCATTACCAAGGGTGTATCCAAAGGTCTTCTTTTTGGATAATTGAAGTCATCAACTTCATATGTATAAGGCATGGCGAGAATAACTTCTAGTATTTTCTTGAAGGTATTACGATACTTTTCTCCACCTTTTGGTGCATTTACATCCTTCTTCACTTTCCAATATACGGTGAAAACCTTTCTTGCTTCATGTGTCTAGGAGGCAGTTTGATTTTCTTAAACACATGATGCATTTTGTGGAATGGTTTCCTCTTGTATTTTGGAGGTGCAACATTCAATCATCCTCTGAAGGATAAAGTCGCCTTTTCCTTTCGGATGGGCACATAGTTCTTGATTATTGGAATGAGGATTTAGTTTCTTTGTTTCACTACTGCTTTGGGTCTTGACTTCACGGAGCAGGATGATCTGTTGGAACCATGAGTGCATCCTTTTTCTAAATTTTGGTCCACTATTGGTCTGAATTTAGAATGGTGTTGATCATTATTCCTACTTTCATCATTTGTTTATAACCAAGACCAGGATCTGAGATCCAAACCTTTTTGGGGTTTGTAAGGTGGTGCTTTTAGTGGTGCGATGGATACCTTTCTTGGTGAGAGATTTTCTTAAGCGATCTTTTAGTAACGGATGTATGATCATCTGCTTTTTGTTGATCATTTAAGTAGGTCTCATTACTAGTTAATTCGACTTTTGCTTCATCAGTTCTTTCTTTAACCTCTTATTCTCTTTTCTTAGATCCTTGCATTCCTTTTCCAAATTTCATGATTCTTTTCAATTTCATCAAATTTAGTCATGAGATTTTGGACTAGGTCTGTTGTCTAATGGGAGACTAGAGGATTGTGCGATGCTAGATGTGGATGCATTAGATGAAGAATAGGAACTAGATGTTACCTCGATTTCATCGATTCTTTAGCCATTAAACATAGGTTTGTTTCCTCGATTATCGAGCTATCACTTTTATCTTCATCAATTTTTGGTCATGAGGCATAGGCATGCCTTTTCATTTTACGAGTTGTCTTCTTCATCACTATCATCTGAATCATTATCGGATGATTCTTCATCTTTTCAACTTCTTTGGATTACGCCTTAAGTGCCTTCTTGCTCTTTCTCTTTTGGATGCTCTGTATTTCTTCTTTTCATCATCTTTGTCATTTTCTTGGGACAATCGGCCTTGATGTGACCTTTCTTATTGCGATTGAAACATCTGTATTCATCATCTTTCTTCATCATGTCTCTGTTTGAGCTTGACTTTTTGTTTGATGATGAATTTCCTTTGAATAACTTCTTTTAAAACACATCAAAGCGTTTAACTAATAAAGCTACATGTTCTTTTAGTTCTTGTGTCTCTTTCTTTGATGCATTCGGCAAAGTTACTTTCTTTGAGGTGCGACTAATGCGGTGATTTTGTGTGTCTGCCGGAGCACCATCTTCGCCGTTTAATTCGAATTCATGAGCTTTTAATTGGGACATCGATGTCGAGTGTCGATTGCTTGCAAGATTTGTTGTTCCTCGATTCACGATGTTATGATCTTCCATCTTTCGGTAGTCCTCTCAAGATCTTCAAGCATACTTCTTTACGGGGATATATGTGTCCAAGGTATGTTGTAATTCAGATGATGCTTGAGAATCATTTGTCCATTTGATCAATGGATTCACCAGTCTTCATTTAAAAGTTCTCAAACTTACATTTTGCAACAGATAATTTGTTTTCTTTAAGCTGCTTGAGATCCTTCATTTATCAATGATAGCTTGTCCCATCTCTCTTTCTTTGTTTCACGATCTTTTAATTCTCATGAACATGTTGATGTCTAGGGTCTTCAAGATCATGTCTTTTGCAACAAAATCCAGTTTTGCTCTTCTCACTGTCATCCTTGGTCCAATCCTTTTTAGGTTTGTCAATTTCCTTTCCTTGATGCGCTCATGTACTACCACACGTAGTGATTGTGATTGGTCCATCATTGATTACATCCATCATCTCTTCATGAGTTGCTGCAAGATGAGATAGCATTCTTATTTTATATTCATCAAAATTGTTAACATTAAAAACAGGTACTTTTGACAAGATGTTTGAGGAATCCATCGATGCAATTGAAGATATAAATGTAAGTGTATGAAAAACTTCAGTTTGAAAACTACTTTGAAAATATGTGATCTCCTTGTTACCAGAAATTAGATCTGAACAGGTTCTGATACTAGGAACACTGCTCCGATACCAATTGTTGGTCCCAGAGAAGGGTGAAACTATAGTCAGAGGGGGGGGGTGAATGACTATAGTGGAGTTTCAAAAACTTTTCTTATATTTAAAAGCTTTTGGGCAGCGGATAAGTCCCTTCTTACTATGTTGTTTTCAAATCAGTGTAGACAATCACAGATATAAGTTATGATGTAGGCTAAATAAATAAATCTTTGTAAAGTAAATTGCGAGAAATTAAATTGACACAAGGCTTATAGTGGTTGGGGGTGGTGTAATCCGCTTAATCCACTCTTCTCTGTGATGATTGGAGGAATTCACTATTGTTTTCCACGAGATACAATAGTATGATTGTCCTTGGCTTCCCAAGCTTCACAATCTACAAGACTATCACTCCTTGGCTTGCAGCGACTTGATGATTGATCTTCCTTTTTCTTTGCTCGCCGAGATCAAAATCCTTCAACGGCAATCACAGATTCAACTCCTTCTCAGTTGCCTCTGATTGATTTGCTTGATTTGATGTGAATGTGATTCACACACTTGCTTGATCAATCTCGATTACGAGTATGACTTTGTAGTTACGATACTTGAGTTGATCCTAGATGTATCCTTGTAAGTTCGGAGAGAAGGCTTTTCAAATTGTGAGTTTACGCTTTCTTTCTTTTTATCGTTATTTTCTTTTACTCAATGCCTTCTATTTATAGCCTTGAATAACCTTGGTTTTGAAATTCCGTCCGTTGGCTATATTAATGAGGAATAATCCTTGATTTTATTCTTGATTCCCCTTAATTGTATTCTCCTTGATTTGGTGATCGGATTCTTTCTTCAAGCGTATAGCGAGAAAATCCGTCCTTGATTGATCCTTTAATGATTGTGCATTTAATGCATGATCTGCTTTAATCTTCAACATATATCAAATCGATCTTGTAAGTGTCTCTTCACCGTTTGTAGAGCGGTCGAGTGAGCCTTACGACTTAGCCGTTAGTTCTTTCTTGTTTGTTTTGTTTTCTCTTTGCGAAAGTCGGTTTACTCGGTGATTCAACTGTTTTCTTCTTTGTTTATGTTTAATGAGAATCTTTGTACTTCACTGATCCTTGATTTGGGTGAGACCAGTGTACACCATATTTGAACATTGAGTTTCATCACTTAACACATAACTTAGACTTATCCAAGGTCATCACAGACTTCCTTGGTTATAAGTCAGACCATAATGTCTTCATATCTTCTCTGCTGGTGCTTGGCTGGCTTTACTTTGCCGAATATCTGTTTTTGCTTTGCCGTCCTACCAACTAGTGCAGTGCTTGTCGACTTAACTTATACAACTTGTCGGACCTAAGTAAAGACTTATCTGAGAGAATTCTAACTTATTTCGAGGCTTGCTATAACAGCTAGTATGGCCATCATCAAAACATAATAAAATGTTCCTAACAATTTCCCCACTTTTTGATGATGCCAAAACCTCATAAGCTTTGAACATAAGTAATCAAAATTTTCATAATACACACAGATTAAAAACTTTAACAATTTTATTCATCCATCATAGGGTAATAAGTTCTAAAACTTTATTCAAATGTTACAAACTACATTTTGCTCCATTCAGCCTTGTACCTCTTGAATTTTGTAGTCTGAACCTCTTCAATGTCTTTCAATCAATTTACGGAAACTTCCACTTCCAGTAAGCCAAAGCTGTGTATTCGAGATATACCTGAAAAACTCTTTTGGCAAAAAGTGCATTGAAATCAGGCATGGTCTCATTTGCCTTAGGTTCTCAAAATATTTTCAAGTCTTTCTCTAGCCTCGAAACAATATGTGAATCTGCAAACTTGAGGCTTTTGTAGAGACTCCACTTTGCTCTGTTTTCCATTCTCCCCATAGGATTGAAGAATTTTGCCATATATTTGAATTCTTCTTGTTGTTAAATTTGGCAAGTCTTACGGTCCTTTTGAGATAGTGGTATGGCGAGCTTGGTTTGTTGTTGGCTTGTTTGAGAAGTGCAAATTCTCTTTTGACTTCATTGTAGAGTTTGGCCATATCAGTTCTCATCCTTTCATCCTGATAGCTTAGCCAATCAGCCCAAGCTTCATCTTGTGAGAAGTGAGGATAAAGTCCTTCCTGTACTCTGAAAAATTCTCTTACATGGTCCAGTACATCTGCATCATATTACCTTTGCTTTGCTTTGTGACCAGTGTAAGTCTGTGCTCCCCAGTATATTTGGAGGCTGCTGCTTTGCCTCTCTTTGGTTTTTCCTCTGGTCTTTGAGTCTGTGTTGGTGGTTGATCCTCTTTCTTGACTAGATCCAGGCCTTTGTTTCTCTGCGGATCTGTCTCTATCATCATCTCTTCTTTGCATAGGGTGAGAAATCCAATGCGAGGGTTCCTTTAGGGCCTTTTCCCTTTCTTCTCGACTCTTCTTTCTTTGTTCTTACGCTTCATTTCGATTCTTATTTCTCTGTCTCTTGCTCTCGGTTGTTCTTGATGAAATTTGGGGAGTCGATTGTTGATCCTTCAATTTCGAGGCTTATCCCGATTTTCCCCACTTTTTGCCATCATCCCTTTTTTGAGTAAGATGCTATTTGTGGCCTCTGCCGTGCCATCCAAGCTTTGATTCAATAGAGTAATCTGATGATGATCTTCGGTTTCTCATTCACACTATGAAATTTAGTGCCCTCTTCTTTATCTTGACCAAGATCATCATCATCATCTTGATCATGATCATTATCATCATTGTCATCATGATCATCACCATCATCCCGATTGATCATCTTCATCATTCAATGGATGTTTGCCTTGGTTTGCATCTTTTGTTGTGATCATTCAATTTCTCAAATAACCATGCTCATCCTTCTCGATTTCTTCTTCTTGTTGTTCTGCTTTGTGTCGAACCTTCTTCTTCTTCTTCTTCATCAATCAATTGTCCAAAGTCTGTCTTTTCCGGACTTATTTGAATCTTTTGTTTCTTTCTTTGACCGGTGGTGCCGCGTGTGGATTTCTTCCTCTTCCCTTCCCCGCTTTACATTGTTGTTTAACATAAGTAAACATGACTTTGGATTCATGCGGTTTGTGGAGTTGTACTGTGGGGACTTTGAGACATTGCAACAAGTAGTGTAACTGAATGCCAAAAGACTTTTTCACCTAGAATTGTCCTTTCTTTGTCTTTCCTTCTTTTGTCCCCTTGTTTGCATCTTCCATGTGTGCCATTAAAGCTGTGTCATCTGATAGTCTTTCAGTACCAGCTTCATAATCTGATTCATCTCCAGCAAGGAGTGCTCTTCTACCAACTCTTCTTGGTGGCGTCTTCTTGGTTAGTTCTGGACATTCAGCTTTGTAATGTCCAGGTTTCTTGCAGTTGAAACAGAGATATTCATCGTCTTTTCTTTTCTCAGGAGTCCTTTTGATAAACTTCTGAGTGACTGGATGTCCACTCTTCATTCTTCAAATTCTGTTCATCATCAAGGTCATTTGTTCTTCCATTTCATCCAATTCATGAAGATTGCTAGATGAGTTTTCTTGAATGTCATTTGATGCTGTTGCAAGTGCTATGGTTTTTGGTTCTTCTAGAGCTTTGATTATTGCAGATGTACTTGTAAAATCTTCACTGAATTCATAAGCTTTCAGATCTGAGAAGATTTTGAAAGAATCCTCTATGTCAAGTCTTCTAGATTCTTCCATAGCAGTTGACCTTCATCTTCCAAAGACATTGGTAATGCCTTCAAGATTCTTGTGTTAATGACTTTCTTTATGTACTCAATCTTGAGTAGATCTAGTTCATCCATGATAGCACTGAATCTTGTTTCCATTTGATCAATGGTTTCTCCAGACTTCATCTTGAAATTCTCAAACTTTTGTTTGCAACCGAAATCTTATTTTCCTTGATTGAGTCTGTTCCTTCACAAACAAGTTGTAGTTTGTCCCACATATTCTTGGCATTTGTAAATTCTTTCACCTTCAAGTACATGTTGCTGTCAAGAGTTCTAAGAATAAAGTCCATATCAACATTGTTGAGATTGTTTCGCTTGCAATCATCATTGGTCCATTCGGATTTGGGCTTTGGAACTCGAATTTGTCTCTCTCCTTCAGTTTGCATGTGAGTAATCTGAATTGGTCCATCAGTGAGTACATCCATCATTTCATCATGAGTAGCTGCTAGAAAGGCCTGTATACGACGTTTATATTCGTCAAATCTGTCCATGTTACACATAAGCATCTGTCTTGCATTTGATTGTTATCCATAGTGAGTGAGTGAAAATTGATTGTTTAACAAATCTGGCCGAGCTTTCAAATGAGAGCAACTAGAGGAGATACATAGCAATTGATATCTTATCAAAGAAACAACGCTCCGATACCAATTGTTGGTCCATTGGAAGGCTAACACAAGTTTAGAGGAGAGGGGCTGAATAAACTTGTCCCTAAAACTGGATTTAAAACAAATTAAGGTTCGATTAAACTTGTGTGGAGTTAAGGCGACTAAGCCGAGTTTAAGTCAAACGACTTAAGCTTAAAAGCTCGAGTCAACCGGCAAATGATTAAGTTTTAGCCTTTTTCTTGATCTTGTTATTCTCTGTGGCCAGGTGAAAGTGAAGTAAATCACGATGAATGTCAGTTTGTGAACTGTGAGGTGTATAACAATCAATTATCAAAATGCTGTAAATAAATAAGTAAGTGCGTAAAGTAAATAAGACAAGTGTTATAGAGGTTCCAGGTGGTGTAATCCTGTCAATCCTCTCTTCCCCAGTGGTGTGGAGGAAAATTCCACTAGAACTTCTTGAGGTGAATGTTACAAAAAGTCCTAAACAATAGTCCTTGGCTAATCCCTAGCGTCACTATCTAAACAGCTTGTAGAATGTAGAGTTCTTTGCTCTTCAATTGCTTGAACACTGATCCTTGGAGGGTTGAATTGCCTCTTCACCAGCTACCACCACAAACACAGTCTACCCGACTGCTTGTCACAACTGTCTTTGGCGAAACCTTCCTGGTTTGCTTCACGATCTAAAACCTTTGATGTAAAATCAAAGTTGGTGAAATCAATAAATTGATTCTTGTTTGTGGTTCTTCAAAGTGTATGATTCTTGATAAAATATGTGTAGCTTGAACACTTGAAGAATTTCTAGATAAGAAATTGTTATAGCGCAAAGATGATAGCAATTCGAGTGATTAAAGCACACGTTAAATCTCTGTATTATTATATATTTGTTCTTGTTGTGAAGTCCTCTATTTATAGTGTAAGGCCCAACGTTCATCTGACTTCAATTCGAATTGTATCAACGTTTCTTTTGTAACGGCTATATTTTCTGACCGTTCTGCTGTGTCAGTAACTCATCCAATGAATTTGCTTCCTTTATAACGTTCGATTGTACTATTAGTTTGTTGGATTGTTGACTTGTAAAACTGAGTTTCCTTATCAGTTTTATACTGAGTTTATTGTTTGTCAGTTTCCTTACTGACTTGGAGCATTAACTGAGATTTTACTCCTTTTCAAATATCAGTAATCCAGTTTTTATCTGATTATAATTGACTTAATCTGAGTACACCATGACTCATTACCATATAAGAATTCATTGTCCTTATGATTCTTAGGTCTTCATACAAGATCCATAAAGTCAGTTCAGGTCACGACAATCTTGCCTGAAATCTAACTTTACAGTCTCGACTTGGTCTTCATAACCGAGTTTGAACCCTCAGTTCTTCAATCTTCAATAACTGAGTCTGTGACCCTCAGTTCTTCAGTCTTCTTAGATAAGCCAACCGAGTCTCAGAACTCTCGTGAACTTATCTTCTTCGATTTGATGTTTGGTGTATTCTCTAGTCGGGTTTACATCTTAGTGATTTCCGATTTTCTAGATGACTCCCAGTTTTTCAGTTTTACGACACACTAATTATTACAGTGCTTGTCTGATGTAACTTATACAAATATCAGACTCTAGTAAGACCTATACATTCAGTTCTAGACATCTTTTAGCTTTTCACTATAACAGCTGGCTTCAGCACTTCATCAATGGGGTTAAGATAATACTTTAAACAAATAAGATGAATTATCATCAAAACATAAATTTTATTTCCAACAAAAACTATATAAGGCAATTTAACGGTTTCTCATTTAGTGAGAACATGTCACAATGAGGCAGGCTGAGCATCAGTCTAGAGGTCTATGAATGGCCTATTCCGAGTAGAGAATACTCTATCTCTGTTGAAAACAGAGAAACCGCAAAATATTTTGGATAAACTTTCCGGAGTGTTTGAATAGTTATCAGACAAGAAGTCACTACTCGGAAGCTCCTACTATCTTGTATCTTTCATCAGACCCCGAAGGTCGTCATGAACAAGCTATGTTACTTCTTTATAACCAGTATCCTTTCATGATTGAAAGGGAACTTAGTCATTGAACCTTTGAGACAATATAACCAGACTGGGAGAAAGGAATCACCCCGAGCCAGTCTTCAGGTCTTGTCTTTTAGGGACTATGCACTAACTATGGAATATGAAGAAGCGTTTATCTAAATATAGAAACCAATTGCTTTTAATAGTTCTTAAGATGTGTTTTATATACATATTTTAGCAGTTGTAAGTGGTTTCGACTTTATCAAACAAAAGTCCGAGTCTTGGATTCGTATCTTACAAATGGTATATTCACTTTCTATACGACAAACAAATTATCGAATAGAAGGTAAATCCATTCGTTCAACGAATCTTAAATGTAAAATAATTTTTCCGCGATATCCAAGGATTGAATCCGAGATTCATTTCCTTATATCACTCCCACTATTCTAGCTAAAATTAACTGCCCGTTGGTTACTCTTTTAATCGTTAAATGCACTGCTACCTTGTTCTTCCAAAGAACTTAGCTCCAGAAAATCGCCAAGGATTCATAGGTTGGTGGTCCAAAATCACTATCTTTATCCTATGATTTTCAGTTAATTAATTTTTGGTTCAGCCTTAAAGTTTTCTCAGTTTAGATGACTAACACTTTTAGACATATTCTACCATTCTTTCCGTGAATGGAAACAGTCTTGAACCAGCAGTTCGTTTGAGTAGACACTACTCTTGAACCGTGGGATGTCTATTTCGAGTGTTACTCGTCGGGACTTCTCGGATACCAGAAAAAACAACAAATCATAACATTAAAGCTCCCACTAGTTTATCGGTTCCAAATACCGTCTAACGAGCAATGCTTTATTTTTTATGATCTTCCGATTTTTTCTATTAGAAAATCTTTCGTACATAGTTCCAATGTTTCCAGAAAAATAACAAATCATAGAACTCCCACTAGTTCATCGATTCCAAATATCGTTCAACTAGCGACATTTCATGACTTTCCGGTTTTTCAATTAGAACGGTCACGTGTGTAGTCAGTTACACTTTTCTAGTGTTCTAGGAAAACAACAAATCATAAATCTGCCACTAGTTCATCGATTCCAAATATCCTCCAACTAGCGACACTTCATGATTTTCCGATTTTTCAATTAGAAAATTACTCATGTAATCACTACACACTCAAAATTCACTAGAAGAATTTCAAAGTCCGAAATCACCTTTGATCAAACTATGTTTGTCTCCCGTTTGACACAAATGACACTAGTGACATACCTATATGTCACTCTGGTTTTTAAAAAAGGCTTAAGAGAAAATATCTCTTTCGAAAAATAATTGCATTATCGATTAACTAGTTCAACTTCCTAGTTACTTTCCACTTTTTAACGAAGTCAATACTAGTCAATTTTTAATTTTTAAGCAATTTAGTAAGGGATATAATGCTTAAAAAATTCAGATTGCTTTATATCCCTATGAATTTTGAGTAGTATTATATCACACCCCCACACCCACACAACCCATACCCCCACACACCATACACCCGCCCACACCCTCACCCACCCATACCCACCCCCACACCCCACACCTCATACCCACCTACACCCCCACTCCCACCCTCCCTACACCCACACCCACCACACCCCACACACCACACCCACACCCACCACCCCACACACACACCCACACCCACACCCACCCCTACACCCCCACAACCCCCCACACCCTACACCCACACCCACCCATAGCCACCCCTACACCCCCACAACCCCCACACCCTACACCCACACCCACGCCCACCCGACACCCACCCCACACACCACACACCCGACACCCACCCACCCACACACACCCCACCCTACACCCACCTACACCCCCATTACCCCACACACCAACACCACCCCACCCACCCTACACCCACCCCACCACACACCCACACCCACATACACACTCACGAAACGAATTCTAATATCGGATATAATAAGTGTTACCAAACAGTCTAATCAATTTCAGCACTTAAAATATTCAGTTACTTAATTTATTCAGAATTAAGACTTCAGATTTCAGACTTCAGATTTCAGTCTTCAGTTTTAACAAACGGCCCCTAAAATTAAGTCTACTCTACCATTCCAAGGTTTTAACCTCGCATCTCAGTGCCGCCGTGATGACGGTCAAATTATACCCGTAAAAGTCATCAACGTTGACCTTAAATTGAGATTAATAATATATATTTCATATTAAATCACTTGTTTATATTTATTATTTAATGTTAAGTGATTATTAATATGATATTTGGTATTTAGCCGTTTTCATTATTAAAAGCCGATTTATTGTGCGATAAATGCTGATTTTGTAGATCACGACAAATCGAGAGGATTAATGTCATTCAATCAATGGTCTCAAGATAATAGAGGAAGAAAATCGGAGCATTAAATGAAAGATTAATCAGATCAACACGCAAGCGTGCAGTGGGGAACAAGTCAGACAAAGAGACGCGTTTAACACGTGTAAAAAGGGCTCGGTCGACCGAGCCTATCCATTCGGTCGACCGAGTATGTCGGCTCGGTCACTTTTCGGATTTTTTCGTATTTACCTTCTAGATCCTTCATAAGTCGGCAGAAACCCCTATATAAGCGAAGACTACGAGAAATTGTAAAAGACACCAACATATCCCTTAATCCCTTCATTCTTTCTTCAATCTTACAATTCATAATATCACTTTGATACAATGTAGAATAATTTGAGGGTTTCCGAAGAATTTAAGGGCCGCAAATATGTAAGCTCTTATTTTACTTTCTTTTATTTGAAGTAATTAATTCCCCAATTATGCTTTATCGTTTGAGTTAATTAATCATAGCTAGATGATGTAGATCTAGGCTACGACGTTGGGAAGGTGGAGATACCTTGTCTATGAGGATCCCATAACTTACGTCATCTACTTAGTTTCGTCCATGAATCATTGTTGTTTAATTAATGTATATCTAAGTTAGTTTATATGAATGCTTTACGAATTCATCATTTAATCTGCTCGTATGATGAAACGCCGAGAGAGATACGTTCGGGATGTGATCCGAGGAAAGGACCATTCGGTCGACCGAGCCCACTATTCGGTCGACCGAGCCCCTGCTCATCCGTTAGATAGCCATGTCTTTATGGTTAGGTTAACTTAATAGAATTTATTATCTCGGTAGGTATGGCTATGGCTACGTTACTCGCTTAGTTTAATTAAAAGCGTGTAAAAGGAAATACCAATATAAAACTCTTAGGTAGGCTCATGAATTGATCTTGGACGTTCAAATTATCTAGGTAGGTTTATATTTGGGAATTGCATGCACCGATTGTCGTCGTCGTAGATTAGCATGAGACTATAACTTGGTAATTGCTAGTTGGACGAGAGCTTGAGTGATCGTTTAGAAGCACGCCTAACCATAGGAATGTTGCCTAGAGCGAGGTGTACGGTCAATATCGGCATCCTTAGAGTCGTAGCGTGTGAGTTATATGAGATGGAGGCACTAAAAGCGAAGTCATGTAACAATATCACGGTGATTTAGTGACTTATCGGTGCTAAGTCAAGTTAAAGAGGATGACTCCCGTAGCCAATCTAAGATAGATACGAACGGATTGACAGTTAATAAGTTCGATTTATTATATAAATTATCTAGGTCCAAACGATAAAGACTATAATTGGGGAGGTTAATTACGTTGTGTCGAGTCGTGTCTTTACCTTTCTTGTCTTATGTTGGTCGTAGACCGCCTCTATGTCCTTGACATGTTTAATTAATTGTTTGTATATAAGATGATCCACAATTGGTTCCTTGTGGGATCGACCTTGATTCACTATATAATTTATACTACGATGGGCTAGTCCTCTTGCTAGTATTGATTTATGGTGGTCAAGTATATTATAACTGATTGACCACGTCATCACGCCGTAGGTAGGTCAAAGAGATGACGGTTAAATCGAGACAATCTCATCAATGAATAACATGTGAGAATCGAACATCCCACTAGAATCGAACATCCCTTTATTCATTGACTACCTTCCTTTTTTAACTGAGATATTATCAAGAATATCCTTTATGAGTGTGACCTATTATATCGATCTCTTAGTACACACCCGAGTGTGCCGTCGTAGGATAGGTCGGTGACCCGACAGTACCGGAAATCCTATCCTTTTGGTGACCAAGCCATGAATGTTGATGGGGTGAACACCATCCGTGAGGGGGCGAAATCAAAGCGCCACGAGGCGTCACCCTTCTCTCACTTACTTGTATCTATAATAGAGGCCGTGGGGTTGGTGTCGCCTCCCCGCTCCCACTCAATATTTTGGAAGTGGTGGTGGGTTAACTAACAACGTCTTTTTGATGTTAACATAAAAGCACATCAAATCAAGGATTCGAATGGTGTCGATGCGTGGCAAGCCTACCCGTCCTATTCGTTGGAACATATGTGATGGTCGGACGAAAGTCGGGTCAAGAGAGCCCCATAAAGATAAGAAGGAATCACCTCCGCCATTTGGTGTAGCTTAGTCTTGCCGGACCCCGTGCATACATCACACTAGGAGGGTTAAGTCGGTCGAGCGGCTTCGATTGACCACCCAACCTATAATCGAACCGCTTTTATCCAAGATTTATTGTTCTTTTACCATCATTCAATCTCGTAGACACTACGAATCGAAAACGTGATCTCGTTTGGGCTTTCAGGCGGTTCACCGAGAACACACCGAAAAGGCTTAACGATTTCATAACCCGTCCTCGGATCTTTAATTAGTTACTAAATTAATTAATTACCACGTATTAATTAAATTTCAACTAATTACGCGAGTTTGTATACATGCCTATTTTAATTACCAAAATTAAAATTCTACATGTATCGTGGAGTGATTTATGATATGATACATATCATAGTGATTCGATTTTATATTTACTTTATGATCAAACACATAAAAATAAATTGCGAAAAATTTAAACACCGAGAGATGGATCGTTTGTGCTCGTGTAATATACCAATATATTTAAAATATATCTATATTATCAAATTGTTTTATATTTTATTTTAATTTTTTTATTAATGAGGCACTCGGCCAAAGTTAATAAAAAAAAACTTTTTTTTCTTTTTTTTTTTTTTTTAGTCACAGCATGTCAGGCAGCAAAGTTAAATATTTTTATTTTTTTTTTTTTTTTTTAATGTCGGCAAGACAATTAGGTTAAAAAAAAGTACACAAATTTGATCAAAACAATGCTGCCGCCGCAAAAAAAATATCCGAGACCTAATTAAATTAAACAAGTGTTATTTGTTTATAAGGACGTGTTTTGGGACTTAATTAAATTAAACAAGTGTTATTTGTTTATAAGGACGTGTTTTGGGACTTAATTAGGCACTTAGGACACACTTAAAAGATCATTAGTTATAAAAACACATTCTATTTAAACTTCCTAAATTACCCTTTCTTCTAGTTTTTTTCTCTTCCCTTTTGATTCCAAATTCCTCACATTCCTGAATCGTCTTATTAGTTGTTAATGATTTCAGCTTCTTTTGATTCAGGCTTCACCGAGAATTCCTCCAATATTTCCGGCATGTATTCCGACGAAAAAGGAATCGTTTATGCTACTTTTTGTGGTAACAAGCTTTCACGATTCTCAATTTTGACGAATTCCAGCTTTCAGAAGATTGAAATGTACCGGAGAGTTGATGTCGGCAATTTTCCTGAGATCCCATTTTTTTGCAAGTCTAAGTGGAGCAATTGGGGTGGTAGGTTCACCGGTAGGTCACCGGACTTTGAATTGACATTGTGATTTTCTTGAATTGTCCATTGAGACTGTTTGAAAATTTACATATGCTTACGGTATTGTGAGTTGTTGAAAATTTACATAGGTGTCATTGATGTTTTCTTTGACTCAAAGTTTTGTGTGAGTTGTTGAAAATCTGCACTATTTTCTTCTGTTGTTGGTTGATATTTAGATGGAATGCTTGTTGGTGAGAGTGCTTTTATGGTGGTGTTGTGTCTTCGATTGGTTCTATTATAATGATGACATGCCTTTCCTTGGTTGCTGATACATCACTTAATTCATAGCTTTGATAATTTAGTGAGTTTTGAAGAGGATGAGAAATATCTTTCTCTGTCTATCTTTAGTGGATTTCTAGGACTGTTACATTTTATTAAGTTGGTGTCACATTTGCTACTGTACCTGCTTTGTGGTTCTTTAGTCTAGGAGATATTGGACTTTACAACATGATCAAACATGATATTAGCGTTGTCAATGCAATCAATCCAGTATACTGGCAAGGCATGGTCTGCCCTTGGTGGCTGCGTCTTATGCATTACAGGTATAAATATTTGCTTTCTTTTCGTCCTTACAACTCACTGAAACATTGAAAGTGTGCATATAAAAAAAAGATTTAACGGCGCTCTTGGTGAAGATTCCAAGAGGAGAAGATTTAGCTAAAGCGGACTGATGATTCAAGAATTTTGTGGGATCTTTCACCATAGAAATTGCACTACCTATAAAAGGCAAAACAAAAGTTGGTCCTGGTAAAAATCGTTTCTTTTTCAGGTAATTGATTTGTTCAAGAAGAAGAAGAAATGCTACAGAAGCTATTAACCATGGAGTGTAGTGTGAAATAATTGCCCATATGGAGATCATGATTGTGTTGCAACCTGCAAGAGAATGTGGAGCTTATAGACATGGTTCAAAATCTCGGCCGAGTCGGAGCCGACTCGGTCAGATCGCCTCCGACTCAAATACTTACCGGTACATATTTCATACAGATGTCACTGCATATACAATTTCATACAGATATACAATTTACAAAGTTTTTGTTTTTGCAATTTGGGTGTTGATGTCACTTCATAAAATGTTGGTGTTATTGTGTGTCACTGCATAAGGTGTCATTTCATATAAAAAGACTCTTTGTTTTGAACATATCGAGCTGCAACATGAACTGTCTGTGGTAAAAATACTTCCATTGATAAATTAGTTAGCTTAAAGCACTTTTTTTTGTTCTAACATGGGTTCAAAACCTTGCCAAAGAATATCATAATGTAAAGACAAAAGTATACGATCTTTTGGTATGATTATGAAAGGCTTTGGATGATGTTTTATTTTTTCCTTTCTTTTTTTTGAGTAATGATCCGGACACAACCGTTGTGACACAACGAATGTCACATCATGTATCGACACCGTTGATCATGATGTAATAATGATCAATTAGTTTAACATGCATCACCTTGAAACAAAGAAAGCAAAGATATACGTTGATGGTGGGTTTGTGTATGATTTGGCGATGTCACTGCATAAAATGCCAATGTCACTGCATAAATTGCCGATGTCACTGCATAAAATGCCGATGTCATCGCATAAAATGTCGATGTCACTGCGCATATCGATTGCCGATGTCATCGCGTAAATTGTTGATGTCACGCGTATATGATTGCCGATGTCACTTTGCATAAAATGTTGATATCATTTGCATATATGATTGTCGATGTAACTGCATAAAAAATATGAATTAAGGTGAAAGATTTATGTTGATCGTATTTTTATATCAAAAGATATAACCATTTGAAGTCGATTTTATGAAGAAAATAAATCGATTTTATGAAATTAAGTCGGAAAAATATCAAATGTCATCACGGTGTTGTTTTATCAAATGTCATCGCATCCGGTGATCCAATCCACGATGGTCTCGCATCATCGCGGTGTCTCGCGATCGGGGTGGTCACTTCATCGCGATGTCTCTGCGATCGGGATTACCACTGCATCGCGGTTTCACTTCATCGCGATGTCTCTACATATATGATTGCCAATGTCACGACATAAATTGTTGATGTCATTCATATATGATTGCTGATGTCACTGCATAAAATGTTGATGTCACTTCATATATGATTGCCGATGTCACTGCATAAATTGTTGATGTCACGCATATATGATTGCCGATGTCACTACATAAAATGTTGATATCACTGCATATATGATTGCCGATGTCACTGCATAAAAATATGAATTAAGGTGAAAGATTTATGTTGATCGTAGGTTTATATCAAAAGATATAGTCATTTGAAGTCGATTTTATGAAGAAAAGAAATCAAGTTTATGAAATTAAGTGGAAAAATATCAAATGTCATCACGGTGTTGCTTCATCAAATGTCAATGCATCCCGATGGTCTCTGCATCGTGGTGTCTCTGCATCGGGGTAGCCACTTCATCGCGGTGTCTCTGCATCGGGGGTGACCATTGCATCACGGTTTCACTTCATCACGATGTCTCTGCATATATGATTGTCGATGGCACTAGGTAAATTGTTTTTTTTTTTTGTTGAGAAAATACGTAAATTGTTGATGTCATTCATTTATGATTGCTGATGTCACTGCATAAAATATTGATGTCACTGCATATCTGATTGTCGATGTCACTGCATAAATTGTTGATGTCACGCATATATGATTGCCGATGTCACTGCATATATGATTGCCGATGTCACTGCATAAAAACATGAATTAAGGTGGAAGATTTATGTTGATCGTTGTTTTATATCAAAAGATATAGCCATTTGAAGTCGATTTTATAAAGAAAATAAATCGATTTTATAAAGAAAAGAAATCGATTTTATGAAATTAAATTGGAAAAATATCAAATGTCATCACGGTGTTGCTTCATCAAATGTCACTGCATCCCGGTGATCACTGCATCCCGATGGTCTCTGCATCGGGGGTGGCCACTGCATCGCGGTGTCACTTAATCGCGATGTCTCTGCATATATGATTGCCGATGTCACTACATAAATTGTTGATGTCATTCATATAAGATTGCTGATGTCACTGCATAAAATGTTGATGTCACTGCATATCTGATTGCCGATGTCACTGCATAAATTGTTGATGTCACGCATATATGATTGCCGATGTCACTGCATATATGATTGTCAATGTCACTGCATATATGAATGCCGATGTCAATGCATCACGGTGGTCAATGCATCGGGTGGTCGATGAATCGCGGCTGTCAATGCATCGGGTGGTGAATGCATCGCGGTGGTGAATGCATCGCGGGTGGTCACTACATCGCGGTGGTTAATACACCGCGTTGGTCACGGCATCGCGGTGGTCAATTTATCACGGTGGTCAATACATCGGGGTGGTCACGCCATCGCAGTGGTCAATGCATCGGTAAAAAAAAAAATAAAATTAAAAAAACTTATTTCAGCGCCTACTTTTGAAAAAAAAATAAATAAAAAATAAATAAAAAGAATGCGCCTGTTTACAAACAAAAAAAAAAAAGAATGCGCCTGTTTAAAAAAAATAAAAAGAATGCGTTTGTTCAGCGCCTGTTTATTTGGTTTTTTTTTCCCTTCATTAAGGGTATTTGGGTCTATTTACCTAATTTTTGTCCTTATAACTAAGTGTTTGTTTTGAGTGTCCTTTTTGCCTAATTAAGTCCAATATGTGTCCTTTTGAATAATTGTCCCATTAAACAATTCAGTCTCCTCCCGTTTTAACTTTTAGATGATCTTCAACACCATCATCTTCGTCGTCTCGAATCCGGATCAAAATTAAAATTACAAAGAAACCATCTTACAATTTTCGAGTTGCATAAAATTAAATTACAAGTCCTATGCTCAAGTGATACTAATCAAAAGAGCTACAAAATAGATCTACGGGTAAACAATACCAACCCCAATCCATCTCTTCAAACCACAACAATCGCAACATAAAAAAATAAATAAATAAACATATGCATCGGCCCCTATAAAAAAATAGGGACAAAAGAACTACATGTTTTCCACTCTTAGATCTAATATTTTATACGTATAAATATAGATCACCAGGCGACTGATACCACTGTTAGTAATACCATCCGCAACGGAAGCGATTTTAGGATCTAGATCTATAAATTACACGTAATAAAATAACTAGATCTACTCTACAAGGGGGTTGTAGAACATACCTCTTGGATCTCAAAATCCAAGTAGAAGAACCGCAATAGGAAGAACAAAGGATGGTGTGAAGAGCACCACGATCTTCCGCACGTGTGATCCGAGCAACTCCCGGTGGAAGGAAATCCTCGTCTCGAATCCTTCCGATATGCTACCCGGAAAACCTCCAAGATTTTCTTTCTCTCCCCTTGGCTGAAAATTATCTCTTCCTCTCTCTAAGAGATGAAGTCGAAATTTCTAGTGTGTGTTAGGCTTGGGAGAGCTCTCTTTATATATGAGAGTAATCCTTGTCCTCCAAGGATTTTATTTTGCAAATAAATAAATCCAATAAATAAAAGATAATTCCATAATATTCTAGAAAAAATCTTGTTTCCTAAAACACATGCCTTGGCCGAAAATTGCATTGACCTAGTCAATATATAATTTTCGGCCACAACACTTATTTTGCCAAGATTATGAAAAATGTATTTTTCACATATTTAATTATTTAGCCAAACTAATTTAATAGTCCACTAAACAATTAATTCACATATCGTTTTAATTAAATTCTAATAAGAACTAAATTAATATTATTAGGATTCGACGCCCGAGAATAGCTATGCTATATTGGAGGCACGTCGGGGACCATGGACTAATAATCATTGGCTCCGATAAATCAAATAAATAATTATCTTACGAATGTAATAATTATATTCGATAAATCAATCACATGAATATGCCACCATAATCCCGTAATCGCACTCTTCCGATTATGAGATTATATTTATCTCCTCACGAGAATAATAATAAGCGTCCATTGATATAATCATTACATATGGATTAATCCTCCATAGATCGCTCATTCTAAATCGGGAAGTTACCGTTAACCCTTTTTAGAACCTCTTATCCTTAGTTACCATTAACCCCTAGTGATCAATTAATTCATACAACTCACCGGTAGCTAATCGGTGTAATATGAACTCGCATTTGATCGATCAAGATCTAGGATTAACAAATAAGGAATCGTCTATCTACTTCCATAAATGGAAAGAATGGATTCCGTATCTGTGATAACACGGACTACTCACTCAATCCAGTACAATGCCAAGATGGGGTAATTCAGATCACAGACTCAGTGTAATCCTTAACCGTCAAGTCAAACCTCATACTGATTCAAAGCAGTTGACTGTGATCACCTCAGGATTAAGATATATCCATAAATATGATCATCGATTGATTCGATAAGACTTCTCGATTACGGAATTATATCGGGAACTCTAATCAAATCGGTCCAGCCCTATATGATATATCTATCATATATAAATGCACTACTAGGTTCTCTTAACCGAAAGTCCGGATAAGACAATCACATCTACTGTGTTCTGGGCGCATTAATAGCACGTTAAAGGAGAGACCCGATACTCTCGATTAACTTCACTATGGGCTAATTGTATTTTAAGTACATCTTCACTAACTCAATCATCCCGTGTATATCCCATACACCGAAAGTTAAGTGATTACATAAACGATATACTTTAGGGTTTTACAGAGTGTAAATACTATTGTCACATCGGTGAATATGAGAATAATAAATATGAATAATAATATCATTTCATTTATTAAATAAAATAATTACAAAATTGTCTTTTGGGCATTACACCTAACATTGACCGTCTAAGGAGAGTAGCGATGCACGGAGCCGGCCAAGCGTTCGGCCTCTACCGTTAGTCCACACGAACAACCCGCCGGAATCCACCATTGGATTACTACTAGAAAAATCCGGCTACTAGACCGGCCTTTTCTCTCTCTCAAAACTCTCTCTATTTTTCACAAGAACTTTTAGCTCTAGGAGTTGTGATGTACAAAAGAGCTTGACACTCATCTCCTATTTATAATGGATGTGGCGCCCCAATGTAGAGTAGAGAGGAAGAAAACATTTTACTAGTAAAATAAGGAAAGCATAATTGATTGATTTATCTCATTAATATTCAATATCTTATATTAAATATTCCAATATATTGTCAATATCTTATATTGACTATATTTATCTTATACCATAAATCAATTTACACATGTGTGCAAATCTATATTCATTAATATCTAATATTAAAATAAGGTAATACTATTTATATTATTAATTGATGTGCACAAACTAATTATATCATATATAGCTAGAAAGTGGCGCCACACACATATATATATATCCAAATATGTGTTTAATCAATTAATATAATACTATGATTAATTAATTTGCAAAATGCATGTGTATCATTATACACATAAATTTCGACATACATATACATCATATATATATATATATATATTTAATTAATCAACATAATTAATATATTGTATTATATTTATTCATAATAAATAAATACCACCATATTAATTTACCACTATAACATTTATAGTCGTGAGATAAAACTTTCCTTATTTGGTCATCAACTATAACCGCATTTTAATCCGACTAGATGTTCTTATGTGTGTGACCCGATAGGCTTCCGAATATGTTGGCCGTAGACACAAAGTGTAAATTACGAAAATGCCCTTCATGCCTAATGATCACGGGATAGCGTCTAACAACACACCGTGACCCCCAATCATCGGAAGAGTCAAATGCAATGACTACTACCTTTCATGTGAAACAGTTACCGTGTAACTTACAATCCTATCGCTGTAATAATTTCCATACATTCGTTGGTCGAGTGTCAAAATAGAAGGCGACTCAAGAATTCAGCTGCAAGACTCAGCACACATGCTTGCTGAGGAGGCTTGGTTCTTTGACTTTTTGGGGATCACAACCCTGGTTGGTGTACTTGATGAATCCCCACTATGGGATATGATGGATGCAGCAAATCAACGACCGTATCTTATAATCTGGATATCAAGCTCTCTCGAAGTAACTCATTTACTTCCACTTTGCAAAGATTGACGAGAGTAAGTCATTCCTTATAAGAAGGTCATTTCAGATATTCACCCTACTGATAGGGTACACGATTTTCAGACGACCAAACATGTATACTCCGTATGCTTGATGATCACACCCAATCACTACCGCATGATCGTCCCGTGGCTGAAACCTCAATAGTGTCAAAGCATGACAATCCACACCGTGATGCCATGTAGACTCCGGTCCTAAGGATAATTACACAACCTTATCCGTGTAAATAGGTCAGTCTAACGTACGCATTCTCTAATACATGTCCACGTATAGTTGACAGACCTAAACCTAACCTTGGAACGGCGCCGAAAAGTCGACGGACATTACCTAGGCTATCTGAGATCCTAACGGCGAAGTACCGGGTCAAATTGTAGCTCTAGTCCGGTGAGTCAGTCGTATTCCTCGGGGAAAACATGGTAATTCTTTTAAGTGGGGTTAAACACCAAGAAGCTATTATTAACTCGATCTAAGTCGCAGTTTTATCAGTTTTATCGGGTTAGATCGTTAGATTAGTTAGATTGTTAGTAAAACAAGAAATAAATACAAATAGATATATAGATATATTTTGGATCTAGCCAAGAATACTTTCTCAATCAATATCTTTTAGTAGAAATAAATGAGATGATCTTCCTTTATTCAAGGTGTAAATTATGTGAAACGGTGCACTCCTCGGCTCAGCAGCCTTCTCACACGGCGTATGAAATCGTCATATGTCCATTGCATCACCCAAGGTCCACAATCATTACGGTTTTTACGATGTGTCCCGAGTACAAATCTACCTTTAGATAAAAGGAGTCATTCCGTTCACAAGCGGTCAATTTTATTTTAAAGGCTCCGGTTGTCAAAGCCGGACGATTCAACTTTCGGTTTAAGTTTCAATTAAACGATGATTTAACATTATTACGATCTCGAGTACAAATGTCAATAAAATTTATCTTTCCCAAGACAAATCGCTTCGGGTAGGAAATCGTTCCGTTGTCACGTTTTCACTCGGCCAATTTTACCCTCCGGTCTTTCAATTTTAACGTTTCATTAAGCGCAGAAAGAAAGAGATTCATCATAATTGATTTTAATCATTATTACCAGAGTCGATCATTCATTTTACCAAAAGATTAACTAATTCAGATTCATATCTTGGCTAGATATATTTTTAGTTTAATATCATATATAAATAGAAATAGAAATAATAAACATAACAATTTTAGAATATATTACCGGTTATGACTATCGAATCGAATCGTTTCACCGGATCTAACATGCCAAAGCTTGAATTCAACAATCTTCGATAATTATTCCGCCATTACAACGATACTATAACCATTTTATTTATATATGTGAAAAACATATATACATACATACATAGATATATATATATGTATATACAGTACCAAAATAAAAGAAGATAGATGAAATATATATATATATGGATGTATATATATATATTAGGACGTGTGTGTGTGTGTATATATATATATATATATATATATATATATATATATATATATATATATATATATATATATATATATAAAAGTGATCTAAAAAAATAAAAAGAAGAAGAACAGAGGAAGGAACGAAAGAAGAAGAAAGAAAGAAGGAAAGAAAAGGGGCATTTTATTTGATCCTGAAGGTGTGCTATATATAGAAATTGGGGAGGGCCGGACCGGGTCGGGAAAGTGGCGGACTGGGTCGGTGGTAATGATTACATAACAACTCAGCGTAATTCTAGATCCTTCGATTATATTTATTGGAATAAAACTCTAAAATTCATATCTTGAGTTGTAGACCTCCAAAATTGCAAACGAAATGCCAAAATTAAGGTCTCGAGAAACTCTACAACTTTCATGAGGACTCTTCTTCAGAAAACGTCTTCTTGAGTACCTCGTGTTCCTCCGAACATTTTTCGGGATTTTTACGAAAATTGAATCAATTAGCCACTTGACCACCATTTGAGTTGTAGAAGTCCGATTGACTTAATTCAAAATCCATTGGAAAGCTTTCTTGAAGATATACAACTTTTATTAAGGAAACTTCTTCAGAAAATGTCGTTTTGATGAGCCATTCGTATGTGTAAGTGTCGTTTTGAGATTTCCGCTAATCACGAATCGATTAGTCAATTGACCATAACTTGAGTTGTAGACCTGTAATTGACGTAATTCAAAGTGCGTTGGAAAGCTTATGTGAAGATCTACAACTTTCATTAAGAAGTCATCCCCTGAAAATGCCTCTAAGCTGGGTCAAATCTCCGTCGAAAATATGTAACGATTTAAGTACTTAGAAAATTTGCTCCGTTGAACTTATAAACTTGTGGCACCTTCTTCTAATCCTCTAAACACATCTTTTTAGACTCAAAACATGTCGTTACGTGGAATCTTGGTCAATATATAATCCTACAATGAACCACCAAAATATCAAACGTAAATCCGACACGACACTCCGGTTACTAAACCGATACAAAAACTAATAAAAATACGATAATTTATATAATAACTCTACTTATACATTTGAATAAAACTTAGTAATTTTGACTTGATTTGATACAATAATGCTCAAAATGGTATCAATATTGGGGTAAAATGTCGTAATAATGATCATAAATTTATCTCTCATCACAACCCCTACTTAGCTTTTGGTGTCGTCCTCGATCAAAACAAGCGATAAAAAACAAAATGAATGAGAGATAAATTCATGAAGATAGAAGATATAAGGAACAACTAGATAATACAACCATTAGAATTACAACCAGGCTTTAACCTCAATATAAATGTATAACAGTGTGTGTGTGACAAGCCTTTTCAATTTCCACTATCCTCTCTGAATAAATCAAGCAAAACACACAAATATCCATTCAGAGGCACCTCCTAATGACTTTCCTAGGTATAAGCGAGTGCAGCCCACACAAAGTTCTCCTGTGTACTTATTAGGATAATCCCTAAAGCATATCATTCGATTTATCTTTGGGATAGTCGGAAGATAACTAAATTTTTAACCACATTCTATTTTTTTCATAGAATACTAACATATCCGAACTCATTGCCAAAATCGACTATCTTACAAGCGTCATGAGGTGAGATCGAATACATTAATACCTATCTAACTCTTTTTCTTTTTCTCTTCTTTTTTTTCTTTCATATGTGTAGCATATGCCTTCATTCCCAAAGAATAGGGCGTTTCGTGATAACACCCTAGCCGGACTACTATCATCAGCGTTGGGAGCTTTTAAACCTCATAGTGATATAGGGCGTTTAGTGATAACGCCTCTCGCACTCAAATCATTGGTAGCTACAACCAACATATAGATAGTTCATCTTAATTTGGTATTTTTCTTTTATTCCACTTAACTTATATCCTTTCTATCACATTCAAACCTTCGGATATTCACGATTACACGCTCAAAAGTTAGGTACTAAGTTACCGCAATTATCTATAGAATAACCACTAGGATCTTGAATGGATACTGATTTAAAATTTTCCGCTTCAATATCAAAGGCTTACGTGAAGGAATTCATGTTACACAAATATATTTGGAATTACAATGCACTTACGGTTCACATTGGTTATACACATCCAAATTGATCATTATATCTTCAAATCCATGAAATATATACCTTATACAGCTTTATTTTAATCAACTAAATAATGTTCAAAAAATCAAAAACTAAGGGATTTATTGATACAAAATAAACATTAATTCCATTGCTAGACCAACGACTCCACTCCCACTTACGAACTTACATTGTCCTCAATGTAAAGTGAGTGTAAATAAGTTGTTGGGAAAGCAATGGTGCACTAAAACAAGTCAAAACAAATACTCGGATGATAAAAAGGATGGGTGGGTGGGTTAAAGTTATGACCGTTGTGTGTGCAAATAAAATAAAAGTGTGTGAGTGTGACAATTGTAATACAAAAGGGTAGATAAACACACCACATAAACTTTTATTGATTTAAAACACACAATATTCCACATAGTTGAACTAATACATGTCACACATTATTTGAAATTTAAAATGAGACTAGATCATGATATGAAATGTGTGAGAAAGTATTAACTCTGAGTCTTTTATACCCGGATCCTCAAGGGTTATTTCAAATTGTTCTAACAACCTAAGTCTAAGAAATGATGCATTTGAATTTTTCTCTTTTTTCTCCATCGGGATTTTCGGATAACCACCTAATCATTCCCTTTTAATGTCATTCAAACATTCATCCTGAGACTTGGTGAAACAAAATGAAAATCAATCCTAAGTATTCGCAAAGGACCAACCCAAAGTATGAGTAATTATTATATTTAACATTTTTACGGGCTGCCTCCGGTAGCGCTTTTGGTTAACGTCGTTTGCTCGACCAAAATGATAATGATTAACTAATATAATATACTAAACAAAACGGGATACTTCTAACAATTACTCACCAAAGCATGTAGCAACTAAGCACATGAACCAACCGAAAATAAATGCTTAATGAGTAAATAGGAAGGATAGTACCCGTGATTGACTACATTTATAGTCTATAGCCAGACTTTATCGTGCTTCAGTTTTTAAGGCACCGGTGGTGGGTCATCCTCACGCACCGCATCCTTCTTCAATACCGTTTCCAACAGAGGTTAGACAATTCCCACCAATCCAAACGATTCTTGACCTTTTCCTTTGATTTTCGAGCTTTGAGTTTACGAGCTTTCACATTATTACTGGAGTCATCTTCTTCAGTTACCTGCGTGTTAGTACGATCCACCACAAGAGAACACAAAGTGTCTACACAAGAACTAGATTCTAGTGTAATGTATGGATATTTCAATGAATTGTAAATGTTGAAGATAACGCGCTCATCATTCACTCCCAAACTAAGCTCTCCCTTACAAACATCGATGAAAGGGGTATTAATAGTTAAGTGCCGAAAAGTGTCAAGAAAATATGCATACTTATTATCCAACTTCATTTTTTTCATTTCATTTCTCGGGAAATGGGGAGTAATTCAAGATCGTAGGTTAGAATGAATACCTCCCTTACCCTTGTCGTTAGATGAAGATGGTAAAGCTTCCTTGAATGATTGTGCCTTTTGAAGACATAGTGTGTCATCATTCAGTACCTTTTTCTTCAAAATATGCACTGGACATGGCGATGCCCTTCCAGGTTGAACCGATGTGAATTTAGGTTGAGCCGGATAAAGTTCGGTTTGAAATGGCCCTTTAGATTCCATATTCTTCTTATATTTACCATCTAAATCATCATCTACTTCATTATTCCCGAATTTTTCTAATCCATTACTTCCACAGATCCTTCCACTTCTGGTAATAACAGCATTTACCCCTCTCAGATTTCTTTCGATATTACTTGGCAATCCTTCTGAGGGTTTACTGTTTTTACGTTCTACTTCTCTACTCAAGTGATATTCCAGATTCCTCAATGAAGCTTCTATAATTCTTATTCTGGTATTATGTCCACTCATAGATGTTTTCAACATACTCATATCCTTAGTGACTGTACCTATAGAAGTTATCATAATTTCCATATTTTGAGCTTGAGTAGATATCATACCTATCAGATTTTCCATTAATTTCTCCCATTTGTTAACTCCTTCAGGTTGAGTTGAACTTTGGGTGACTGGTATGCTTTGAGTGGTATGTTGTGGATACGAGCTAGGTAATGATTGTAGATTCTGATTTGAGGTATCTCCTTGATAAAATAGATTGTTATATGGATTCTTATATTGAACTGAATACGGTGGTTGTCCTGGCTTACTAGGGGTTTCAGACCAACGAAAAGTAGGGTGATCTCTTTTAAAAGCATTAAACGAGTTTGAATACGCGTCGTTCAAATTCCTATCTTCAGTAAAAATTCACCTTTTCCTTGAATATCCTTCGGTTCTTCTATCCCTAATGACACATTATCATGATTTGAGTAGTCATTTGTTTTACTATTTCCCGAACTCGTGTTCTTATTTTGTTGTAAACCATCAAATTTCCTACTCAAATTCTCCAAGTGTGCTAGAACTTCCGTATTCGGTGTGTATTCTCCTGCAAAAACTACTTTTCTTGTGCTAGAACCGGTTTCCCACATTCTGTTATTTTTGGAAATCTTTTCTATAGCATCGTAAACTATTTGGGCTTCACTCATTATTAACGAACCACCACATACATGATCTATATCCGCACGTGAGTCTTTCCTTAATTTACTGACGAGAAAAGTTGGATTTGCATATCTAAGGAATAACCATGATCGGGACAAGCTCTTAATAATTTTATAAATCTTTCCCAAGCATTCTCAAACGTTTCTTGAGATCCTTGTCTAAAGTTCGCAATTTAGACTATTAATTCCAATTTTCTACCAGGAGTAAAATATCGCTTTAAGAACTCGGTTTGAATATCCTCCCAACTAGTCGGTGAATGATGTGGAAGTGACAAAACCAATCTCGTGCTCTTCCTTTTAAAGAAAAAGGAAACAAAGACATCCTCGTTAATTCCCGATGAGTACCATGACTTTTGGTCAGATATACACATTCTTGAAAAAGATAGAGGTGATGAAGTGGATCCTCATCATCTTCTCCTAGAAATTGGGCTCTTGTGTCAATTAAACCAAAAGATGAGATTTTATTTCAAATTATTTGCTCTTTATTGGGTAAACGAATTGGATTATTAATCTGGTACCTTCTTACGGTCCGATCACATATAGGTCTCGGGTTAAATTGGTTTCGATTATTACGATTATGCTTATTCCGATTCGATTATTTCTATTATTCTAATTACGGTTATTAGGTTGAGGTAAATTTCGATTAAGGTTTTGGCCATACCTCGAGCATGAGCAATCCCTTGTTCGGTGTTTCACCAACGGTTTCGCCATTTTCGTAACTCGATTTGACAATTCTTGTGGAATAGAAAATATCGAATAAAAAATAACACAAAATCGATAAAAAAACAACTTTTTTTTTCTCCTCGGTAATTACCGAATCCACTCGATATTTACCGAGTAGTTTTTTTTTTCGGTTTTTTTTCGGTTTTTTTTTCTCTCTCTCTCTCTCGGTAATTACCGAAGCCACTCGGTATTTATCGAGTATTTTTATAAAAAAATTGATATCTTACCAAATAGGTAGGTACCAATGAAAATAAAAATACAAATGAGATTGAGAAATGTATTGACTTATCCTCATTTCATTATGACCACGTTTACTTTCTACTATCGAAAATAGAAAATAACTCGAATTTGGTAGAAGAAGAAAATTGGTAACTAAAAGAAGGTAGATACCAACGGAAAAATAAAAAAGAAATGTGATAAGAAGAGTGTTGACTTATCCTCGAGAATTTTGAGCTAATACAAGTAGTAACCATAGACACAAAGAAAGAAATTAGCGACGTTTTCCCCGGCAACGGCGCCAAAATGCTGACAGACCTAAACCTAACCTTGGAAACGGCGCCGAGAAAGGCGACGGACATTACCTAGGCTATACAGATCCTAACCGGCGCAGTGTGTGCCGGGTCAAATTGTAGCTCTAGTCCGGTGAGTCAGGTCGTATTCCTCAGGGAAAACATGGTAATTCTTTTAAGTGGGGTTAAACACCAAGAAGCTATTATTAACTCGATCTAAGTCGCAGTTTTTACTTTTTCCTGGGGTTAGATAGTTAGATTAGTTAGATTGTTAGTAAAACAGTAAATAAATACAAATAGATATATAGATATATTTTTGGATCTAGCCAAGAATACTTTACTGAATCAATATCTTTTAGTAGAAATAAATGAGATGATCTTCCTTTATTCAAGGTGTAAATTATGTGAAGCGGTGCACTCTCACTCAACAGCCTTCTCACACGAGCGTATGAAATCGTCATATGTCCATTGCATCATCCAAGGTCCACAATCTATTACGGTTTTTTCGAACAGTCCCGAGTACAAATCTACCTTTAGATAAAAGGAGTCATTCCGTTCACAAACGGTCAATTTTATTTTAAAGGCTCCGGTTGTCAAAGCCGGACGATTCAACTTTCCGGTTTAAGTTTCAATTAAACTCGATGATTTAACATTATTACGATCTCGAGTACAAATGTCAATAAAATTTATCTTTCCCAAGACAAATCGCCCCGGGTAGAAATCGGGTTCCGTTGTCACGCGTTTTCACTCGGCCAATTTTACCCTCGGTCTTTCAATTTTAACGTTTCATTAAGCGCGAGAAAGAAAGAGATTCATCATAATTGATTTTAATTATTATTACCAGAGTCGATCATTCATTTTACCAAAAGATTAACTAATTGATTCATATCTTGGCTAGATATATTTTTAGTTTAATATCATATATAAATAGAAATAGAAATAATAAACATAACAATTTTAGAATATATTACCGTTATGACTATCGAATCGGGTCGTTTCCACGGATCTAACATGCCAAAGCTTGAATTCAACAATCTTCGATAATTATTCCGCCATTACAACGATACTATAACCATTTTATTTATATATGTGAAAAACATATATACATACATACATAGACATATATATATATATACTACGGGCCCAAAATAAAAGAAGATAGATGAAATATATATATATGGATGTATATATATATATTAGGACGTGTGTGTGTGTGTATATATATATATATATATATATATATATATATATATATATATATATATATATATATAAAGTGATCTAAAAAAATAAAAAGAAGAAGAAGAAAGAAAGAAGGAAAGAAAAGGGGCATTTTATTTGATCCTGAAGGTGTGAAGGTGTGCTATATATAGGGAATTGGGGGAGGGCCGGACCGGGTTGGGAAAGTGGCGGACTGGGTCGGTGGTAATGATTACATAACAACTCAGCGTAATTCTAGATCCTTCGATTATATTTATTGGAATAAAACTTCTAAAATTCATATCTTGAGTTGTAGACCTCCAAAAATTGCAAACGAAATGCCAAAATTAAGGTCTCGAGAAACTCTACAACTTTCATGAAGGACTCTTCTTCAGAAAACGTCTTCTTGAGTACCTCGTGTTCCTCCGAACATTTTTCGGGATTTTTACGAAAAATTGAATCAATTAGCCACTTGACCACCATTTGAGTTGTAGAAGTCCGATTGACTTAATTCAAAATCCATTGGAAAGCTTTCTTGAAGATATACAACTTTTATTAAGGAAACTTCTTCAGAAAATGTCGTTTTGATGAGCCATTCGTATGTCGTGTCGTTTTCGAGATTTCCGCTAATACGAATCGATTAGTCAATTGACCATAACTTGAGTTGTAGACCTGTAATTGACGTAATTCAAAGTGCGTTGGAAAGCTTATGTGAAGATCTACAACTTTCATTAGGAAGTCATCCCCTGAAAATGCCTCTAAGCTGGGTCAAATCTCCGTCGAAAATATGTAACGATTTAAGTACTTAGAAAATTTGCTCCGTTGAACTTATAAACTTGTGGCACCTTCTTCTAATCCTCTAAACACATCTTTTTAGACTCAAAACATGTCGTTACGTGGAATCTTGGTCAATATATAATCCTCGCAATGAACCACCAAAATACCAAACGTAAATCCGACATTTACACTCGGTTACTAAACCGATACAAAAACTAATAAAAATACGATAATTTATATAATAACTCTACTTATACATTTGAATAAAACTTAGTAATTTTGACTTGATTTGATACAATAATGCTCAAAATGGTATCAATATTAGGTAAAATGTCGTAATAATGATCATAAATTTATCTCTCATCACAACCCCCTACTTAGCTTTTGGTCGTCCTCGATCAAAACAAGCGATAAAACAAAATGAATGAGAGATAAATTCATGAAGATAGAAGATATAAGGAACAACTAGATAATACAACCATTAGAATTACAACCAGGCTTTAACCTCAATATAAATGTATAACAGAGTGTGTGTGTGACAAGCCTTTTCAATTTCCACTATCCTCTCTTGAATAAATCAAGCAAAACACACAAATATCCATTCAGACAGCCCTAATGACTTTTCTAGGTATAAGCAGTAGCAGTTCCACACAAAGTTCTCCTGTGTACTTACTAGGATAATCCCTAAAGCATATCATTCAGTTTATACTGGGGATAGTCAGAAGATAACTAAATTTTTAACCACATTCTATTTTTTTCATAGAATACTAACATATCCGAACTCATTGCCAAAATCGACTATCTTACAAGCGTCATGAGGTGAGATCGAATACATTAATACCTATCTAACTCTTTTTCTTTTTCTCTTCTTTTTTTTTCATATGTGTAGCATATGCCTTCATTCCCAGCAATAGGACGTTTCGTGATAACATCCTAGCTGGACTACAATCATCGAGCGATCGGAGCTTTTAAACCTCATAGTGATATAGGGCGCTTCGTGATAACGCCCCTCACGCACTCAAATCATTGGTAGCTACAACCAACATATAGATAGTTCATCTTAATTTGGTATTTTTCTTTTTATTCCACTTAACTTATATCCTTTCTATCACATTCAAACCTTCAGATATTCACAGTACACGTTCAAAAGTTAGGTACTAAGTTACTGCAATTATCTATAGAATAACCACTAGGATACTGAATGGATACAGTTTAAAATTTTCCGCTTCAATATCAAAGGCTTACGTGAAGGAATTCATGTTACACAAATATATTTGGAATTACAATGCACTTACGGTTCACATTGGTTATACACATCCAAATTGATCATTATATCTTCAAATCCATGAAATATATACCTTATACAGTTTATTTTAATCAACTAAATAATGTTCGAAAAAAATCAAAAACTAAGGGATTTATTGATACAAAATAAACATTAATTCCATTGCTAGACCAACGACTCCACTCCCCACTTACGAACTTACATTGTCCTCAATGTAAAGTGAGTGTAAATAAGTTGTTGGGAAAGCAATGGTGCACTAAAACAAGTCAAAACAAATACTCGGATGATAAAAAAGGGTGGGTGGGTGGGTTAAAGTTATGACCGTTGTGTGTGCAAATAAAATAAAAGTGTGTGGAGTGTGACAGTGTAATACAAAAGGGTAGATAAACACACCACATAAACTTTTATTGATTTAAAACACACAATATTCCACAGTAGTTGAACTAATACATGTCACACATTATTTGAAATTTAAAACAGACTAGATCATGATATGAAATGTGTGAGAAAGTATTAACTCTGAGTCTTTTATACCCAGATCCTCAAGGGTTATTTCAAATTGTTCTAACAACCTAAGTCTAAGAAATGATGCATTTGAATTTTTCTCTTTTTTCTCCATCGGGATTTTCGGATAACCACCTAATCATTCCCTTTTAATGTCATTCAAACATTCATCCTGAGACTTGGTGAAACAAAATGAAAATCAATCCTAAGTATTCGCAAAGTACCATCCAAAGTATGAGTAATTATTATATTTAACATTTTTACGGGCTGCCTCCCGGTAGCGCTTTTGGTTAACGTCGTTTGCTCGACCAAAATGATAATGATTAACTAATATAATATACTAAACAAAACGGGATACTTCTAACAATTACTCACCAAAGCATGTAGCAACTAAGCACATGAACCAACCGAAAATAAATGCTTAATGAGTAAATAGGAAGGATAGTACCCGTGATTGACTACATTTATAGTCTATAGCCAGACTTTATCGTGCTTCAGTTTTTAAGGCACTGGTGGTGGGTCATCCTCACGCACCGCATCCTTCTTCAATACCGGTTTCCAACAGAGGTTAGACAATTCCCACCAATCCAAACGATTCTTGACCTTTTCCTTTGATTTTCGAGCTTTGAGTTTACGAGCTTTCACATTATTACTGGAGTCATCTTCTTCAGTTACCTGCGTGTTAGTACGATCCACCACAAGAGAACACAAAGTGTCTACACAAGAACTAGATTCTAGTGTAATGTATGGATATTTCAATGAATTGTAAATGTTGAAGATAACGCGCTCATCATTCACTCCCAAACTAAGCTCTCCCTTACAAACATCGATGAAAGGGGTATTAATAGTTAAGTGCCGAAAAGTGTCAAGAAAATATGCATACTTATTATCCAACTTCATTTTTTTCATTTCATTTCTCGGGGAATGGGGGAGTAATTCAAGATCAGTAGGGTTAGAATGAATACCTCCCTTACCCTTGTCGTTAGATGAAGATGGTAAAGCTTCCTTGAATGATTGTGCCTTTTGAAGACATAGTGTGTCATCATTCAGTACCTTTTTCTTCAAAATATGCACTGGACATGGCGATGCCCTTCCAGGTTGAACCGATGTGAATTTAGGTTGAGCCGGATAAAGTTCGGTTTGAAATGGCCCTTTAGATTCCATATTCTTCTTATATTTACCATCTAAATCATCATCTACTTCATTATTCCCGAATTTTTCTAATCCATTACTTCCACAGATCCTTCCACTTCAGTAATAACAAAGATTTACCCCTCTCGATTTCTTTCGATATTACTTGGCAATCCTTCCGAGGGTTTCATCGCTTTTACGTTCTACTTCTCTACTCAAGTGATATTCCGCAGATTCCTCAATGAAGCTTCTATAATTCTTATTCGGTATTATGTCCACTCATAGATGTTTTCAACATACTCATATCCTTAGTGATCATACTATAGAAGTTATCATAATTTCCATATTTTGAGCTTGAGTAGATATCATACCTATCAGATTTTCCATTAATTTCTCCCATTTGTTAACTCCTTCAGGTTGAGTTGAACTTTGGGTGACTGGTATGCTTTGAGTGGTATGTTGTGGATACGAGCTAGGTAATGATTGTAGATTCTGATTTGAGGTATCTCCTTGATAAAATAGATTGTTATATGGATTCTTATATTGAACTGAATACGGTGGTTGTCCTGGCTTACTAGGGGTTTCAGACCAACGAAAAGTAGGGTGATCTCTTTTAAAAGCATTAAACGAGTTTGAATACGCGTCGTTCAAATTCCTATGCTGTAAAAAATTCACCTTTTCCCTTGAATATCCTTCTGGTTCTTCTATCCCTAATGACACATTATCATGATTTGAGTAGTCATTTGTTTTACTATTTCCTAACTCAGGTTCTTATTTTGTTGTAAACCATCAAATTTCCTACTCAAATTCTCCAAGTGTGCTAGAACTTCCGTATTCGGTGTGTATTCTCCTGCAAAACTACTTTTCTTGTGCTAGAACCGGTTTCCCACATTCTCGTTATTTTTGGAAATCTTTTCTATAGCATCGTAAAACTATTTGGGCTTCACTCATTATTAACGAACCACCACATACATGATCTATATCTGCACGTGAGTCTTTCCTTAATTTACTGACGGAAAAGTTGGATTTGCATATCTAAGGAATAACCATGATCGGGACAAGCTCTTAATAATTTTTAAATCTTTCCCCAAGCATTCTCAAACGCTTTCTTCGCATCCTTGTCTAAAGTTCGCAATTTCGACTATTAATTCCAATTTTCTACCAGAGTAAAATATCGCTTTAAGAACTCGGTTTGAATATCCTCCCAACTAGTCGAGTGAATGATGTGGAAGTGATGAGAAACCAATCTCGTGCTCTTCCTTTTAAAGAAAAAGGAAACAAAGACATCCTTGTTAATTCCCGATGAGTACCATGACTTTTGGTCAGATATACAATTCTTCTAAAAGATAGAGGTGATGAAGTGGATCCTCATCATCTTCTCCTAGAAATTGGGCTCTTGTGTCAATTAAACCAAAAGATGAGATTTTATTTCAAATTATTTGCTCCTTTATTGGGTAAACGAATTGGATTATTAATCTGGTACCTTCTTACGGTCTGATCACATATAGGTCTCGGGTTAGGCTGGTTTCGATTATTACGATTATCCTTATTCCGATTCTGATTATTTCTATTATTCTAATTCTGGTTATTAGGTTGAGGTAAATTCTGATTAAGGTTTTGGTCATACCTCGAGCATGAGCAATCCCTTGTTCAGGTGTTTCACCAACGGTTTCGGCCATTTTCGTAACTCGATTTGACAATTCTTGTGGAATAGAAAATATCGAATAAAAAATAACACAAAATCGATAAAAAAACCACTTTTTTTTTTCTCCTCGGTAATTACCGAATCCACTCGATATTTACCGAGTAGTTTTTTTTTTTTTTTTTTTTTTTCCGGTTTTTTTTTTTCTCTCTCTCTCTCTCGGTAATTACCGAAGCCACTCGGTATTTATCGAGTATTTTTATAAAAAATTGATATCTTACCAAATAGGTAGGTACCAATGAAAATAAAAATACAAATGAGATTGAGAAATGTATTGACTTATCCTCATTTATTATGACCACGCTTACTTTCTACTATCGAAAATAGAAAATAACTCGAATTTGGTAGAAGAAGAAAATTGGTAACTAAAAGAAGGTAGATACCAACGGAAAAATAAAAAAGAAATGTGATAAGAAGAGTGTTGACTTATCCTCGAGAATTTTGAGCTAATACAAGTAGTAACCATAGACACAAAGAAAGAAATTAGCGACGTTTTCCCGGCAACGGCGCCAAAATGCCGACAGACCTAAACCTAACCTTGGAAACGGGCGCGCGAAAAGTCGACGGACATTACCTAGGCTATACTGATCCTAACCGGCGAAGTACCGGGTCAAATTGTAGCTCTAGTCCGGTGAGTCGTCGTATTCTCGGGAAAACATGGTAATTCTTTTAAGTGGGGTTAAACACCAAGAAGCTATTATTAACTCGATCTAAGTCGCAGCTTTTACTTTTTCCTGGGGTTAGATAGTTAGATTAGTTAGATTGTTAGTAAAACAGTAAATAAATACAAATAGATATATAGATATATTTTTGGATCTAGCCAAGAATACTTTACTGAATCAATATCTTTTAGTAGAAATAAATGAGACAGATCTTCCTTTATTCAAGGTGTAAATTATGTGAAACGGTGCACTCTCACCAACAGCCTCCTTCTCACACGGCGTATGAAAGCGTCATATGTCCATTGCATCACCCAAGGTCCACAATCACATTCACGTTTTTCCGAGCAGTCCCGAGTACAAATCTACCTTTAGATAAAAGGAGTCATTCCGTTCACAAAACGGTCAATTTTATTTTAAAGGCTCCGGTTGTCAAAGCCGGACGATTCAACTTTCCGGTTTAAGTTTCAATTAAACTGATGATTTAACATTATTACGATCTCGAGTACAAATGTCAATAAAATTTATTTTTCCCAAGACAAATCTGCCCCCGGGTAGGAAACTGGGTTCCGTTGTCACGTTTTCACTTGGCCAATTTTACCCTCCGGTCTTTCAATTTTAACGTTTCATTAAGCGCGAAAAAGAAAGAGATTCATCATAATTGATTTTAATCATTATTACCACGAGTCGATCATTCATTTTACCAAAAGATTAACTAATTCGATTCATATCTTGGCTAGATATATTTTTAGTTTAATATCATATATAAATAGAAATAGAAATAATAAACATAACAATTTTAGAATATATTACCGTTATGACTATCGAATCGGGTCGTTTCCACCGGATCTAACATGCCAAAGCTTCAATTCAACAATCTTCGATAATTATTCATATTATTACAACGATACTATAACCATTTTATTTATATATGTGAAAAACATATATACATACATACATAGACATATATATGTATATACGGGCCCAAAAATAAAAGAAGATAGATGAAATATATATATATGGATGTATATATATATATTAGATGTGTGTGTGTGTATATATATATATATATATATATATATATATATATATATATATATATATATATATATATATATATATATATATATACTAACATAAAACTGCGTGCATTGCACGGGGACGTTTGTGATTACATTCAATTAATATGCATAATATGTACTACAAAGTAAAGACCCTTCAAACTTAATGTAATGCTAGCTAAAATTGTGTTATTTAAGATTTGTATCCGTTTCCGACGTCAGATAGAGTCAAAAACAGGCAACACAACATGTCCAAAAGTTATACTGATGTCAATAATTGTGGTTATATTTCTGCTTTTAACAATGCGCGGGAGAACGTAAATTTTATAAGAAATTTTTTTTGAAAGATGAAAAGAAGATTGTATTGGCATGTTTGTTACGTAGAAATGAAATTGAATAGAATAAAGTAATAGAGAAAAATGGAATATAATGGAATATTTAATTCTATTACTGTATTTGGAATATGCAAGATTGGAATGAAAAAAAATTATATAAAATATGACACATTGAGTGATGAGTAGAGAAGGGTAGTGAATTAATGTTGACTCGAGTAGGGTGTTGTATGGTTCAAAAGGTAGGATATGAGTGAAGGGTGAGGTAGCTCTATGCCATTCCTCATTGCACCCTACATCTATTCCCACCATGCCTTACCCACCACCATACCTTACCCGCCACCCTGTCCTACCGTACCCCATATCACCATATCATACCATCGACATCTTACCTACCTTATCCATTACCTACTCTACTCCACTATCACCCACCCATACACTTCCCTACTCTACCTTACCTTACCCATCATACCACCCTACCTTACCCACCGCCCTACCCTTATCTACCCTACCATACCCTACACTACCCTACCCTACCCATAATTCCACTCTACTCTATCTTACCCACCACACCACCCTACCTTACCTTACACACTACCCCAACTTATCCTATCCTACTATACCCTACCCTACCAACCCTACATTTCCCACCACCTTACCCTACCCTTCATACCCTTACCCTACCCTATCCACCATTCCACTCTACCCTATCTTATCCACCGCACTACCCTATATTTCCTTACCCACTACCACAACCTGCCCTACCCTACTATACCCTACCATACCCTACCCTACCAACCCTACCGTACCCACCACTTCACTCTACCATACCTTACCCAGCACAACCCTTTACCCTACCTTACCCACCACCACCCCTTAGCCTACCTTACCCACCACCACCCCTTACCCAACCCTACCCACCCTCACCCCTGCATACCTTACCTACCACCCCACCTCACCCTACTTACCCATCACCCTACCCTACCCCACCCACCACCCTATCACACCCTACCTTACCCACCACCCCACTTTATTCAATACGCTTCGTACCTACCTTAACATTAAATGATGTAGCTAATTCGTAGGGAATGACCTAATTTAAGAATTTCTCGTATTAATTGACATATTTGAATTTAGTTATTTTTCAAAATATAATTTAATTTTTGAATATTCTGTATCAATAGAGGACTTTAATTTGTACGAAATGGTTTTTTTTCTTAACATATTTGTACGGAATGACTTTAATAAATGAATATTTTGAATTAATTGGCAATCTTGAATATAGTTATTTTAAAAATATAATTTAATGTAAAAATATTTCTCTGATTAAATTATATAAAACAGCTAAAAGAAAATGGATAAAATTAATCAAAAAATGCTTAAAAGTAAGAATATTTGGAATTAAATAGGGTGTCTAATTTCTAGAAATAACATTCACGTACGAATATTTCGTATTAATTGGCAAATTTGAATATAATTATTTTTAGAAGTGTAATTCAATGTAAGAATATTTAGAATTTATCGGGGTGTCTAATTTGTAAGGATGTATTTAATGTCTGCATATTTCGTATTGAATTGCATACTTGAATTTATAAATATATCAAAATGTAATTTAATGTTAGAATATTTAGCATTAATTGGTAAAATAGAATTTATCATTTTTTAAATATTAAAATTAAATGCATAATTTTGTGTTAAAAAATTCATAATTTTGCGTTAAATAACATATTTGAGTTTATGTATTTTAAAAAATGTAATTTAATAGTAGAATATTTTGCGTTAATTGGTAAAATTGAATTTCTCATTTTTTAAATATTATACTTTAAGCCGAAAATACTTCCATCAATTGCCATAAATTTCCAAATATTGGACAATATTCTGGGATGGATAATTTATAAGAGATATATTTAATGTGAGAGTATTATTCATTAATTTATAAATATAATTTAATGTCTACATAGTTTAGTTTAGATATTCTTAAAAACGTAATTTAATGTTAGAATATTCTGCATTCATTGCGAATTGTAATTTAAAAATGTTTGGTATTAACTGGGGATGGCTGATTTCTAGAAACGATTATTGCAGCTTTATTAATAAATTAAAATTTATCATAACGTATTAAGCAAGGAACCACAATGATAATAATAGAGTAGATAGAACAATGAAACTTTAAAAAATGAAATCAACAGAATTTCATATTTTTTAAATATTATACTTTAATTAGTGTGAATTGTAATTAGTGTGATTGGAGAGAGTTATTTTGAAATTAGTGCATGTTGGACATTTTTTATCCTTCTTTAAGTATTATAACTTAATGTGATATTTCGCATTAAGTTCCATAAATTTGAGAATATTCGATATTATTCTATTTATGACTAATTTACAGAGATGTATTTAATGTGAGAATATTTACAAATAAAAATCCGCTATTTAAAAAAATAAGAAAAATATCCAAATATATAAAAGAATCTTACACGGTAACAAACCAACTGCTTTAAAAATAAAACACAAAAAAACAACAACACGGTAAAATAATCCGTCTATTTACAAAATAATAACAAAAATAAGCGGTGATAGAACATTCTGATAGTTTAATAAAAAATAACAAAAATATCAATACTCATATGTCACAAAGCGTGTCATGCATTTTATTCATTAAAAAATCGCATATTTAACAAAAATATCAATATCTCTACTTGAACAGGTATATTTTTTAAGTCTTCATTTCTTGTTCTATTATTTCATGCAACAAATGTTGCAGTTTTTACATCTAAATATGGATTGTATGAATTTTGAACAAAATAAAACAAAATTTGCTATAAATAAAATTAAAATAGAAAGCCAAAAAATATTACCTCGTAAAAAAAACCCTTAATGCGGTAAAATAATCCGACTATTTACAAAAAAATAACAAAAATAAGCAGTTATAAAACATTTTGATAGGGTAACAAAAAATAACAATACTCGTATGTCGCAAAATTGTGGTTTTAGGAATTAAAAAATATTTACTTGAAAATCATACCTTATCCAACAAAAATAAAAAAATCAATAATATAATGAAAAATAAACAAAAAATGGATGATCAATAAAAATATCCTATCGAGTGTACGCGAAGTAGTAGTCACCAACAAATGAATCCTCAGTAAACGATTTGTAATGGGAAAAAGAATTAAAATTAATATATTTCGCTCTAAAGTTGGACCTTTCATAAATTTGTAGTTTATTTTTAATAAACAAAATTGTGGTTTTATGAATAAAAAAATATTTACTTGAAAATAACCTACCAAGTGTATGCGGTAGTAGTCACCAACAAACGAATCCCAAAGAAACGATTAGCAAAACAATTGGAAAAAAATGAAGGACCCTACAAAGGATTAGTAAAACAAATGGAAAACAATAAAAATGAAGGATGATAATCCAACAAGAAAAATAATATCAAAATGATTAATCCAAAATGTGAGAAGGAAAATTTTGATAAATCGAAAATGTGAAGTTAATGTGGATTTTGTTCTCATACCTTAATTTGTTAACACGTCACCCTGACCAAACAAAATCAAAGCTCACTTGGACTATTCCTACACAAACAAATTGTCTACCACATATAATAAAACAAAAATATTATTGAATGATTATACAAAAAACATGAAATAGGTAATCAGAAGAAGAAAGAGCATTCCAAAAATCATACATTAATTTTAGATGATAGCTAGAGGGAATTGGTTTCGACTGCGAGCAATGAATTTCACCATTGACCATTACTAATATAATAGTTGAATATAAATTCATATGATTTTTTAAAAAAGAAAAAAATCACGGGTCTAAAAAGAACTTACAATTAAAAAGGAAATCACTGTGTGAACATAATTAATGAGTATAATTCTAACATTTTAATTAAAAAATTACGGTCATTAATAGTGCCAAATTTCTAAAATTAAAATTAAAATAAAAATAATTTCTAACATAAGGGTAAAAAATTTCAATTATAAATCAAATCACCGTGTGAACATAATTAGGTCATTAATAGTGTGGGGATTTGTTGAGATTTTTGCTATATTTTTTTGTATTTATTACGTGTGGGGCAATATATTTTTAAATTTGTTGATTGATTTTCCGGATTTAAAGTTTGGGACCGGGTCAATTTCCGGGTATGTGGTTTAATTTGCGGGTAATTGGGTTAAATTCACTCCTCCATATATTATATATAGATATATATATATATATATATATATATATATAAAGTGATCTAAAAAAATAAAAAGAAGAAGAACAGAGGAAGGAACGAAAGAAGAAGAAAGAAAGAAGGAAAGAAAAGGGGCATTTTATTTGATCCTGAAGGTGTGCTATATATAGGAAATTGGGGAGGGCCGGACCGGTCGGGAAAGTGGCGGACTGGGTCGGTGGTAATGATTACATAACAACTCAGCGTAATTCTGATCCTTCGATTATATTTATTGGAATAAAACTTCAAAAATTCATATCTTTGAGTTGTAGACCTCCAAAATTGCAAACGAAATGCCAAAATTAAGGTCTCGAGAAACTCTACAACTTTCATGAAGGACTCTTCTTCAGAAAACGTCTTCTTGAGTACCTCGTGTTCCTCCGAACATTTTTCGGGATTTTTACGAAATTGAATCAATTAGCCACTTGACCACCATTTGAGTTGTAGAAGTCCGATTGACTTAATTCAAAATCCATTGGAAAGCTTTCTTGAAGATATACAACTTTTATTAAGGAAACTTCTTCAGAAAATGTCGTTTTGATGAGCCATTCGTATGTCGTGTCGTTTTCGAGATTTCCGCTAATACGAATCGATTAGTCAATTGACCATAACTTGAGTTGTAGACCTGTAATTGACGTAATTCAAAGTGCGTTGGAAAGCTTATGTGAAGATCTACAACTTTCATTAAGAAGTCATCCCCTGAAAATGCCTCTAAGCTGGGTCAAATCTCCGTCGAAAATATGTAACGATTTAAGTACTTAGAAAATTTGCTCCGTTGAACTTATAAACTTGTGGCACCTTCTTCTAATCCTCTAAACACATCTTTTTAGACTCAAAACATATCGTTACGTGGAATCTTGGTCAATATATAATCCTGCAATGAACCACCAAAATACCAAACGTAAATCCGACACGACACTCCGGTTACTAAACCGATACAAAAACTAATAAAAATACGATAATTTATATAATAAATCTACTTATACATTTGAATAAAATTTAGTAATTTTGACTTGATTTGATACAATAATGCTCAAAATGGTATCAATATTGGGTAAAATGTCGTAATAATGATCATAAATTTATCTCTCATCAATAGTCCAAATGTCTCTACACTTCGATAGACGAGATCTATCCCTGCCCTTAAAGACAGAAGACATCTAATATGTGCTAGCCTGTTCATACTATCAATACCCTGTTTAATAGTACATCAGCCTAGAGACATTTAAGTATCAAGCTTGTTAAAGTGATTAGAGATCTCATCAACCATAATCGCCTATCATGGTTTCTCTATCACAGTTTAATACTAAGGACGTTATCATTTAACAATTCACAATTAGTTCTTTAAAAAGAACATATTTATGACAACATAAAAGCCATTTAATATATGTATAAACATAAAGAAATTGTAGAAATGATCTGACCCGATCAGATCCGGTCCAACCCGATTGGGTTTAGGACACTATTTCAACAAAATTTACCTCTTTTGGATCTTTTCGTTTCGATGATGTCGATCTGAGACTTCTTCTTTGAGCAAGAAAGCCTCGTTGCGCCTGAAGAAGCGATGAAGTGAGCGATCTTCACGCCTGAAAGACCGAAGAGCTTGATATTTTCCGGTAACGGAGCCAACTGATAATGCTGAGATTATCACGATGGTCTAGCGGTAGATTATATAGTGGATATCTGGCTTATATAATGTATTAGTAGTGATAATGGCCGGTGGTGCACGGCGGTGACATGGTGGTATGTATGAATGCTTGAGAGAATAGATATTTTGACAGAGTTTTGCCCTCTTTATTATTTGCGTGTCCTCTTTATTATTACACAAGACCTCATTTTATAAGAAGGAGGGGAATTATGGTTTAAGCTAGAGATAAGTAGATTAAATATCTTCACGCCGCGGTTATGTGATCGCTAGGACCGCCATCCACTGGTCGCCCGCTTCTTCATCCCGTCTCGCCTTCTTTCTCTCTGCTATTCCCTCCAAGGGCTTGTGCGGTCTCTTATGGACCTTTTTAAGGGTCACAGATTGGCCCCCTGAGCTACTAGTGACCTTTGAGGTTTGAAGGCTCTTGGCGGGGACATGAACTTGGCGACCTCGGTTTGATTGTCATCACGGATTCTATGGCCGCGGACCTTGTTATCCAACCTGGTGGTTAGATAGGCTTATCTAGTGACTCATAGGTGGCGGCGCTATTTAGACATATCATTATCCAAAGAACCAAGTAAAAGAATAGTAAATTTAAGTGCATAAGCCAATCACAAGTAAAAAACGATACTGCAAACTACAAAAGTAAACAACAAAACAAAAACAGGTTCGTTCATTCATTCATGGCATCCAAAATGATAATTCATGCCACAAAGAATAAATCAAAAGTTAACCAAGTTCATCATAGTAGAGCATTAGCTACTAATTATTCACGGTCTAAACCACCTTCACGACTCCATTCAAAGTATTATACTACAACTACTACTACCATACCACCTTCACGACTCCATTCACAAAAGGGGACAAAATGATTCATTACACATAATTTTTACGAGGTACCACCACTTAAGAACTTGGTGGGGGGAAATGCACCCTCATTGCATGTAAAGTTAATTATGTTAGATATTTTTTCATAAAGTAAATATTTTATAATCGTTTCCATACGAGTTTCCGTACGAATTAATGTTACCGCAACGAAATGAGGGGACCTTCCCGGTCAGGTCGCGGTGGGTCGAGGAGCGAGCCCTTGCGAGTCGAGAGGGCAACACCAACTCGTGGGGGTTCGGGGACAACGCTCCCGAAAGCTAAACGAATACATGTGTCAGTTCATGAAGGGATTCAAGGAGTTTTTTTTGAACTTTCATGCATCTGTTCGGAATTGTTGCATGCAAAAAGAGATGCACCTCATGAAACCATGAGGTACAGTGTTTGGACGAATTGATATGATCCTTCCCGTTCGTGTAGGAGTACCTCACTTCGTTTATGGGGTACTTTCTTCATATAAAAGGCACAAGTTTGCAAACTAAATTAGTCTTACATTTTTACAGCATCATCAGAATAAAATATTGAGTGTCATCGGGTTTGATTCAAGCAAGTCTTGATTCAAACAAGTCACTATTTGAATCAAACACCTCCATTGTATCCCGAGAGAGATTTTCGTTTAAATCCCTAAATGACAACTGCGTGGGATGAAACATCTCTTTAAAGACAACGTTTTGCGTGCCTTGGAGATTTTCTGAGTCTGTCAAATTCTTTATCATCAATTTTTTCCAACAAATTACACCATCTTCACATGTTGGTTTCTTTCCTTTGGCTTGATAAGCTTTTAACATTGCCATTCTTTTACGCGGCAATTCCGACTTGGACATATGTCCCTTACTTGATGTTGAATTAGTCTGCAAAAAAAAAAAAATGCAATCATAGTATATGTTCACTTAAGCCATTAAAAAAAGCTAACTAATGAATCTAAAGAGTAAATTTAGATGTAAAAAAAACTTATTAGATGTGGGGTAGTTGGGGATGTTGCAGCTTTCCTTGGACTACTTCGTAATTGTAACGTCCCGTTTCGAAAACCTGAGTATTTTTTTAAAAACGGGCTGTTCGGCAATGCTCCGAGATAAAATCTCGATACACGAAGCCTTTCTATGGAATACATATCCAACACTAAAAAAACAGAAGTTAAAACATCACAACTCGGAACTAAGATCACGATAAAATAATCTTCAATAGTTAAATAATCGCATGTAATAATAACTTTATTAACACCAAAATGATGATAACAAACACAAATGTTCTAGTCCACATAGTACCTTACTATTACATAAAAAATCATTACCAAATTCTAATTCCCTCACTGCTAACTACTGAGTATGTGTCATAAAACTCATTGTTCTGAACAACTATCTGTCCGCGCATCTTATCTGAAAAAAAAATAGTATAGGAAAGTGAGCATGAATGCCCCGTGGGGAAAAATGCATCAAAAGAAGCTTAAACTAAGATAAATATTTGGCGGATACATGCCAGAGTTCACTTCTGAATTAAAGAAAAATGTGAACTTTTCATATTACCACAATTTAAAAGCAAAACTAAAACCATGTGCTGAGAATGAATAAATAAATGTTATGCAAAGCTAAATAAATATGACGTAAGCAGAGTATAGTTATTTAGTTACTTAATGTCATAAAATTCAGCCTACTAAGAGAGACTCATACTCATCCTGATACGTATAACGTTCACAAGTATTACGTCTCATTATTCTAGCCATGAGATGGGAAACTAAAATATGTACGTTCACAAGTATTACGTCTCTTTATTGTATCTCATGAGAAGAGAAACTAAAATATGTAGCAGACAAGAATTTTACTATTATTGCCCGTGAACAGAGAAATTAACCGGCTCCGGTCTTTTCTCACTATTATAGCCCGTAAACAGAAACACTAGTGCCGGGGTCCCTTGAGCCGTCACATTTCTTGTTACTGTCATGGTTTAACCTTATTGATATATAAATTAATGTTTTTGGCAAACTAAAATTTCGTGAAAACTTAAATATATATGCAAACTGTCGTTGCAACTGCTGGCAACGAGTAGAATTATATTATTAAATGAATACGTTTTTTAAGACATCAATATTTGGGAGTAAGAAAAAAAAAAAAAAGAAGATAAATATACATACATATATCAATATCTTAATAAAATAAGGGAAAAAACATCACTATCAGTTTATAGGCAAACAAAGTTGAAGTGCTGGAAGTTTATATATGCCTTATAAATTATTATTATCTTTTTCTTCAATAACTATAAACATATTTTTATATATGTATTAGAATAATAAATCAAAATACATGTTCTTGCTAATCTTTGAAATAAAAAGCCCAATTTATTATTTTAAAAAAATGTCATTACTGTGAATTGTTTAAATCAAACAAATAAGCACATAATGAAAAATATATGATAAAAAAAAAAAAAATCCAAATGATATACTTCTCCTTACCACGAATTCGGGCCGTTAATCCGTATTGACACACTATAACATGAGTTCCCATTTTAATCGAGATGATCTCTGGCTCTGTTATGAACGCTAATCGGTTTGATATATATATATATATAATTCTTGCAGAATATATGATGAATATATTTTTTTCCCCTTCTGCGCCACATCTACTCTCCTTCATTGCCCCATATGGTCCTTCTTGTATATAATCCCCGGAAAAGTGCAAAACCTCACATCCCTTACTAGTATCTATAAATAAATAATATATAGAGGAAGCAATTTAGCCCGTTTCCTCTCAATTACCCGATCCAAACCCGGTTAGAAAATAAAAAATATTAATAAAACAAAAAAACAGATATTACAATAACAAACAGATAACAAACAGATATTACAATAACAAAAAAAATTGCACGTATGATGATAAAATATAATTCCGTAGTTTTTTTTAATTTAATATGATAAAATATTTTTTTATTGAGGATTTTAAAGAGTAAAAGCAACGGTAAAAGAGTATCTTAACAAATTCACAATCATATCCCTCACAATGCGCAAACCCTAGCTAATTTTGTTAATCATCTCCTCATATTCGGCAGATAGATCTCTAGAAGAATAATTAAAAAGAAAACCTCTAGAAGAATAATTAAAAAGAAAACCGTCATCTCTGTTTGGTGTTTTCAGTATCCGAAAACTTTTGAATTTCAGGCAATTACGAGTCTTCCGGCGAGTACGTCGACTTAAATTCCATTATTCAGTAATATTTTGCATATATTTTCTTCTCATGAATTCTATTCGGCTCCACCTCCTTCTGTCATCATTGTTTTATTTTATATTTTTTAAGCACCGATTATTTATTTATGCGTGTTTTCCCTTCCCTGCAATTTTTTCCTCCTAAGTTTTAATTTTGCGTTTATGACTTAATGATTGATTGGTTATATTTTTTCCCATCTCAACAGGTTAAAATCAGCATCATCATTTCTTGATTCGGGTTTCGTTTGGTGATTGCTTACCCTTGAAATGTTGCTTGGGAAGCCGGTAAAAGATCCATTCTATAAAGATTGAGAAATCGTGAATATATTCAAAGAGCCGAGAATGCCTTTTCATAAAATGAAAGAAGAGAAGGTGAGCATTCAAAGAACGGTGTCTTATTTTTATCATTTTCTTTTAGATTCAGCCACAAAAATTAATGCTCACCAGGTTCCACCTTCACTTCTTCAGCCTTCGGATATTGAAGGTGAGTTGTTCTATTTTTTTATTTAATTTGTTTTGGCATCTCTTGGACTCTCCTTATATTGATTTTTTTAAACTAATTTCTTTTTGGTTATCTATTGGGTGTATTCATGTTTTGTGACAATCTTCCTAAGGATTTGTAGGACGTTCAAATTTTAATTTTGTGTCAAGGTCACAAATCTATGGATCAGAGGAGTGAGAACCATAATCATTCACGGTGAATTAAACAGAGGAAACTACGTAAGTTGCTGCTTATAGGGTCTTTCAATTATCTAATCTCCATGGTTTCTTTTAGGCTAATTTGCTTCATACCTCCCGCAGTATATGTTATTAAAAAAGTTTACTTTTTGGCAAAATATGAATTAACATGCTTTTGAAAAGTTTACCCAACAATTTGATAAATAGTAGGGAATTACAGCTTGTCGGTCACTTGCAAGACATTGGTTTTGATTTCAGTCAAGAGGAGTGTTTGATAGGATTAAAGAGAGATAGCGCAAAGCCGGCAAATGATAGGAACATTTAAAAGCTCTTCTTTTCTTTTCCTTTTTTCTTTCTGCATTGATGAATAAGTTGCACTATGTTCAACTTGGGAGCATCATCGATTGCTGACATTGAGTGGTAAGATGACCAACTTTCAGTAAAGTGACTTAAACTCTACATCTGGTGGAACCAATATGAAGACTCAGCTGTGTGATGGACAGCTGAGAAGTGTATTCTTTTCTGTGCATCAGTAGGGTGGAGTCTACTGAGGCTTCTGTCAGCAGGGTAGCTATCAGCAGGGTGATAGGCTGCTGAGTACTGGAATACAGCAGGGTCCCACATCTGCAAATTCTGTTATGTGACAGCTATACAGTGTCATTAAAAGGAGGACACGTGTAGGGGTATTTATGGTGCATCAGACAAAGATTCCTTGCGACTAGGGTTTAGGGATTTGTGCCTATAAATACAGTAGTTGTCTCATTATCTGTGTGTGTTGAAATCTGTAATTTTCAGTGCATAATAAAATATCTCTTTTCTGTCCGTGGTTTTTTACCTCTCCCACTGAGGGGTTTTCCACGTTAAATCTGTGTTCTTCTTGTTTCTGTTTTCTCCTTTGATTGTTTATGTTTGATTGCTTCTGTTTCTGTTTCTTGCATCTGAAGTTATCTCCATCCGTTTTATAACAAGTGGTATCAGAGAAAGGTTCTGGAGAAAACAACCTGACGATCAACTTCATCTTCACCAAGACCTTTCAGCAAGGTGCTAGGATCTGTGATAAAGTTGTGATCTTTAGCAAGAAAAGATGTCAGCAATAAACGTAAAAATCGATAAATTTACTGAGGAAGGAACAGCTTTTGGTCTCTGGGCAAATCAAGATCGTGCAATCGTTGAAACAAAGAGGTTTGTGGAATCCTTTATCCGACAAACCAAATACAAGTGCAAAGCAGATTATGCGATCTGGAAGAAAGCACATTCAACCATCATGTTGTGCTTATCTCGATGATGTTATCACCGAGGTTCTTTGAGGAAGACACATGCACCAAGTTATGGAAGAAGCTTGAAAGCCTCAGACATGACCAAGTCAGCGACCAACAAGTTGTTGTTGAAACAGAGGTTGTTCGGTTTGAAGATGCATGAAGGAAGTCCACCGAGGGAACATCTTGACGGTGAACACAATATTACTTGATTTAAGGAATATTGATGTTAAAATAGAGGATGAAGATGCACCCTAAATCCTGTTGGTGTCATTACCGCATCATATGAAAACTTTGTGCGCTCTTTCATAGTTGGGAAGGATCTGATGGCCTTAGACGATGTGAGGTCACCTACATGCCAGGAGCTTAGACACAAGGTCAGCTTTGGGATAGACAATCAGTCTTTGGGCTAGTAGCTAGCGAAGAATAGTGGAAAGGGATATGGACGTAAGAAGAAAAAGAAGTCGGTGTCCAAAGGTCCTAAGTCTACTATGTCTCAGTAATTATCAGAAGGAGCAAGGACATTGGAAGTCCAATTGTCCAAGGAAGAAGAAACAGCGGGGAAGGCACTTCAGCACAGATTGCCTTGGCTCTTGAGCAATCACGAGAGGATATGGTTCTAGTTGCGGGGATTCTACACACCACAATGATGTGTGGATACTTGATTCTGAGCATCCTACCATATTTGTCCAAACAGGAGTGGTTTTCTACTTATGAGCGGATGGACGGTGGTCAAATCTATATGGCCAACAACAAGGTTTGTAAAGTTGTGGGAATTGGCTCAGTAAAGTTAAGGACAGAGGATGGTAAATTATGTACACTAAATGATGTAAGACATGTTCCACGAGATGACCAAGAATTTGGTATCTCTCGATCTCACTGACATGCAAGGGTTCAATTTCAAGGGTGAAGGTGGGCAGATTGAATGTTTTCAAAGATTCATTGTAGTCCTCAAAGGCATCAAGAGGGAACCTTGTATATATTACAAGGATCTCATCAGATATGGCACTTCTTTGTTGCATCTCTCAGCAGATTCTGATCTCAAGAGACTCACCAGGCACATGAGACTTGGTCACATGGGTGAAAGGGGTATGCAGGTTCTTTCTTCAGCAGGTTTTCTTGAGGGATATAAGGTCAAGAATCTGGACTTTTGTGAACATTGTGTGTTTGGGAAATTGCACAGAAGTAAGTTCTCAGCAGGGTTACACAACACAAGGGCATCACTTGATTATATCCATTCAGATTGCTGGGGTCCATCAAAAGTTGAGTCATTGGGTGGTCACAGATATTTTGTGTCATTCATAGATGACTATTCAAGGATGACTTGGGTGGTGATGATGAAGAACAAAAGTGATGCATTCAATAACTTTAAGCAGTGGAAGGCCCTAGTGGAGAATCAGTTGGGCAAGAAAATCAAGAAGCTTCGTACAGATAATGGTCTGGAATTCTGCTGGACGGATTTTGATTCATTTTGTGCAGCTGAGGGTATTGCCAGACATCATACTGTAAGGAATACACCTCAACAGAATGGTGTAGCTGAAAGGATGAAACAAACTCTACTGGAGAGGGCAAGATGTATGTTTTCTCAAGTTGGTTTATCAAGGAGATTTTGGGCACAGGCTGTTAAGACAGCTTGCTACTTAATCAACAGGAGTCCTCACACAGGATGTGGTCAGGCAAGCCTGCTGACTACTCAGTTCTATGGGTTTTTGGGAGTACAGCTTACTATCATGTTAGTGAAGGGAAGTTGGAGCCAAGAGCCAAGAAGGGAGTGTTTGTGGGGTATGGTGATGGAGTGAAGGGATATAGAATTTGGTCATCAGCAGAGTCCAGAGTAATCCTCAGCAGGGACATTGTGTTTGATGAAAATTCTATGTTAAACTCATCAATGGGGAGGTCTACTGAGTCTGAAACCAGTGCTGAATCTGATAGTGTTGAGAAACAGGTGGAGCTTCAGGTGGAGTCTACTGATATGCAACAATCAGTGGATCCAAATCAACACTATACTGATCTGGATAATGAACCAGAATCTGATCCAAGCCAGCCTATTGAGACCTCAGTAGGGCGTCATACAAACATTGATCAGCAGAGTCTAGCTGCCAACAGGCCTAGAGAATCTAATGTTGGGATACCTCCAAGGAGATATGGATATGATGATTTGGCTGGATATGCACTCCAAGTTGCAGAAGAGGTAGAGGTTGCTGAACCTGCTACTTACAGGGAAGCAGTGACATGTACAGAAGCATCTCAGTGGCATGCTGCCATGGGAGATGAAATGGAGTCATTGTTGAAGAATCAGACTTGGGAATTGGTCAAACAGCCTACTGACAAGGGAGTTGTGACTTGTAAATGGATTTTCATGAAAAAGGAAGGAATAACTAAGGCAGAAGGGATCAGGTATAAGGCACGTTTGGTTGCAAGAGGATTCAGTCAAAAGGAAGGGGTTGACTTTGATGAAATATTTTCACCAAAGGTCGACACACTTCAATCGTGGTGTTACTAGCAATGGTGGCACAAAGCAGATCTGGAACTTGAGCAATTAGATGTGAAAACTGCTTTTCTACATGGTGAGGTGGATAAGGAGATATACATGACACAGCCTGAGGGTTTTCAAGTCCCTGGAAAGGAAAATTATGTTTGCAAGTTGAAGAAATCATTGTATGGTTTGAGGCAAGCTCCAAGACAGTGGTACAAAAGGTTTGATGATTTTATGCTTCAAATAGGTTACAACAGAAGTCCTTATGATCATTGTGTTTACCACAATCGATGAAAGATGGATCACATATCTATCTTGTTTTGTATCTGGATGACATGTTGATTCTTCTGCAAGGAAGTCTGATATTCAAAATCAGAAGAACCTTCTTAGTGCTGAATTTGAAATGAAGGATTTGGGTGCAGCCAAGAAAATCTTGGGGATGGAGATCTGGAGAGATAGAATTCAGAAGAAATTGTTCTTGTCTCAACAGGGTTATGTGCAGAAGATATTGACCAAGTTTGGGATGTCTGCTGTAAAACCAATAGATACTCCTATGGCATCAAATGTTCATTTGTCCGTTTATGCTTCACAGTCAGCTGAAGAGAAGGAGTATATGTCAAAAGTTCCCTATGCTAGTGCAGTTGGCAGTTTGATGTATGCCATGGTTTGCACTATGCCTGATTTGGCTCGAGCGATCAGTGTTGTCGCAGGAGTTTATGGCTCAACCTGAAAGGAACAACTGAAAGTCATTAAAAGGATATTCAATACACGAGAGGATGTTAAATTTAGTTTCAATTCTTCCAATTTAATATTCAGATTTTCTCTTATGTCGTGTTAAGTACATATTGATTAATACTTAGCTTACGTTCTTAACCTCTTTTTGTACTGTGATTATCTATTATTACTGAATTAGGTTGGTCTTCGGAGTGATTAAATGCCCTTGCGGCACTAATTCGAGAATGTAGGCAGTGGGTGATTTTTGTCCAGCACTATTCTTACTACAAGAGTTCAGTATTTCTTTTCTTTTTTATTATTATTTACTTTTTAGGTTTACTTGGTGAATTAGTGTATGTTACCTCCTTTCCGTAATGTACTTTGTTTAGGATCTTTTGATACATATAGACTTTATTGATGGCTCGAAGTGCACACTATCTTAGAGGTTATTTTCTTTGTTTAACCTAATATTTTATTATGTGTTTTATAGTTTCAGTTACTCTCTTTTGGTTTTCTGGTTTTAGTTTGGACCTATTTTTCATCCCACATTTTCATCTCTTCTTTGTATACAAAATTCGACATTTCCTTTTCAAAACAAAACAAACAAAATGTTGAAAACCATCTGTGCAAATCACTTTCCACCCTCATGAACCAGTAATTTTGAATAGACTGATTTTGTTAATTATAATAATTTTGTTAATTTTAAACGAATTTATGGTTTATTTGAATAGATTTATTTTGTTAATTATAATAATTTGTGCAAATCACTTTCCACCCTCATGAACCAGTATTTCTTAATAGATTGATTTTGTTAATTAAAATAATTTTGTTAATTTTAAACGAATTTATGGTTTATTTGGATTGTAATTCAAAAGAGATTCAACTGACAATGAAACCATTCATTGGGGCTTTATGTAGGGTTCCTCCACGAAGGCGACAACGGCACAAAACCCATTGACAGGTGTATTTTGGTTTTTTTTTTTAAATGTTTCAGTTCTCTTACAAATGAATTTAAGTTTCGACATTCTTCTACTCGCAAACACTCAATTTTTAGTAAAATAAGTTATCATTATACGTGCAATTTAGATTGTGTGTTGATGGGAGGATTATTTTGCTGTTGTGCTATGTTGCCAGTAATAAGTATTTTCATTGTCGTATCTATTGCTTAGTTTTGTATTTATTTTTGAAGGATTTTTCTTTCTTTCATTCTGGATTTGAATGATGTGAACCTAATTCCTCTTTACAAAAGTTTACACCATCCTTAACCAAATCAACTTTAATTCTGTTCAACTGAAATGGCTGAAATAATGTGCTAAATTGTTTATATTCAGTGTGGAATCTATAGTAATTCTACTTAGTGTTCAGACTATTTTGGTTTGTCAGTTATCATTTTTCTATGTTTTTCATGTTCTTCGTCAAGTTGTCACTTTGTTTTCTTTTATTTTTCTTTGATTCTTTGATTGGTATGGGTTACCTCTTAAGAATTCTGCTTAGTGGGCTCAAACAACAATAGCATTATCATTTTTTGGGTGATTGGTGATGTGGGAAAGAGGGTTCTTCCTCCAAATATACATTACCCCTCCCTTATTTTCCTCTTTTTATCATTTCTTTCATTTTGACACATTGCACAATGACTTTAAGTATACTGATTGGACAATTTCTTGCATGGTGTCTTATTTCTTGCACCTGCACCTTAACTAATGTGTACCCAATGGGACAATATGCCTAATATCTGACATGAAACTCATTACGGTATATGCACACACGTACTTTTATCCTATGGTTAACATATATGCACACATGGTTTCTTATCTTTGTTTTATTTTTTTTTTTCTCTTGCTTATGGGAATTTTGTATGCTGCCTTCATAGCATCTTAATAGGGATAATTAACACTTCTATGGTCTTTAGTAATGTAATAAATACTTAATGCTTTATGTTAATAACACGTGTTTCCGTTTTTCCCGTGTATTGGTATATTTCCATATTCGGACACCTGGATTTTTTGGACTTGCTAGTTGTGCGTTCAAGAGGTGAATTGAAACATGGATACATTGTTGGCCTTGAGGAATAAGATCAAGCCAATGCAATAAGTCAACCAAAAACCCTCAAATTGCCCATTAATAAGATGAAGCGTGCTAATGCATTATGTGAACCAAGAATCATTGATAAAAATGTGGGTGCGGAGTACAAATATAGTAGCATACATTACTAATTCTAATCAAGTAAATCATTCACTTACAGTGGATTAAAATTTAAAACTAATCATGTTTTCTTCCCATTTAGCACAATATGCTTACATTAAAGTCCTCAAGAATATCTTTGCATTTTTATAAGATGACTACGAGATTATAAGAGTTTGTTATAGATTAAATATGTAGTCTATTAAATCACGCTATTGATTGTTTCATCATATAATTTCCTTTTGTTATTTCACTTCATTGCCCTTAACATATGTATGTTGTGGGTTTAGGTTGTTGATTTAAGGAGATAATGCACAGACTTTGGGAGCTGGTAATGCCAGAGCTCCTTTTGGTTGAGCCATGGTAACGGTTAAAAATTTAAACCATTTTACCTATTTTACCCTTGAGTCCTAACTAAAAGTAAGACTAATAAATGAGCATCTATCCCAGCTAAGTGAGGGGTGGCCCTAAACCCGTCTAAACCCATTCCCTCCCTCATGGAACATATTCAGAGAAACAAAATGGGAAGGAGCCGATTGTGAGGGGATGAGATGAAAAATATTTAGGAAGAAATTCATAGCGGTAAACGAAAAAAATAAAGAAGCAGTTAGCGGTATACTGAAAAATGAAGAAGAAGAAGAAAGAACGGCGTGGGTGGAAAAAGTTAGAAATAATTAAATAATATAAGGACAATTTTGTCATCTCAAACAAAATAATGAAGTGTTGTTTTGGCTCTACAAAAAGTAGCCTTGGCATTACCGGCAGCCTCAGACTTTGTCTTTTTATTGCATAATTAGTTGAGAGATTTTATGGTACAACGGTTGTAGGAATGTTATACCAAGTGACATACATTAGAGCCTCTAATTTTTACTCTCTTTCACATAATACACTTTTATCGTGTGTGAGAGGTTAGAAATGAGTGGCTCTAATGTATGCCACTTGGTAAAACCTTCCTACAACGGTTGTATTTTAAAATTTCACTAATTAGTTTCCAGTATTTTTTTTCATATCCTTATTTTACAACTTTTTTTGCTCCGACTAAGGTCACACAAGAGTACACAATTGCTTTTCTCTTTTCGGTGAATTTAATGCCACTATCATTCAAATTTGTTTCCTTTTTCTTTTTATGTGTAACGGTTTGGTTTAATAAAGTTTCTTCAGAATTTTAATTCCCGTGCATTATGCACGGGTCTTTGGCTAGTTTTTTTAATATTCATATACATATAAGTCTACAAAACCTTTTGTTTTCTCTTTTGCTTTTATAGTCAAACTGTCCTCTCATTTCACTAATTTATTCCTTAATTTCATAAGTGCTCTCTCTTTCACTAGGCACACACTGCACGACTATTTCTTGTCCCCATTAATTTGAGTAACTCAAAAGATTAAAGGCTTGAGTAATACTAATGATATATTAATTACAAAGTAACTCTAGGTATCAAAGATATACTTAAATTCCACATTAGTTTAAAATACTAAAATAAATATTATTCTTTCAATCAATGACCAAAATACCCTTTTTAAAATAAATACGACCATTAAAATAAATACGGGTTATTACAGTAATGGTGCAATTGGGGATGAGTTTTGTTCACCCTGTTGCAATCATAGTATATGTTCACTTAATTACCATTAAAAAAAATTAACTAATGAATCTAAGGAGTAAATGTAGATGTAAAAAAAACTTACTAGATTTGGGGTAGTTGGGGATGTTGAAGCTTTCTTTGGATTTCTTCATAATAGTGCAATTGGGGATGAGTTTTGTTCACCGTGTTGTAATCATAGTATATGTTCAATTACCGGAAAAAAGTTAACTAATGAATCTAAGATCTAAACCACAATGATCCTAGTGTAAGAAATGTCTAATTTTAAGATAACATTTTAATTAACAATAATTTATTATGGCTATTAATTAGACATTATTTATGCCCCCATCTTATGACCTGTCATCAATGTGGACATTATCTCCCATTAATACATATCTTATCTCATTAATACAGTAAATCGGTTGCAAATTGGTTTATTAAATGTGAGTTAAAAATAATTTTCTTGATGGTGGAAATTAACCGCGGTTACTAAAATTGCACTTGGGTCCCCTGCAGTCAGCACATATATGCTCAAAGGATACCATCAGTCAATGACATCTTGAAAGGAATAGACCAGAAGACTCTATGAGCACTAGAGGTTTTCTCTCCATCCTTTTAGGTCTTTTGGTGCTGAACCGAAAGACCGGAGCTTTACATAGCGAAAATCTAGATGACGGAGTACAACACGGTAAATCTGAATAACAATGAATATAGGTACATACGATTTCTGAATTATTTCTGCTGCATATATTGTGATACTATTTTCTTACATGTGATATCGGAGCCAGACTATATTCATGTTATTCGATTTGTGATTTGTGATATCCATATTTTTGTTTTAACTGGGATTGTTAATTGAGTGCTGGCAACCAAACACTTATTATGCGATATGATGTGGATACGATTTTTGATCTTTACCATCATGGTATCATGAGAATTTTTGTTTTAATCCATTGTCTACATTGTTAAGCATAATTAGCAGGAAAAATCAATCACATAAATAAAGTTTTTTTTAAGGTTATATTGTCTCATATTCTATAGACTATTGGTCTCTGATTAAACAAAATATAACATCCCTTTTGTGATTCAATATGTTGTGAAAGGATCGTTGCCGTGAGCAAAATAATGATGGTGAAATTCAATCTTATTTTGTTAAAATTAACTAAACGGATCATAGTTGTATAAGTAATTGGTTCTCTCCAAGATGGTATATTCATCTTATCATACGAAGATGACTGACGGAACATTATAATTGCTAAGGACGGTAGCTTGGTCATTATGTGAAAAAGAGCCGTTGTTTGTTTGATATTGTATTAGGCTTGCGGAAGGTATCCACATAATGTTTCTTTTTTTTTGTTTTTTTGTTTTTGTTTTGTTTTGTTTTTTTTTTTTTTTTGGGAAGGAAAAATGCTTTTATTAAGCCAAATCCGCAATAGCAGCGGAAATTACATCATGAGGAAGGGAAAACTCCCCAATCAATACGATCAATATGACTTCTGCCTACGCCAAATGCCAAAGAATCTGTGGAATATCCACATAATGTTATAAAATAAAAATAAAAGAAAGACACTTTTGACGGAGGTTGATATTTTTCCCCCCTTTAATATAAACATTCAGCAATTGCTTGTCGGCCACCGTTGGATCAATTATTTGGCATATTGATGAAATTATTCACCATTTTATTCAATGTATATACATGTTGATTAACAGTTTTTTGAGTTTTAGTACATGCATTAACGTCTTTGTAATTGTTTGATTAAATATATTTTAATGCTCAATTTATGTGTTTTGGGCTATTTCTCATGTACCTTCTGAATGTACCGTACATATTTTGTTGGAAGATTATATTAATCAAATATTTTGTGTCATATAAATAAAATTTAATCGTTTATTTTAAATGGTGCTAAAGATTGATACATAATAATTTGTGTGACAAATCGCATCGGGAGATATTGATCTAATAATATCCATTTAAGTTTATTAGCATTGTATTTGCATGTTTACATTTAATAAGTACATAATTTGTATTGGAAGACTATAATAATCAAAATGGCAATTGTTACGTTTAGAAAGATATATCACATTAAGCAGGTGATATACAGTGACACATAAAGGATCAATCATATATTATTATATGATTAATTGAGTTTTTGGTCTTTCCTATGTATGTAAACAATATTAATTTGTTACATTGTGTATTTTGTTTGCATATTTTGTTTTCTAGAAACACCGTACGTCATAAATATAGTATTTAATCATATTTAGTTAGTAATTAAATTATCGAGCATAAATAAATTTAATCGCATTTCTTTTTGGGATGTCACATAAAAGAGTAGTCACATAGGGACGAAGTGACTGAATATTATAAAATTATTTGTATCGACTATGTTGAATTTTAGTGCCAGATATATATAGTGAGTTTGATCACATTTTCGATAGTGATTAAAAATGTGGCTCGTTAAGAAATCAGTCACATATATGTAAAGTAATTGTATATGGTTCTAATAGTTGGATCATATAACTTTTTGACATGTCATATTGCCTTTTGAATGGATCAATTGCAACATTAAGGAACATGTCTTATGGTTTTATCGGTTGTTTGAGTTTAGCCAAAGCGACTCATATGATTGATATATAATAATTAATCGCATTATGAATAGAGATTTAATTATGACATATTTACGTTGCAATATTTTTGTGTGGCAATAGACATGTATTTTTAGACCACAGTTAGCATGAATAATGTCACATAAAGGGCACTCTATCTTACACTTAGGAAAGCTAAAGCATCTTAGTGTTTGATGAGTATAACTTAATTACATTTTGTTAGTGATTAAACAATGACATATATTTTTGAATCATCTTGATGAGTGGTTGAATGTATTTATAACATTTTGTTGGCATTTGTATATTTTAGATAATGTCAGTATTTTAATTTTAGTATCAAATGTTATGTCTAGTTAAAGCAGTCTAACATGTTGATGCATTAAGGTTGATTAAATAATTATGTTATTTACATTTGAATATTGTAATGATGACATATGATTTCCAACTTAAAGTAAAATGATAATTGGGCACTGTAATTCATCACATAACAGGCTATCACATCAAACATCTTAAATGTTTTGTGTGATAATGGATTTTGATCACATATCGTGCATTGGTCAAATATGTGGTTGAGTAGTTAAGTGCATTGGGTTAAATATTGGGTATCATGTCACATGATGATACTCTGTCTTACACTCGGGAAAGCCAAAGCGTCCCAAGTGTTTGACGAGTATGATATTTGGTCACATTTAGTTTGATGATAAATAGTGGAATATACTTTTTAGTTCCATTATGTCACATGAAGGTTCTTTGTTTTACACTCGAGAAAGCCAAAGTATCTTTAGTGTTTAACGAGAATAAAATTTGATCACAATTTTTTTAGGTGATTAAATAGTGACATATGTCAGTCACATTTTGATTGTGATTACATTTTTGTTATTTTTGGCAATTAATTTATATGGTTATCCGACCCCAAAGCTAAGGTGACTATTTATAAGATTAATTGAGATAAAGTGATAGATTAATTATTTAGCGGGAGTAGTTACCTATTTGCCCAAATGTACAGGTGATTATTCTTGGTCATTTATCTATTAGTTTTATCACTTGGATAGTAGATTCTATGCATGATGTGCGGCCTTTGCCCAAATGTAGGTTTCGAAATTTACTTCATGAATTAACATTTGTCAATTTGGGGCGTCATAGCTTATGGTATTTTTTTGGTTTGTTTAATACACATCTTTATCTATAGGATAAAATGATGACATGATTAAAGTGAGTGTGTACAAATTGACTGAGATATATACACAATGATGGACGTGTCCTTTTCGAATGATATGAGATTTTTTTTTGTCTCATCATTTGGTATGAGTTCAAGATTGATTGGCCATTGTGTAACCTTTATGAGGTTCAATTATTAATTGTCATTTGACGATGTTTTGATACAAGTTGAGCTATTTATTGAATGTTGCATGTTTAGGTTTGTTGGACTTATTTTTAAGTTTTAGTGATGAGTGCCAGACTAACTGTTATAGAGCAAAGGCAAAAAGATGTCTAGATCAAATGTATAGGTTTATTAGAGTTTGATCTTTGTATAGGTTTGATTAGACAAGCATCAGTAAAGGTCACCGACTTATGTCGTGACCGGTCAAGGTCGATGGGGTAGTTAGGTCAAGTAGACTTATCGAAACTCTTGAGACGAAGGCCGAGGTTCAAACTCAGTTAATGAAGGCTAAGGGATCAAACTTAGTAATCAAAGTCAAGGCTATAGAATCAAAATTTAGGGAAGTCTGTGATGACCTAAACTGATTACATATACCTTGTGTACAAGGTCTGAGTTCCATAAGTTGGATGATGATTGGAACTTAGTTATATGCAAAAAGGTGTAATCTAACTTCATAAATAAAAGTTAGATAAAAGACAGTTAGCTAAATATGGTTCAGCTGACTGATATGTATCTCAGCAGACTCATAAACCTGCCGATACATATACCTCGTTTTAGTCAAGGTTACATTGGAAGAAAACATGGATAAGGACAGCTAACAACCTCTGACTTTACCAAACAAATCAATGGTTGAGATTAAATGGACGTTGGGATGATTCAGGACTTCATCCAATGAATACAAGTCAAAGGATGGACAGATCGCATTCATCAAAAAAGCGATCTGATTATGCTTTCAATATTATATGAGCAAAGATGAAAAAGCAAGTCAAATGGGACAAAATCTGAACGGCTACATTTTGAATTTCAAATACAAATCACAAGGACTTCTACCTATAAATAGAGGGATCCTAATTCAGATACATGTGATGAACATTAAGAGAAAAATACAGATAGTCCTGAGCTTTAATTTCTGATCAAGAAAATAACCCTGCTGAACCCTACTGAGCTTAAAGCTACTGATCCTGATAAATTCTTCAAGTGTAATCAGCATTCAAGCTACAACAAGTTTACACACTTGAAGACTGCAAGCTACTGATCATATCATCCTGATCAAGTTGCTACAACTGAATCATTCATTTGATTCAATCTTTCTTTTACAAGAAATCTGTTGAAGGCAGTGAAGCACATCTGTGAGAAAGACTGTTGTTTGTGGTGGAGCTGGTGAAGAGGCAATCCTACCATTCAAGGACCAGTGGAAGACTTTGGAACAGCAATCCTACCTGTTCTTGGTTTTCAGTTTGTGAAGCCATAGTGATTGGTGAAGGACAAACATCATAGGGATTTTTGTAACAGCTATCTCATGAATCTCTCTAGTGAATTACCTCCAACATCACAGGAGAAGAGTGGACTGACAGGATTACACCACCTGGAAACACTATAAAATCTGCCTACTTACTTTCTGCATTTATATTCTGCATTTAGTTTATCAAGCACACCACCTTACTAAATCTAGCAACTGAACTCACACACATAAACTACTGAGTATCCAATACTTGGTATCATATTTAACAACAAGTAACAAGGCTTTATTTTTGATATAATTCCATTTGCATAAATTCAAAGAGACTCAACAATCGGCCAGACAAGCGAGGTTCAAGAGGCTCTTCAAGTATCAACAGTCATTGAAGTTGCTGAGTTTGTTAACTCCAAAAGTTTTAAGTGTTAAGTTTATTCACCCCCCCTCTAAACTTAACCAAAGCCTTTTCAAGGGACCAACAATTGGTATCGGAGCAGTGCTTCTGTTCTGAAGTAATCCACTTGTTGTGCTTGTGAAAATACTTTGAAATTTTTTTCAAATTACTGATTTTCAAGGACTTGCATCATGGATAACAACCAGTATGCTAGAACTATGCTGATGTGTTCTTTAGATAGATTTGATGAATATAAACGTCGAATGCAGGCTTACCTTGCCGCAACTCGTGATGAAATGATGGATGTCTTTGACGGATGGTCCATCAAGATTACCAAGTCGATAATAAAGGTGATGTGATGTGAGAGTACATTCCAAAACCAAAAAGAGAATGGAATGCTGAAGATAGAAAGAGAGCAAACCTCAACAATATTGCTATTGATATCATTTATAGAACCTTGGATAGCAATATGTACATGAAGGTTAAAGATTGCAAAACTGCAAAGGAACTTTGGGACAAGATACAGTTGATCTATGAAGGCACTGATGCAATCAAGAAGAATAAAATCAGTGTGGCCAAAAAGAGGTTTCAAAAGTTCAAAATGCTACCAAATGAAACCATTGAGCAAATGGAGTCAAGATTCAATGCTATCATAGATGAACTTACCCTGCTGAGTGTAAGTTATTCAAAAGAAGAAATAAACTCAAAAATCTTGGAAGCATTACCTGACAAAGAAGTTTGGGAGATGAAAGTCACTGCAATAGAAGAAATGAGAAAGTTACATGAAGAGGATACCTTCAAATTATTCTCAAATCTTAAAGCTTATGAATTCAGCAAGAGATTGGTTCCTACCACTGAAAAAGAGGAACCAAAGACAACTTGCATTGGCTGCTAAACATCAAGAAGAGACATCAGGAGCTCAAGATGATCTGCTGGATGAAATGCAAGAGCAGATTGCCCTACTGAGCAAGAAAATCAGGATAATGAAGACTGGAAAAAGCTCTCCAAGGAATTTCACTAAGAAATTCAGTGAAAAGAAGAAAGATGATTCCAGGAAAGACAATGATTACTTATGTTTCCAATGCAAGAAACCAGGACACTTCAAAACTAACTGTCCTGAGTTAAAACAAAGTAAGGAGCCTGGTTATCTTTGCTTCAATTGCAAGAAGCCTGGACATTTTAGACCTGATTGTCCAGACCTACTGAAGACCAAGAGCCAACAAAGAAGACATGGAAAGAAGGCTATGGTTGTCTTTGAAGATGAATCGAGGTATGAAGTGGAATCACGAAGGGAAATGAATCGATGACACATCATTGGTTGTTTGAAATGGAAGATTATGCATTAATGGCTAATATGGATGAAATGGAGGAGGTATACAATCTTGTATCAATTAACACTCTACTTTGAGGTGATTGTGAATCAACGTGTGGTTCAAATCCTAGAAATTCTTACAATGAAGAAGCTTTGGATGCCATCCTCAAACAACTGAGGAAAATAAAATCTGGTTATGAGATTGTGAAGGCTGAAAAAGAAGCTCTTCAAGTAGAAGTTGAAAGATTGAATGCTGAATTAAGGGTTCTCAAAGGTAAGGAAAAAGATGTTGGACAAAATCAGTATAAGCCTGCTGAACATCCAGTAGCTTCTGAATCTGCTGATCCATCTTATTCCTCTACTGCATACAAATCTGGAAAGCCTTATGGTGATAGAACAGGGCTTGGATTTGGAACTCAACAATCTAACAAGAGTGGATCCAGTAAGGCTACTGAACCTAGTACCAGAATTGGTCCTAAGTTTGTGCCTGCACAAGATCCAACTCCTATTAAAGTTGCTGAGGCAGTAAAACCTACTGACAAAGCTTCAAGGAAGCAAAATCAGAAGTCAAAGAAGTCAACATCTCCTAATAAAAAGAATAAATCCAAAAATATGACTGATGTGTCTTCTAGACCTACTGATAGCAGACCTGCTACCAAGTCTGCTGGACCACAAAAAGGAAAGAACCAGAAATATTCCAAGGATAAGAATCCTAAACCCAAAAATGTTAATCATTCTAGGAATACTTATCTCAGGGGGATAGGTAGATTGTTCCCTAATGATGATGATTGGAATATTCCTGCATCTGGTGCTAGAAACAACAAGTATAACCATGCTGCTAGGGTAAAACCTAGGCAATGGAATCAGCAAAGGACTCAGCAAAGGGCTTATACAAGACCTCAGCAGGGACCCCAGCAGACTCCATACTATAGGGCTGTTCCTAACAGACAGCAAACCAATGTTTGTACCAATGCTTCTAACAACAAGAATCACCTCAAACAACATTATAAACCAAAAGGCCAGAAAACATATGTGAATCCTACACAACCAACTATTAGAACTTATGGATGTGTGGAATACATGTATGAACCAAAGTATGACACTTTTAGGAGAAGACCTTATGGAAACATCCCAGGGGTCATGCTTACCACTGACCATTATGGACCCAAATAGGTTTGGGTACCTAAAATGTATTAACTTTGTTTTGTAGGGTGTTTGGTACTTTGACAGTGGATGTTCCAGACATATGACAAAGAATAAGCACTGTTTGTCAAACTATGTGGCAAAGTATGGTCCAAGGGTGAATTTTGGCAACAAGAATACACCTGGATACACAAGAGGTTATGGCACACTTGTGAGGAATGGACTAACAATCAGGAATGTTGCATATGTTGAAGGACTGGACTACAACTTGCTGAGCACTGGTCAATTCTGTGATATGGGATACAAGGTCACTTTTGACAAAAACAACTGTATTGTCATCAGTGAAAGAGGTGATCAAGTTGTGTTGGCTGGAAGAAGACAACAAAATATGTATGTTGTGGATTGGTCAACTGCAGTTCCAGAAACCTGCTTGATAGTGCATACCAAGTCAAAACTCAATTGGTTATGGCACAAGAAGCTGAATCATCTTAACTTGATGACATCAATCAGTTAGTAATGAAGAAATTGGTGTTTGGATTACCTGAGATCACATTCAAGAAAGATGCTATATGTGATGCATGTCAGCAAGGTAAACAAACCAAATCAAGCTTCAAGTCAAAAACAAAGCAATCAACTAAGAGAGTGTTGGAGCTGATGCACATGGATCTATTTGGACCAGTAACTCCAAAAAGTGTAACAGGAAAGAAGTACACATTAGTTGTTGTGGATGATTATTCAAGATATACTTGGGTGATATTCATGAATAAGAAGAGTGAAACACTTCAAAAGATGCCAGAGCTTTTGAAAAGATTACAAAATAAGAAAAGTGTCACAGTAGTAAAGATCAGATCAGATAAGGGTATTGAGTTTCTCAACAAAATTATAAGAGAATACTGTGAACAGAATGGTGTACTACATCAACTTGCTGCTGCTGGTACACCTCAGCAAAATGGGGTAGTTGAGAGAAGAAACAGGACTCCAAAAGAGGCAGGAAGAACTATGATTAGTGAAGCATTGTTACCTGAAAGGTACTGGGCTGAGGCAGTTAATACAGCATGCTACACACAAAATAGAACATCAGTGAACAAGAAGCTGCTGAAGACACCTTATGAGATTTGGAATGGAAGGATACCTAATATATCCTATTTCCATCCATTTGAAAGCAAGTGTTTTATCTTAAACCATAAGGAGCAATTGAAGACCTTTCAACCCAAGTCAGATGAAGGAATTTTCTTGGGATACTCTTACATCGACAAAGGCATTGAGTCTTGAATAAAGAACAACTGAAACATGAAGAAACTATACATGTTGTATTTGATGAACCCAAGTTCACTGGAATGGAAGTAGAAGGTTCAGAACCTGCTGATAATCTACAAGTCACTGATCCAGATTGTGTTGAAGTTTTGGAAAGATTTAATGACTTAAAGATTTACGATTCGCCCTCTCACCGAACACCTGCGATAATACTATCGATGCAACAATCGAGGCGCTTCAAGGATCTACCAACCCCTGTTGAAGATACAACAGACCCTACTGAAGATGAGGTTCCTGAAAATCAATCTAACCAGAATCCACAATGGTTAAGGCATTACCCTGCTGAACAAGTTATTGGCAACATACATCAAGGTGTGAGGACTAGAAGACAATTAGAAGCGATGTTTACTTGTTTTCTATCCCAAGTTGAACCTAAAGTTGTTGAAGAAGCAATTTCAGATCCAGATTGGATAATTGCTATGCAAGAAGAGTTAAATGAATTTGAAAGAAATCAAGTTTGGACACTAGTTGAAAGGCCTGATCATGCAAATATCATTGGTACTAAATGGGTATACAGAAACAAACTTGATGAATCTGGTACCATTGTAAGGAATAAGGCCAGATTAGTAGCAAAAGACTATTCTCAAGCAGAAGGAATAGATTTTGATGAGACATATGCCCCAGTTGCAAGATTGGAAGCAATCAGATTATTCTTGGCATATGCTGCTTATAAAAACTTCAAGGTATATCAGATGGATGTCAAAAGTGCATTTTTGAATGGCATTCCGGAAAGGGGGGGTCTATTTTAAGAACCTCCTGGATTTGAAGTTAAAGACCAAGAAGATAAAGTGTACAGACTCAAAAGGCACTTTATGGACTGAAACAAGCACCAAGAGCTTGGTATGAAACTCTATCTCAATTCTTGGTGGACAATGGTTTTACCAAAGGTACCATTGATAAGACTCTTTTCAGAATTAGTGAAGGTGACAACACCCTGCTGGTCTAGATTTATGTTGATGACACAATCTTTGGTTCTGAAAATGATTCACTTTGTGAAACGTTTGCAAATCTGATGAAAAGTAAGTTCCAAATGAGCATGATGGGTGAATTGAACTACTTTCTGGGCTTACAAGTCAAACAGTTGAAAGATGGAATCTTCATTCATCAAACCAAGTACACCAAGGAGCTGCTAAAGAAGTTTGGTATGGAAAACAGCACCAAAGCATCAACTCCAATGAGTACAAATATAAGGTTGGATGAAGATAAAGAAGGAAAAGATGTTGATCGACCTTATACGAATGATGATAGGCGATCCATCAGACTTCATACACAATGAGACTGATATATCCTTTGTCAGTAGGTGTTTCGCAAGATTTCAATCAAAACCTAAAGAAAGTCACTTAGGTGCAGTCAAAAGAGTTCTTAAATATCTTAAAGAGACTTTGGGAGAAGGGATATGGTATTCTAAAGATGGAAGCTTCAAAGTTATATCCTACTCAGATTCAGATTATGCTGGATGCAAAATTGACAGAAAGAGCACCACAGAACACAATCGCTTAATGGGAAATAGATCTGTTTCTTGGTTCAAAGAAGCGAAATTCTATATCAACTTCCACCATCTTTGAAGCGAGTATATAGGCTCTTTGGAAGTTGTTGTGCACAAATATTGTGGTTAAGACAACAATTAAAGGATTTTGGAATTGAAGAAAAGGAAATTCCAATCATGTGTGACAACACAAGTGCAATTGCTATTACTGAAAATCCTGTTTTGCACTCAAGAACCAAGCATATTGATGTGAGACATCATTTTATAAGAAATCATGTTGAGAAGAAGGATGTGATGGTTCTTTATATCCCTACTGAAGATCAACTTGCTGATATTTTCACTAAACCATTGGATAGTGAAAGATTTGCCAAATTAAGGACAGAACTTGGAATCATTAAAGTTGACTGATATAATCTTATTCAGCAGTGTACTAGAATTCACCAAGGGGATTAATCTTTGCTATGTTGGGTGAGCTCACTTAGCAGATTAGTCATTGGTATCAACAATTCCATGTACTTATGGTTGGACAATTGAACAAATGAGGTTGCCAAGGGGATTGGTCTTTGTCATGTTGGTGAGCTCACTTGACAGATCAGTCATTGGTATTAAACTTCATCTTGTATTATCAATTGAACAATACAAAAGTATTTAAGCATCAGCATAGTGACTCTATCAGCAGACTGCTGAGACATTTGTCAGCAGGCTGCTGAGCCAAGTCTGCTGATGACAAGGCTGCTGAAGGAACGTTACTCAGTCAAACTTACTAAAGTCAAAAAGCAGATTGGCGGGATATTTATTCTATCCTTTATAACCGCAGTTAACACGATCTAACGGTTACAAACGTTATGGAGAAGTAATGGGCCACGTGTCAAGTTAGCATTCACTCAGATTAATCATGGTTAAATGCACAGTACGTGCTCTGACAGTTTCAACTGCATTTGCCTATATATACACAGACTATTACACGGTGGCTACTACAAAAATCTCAGATTGATTTTCTCTGTATTTACACAGTATGAACACAGATTTACAAGCTATCTTCTTCATCTTTTTCTTTTAACAATGGCGGAAAAGGATGATGTTCAAATTGAAACAAGCCAAAGTGTTAGGAGTTTTGTTGTTGATGCTAACCAAACTGAACTGGCCATCAACATTGGTCGAAGATTAAGGAGATATGAAGGCTTGGAGAACGTACTGAATATAAGATTGAAAACAATCTCTTATACAAATGTTGTCAGTTTCTGGAGAAACATTGTAGTAAGAGAAGGAAGAGAAGCATTTACCACCACTGTAAATGCACAGGAGATTGAAGTTTCCTCAAACCTACTGAGGGAAGTGTTTGGTTTTGCAGAAGTAATAGATGCTCCTGTGAATCCTGAGGAAATGGGATTGTTAAGGATTGATTTTGTTGACAAAATCAAAACCAATGAAGCCATAAAATCAACTCTAGGCATCAATGTGAAACATATTGGTTATGAATACAATCTGCTGAGAAAAATCCTTGCTAAGAATATCTTAGGCCTCGTTGGAAGCATGGATACTCTATCAGGACCCAAAATAGAACTTCTGATGATTATTTGCAGATGTATGAAGTTTGATTGGGCTGGATATTTCATTCATTACATGAAGAAGGTTGCCAAGGAAGAGAAAGAAGGAAAAAGGAAATCCAAAGCATTACCCTTAGGATTAATGGTTCAGACCCTGCTGAATCATTTGGAAATTCCTGACGTTGCACCTGAGAAGATAAACCAATCCAGATACAAGAAAGAAATCAACTGTCCTATCCCTGGTCTGGATGATGATGATGAAGATGTTGCTGAGGCTGCTGAGAGTGATGATGGTGGAGATGATGGTGATGCTGGTGGTGAGCAGGTTCGGAAAGTAGTCAAGCCTGCTGCACCAAAGAAGGTTACTGAGAAGAGAAAGGCTACTGATACTAAGAAAATAACAGAGATGTTAAAGCCTAAGAAGACAAAGAAGCAAACAAAGACAGATCACTGAGTCCTGGCCGATCCAAATGAAATTGAGGTTAGTGACTCTGCTGTAGTTGCTAAGAAGACTGTTGCTGAAATTCTGAGAGAGCAACAAAAGGAAGCCAGTAGAAAGAGGAAGTCTACTGGAGTTGATGATGATGAACCACTTTCCAAAAGAATGAAAGAGATTTCCAAGAAGAAGTATGGCAAAGGTAAACAATTGAAAATTTTGGAAAGTCAGAGAGAACAACAACAACAAGAAGAAGCAGTAGAAGAAGAAGTGGAAGTACAAGGAGAGGCTATTGAGGCTGAGCCCTTAACCATTATAAAGCCTAATGAGGTTGCAGAGGTTGTTATTGAGCAACCTACTGGAGAATCATAGCAGACTACTGACCCTGTGCCTGCTGTAAAAATTATTGAATCCTCACTAGAAGAGGCTGCTGAGCCCACTAAAATTGCACAAGTTGTTGTTGAGCAACTTGTAGAAGAACCACAGCAAACCACTAAGGCTAAAACTGCTGTGGAAGTGGAAACACTTGTACAAGACCCTGCAATTCCTGCAATAGTTCAGGGGGAAGAGCAGTCTGCTGCTAACCCTGCTGATGAGCATATAATTCAGGGGGAACCAAGTGTTATACAGATGGAGGTAGTAGGGACTAATATCCAACCTGAAAACCTACTGACCTAGAAGCATCTGTAGAAGAAACTTTGAATCTACTTGTAGAGACCTTTGGAGGTCAACAAGGTACTGGAACAGCTCCTAGAGGATCATTCTTGCCATTTGAAAGACATGAGAAAAAAAGAAAGAAGGTTATGTTGATCCAAAGCTCCTGCTGGTGGTTGATTATTTCCAATGGAAGTTTGGATATTATAAGAGACAAAAGCCAGCTGCAGAACCAATGACAAACTTTGAAGAATGGGCTTTTGAAAAATTGGGAGTGGAGAATTTGCTGGATCTGATCGATACCACCTTACTGCAATCAAGGTTGATGGATCTGTTTGATGAACAACAGAAAGAAGAGGGTATCAAGTTCAGAGATCCAAGAGGGGATGATGATGACTCTTCATCATCTGATTCTGATGACAATCATCCCTCTGGTCCAGGAGGAGTCAGTGGAAGTGCCATGATTATTGAACCAAGAGTAGAGCAGTCTATTGGTGTTGGACAATCCACTGCGAGGCAACAGATTGGACAAATGGATGAGGATGTGGAAAATCTCACCATGGATGATGTTGAGGCACAAATCAATGAGGGCATAGACATTGGTGCAAACAGAATGGTTGGTGAGGTAGATCCCTTATTTGTTGAAGAACCTCGCTTGAGCATGTTGATAATCGCAGATCGTGGATTCAAGTGATGAGAGAGTTACTGATCATAATGAACCTAGTGTCAGTTCAGAGGATTCAGTTCAATATCAGGACTGGATTGAAACTGAGGGCACATTATTCAAATATGCTAATACTGTGAGAAGGATTGCCCATGCTGAAGGATTTCAAGAAGAAAGCAGAGCTGAATTCCCTGCAATCCTTGTATAGAGGGTGTTAATCACTGAGGATCAGACAGTGATTGCACAAAGATTAGATATGGTGGTGGGTTATGAAGGATCACCACTGATTGTTGAGGAGGTACAGGTTGCTGAGGATCAAACAGCACCTGCACACAGGTTGGAACTGAAGGATGCAGGTTCTTAGATCTAACCAAGTTAGATCTATACGCAGCGGACGGATCACGATTTACATATCATAAAACATAATCAAAGGATTTAACAACTACAAGGGGGTTGAGATCATGTATATTAGGAAGAGAAGCCAAGATCTTCCGATGTGTTCTCCAAACGGCGGTTGGTGGACACCCTTCTTGTTACACGAACCTCCTTGATATGCAAAACCAAGAAAAACTTAGAGTTTTTCTTCTTCTAAAACCCTAGACAAGAGAAAACTAATTTTTCCTCTCCCTTTTGATATGGTGGTCGAATTATGCCAAGTGTGTTGAGGCTTGGGAGAACTCTCTTTATATAGGAGAGTAAACCTTGTCCTCCAAGGATTAAATAATTAAGAGATAATTATTCCATTAATCCTTTATTCTAAATAAAAGATAAATAAAATGATTATCCCAAACAAATTAGGATAAATCCTATTATTATCTAATATTCCATGAATTATCATTTAACAAATAAATGATAAATCACATGTCAAATAATTATCCAAGAAAACTAATTTCTCTCTAATTAATTAACAAATACTGGCGCCACCTTTGGGGTTCATTAAGCCCACATAAAATGTCTTTCATGTGTATTATATTATTTAGCCCAACTAAATAATATCCATGCATATCAATTAATTAGCCCAGTCAATTAATTATCACTGAGGCCCAAATAACAAGATTATTGTCCGAATTACAGAAGCCACATCGGGGACCATGGACCTATAACCAGTAGCTCCAATAATTAATTATTCATCGAACAGAATAAGTACATTAATTATTAATTCCGGGATTACGCCACCATAAACCCAAATCGAACTCTACCGATTATAGATGTATACTTATACTCAACCCATGTAGAGTGAATAAGCGTCCATTGATATAATCACTACATACGGATTAACCCTCCATAGACTGTCCCATTCTGAGTGGGAAGTCTCCGTGAACCCGACTCAGAATATCTTATCCTTATTTACCATTAACCCCCTAGTGATCAATTAGTTCACATATCTGACTAGTAGCTAATTAGTCTAACATGAACTGGGCCCATCGATCATTTTCTTAGGGCTAACAAATAAGGGGACTGTCTCTCTACTTTCCTTGAGGAAGGAATGGATTCCATGTCTGTGAAAATCGAACTACTCACTCATCCGGAGATAGTGCCAATGAGAAGTGGATTGGAACACATTATTTAAGTGAACCGTAACTAACACATCAAACACTACCCAGGACAAGCAAAGACTCTGTGATCACCTCGGGATTAAGGTTGATCCATATATGATCATCTAATGATTTAATAAGAATCCTCGATTACGGAATTATACCGAGAAATACATTAAATCGGTCCAAATCCTATATGAATGCCATCATATATAAATGCCCCACGTAGGTACCCTCTACCGACAGTCCGGATAAGACTATCACACCCTAAGGTGTTCCGGGCGCATTATTGGTGTTTTAATCAAGAGACCCTAAACTCTGATTAAGTTCACCACGGACTAACAGTTTAAGTATATCACCACTAACTCAATCCTCACGTGAATGCCATGCACTGAGTTAAGTGGTTACATACTGATATACTTAGGGTTTGCAGCAGTGTATTACTTACAAGCACAAAGCAAGTAATAAGGTGAGATAAATTTCACATCATCCATTAAAAACAATTACACAAATTGTCTTTCGGGCACTACACCTAACAATCTCCCACTTGCACGAAATGACAAGCAACGATTGTTTTTAGAGCACACCATTTCTCATCTTATTCACAACACTCTCTCACTTGCTCTAAAAGCAGATGAGACATATCAATTAATGCCGTACCCTCCAAGCACTCGACTTGGTACACTGATTAGTTAGGTTGTCGACTCGAGACGATCTTTAGGATCGAAACGTCGCTGGTCCATCTAATCAGGCGGGTACTCTCTCTCAATATGCTTTTGACTTCTAGTGACTGAGAAGATCCTTCTAAGCTATCTCTTCACTGTTTTCACAATGAAGTGATATCGGCTTATCAGACCTGGAATTACTCCCGGAACAAAAAGGAAATTCTAAGCACTAAACACTGAGCCCGAGATCGACTTAATGATCATCCTCAATCTGACTACAAGTCAGAATCAGTGTAGTCAACCATATTCAAGTTTGCACATTATTCCTCGTTCTTCAAAAATACTTGAGGATGTACTAAAACCGCTATTCAATGCTCGAATCCGAGATTCGATTACTATTGACTTGTGATAACCTGACTTGCCATTATCCAAGAGAGACTCTATCCCATTTTCTCTTTATCCGAAGATTTAGAGAATCATTCCTGAGAGTTAGGGTAGAACTACTCTCGTTGAATGTTGCATACGTATATGCATGATCATCTTACCCAATAAGACGGATGGGATAGCCAATGACTCATTCTTGTGAATTTGACCGAATCAAATTCTTAGAATATAGTCCAATTCTCTCATCCAGAGAATCTTGGCGTGTCAGTTTCCGACTTCAGATAGCACACCCATGTTGTTTCTAACCGTTTTAGTGTTATCATTTATGAACACTAATGCTACTACTTTACCAATATTGATATCCAGTCTATGAAAAAACTTATCAATATTTTGGTCAAGTCCACATATATTAAAACATGTGACTTTTAAATGACCGAGAGGTTCTCTTAAATCCACAAAGGATATAAGCCATGGCAGGCTTCCTACCAATGGTTCTTTCTGAATAAATTAAGATATCGTTAGTCTCGCAAAAAGGTATTAGGGAATCACCCCTATCTTCTGCTTTGTAACGAATCCGTTATTCATTCTTAGCTAAAACCCTTCTGTTCTGAATGAATTCAGATTCCGTTGTTCGGCAAGAAAGTCTCAGGGAATCACCCCTATTTTCTGCTTTCTAACGAAATCTAGCAAGACTGAGTGGTGAGAGAGTTCAAGGTCTGGTTAACTCTCTACTTGTCAGGGAATCACCCCTATACCACTCAACTTTGCGCTGAAAGTTTAAACTTTCCTATTCATTCGACTCTTTTCTATGTAGATCCAATTGCTCCTATTGGGCCTGAGACACTCAGGTGGTTCTACAATAGACTGAACAAAACTGGAGTACAAAAACTCCATTTACAGGGTTAAGGCTGTCAAACCAACCTCTATGATCAGAATCCTATACAGCCCACTAAGAGCCATAGGTTATCAATCACCCCAGCAGACCGTAAAGTCCACAAAATCACAATGGGTCAATGGTTAAACCATACTCCCACTGCGTGGTGGATTGACATCCTGATCTAGTAGTATTTATCAGTGTAATCTCCAACAACCGATGTTGGACGTGGTCTGATTAAATCAGATAGTAACTTCCTTTGGGTAACCGTACTCCAAGGTTTAAGGTTGTCACTTATAGATTCTATCAGAAGGCTTGTGACAGTTCAACCGTCACTTTCTGATCTCAAGAATCTTATAATCAACCTTCACTCGTCTCATTAAGATATTTCACGAACAAATCACAATCGAACGTATCGCAAAATCTCCATCCTACCTTCAAGCATTAAATGCTAAATGCCTACATTTATGGAAGTGGTGTGAACCGAATTCACTCATTATCCATAAATTCACTGGCATCTTCTAGGTAGACTTCTCGGTTTACATAATAATGTTAACCGTTATTTTGCAACCAATTATCTTAATCGAGTTTAACAGTGTATTGTAACACATTAATAACTATATCAGGCAAGTCTATGGTTTCTTCCTCAGTGAGAAACATTCCACTAGGAGGCAGGCCGAGCATCAGTCCCAAGACTATGCGATAGCCTATTTCTGAGCATGGAAAACTCTATTCTCTGCTAAAATCAGAGACACCTCCTCGTATTCTTTTGATAAACTAAATCGCGTTTCGAGTACTTATCAGACAAAAATGTCACCACTCAAAATCTCCCACTAGCTTGTATCTCTCACTAGACCCCGAAGGTCATGGTGAACAAGCTATGTTACCCCTTCAAATCTATTACCCTTTCCCGATTGAAAGGAAACTTAGTCATTGTTCCTTTGAGACAGTGTTCCCAGACTGGGAAATAGGAATCACCCTTAGCCAGTCGTTAGGTCTTATCTCTAGGATATATGCACTAATTAATAGATTATGAAGAATCGTTTATCTTAATACGGAAACCATTTGCCTATAATAGTTTTAGATGTGTTACACATACTTATTCAGCTGTTCTAAGTGGTTCTGACTTTATCAAACAAAAGTCCGAGTCTCAGATTCGTACTACAAATGTCAATATTCACTTTCTATGAGGCAACAATATATCGAGTTGAAAGTGAATCCAATTGTTTCAACGAATCTGTAAACAGAAAAATAAATCTTTCTGTGATATTCAAGGATAGAATCCGAAATTCATTTCCTTATATCACTCCCACTATTCTAGCTGAAATTACTGCCCGTTGTTACTTTATTAATGCACAGCTTCATTGTTCTTCCAAAGAACTAAGCCACTGAGTCAAGTTACTCGGTTAAGAAAGTCGCTAAGGATTCATTGGTTAGTGATCCAAAATCACTTTCCTTATCCTATACTTTCTTTAATTAATGTTCCGGTTTAGCCTCAAAACTTTAGTTAAGATGATTAACACTTATAGACATTCTTTCCCATTCTTAACTTTCCTGAAAAGGAAATAGTCTTGAACTAGTAGTTCGTTTGAGTAGACACTACTCGTGAACTGTGGGATGTCTAATGAAAGTGTTACCCAGTGGGACTGATTTTCTAATAAATTAGAAAAACATAATATAAAAGCTCTCACTAGTCTATCGGTTCCAAATACCGTCTAACTAGCGACACTTTAATTTATGATTCTCCAATTTTTCTATCAGAAAATTTCTCGTGTAGACACTACACAATTCACTAGAAGAATTTTATCGTCCCAATCATCTTTCAAACTAACTACGGTTGTCTCTCGCTCAAGACGAGTGACAAAGAGTGACATGCCTATTCACGTCACTTAAGTTTTGAAGACTTCAAGAGAAATATCTCTTCCAAAAATTAATCGCATGTGAGATTAATAAATACAACGTTCTAGTTACTTACCACTTTTTAACGAAGTCATTACTAGTCAATTTTACACTAGCGCCTAGCACCTTAGAGATATATATAACAGCTTGTAAATAAAATTGACAGAAAAATAAATCCAAATCATACACTACTAAAATTTTAGGAACATAAACTAAGTACTTTATAGTCATCCTACTGTTCCAAGGATTTAATCTAATGCCTCGAGTGCCGACTTAGGGTAGGTCAAAGAGGTTTCGATTAATATTGAAGATCGATTGAGAATCGAACATCTCATGGTGATCGTCAATCACCTTTCCTTTTTCAGCCAAGGTACTACCAAAAATACCTTTATGAGTGTGACCTCACTGTCTCGATTTTTAGGTAGACCCCGAGTGTGCCGCTTTAGGGTCGGTCGGTGACTGACGAGTACCCAAAATCCTATCCTTTCGGAGACCAAGCCTTGAATTTTGATAGCGGTGAAGGCCTTCCTTGGGGGCGAAATCAAAGCCGCACGAGGCGTCACCATTCTCTCACGTTGCTTGTGTCAACAAGAGGGCGTGGGGTCGGCCGTCGCCTCTCCGCTCCCACTCAATATTTTGAAAAAGTGGTGGGTTTACTGATCACGTTTTTGGACTTGATGTTACATTAAGGAACAAAAATTCACAGGCCCGAATGTTGTCGGTTATGTGGGCTAACCCACCAGACCTATTCGTTAGAACATATGTGGCCGTCGGACGGATCAAGGGTAGGGGAACTCCGTTAAGCCGTAGTGGCTCTTCGGATGACTCAGCCTTGCGAGATCCCCGTGCAAACGCCACACGTGGAGGGTGAAGTCGATCGAGCCGTAGCTACTGTTGACCACCCAACCGTGGTTAAACCACTTTCGAATCTGTTTGCCCGTGATTATCCAATCCTTAAACATCAAAATTTCACGTAGACACTACGGAACAAGAACGTAATCTCGTCTTAGGTAAGGTGGAATTGACCAAGAATCCAACACCTTAACCACGAGGTTTCGGGATTTTACTCCTTATGCTTTCGCAGTGTGGGATTCACCGAGAATCCATCACCCAACCTCGACGATTGAAAAAACCCGTGTTCCTCGGTTTTTACCCTAATTAGTTTCTAATCAATATCAAACAATTAATTAAAACTAATTGCGTGTTTTATACATGCCTAACTAATTTATCGAATTAATTTCTACATGTATGCATATGGAGTGGAATTCATGATATGATGCATGTCATGGCAATTTTCCGGTTCTATTCATACAATCTACACATGTATACTAGTGCGGAAAATAAACACCGAGATGGACCGTTGACACCCCCGTAACTAATCTATTCGAAAATAAATTAAAACCCTAATCTGCAGCTGTATAGAATCTTCGACGATTGGCATATCAAACGAACTCGGATCGGGACGAAACTTTCCAGATCTGATCTTCATTCTTCGGACTTTAAGATGGACGGTTGGATCAGAGCTTTGACTTGTCAATCTTCTCCAACGAGCCGCCCAACTTGCTGCTGAATCTGACTTTTACAGCAGCGCATCAATGACTTCCCACTGCCGATTGGGAATCGAGATGAAACCCGATCGACCTGAAATTTTTATTCCACGTACAAAACTCCATATTTGTAAATCTGACCGGTTGGATTTGCATTTCAACGGTCGGAACTCTCTCAGAAATTCGAGGAAGTCACAGGTAGGGTTTCTGTGAATCCTGCGTTTTTCTGTTACATCAGCTTCTTTGCAGCAACGAACGGACATCCAAACTGACTCTGATCGACGCCAAATTTTGTGGGATTGTTCATCAACTTCCAATCTTGATTCTGACTGAAGGGATCTTCTTTTTAACGGCTCGATCAACGGGAAAAACGAAATATCTAAAGAACTACTAAACAGATCTATTTTCTGGAAATTAAAATTGCAATAAAAATAAATTACATAATTTCCTATACTCATATGAACGAATTTTCATCGTTCATATGAGTTTACAATAGATCTAACGGGTAAACGATGCCAACCCCAATCCATCTCTTCAACCATAACAATTTTAATCACATCAATGCATAAAATAAGTAAAAAAAAACCTACACATGCAATTCCACTCCTTTAAATCGTTTAACTACGATTATGACTATATAAATCGTGGAACTCGCTCTCTATACCACATGAAGGATGCAGTTCTTAGATCTAACCAAGTTAGATCTATACGCAAATGGACGGATCACGATTTACATATCATAAAACATAATCAAAGGATTTAACAACTACAAGAGGGTTGAGATCATGTTACCAATATTAGGAAGAGAAGCCAAGATCTTCCGATGTGTTCTCTAAACGGCGGTTGGTGGACACCCTTCTTGTTACACGAACCTCCTTGATATGCAAAACCAAGAAAAACTTAGAGTTTTTCTTCTTCTAAAACCCTAGACAAGAGAAAACTAATTTTTCCTCTCCCTTTTGATATGGTGGTCGAATTATGCCAAGTGTGTTGAGGCTTGGGAGAACTCTCTTTATATAGGAGAGTAAACCTTGTCCTCCAAGGATTAAATAATTAAGAGATAATTATTCCATTAATCCTTTATTCCAAATAAAAGATAAATAAAATGATTATCCCAAACAAATTAGGATAAATCCTATTATTATCTAATATTTCATGAATTATCATTTAACAAATAAATGATAAATCACATGTCAAATAATTATCCAAGAAAACTAATTTCTCTCTAATTAATTAACAAATACTGGCGCCACCTTTGGGGTTCACTAAGCCCACATAAAATGTCTTTCATGTGTATTATATTATTTAGCCCAACTAAATAATATCCATGCATATCAATTAATTAACCCAGTCAATTAATTATCACTGAGGCCCAAATAACAAGATTATTGTCCGAATTACAGAAGCCACATCGGGGACCATGGACCTATAACCAGTAGCTCCAATAATTAATTATTCATCGAACAGAATAAGTACATTAATTATTAATTCCGGGATTACGCCACCATAAACCCGAAACTGAACTCTACCGATTATAGATGTATACTTATACTCAACCCAAAGAGTGAATAAGCGTCCATTGATATAATCACTACATACGGATTAACCCTCCATAGATCGTCCATTCTCGAGTGGGAAGTCTCCGTGAACCCGACTCTCGAATATCTTATCCTTATTTACCATTAACCCCTAGTGATCAATTAGTTCACATATCCGACTAGTAGCTAATTAGTCTAACATGAACCGGGCCATCGATCATTTTCTTAGGGCTAACAAATAAGGGGATCGTCTCTCTACTTCCCGCAGGAAGGAATGGATTCTATGTCTGTGAAAATCAGAACTACTCACTCATCTGGAGATAGTGCCAATGAGAAGTGGCTTGGAACACATTATTTAAGTGAACCGTAACTAACACATCAAACACTACCCCGGGACAAGCAAAGCACTCACGTGATCACCTCAGGATTAAGGTTGATCCATATATGATCATCTAATGATTTAATAAGAATCCTCGATTACGGAATTATACCGAGAAATACAGATTAAATCGGTCCAGTCCTATATTAATGCCATCATATATAAATGCCACACGTAGGTACCCTTTACCGACAGTCCGGATAAGACTATCACACCCTAAGGTGTTCTGGGCGCATTATTGGTGTTTTAATCAAGAGACCCTAAACTCTGATTAAGTTCACCACGGACTAACAGTTTAAGTATATCACCACCAACTCAATCCTCACGTGCATGCCATGCACTGAGTTAAGCGGTTACATACTGATATACTTAGGGTTTGCAGCAGTGTATTACTTACAAGCACAAAGCAAGTAATAAGGTGAGATGAATTCTGTCATCCATTAAAAACAATTACACAAATTGTCTTTCGGGCACTACACCTAACAGGAACAGGAGGTACAGGTTGCTGAGTCTCAAACAACACCGGGACAAAGGTTGGAACAAACTTTGGGTTTGGAGGAAACCCCTGCTGTTGTTGTAGAGGCTGCTGTAGTTGAGCCTGCTGGAAAGAAGTCCACTGTAGGGAAAGATGGTCAGCAGGCTGCTGATATTGATGAGCAAGAGCAGTTGCTGGATTATGACTACAGTGATGAGGAGTTTCAAATGCCTGAAGAAGAAAATGTTGATGTTGAACCTCAACAGGCATTTGTTCCAATTCTTTAAGAACCAGCTCTTGATCCTATTCTGGAGGAGTATCAAGGACCAAACCCTGCTGGACTGGATATGAGTTTTGCAGTGGTTATCAGCAGACATAGGCCACAATACAATGTAGAAGAGCCTGCTGATGGAGCTGATGGAGGAATGGCTGGTGGGGTACCAGCACATGTCATGGATGAGTTGAGGACAGTGAGAAATGACATTGCAAATCTAAGAACTCAACTTGACAGACAAGAGCAGAGATTTGAAGATTTGATCAATTTGGTGGAAAATAGAGGGAGGACTACAGAAACAGTTTCCTCTAATATTACCTCAAATCTGTATGCTCTTGCAGACCTTACCCTGGAAGTGAGAGGAATTAAGCAAGGAAATACAATGAAGGAGAAGTTTCTGAAAGATCAACTTGAAGCCATCCACCAGAAACTTGATAAACTTGCTGAGGCACCTAAGCCTGCTGAGGCTGCTGGAACATCTCAACCTGCTGGATTGGATCCTAAGATTACTGAGAGGATCAATCTCCTGGAACAGACTTTGCAATCAAGGATTACTGCAGTTGATACAAGAACTGAAATTATGGAGGGACAACTTAGTAATCTGGTTATCACACAGGAGAGTGTTCATGGCCTACTGTCCCGGTTTGTTGATGATGTCACTAAGGGGGAAGAGGGCCAAACAACAGTAGCAAAAGAGGCTGCAAGGATTTTTGCTAAGAAAAATTGGGAGAATGATACTAATGCATTCAGGGAACCTGCACCTGGAAGACTTCCACTTACTGATGATCTCCTTAAACAATACAAGAATGAGTACTACAACAGAAGGAAAACCTATCATAACAAGGGATTTCACGAAGGTTTGAACTCATTTTTGGGCCTAAAGTTTTGGGAAGCAAGAATTAAAGCCTTGAGGGCAAGTTATAGAGGTGGAAGAGATGGAAGAGGTGGAAGAAGTGGTAGAGGTTAAAGAAGTTTACCTATCACAAAAGCAAAGGACACACTTGATGAATTCAAGGAACTTTACATGAAATTAGGTTTCAGAGTCAATCAAATCAATCTCATCCTACCTGAAGCATGGAAGTGGTGGAAAGAAGTGAATCCTTATATTGACTTCACTCTGATTGAGAATGAATGGATGAGAGACATGATAGAAGAGATAACAGCCTACCAAGAGCAAGTGGAGAAGGCTAGACAAGATAGAGAAAGAAGACAATGAGATCAAAGATACTTAATCTGCTTTATCTTTCTTTGCATCTAGATCAGAATAACTGTGAACAGCTGATTTTAATGAGATATGACTGTAATTTGTTCTGTTTTTGTTTTAATCTTTTTGCTTTGCTGTTAGGTGAGGGTAGTGGAATCATCACCAAAAAGGGGAAATTGTTGGACTTATTTTTAAGTTTTAGTGATGAGTGCCAGACTAACTGTTATAGAGCAAAGGCAAAAAGATGTCTAGATCAAATGTATAGGTTTATTAGAGTTTAACCTTTGTATAGGTTTGATCAGACAAGCACTGTAAAGGTCACCTGACTTATGTCAGCAGACTGGTCTAGGTCAGTAGGGTAGTTAGGTCAGTAGACTTATCAGGAACCTGCTGAAGACTGAAGGCTGAGGGTTCAAACTCAGTTAATGAAGGCTAAGGGATCAAACTTAGTAATCAAAGTCAAGGATATAGAATCAGAATTTAGGGAAGTCTGTGATGACCTAAACTGATTACATATACCTTGTGTACAAGGTCTGAGTTCCATAAGTTGGATGATGATTGGAACTTAGTTATATGCAAAAAGGTGTAATCTAACTTCATAAATAAAAGTTAGATAAAAGACAGTTAGCTAAATATGGTTCAGCTGACTGATATGTATCTCAGCAGACTCATAAACCTGCCGATACATATACCTCATTTTATTCAAGGTTACATTGGAAGAAAACATGGATAAGGACAGCTAACAACCTCTGAATTTACCAAACAAATCAATGGTTGAGATTAAAGGGACGTTGGGATGATTCAGGACTTCATCCAATGAATACAAGTCAAAGGATGGACAGACTGCATTCTCATCAAAAAGCAATCGACTGTCAAGATTATATGAAAAAGGATGTAAAGCAAGTCAAATGGGACAAAATTTGGAACGGCTACATTTGAATTTCAAATACAGTCACAAGGACTTCTACCTATAAATAGAGGGCTCCTAATTCAGATACATGTGATGAACATTAAGAGAAAAATACAGATAGTCCTGAGCTTTAATTTCTGATCAAGAAAAACACCCTGCTGAACCCTACCGAGCTTAAAGCTACTGATCCAGATAAATTCTTCAAGTGTAATCAGCATTCAAGCTACATCAAGTTTACACACTTGAAGACTGCAAGCTACTGATCATATCATCCTGATCAAGTTGCTGCAACTGAATCATTCATTTGCTTCAATCTTTCTTTTACAAGAAATCTGTTGAAGGCAGTGAAGCACGTCTGTGTGAAAGACTGTTGTTTGTGGTGGAGCTAGTGAAGAGGCAATCCTACCCTTCAAGGACCAGTGGAAGACTTTGGAGCAGCAATCCTACCTGTTCCTGGTTTTCAGTTTGTGAAGCCATAGTGATTGGTGAAGGACAAACATCACAGGGATTTTTGTAATAGCTATCTCAAGAATATCTCTAGTGAATTACCTCCAACATCACAGGAGAAGAGTGGACTGACAGGATTACACCACCTTGAACCACTATAAAATCTGCCTACTTACTTTCTGCATATATATTCTGCATTTAGTATATCAAGCACATCACCTTACTAAATGTAGCAACTGAACTCACACACATACACTACTGAGTATCCAATACTTGGTATCATATTTAACAACAAGTAACAAGGCTTTATTTTTGATATAATTCCGCTGCACAAATTTAGCAGACTCAACAATCAGCAGACTACTGAGGGTCAGCAAGCTTGATGATGTGGTCAATCAGGTTATAATATACTTGACCACCATAAACCAATACTAGCAAGAGGACTAGGCCCATCATAGTATAGCTATAGTGAATCAAGGTCGATCCCATAGGGAACAAATTGTGGATCATCTTATATACAAACAATTAATTAAACATGTCAAGGACATAGAGGCGGTCTACGACCAACATAAAACAAGAAAAGTAAAGACACGACTCGACACAACGTAATTAACCTCCCCAATTATAGTCTTTATCGTTTGGACCTAGATAATTTATATAATAAACTGAACTTATTAACTGTCAATCCGTTTGTATCTATCTTAGATTGGCTACGGGAGTCATCCTCTTTAACTTGACTTAGTACCGGTTAGGTTACTAGATCACTGTGTTATTGTTACGTGACTTCGCTTTTTAAGGCCTCCATCTCATATAACTCACACGCTATTTAACTTAAGGATGCCGATATTAATCGTACACCTCGTCTAGGCAACATTCCTATGGTTAGGCGTATTTCCTAAACGATCGCTCAAGCCCTCGTCCAACTAAAAATTACCTTTTAGGTCTCATGCTAGTTTACTTAACTACGATAACTAGGTGACGCCAATTCCCTAATACAAAACCTACCTAGATCTCGCTGAAAGCCCCGGAAGATCATTCATGAGCCGACCTAGGAGCCCTATATTGGTATTTCCTAATCGTACGCTAATTAAAACTGACGAGCAACGTAGCCGTGGCCATACCTACTGAGATAATAAATTCTATTAAGTTAACCTAACCATAAAGACGTGGCTATTTAACGGATAAAACAGGGCTCGGTCGACCGAGTGAACTCATTCGGTCACCCGAATCAATTTCGTCCCCAGATTACATCCCTGAACGTATCTCTCAGCGTTTCATCATACACAACGGATTAAACAGTAATTCGCACAGTATTCATATAAACTAACATAGATACGCATTAATTAAATCAAGTAGATTCATGAATAAATACTAAGTGTATGACATAGGTTATGGGATCCCCATAGACAAGGCTTCGCCACATCCATAACGACATAACCTAGATCTACATCATCTAGCTATGAATTAACTAACTCAAACAATAAAGCATAATTGGGAGGGATTAATTACTTAAAAGAAAAGAAACAGAAAATAAAGGCTTACATAATCGCAGCCTTTAAATTGCTGGAAACCTTCACATTATTCTACATTGTATCAAAGTTGCATTATGAAATGTAAGATTGAAGAAAAGAATGAAGGGATATGTTGGTGTGTTTTATAAATTTCGTAGCTGCTTGCTTATATAGAGGTTTTTGCCGACTTAGGGTGGTTCTAGAAGATAAGCACGATATAAGCCGGAAACCGCCACGAAGCTGACACTCGGTCAACCGAGAGCTGACACTCGGTCGACCGAAGCTATAGGCTCGGTCGACCGAACCTAACATTTACACACGTTAATCGTTTTTCTCGTCTATCTTGCTCCCCACTCCACGCTTGCGTGTTGATCCGATTAATCTCTCATTTAATGCTCCGATTTCCTTCCTTCCTTATCTTGAGATAATTGATTGAATGACACTAATCTTCTCGATTTGTAATGATCTCAGAAAATCAACATTAATCGCACAATAATCGGATAAAAACGAGTAAATACCAATTTACATAATATAAATCACATAACATTAAATATTAAATATAAACGTGTGATTTAATATAAAATGCGTATTATTAATCTCGATTTAAGGTCAATGTTGATGACTTTTACGGGTATAATTTGACCGTCATCAACTACCCCCCACTTAGACTTTGATCGTCCCGAACAAAGCATCAATAAGTCATTTCCCAAGACAACATTTCCCATGGTCAGGTCATACTTACGCAAGAAGCTCAAGTCAACTCATACTAGTCATGCTCATAAGATATCCATTATTCACTACTCACTATGAATCGAAGTGATGTGTGCATGTGCATTTAGTTTTATATATTCGTAGCAAGATTAGAGTTTATGCCAACTTCATAATCTCAACCTACCAACCTCAGCATTCATACTTCTCAAGCCTTTAAATTTTTGAAGCACTAGAGCAATAAGCAAGAGCGTATCTATAGGGTTTTTGGACTTGGAGACCGAGTACTACTCAAAGCCTCTTAAAGAGTTGAATATTTTTCATATCTTCATATTTTTCAAATACTCTGTATCTCAAGGAAGAAAACTTTTTAGAGTATCCCCCTATCTTAGATCATGCATAGCATCGAATATTACCACAAGCGCGGGGCTACTTTGGTAATGTTACTACAAGCCCAGTGTCTAACATTTTGCTAAAACACAGGTACGTCTCAAGCTTATTACTCCGCTTTTGTTGGCAAGAAGATAAGAATACATCAGCCAATAAGTATCGACACTAAGTCTACATAACCAATCATCTATGCAATGTACACATAATTTCTTCAGTTATTATGATTTGCGCGGTATACTCGATTCACAGGTTGAGTAATTGAATAATAAATAACTACTTGCAAAAAACGGGCATGAATATCCTTAAATTAACTTTACATAAGTATAAAATGATCACGTACTAATGAAACTTGGTTCCTTTCCTATCAATTCTTAGCTAGGAACTCACAATTCTCAGGGTACGAGATACATAATATGGTATTTATTCAGTTTTTTCAATCATGTGCCGTTTCATTCAATTTTCCATTATAACATAACATGGATAAGTCTCCTACCCCCCACTTAAACATGGCATTGTCCTCAACGACAAAAATAAATGAGAATTTGAAGAAGAAGACTTAGCTCTGGAAACGGCTCTCAAGTAAAGGCAGAACATCGGAGTAAATTTCAAAGACGCTGTGGAGGAGCAAGTGAAAACTCAGATAAGGCATACAAACTCCACGAAACAGTAAAATATCATGCCTTTGGAAGGTATAAAATAATGTGGCAGTAATGAGGTATAAATACCTAAAAACAGTTTAAGCCACTTTATTTTATACGACCAATGACAAGAAAAATACTAAATAGAAAGAAAAATAAACAAGCAACGAAAGATGGTGGTCTTCATCTACAACCTCCACCGCCTAAATATTCTTAAAACCGGGCGGAGAAGACAAAGATCAAAAAAGCATTACCCGACGTGGGAAAACACGAGGGTTACTCGATCGAAAAAGTATTCAATCCAGGAGAAGAGAAACTTGGTAAGGTATAACAGATTGAATGCGACCTATTGGCTAAAGATATAATTAAACACTTAACGTAGAAACTTCTCGCTTGCATTGGATATCAACAACTTAGGGAGATGTAGCTACTCCTTGAAATTACTAATAACCCAATGTATCACGTAAAAGTCATAACCGTCATCAACAAGGTCGGATCTGTATGATATTTCAGAACAAAACTTATCATCTAGAAATGCCGGAATAGACGGAAAAAATGTGAAATTTAAAACTTCCGGTAGAAAGATAAGTTGTACTTTGATCGAACCAAAAACCTTTAAAATCTAGCTAGGGTCAGAGTTACACTTACCCCAACTAGGATCATGAAAATCAAAATGATAAAAGATAATCATTAACGCTGAGCAATATTTCAAATTCCGCAACACAAAGGTATTTTGTAAACAAAATGGAGGTTGAGATTATGATGGGTTTAGAAAAAGATACACATAAGGTTGGGAAGAAAAGATAAAGGGTGGGTAAGAAATTGTGTTTATGGGTGGGTTGAAAATGGTTAAGGCATCGAGATTGTGTGGGAGAGTGAAACGGATGGAAAGAAAGAGAGGCGATGAAAGAATGGTTAGAAATGTGAACGGTTGGGGCAGATTGGTGAGAGGATCGAAAAGTTTGAAGGTGAAAAAGTGTAAAGGGAAAGATAAGGATAATTGCAGAATGAATTGCACACTACTTTGGATTTTCACTTGGATCACCATTCTAAAAGGTTTTGGAAGTTGACCAAAATTGTTCTTGTTCGCACCAATCATTCTCTGTTACATTTTCAGTAATTCTCAAGCTCTCTTAATGCTTCCATCTTAAGGTGGATTGCTAAATTTCCTTTTCTTTAGCAATTTCTTGACTCTCCTACGGAACTTTAATTCACGTGGCCTATATTGAGTAAAAAAGTTTTGCACATCCTTAGCCCAATGGCCATCGGAACACGGCAAAATAAAAAACCTCAACATACGTCACGTTACTCTTATTGGACTCAAAGAAAGAAAAACCTAAAATCCTAAAAAGAAATCCTAAGGGTTTTAAAGAAGTAGTTCTGAGTTTAGAGTCCTCAGCTCGACTTTCCAAAAATTATCCTTGTCAGTTATCATTCTTGGATCGCCAGACTTTGACCCTCTGAGCACTATTAGAGGTGGCTTTTCGCTTTTGCGGATTAACACCCTTCCCTTGGTTGTGAGACCTAGGAAACGACATTTATCCATACCATTTATACAAAGCTCTTACCTCGGCTCTCGTTTTAGGAATTAGTGAATTCTAAGAAACTCGGCTAAAATTACGGTTTTGGCCTTGACAATAAGAAGCAATGAATCTAAGTACCCCGAATAAAGTCGGTTATGTAGGCAAGCCTACGCCGTCTTATTCGTTGGAACATATGTGACAGTTCAGGCCAATCCGTCAAGATTAAGCCCCGTTTAGCCTGAAGGCTTATCGGCTATGCTAAGTCTTGTTGAACTGCTGTAACGTACATCACACGTGGAGGGGAGTTGATTGAGCCGAAGCTCGTTTGAACTCTCCCAACCATGGTTAAACCATTTCCGAACCTATGTACAAAGATTCTTCGATTTCTAAATTGTCACCCAAAGCGTAATCTCGTTTTTGTTTAAGGTGGGTTCACCGAGAAGCCATCACCATAAAACTCAACGAAAGCAGAAGATTGTGTTCTCTCAAAACTCAACGTCTTCTTTAGATTTTGAATGCTTAAACTACACAATTTGTTGCTCCCCTGGCCAGTAGAAGCAATCTCATGCATAGGACAATGAGATTTTAACAGAACTACGAGGAACTCTTTATTCACTGCTTCCTTTCAACGACTACATGTTTCCTTATACCCTCTAGATGAGACAAATATGGGGCAAAACCTTCGACACTAATAAAATTAATCTTACAAACCAACTCCGGGCCAAGATTCATACTAAGGTTTATGTATAGGCTAACTTATGCTCAAAAAACCAAAAGGTAGTAAAACATAAGCAAAGAAAAAGGGTAGTACCTTGCCTTCAACATTGTACCACGAAGAATTTAAGCCTTTAAAATTTTTTTCAGAGCCATCTTGGTGCTTTAAAGGTATTGCTTCCATCGCTTTTCCCATCTTAGATTCGTAGCTCCACATGTTTGCTGGGTTATTTTCTCAAATACCATAAAAATTATTGACTTGGATTATTGCTTCCCTGGTTTCTGCAAACAGAAGAAAAACAAAAACAAACAGACCGTAGACTGATTTTAACATGGTTTCCCATGCCGCTATCAGACCTACGGATTAAACATACGGGGATAAACAGACACGCGAAATTCCAGACTCGAAAAACACAAATCAGAAACCGTGTAAACAAAAATAAATTCTCGGTCGACCGAATGAGGTCTCTCGGTCGACCGAATAAATTTTTTTTATTTTTATTTTTATTTTTATTTTTTTTACATTTTTTTTTTTAAGAATCTGGAATTTTCAGACAGAGCAGACAACCAGAGGGACTCAAAACATAAAAACTGACTCTAAAACAGAAAACTTGACATGAATAAAAAATTATTTATATATAAAATTGACCGTTGGCTCCCCGGCAACGGCGCCAAAAACTTGATGACGTGGTCAATCAGGTTATAATATACTTGACCACCATAAACCAATACTAGCAAGAGGACTAGGCCCATCATAGTATAGCTATAGTGAATCAAGGTCGATCCCATAGGGAACCAATTGTGGATCATCTTATATACAAACAATTAATTAAACATGTCAAGGACATAGAGGCGGTCTACGACCAACATAAAACAAGAAAAGTAAAGACACGACTCGACACAACGTAATTAACCTCCCCAATTATAGTCTTTATCGTTTGGACCTAGATAATTTATATAATAAACTGAACTTATTAACTGTCAATCCGTTTGTATCTATCTTAGATTGGCTACGGGAGTCATCCTCTTTAACTTGAATTAGTACCGGTTAGGTTACTAGATCACTGTGTTATTGTTACGTGACTTCGCTTTTTAAGGCCTCCATCTCATATAACTCACACGCTTACGACTCTAAGGATGCCGATATTAATCGTACACCTCGTCTAGGCAACATTCCTATGGTTAGGCGTACTTCCTAAACGATCGCTCAAGCCCTCGTCCAACTAACAATTACCTTTTAGGTCTCATGCTAGTTTACTGAACTCGTTATAACTAGGTGACGTCAATTCCTAATACAAAACCTACCTAGATCTCGCTGAAAGCCCCGAAGATCATTCATGAGCCGACCTAGGAGCCCTATATTGGTATTTCCTAATCGTGCGCTAATTAAAATCGACGAGCAACGTGGCCGTGGCCATACCTACGAGATAATAAATTCTATTAAGTTAACTTTAACCATAAAGACGTGGCTATTTAACGGATAAAACAGGGGCTCGGTCGACCGAATAGGTGGGCTCGGTCGACCGAGTGAACTCATTCGGTCACCCGAATCAATTTCGTCCCAGTTACATACATCCCTGAACGTATATCTCAAATAAGCATCATACACAACGGATTAAACAGTAATTCACACAGTATTCATATAAACTAACATAGATACGCATTAATTAAATCAAGTAGATTCATGAATAAATACTAAGTGTATGACGTAGGTTATGGGATCCCCATAGACAAGGCTTCGCCACATCCATAACGACATAACCTAGATCTACATCATCTAGCTATGAATTAACTAACTCAAACAATAAAGCATAATTGGGAGGGATTAATTACTTAAAAGAAAATAAACAGAAAATAAAGGCTTACATAATCGCAGCCTTTAAATTGCTGGAAACCTTCACATTGTTCTACATTGTATCAAAGTTGCATTATGAAATGTAAGATTGAAGAAAAGAATGAAGGGATATGTTGGTGTGTTTTACAAATTTCGTAGCTGCTTGCTTATATAGAGGTTTTTGCCGACTTAGGGTGGTTCTAGAAGATAAGCACGATATAAGCCGGAAACCGCCCCGAAGCTGACACTCGGTCAACCGAGAGCTGACACTCGGTCGACCGAAGCTATAGGCTCGGTCGACCGAACCTAACATTTACACACGTTAATCGTTTTTCTCGTCTATCTTGCTCCCCACTCCACGCTTGCGTGTTGATCCGATTAATCTCTCATTTAATGCTCCGATTTCCTTCCTTCCTTATCTTGAGATAATTGATTGAATGACACTAATCTTTTCGATTTGTAATGATCTGTAAAATCAACATTAATCGCACAGTAAATCGGATAAAAACGAGTAAATACCAATTTACATAATATAAATCACATAACATTAAATATTAAATATAAACGTGTGATTTAATATAAAATGCGTATTATTAATCTCGATTTAAGGTCAATGTTGATGACTTTTACGGGTATAATTTGACCGTCATCAAAGCTACTGAAGTATCAGCAGGCTGCTGAAGTTGCTGAGTTTTTTAACTCCAAAAGTTTTAAGTGTTAAGTTTATTCACCCCCCCTCTAAACTTAACCAAAGTCTTTTCAAGGGACCAACAAGGTTGTCCTCATTAAATTAGAGGTATGAACCTTTAATTCTTTGGCGGGACATTGATATGGTCAGAGTACGTAGACTATTGTGTTAACTCTTGAGTATTGTATGTTTTGTTATACACTCTAAATATAACAAAAGCTACAAAAAAAATGTCTTGTCCGCCTAGAAACATAACACAAGTGGGAGAGATCAAATCAAATAGTTGATTGTAGGAAATGAGTTATGGTTTTCATTTTGGGATTTTAAATTGATTTTGATTTTAGCTTTTGAATTGTATTTATAGAAGAATCAATTGAGCATGGATCAATTATTTGATTAAATTATATTAAGTTTTCTCATGTTTGTACCCACTAATTAAGTATTTTAATAAACAGTGGGAGTGTTCTCAAGAATTATTTAACTAGCAATTCATAGTCTAACCTTATGGTTTGACATTAAGGTGGTTCAATTGTGTGTTATAAATATGTCATATGTTCATTATGCGTAGTCATTGAAATAAGAATTATTCTCTTTTTGGACAAGGTCATTTTGCTCATTCCTTATTGCTTAAAGTCTCTCTTGGTGTCACCGGTGATTTTCCAAGATTATATGAGACTTATATAGTGAACGAGTTTTTGACTTGACTTGTCAATGAGAATTTCACTATATAAGTTGTGTTGAGACATTTTGATTAGTATAATGATATTTATGAACATGACATACATAAATAATTTAATTTTGATTTATGTTTTGGTATATTTTGAACCACATTAAAGACCGTATATAACGTGTCATCTTAAAAGTGTTAATAAAAATGAATGATTAAAGTGTGCAAGTAATAATGTCACATTGTAGTGTCTCTTAATATTGATAGGTTTTTCACCTATACGGTGGTCAAGACCAGTAGGAGTACTGGTTATACATTGGTGACGTTACTTTTGAGAATTTTGAGCTACTTTATATGTTCAAAAGTTGTGCGAAGATTTCGGATGAGTCTCATAAGGTATTAGAGATTCATTGAGATATTTAACTAATAATGATTAATTTATCTCATAAGACTTCTGACACTTTTGTGAGATTAATGTTGTGGCTCATATTTGTACAACCAATGATGCTATGAAGTTAAATCACAGGCATTGAGTTTGTCCATTAAACTTTAGGCTGTCGATACTGCATATTGGCCAATGTAATGTATATTCGACTGCATTGTATTTTTTTGAGAGCAATGCATTTTGGTGTCGACATATGTATATCGACATTTGAGGACATTATGTCAGAGACGATGCTAGCTAAGAAGCGCATGTCGAATAAGTATATCGTTTTGAAGTTATAGATTGTGAAATATTTTGCCGGCTTATTGTGTTTCACAATCGTTTGGGATCATATAAGACTTATCGACAAATAAAGTTAGTGCGCTTGTGTTCTCTGAATTTTGTCTTTGAAACATCTTGATGATGTTGCTTCCCATGACGTGCGTGCATCATGCATATCGGGAGTCCATTTGGATTCATTATGTTGGACCAAGAATGACATTTAGCTTGCCCTAATATTGGTGTCATTCATATCATTTGGCTTGATTAGAGAGTGTTATACATTGTGATGATGGAAGGGAGAGTTTAATTGTGAGGTGGACCGCCATTGTCCATGTATTTACATTTTCTGGTTTAAGTCTTGTGGAAATAAACCATTTTGTTTTAAGTGACATATGGTGCATGCAAATGTTGGTCACTATGTGTATTAACCAAACTATCGGGCCAAGTGGGAGAATGTAAGAAATGTCTAAATTTAAGAGAACATTTTAATTAACAATAATTTATTATGGCTATTAATTAGACATTATTTATGACCCGATCATATGATCTGTCATTAATGTGGACATTATCTCCCATTAATACATATCTTATCTCTTATTAATACAGTAAATCGGTTACACATTGGTTTATTAAATGTGAGTTAAAAGTAATTTCCTTGATGGGTGGAAATTAACCGCGGTTACTAAAATTGCACTTGGGTCCCTGGTCTAGCCTATATAAGCCTGTGATACCATCAGTCTAGGGCATCCTGAAAGGAATACACCAGAAGACTCTATGAGCACTAGAGGTTTTCTCTCCATCCTTTTAGGTCTTTTGGTGCTGATGCGAAAGACCGGAGATTTGCATAGCGAAAATCTATATGACGGAGTACAACACGGTAAATCTGAATAACAATGAATATAAGTACGATTTGTGAATTATTTCCGCTGCATATATTGTGGTACTATTTTCTTACACCTAGCACATTCATATAGTCATTTTTCATAGAAACAAAAAAAAAAATCTGCAAAGCGGTTTTTTTTTTCTTCAAGATTATAACTTTATAATCGCATTAGCTCAATCTATTCAAAAGATATGTTCTTAAGTAGATGGCCATTGCATACTGTTTTATGGGGGGGTGTGTGTTTAAGGCACCCAATGTTGCATCTTAATGGTCTGGGGACTTGTTTTCCTTCCCTGCTTCTCTCCCCTGACTCCTTCATTTTGCTGTTGGTGACTGGTCATTCTTCCCATTGGCTCATCATACATAAGAAGTATGTCTTCTTGTTCACTTGAATTAGTCACACTTGGGACATACTTCTTCTACCACAAATTTGGATTTGTACATATATTTAGTCCAAGGGTAAAATCAACTTACCTAATATTGCTAATGGTATAGTGAAATAATCACACAAATAATGTCTTTCAACAAACATCAACTCTTTATATTATCAAAGTTAAATCAGCAATTCTTTAGTCCGTTTTTTAAGAATAAAGGTACAATAATTAAACTTCATACAACCATAAACAATGTCTTAACCCCACCAATAGCAGAAAATAAACGGGAAGAAACAATATAACTCCACGTCTCCAATATTGCCTTTCACTTGAATATGAAATGTAAACAAAACTTACTAGTTGTGGGATATTTGAAGCTTTCCTCGGACTTCTCCGTAATGGTGCAATTGTGGATGAGTTTTGTTCACCCTATTGCAATATTTTCATAAAAAAGTTAACTAAAAAATCTAAGGTAAGATTATATATATATATATATATATATATATATATATATATATATATATATATATATATATATATATATATAAAACTTACTGATGTTTGTTTGATGCTTTGTCCATGGCCCTTAGAATTTTCCTTAGATGGTGCAGCTTGGGTTGAGCCCGTTGGATTTTTCGTTTTTCTACCTTGCAATGACACCTATTGAAGTATTGGAATATTACGTCAAAAGCATCAAATCATATAAAGCAAAAATGAAAATAAAGATACAAATACAAGTAGCACATACATTGGATTGCATATTGTTGGACTTATTTCTTTGTTTTGATGATGAGTGCTAGACTAGCTGTTATAGTGCAAAGGCAAAAAGATGTCTAGATCAAATGTATAGGTTTATTAGAGTTTGATTCATAAATAGGTTTGATCAAACAAGCACTGTAATGGTCAGCTGACTTCTATCAGCAGACCAGTCTAGGTCGATAGGGTAGATAGGTCGATGAGACTAGTCGTGAACCTGCCAAGATCAAGACTCAAGATCAAGGCCGAGAGGTTCAAACTCGATTCTGAAGGCTAAGGGATCAAACTTAGTAATTAAAGTCAAGGATATGGAATCGAAATTTAGGCAAGTCTGTGATGATGACCTAAATCGATTACATATACCTTGTGTAAAAGTCTAAGTTACATAAGTTGGATGAAGTTTGGAACTTGGTTATATTTAAAAAGGTGTAATCTAACTTCACAAACAAAAGTTAGATAAAAGAAATCAGCTGCATTATTTTTTACACACACAAGAAATTGTCGTTTCAAATAGATCGATAGGTACTTCAAAGAGATGATGAACTCTGCGATATATACCTCGATTAATTCAAGATTATATTGGAAGATTACATGGATAAGGACATCCAACTACCTCTGATTTGATCAAACAAATCAGTGGTTAGGATTAAAAGAACGTTGGGATGATTCAGGACTTTATCCAATGGACACAAGTCAAAGGGTGGACAGATCGCATCATCAAAAGGGAATTTCGACAAAGGTCGATCCTATGAATAGTGACAGAATGCAAATCAGAGGGGACAAAAACAAGGAACGGTTACATTTGAAATTTCAAATACCAGTCACATGCATTCTTGCCTATAAATAGAAGACCTTCAACTCAGAAACAAGATGATGAAAATTAAAAAAAAACTTTGATGTGATAATATTGAGCTGAAAAACACCCTGCTGAACTTACTGAACATAAGGCTGCTGATCTAGAGAATTTCTTCAAGTGTATTCTGGATTCAAGATACATCAAGCATACACACTTGAAGACTGCAAGTCGATTATATATCATCCTAATCAAGTCTGCCGCAATCGAATCATTTACTTGATTCAATCTTTATTTTATAAAGAACTCTTGAAGACAGTGAAGCATCTCGTTGGGTGTGAAAGACTCGTTGTTTGTGGTGGAGCCGGTGAAGAGGCAATCCTACCCTTCAAGGACCAAAGGGAAGACTAAGGAGCAACAATCCTACTGCTCCCGATTTTGATTTGTGAAACCATAGTTATTGGTGAAGGACAAGCAACCTTAGGAATCTTTGTAAAAGCTACACCAAAGATCTCTAGTGAATTTCCTCCAACATCACAGGAGAAGAGTGGACTGACAGGATTACACCACCTGGAACCACTATAAAATCTGGCTATTTACTTTCAGCATTTATATTCTGCATTTAGATTATTACACACATCAACCTACTGAATCTAGCAACTGAAATAACACACTTACACTACCGAGTATCTAATACTTGGTATCATATTTAACAACAAGTAACAAGGCTTAATTTTGATATAATTCCGCTGCACAAATTCAAAGAAACTCAACTATCGAGAGACTCATCGCTTATCGCCAGGCATCAAGTCTCAAAGCAGACTCTGAAGTATCGCAGGTCTTTGAAGTTGCAATTTGTTAACTCCAAAAGTTTTAAGTGTTAAGTTTATTCACCCCCCCTCTAAACTTAACCAAAGCCTTTTCAAGGGACCAACAATTGGTATCGGAGCAGTGCTTCTGTTCTGAAGAAATCCTACTTGTTGTGCTTGTGAAAATTCTTTAAAATTTTCTTTCAAGTTACTGATATTCAAAGACTTGCATCATGGATAACACTCAGTATGCCAGAACTATGTTGATGTGTTCTCTAGATAGATTTGATGAGTATAAACGTCGAATGCAGGCTTACCTTGCTGCAACTCATGATGAGATGATGGATGTACTAACTGATGGACCACTGAAGATTACCAAGGCAGTAACAGTGGGTGATACAACTTAGTACATTCCTAAACCAAAAAGAGAATGGAATGCAGAAGACAGAAAATGAGCAAACCTCAACAACATTGCTATTGATATCATTTATAGAACTTTGGATAGCAATATGTACATGAAGGTTAAAGATTGTAAAACAGCAAAGGAACTTTGGGACAAGATACATTTGATCTGTGAAGGCACTGATGCAATAAAGAAGAATAAAATCAGTGTGGCCAGAAAGAGGTTCCAAAAGTTCAAGATGCTGCCAAATGAAACCATTGAGCAAATGGAATCAAGATTCAATGCAATCCTGGATGAACTTACCCTGCTGAGTGTAAGTTATTCAAAAGAGGAAATAAACACCAAAATCTTGGAAGCTCTACCTGCAAAATATGTTTGGAAAATGAAGGTGACTGCAATAGAAGAAATGAGAAAGCTGCAAGAAGAAGACACATTTAAATTGTTTTCAGATCTAAAGGCTTATGAATTTAGCAAAAGCTTGTGCTGGCCCGAAAAAGAAGAGCCAAAGACCATCATTGGCTGCTTCACATCAAGAAGAAACATCAGGAGGACAGGATGATCTGCTGGATGAGATGCAAGAGCAGATTGCCCTACTGAGCAAGAAAATCAGGATGATGAAGACTGGAAAGGCCCTTCAAGAAATTTCACAAAGAGGCCTACTGAAAGAAGGAAAGAAGAACCAAAGAAAGATAATGACTATCTGTGCTTTCATTGCAAGAAACCAGGACACTTCAAACCTGACTGTCCTGAGTTAAAACAAGGCAAGGAACCTGATTATCTTTGCTTCAACTGCAAGAAGCCTGGACATTTTAGACCTGATTGTCCAGACCTACTGAAGACCAAGAGTCAACAAAGAAGACATGGCAAGAAGGCTATGGTTGCTGAAGATGAATCAGGGTATGAAGTGGAATCTGAAAAAGGAAATGAATCAGATGACACAGCACTAGTTGCTGATATGGAAGATTATGCTTTGATGGCCAATATGGATGAAACTGAGGAGGTATACAACACTGTATCTATCAATACTCCTGCTGGAAGTGATTGTGAATCAACTTGTGGTTCAAATCCTAGAAATTCTGACAACAATGAGACTTTGGATGCCATCCTTAATCAACTGAGGATAATACAATCTGGTTATGAGATTGTGAAGGCTGAAAAAGAAGCTCTTGAATTGGAAGTTGGAAGATTGAAAGCTGAATTAAGGGTTCTCAAAGGTAAGGAAAAAGATGTTGGATGAGAATCGGATAAGTCTGCTGAACATCCAAAGACCTCTGAATCTAATTGAACCATCTTGTTCCACTACTGCATACAAATCAGGAAAGCCTTATGGGGATAAAACAGGGCTTGGATTTGGAACTCAAAGCAATCTAACAAGTGTGGATCCAAGAAGTCATCGAACCTAGTACCGCAATTGGTCCTAAGTTTGTACCGCACTAGGTCCAACTCCCATGAAGGTTCTTTGGCAAGAAACCCAATGCGAATGCTTCAAAGAAGCAAAATCGTAATTCAAAGAAGTCAACGACTCTAATAAAAAGAGTATATCTAAAAATAGGATCATTGTGCCTTCTAAGCTCATTGATAGCGGACACACTACCAAGTCTGGCTGGACCACGAAGGATAAGAGATGAAATATTCTAATGATAAGAATCCTAAACCCAAAAATGTTAATCATTCAAGGGATACTTATCTCAAGGAAAGGTAGACTGCTCCCACCGATGATGATTGGAATATTCCCGCATCTAATGCTAAAACAGAGAAGTACAACCATCTTTGCTAGGGTAAAACCTAAGCAATGGAATCGACAAAGGACTCGTGAGAGGACTTATAAAATGCCTCAAAGGGACCTCAAAGAGACTCCATATTACAGGCTATTCCTAACAAACAAAGAAAGTAATGGTTATGCTAATGTTTCTAACAACCAAAGTCACTTCAAACAGCATTATAAACCAAAAGGCCAGAAAACATATGTGATTCCTACACAACCTACTGTTAGAACTTATGGATGTGTGGAATACATGTATGAACCAAAGTATGAACCAAAGTATGACACATTCAGGAGAAGACCTTATGGAAACATACCAAGGGTCATGCTTGCCACTGACCACTATGGACCCAAACAGGTTTGGGTACCTAAAATGCATTAACTCTGTTTTGTAGGGTGTCTGGTACTTTGACAGTGGATGTTCCAGACATATGACAAAGAATAAGCACTGTTTGTCAAATTTTGTGACAAAAGATGGTCCAAGGGTGAATTTTGGCAACAAGAATACACCTGGATATACAAGAGGATATGGCACACTTGTGAGGAATGGACTTACAATCAAGAATGTTGCATATGTGGAAGGATCGGACTACAACTTGTCGAGCAATCGGACAATTTTGTGACATGGGATACAAGGTCACTTTTGACAAAAACAATCAGTATTTTCATTAGTGAAAGAGGTGATCAAGTTGTACTTGCCGGTAGAAGAAGACAATGAGAATATGTATGTTGTGGATTGGTCTCACTGCAGCCTGAAACACACTGATTGTGCATACCAAGTCTCGAACTCAATTGGTTATGGCACAAGAAGTTGAATCACTTAAACTTTGATGATATTAATCAGTTGGTAAAAGAAGAAGTCGGTGATTGGTTTACCCGAGATCACATTCAAGAAAGATGCTATATGTGATGCATGTCGTGGTAAAACAGATATAAAGTCAAGCTTCAAATCAAAGACCAAACAATCAACTAATAGAGTGTTGGAGCCGATGCATATGGATCTTTTGGACCAATAACTCCAACAAGTGTAACAGAAAGAAGTACACTTTAGTGGTTGTGGATGATTATTCAAGGTACACATGGGTGATTTTTATGAACAAGAAAAGTGAAACACTTCAAAGCATGCCTAATCTTTTGAAGAGATTACAAAATGAGAAAAGTTTAACCGTAATAAAGATAAGATCAGATCAGGGTACTGAATTTCTCAACAAAGTGATAAGAGAATATTGTGAATAGAATGGTGTATTACATCAACTTGTCATTCTTTGTACACCTCAAAGAAAAATGGGGTTGTCTTTGAAGAAGAAACAGAACTTTAAAGGAAGCGGTAGAACAATGATCCGTGAAGCATTGCTACTGAAAGATATTGGGTTTTGAGCAACAATACAAACATGCTATACACAAAAGCAACATCAAGAAAACAGAAGTCACAAGACACCTTATGAAGTTTGGAATGGAAGGAAACCTAACATATCCTATTTCCATCCATTTGGAAGCAAGTGTTTTATCCTGAATCACAAAGTTCATTTGAAAACATTCCAACCAAAATCGATGAAGGAATTTTCTTGGGATATTCTTGATCGACAAGGCATTCAGTGGTAATGAACAAGAGGTCATCAAAACATGAAGAAACAATCCATGTTGTGTTTGATGAACCTAAGTTTATCGGTATGGAAGATGAAGATTGTGAACTCACTGAGAATCAACAAGTCACCGATCCAGTTGTGTTGAAGTTTTGGAAAGATTCAATGATTTAAAAGTTTACGATCATCGCCTCTTTGAACACCCCTGTGTAATTTTATTGATGCAACAATCGAAGCGCTTCAAGGATCTGCGACCCCCTGTAGAAGAAGCTACAAAGCAGACCTCTCATCAAGATGAGGTTCCTGAAAATCAAAATAACCAAAATCCACAATGTTTAAGGAATCACCCTGCTGAACAAGTTATTGGCAATGTACAGCAAGGTGTGAGGACTAGAAGACAACTGGAAGCTATGTTTACTTGTTTTCTATCTCAAATGGAACCTAAAGCTTTTGAAGAAGCAATTTCAGATCCAGATTGGATAATTGCTATGCAAGAAGAATTAAATGAATTTGAAAGAAATCAAGTTTGGACACTAGTTGAAAGGCCAAGTCATGCAAATATCATTGGTACTAAGTGGGTATACAGAAATAAACTTGATGAATCTGGTACCATTGTAAGGAATAAGGCCAGACTAGTTGCAAAAGGCTATTCTCAAGCAGAATGAATAGATTTTGATGAAACTTATGCACCTGTTGCAAGATTGGAAGCTATCAGATTATTCTTGGCACATGCTGCATATAAGAACTTGATGACGGCCAAATTGTACCCGTTATTTTATGATCTTTATCCCCGATTCTAGTTTGAAAGAGCATTAATGTAGAGATAATAAGTCGTAATATGCCTAATTTACATACACCCCGAGTTACGATTCGTTATTCTGCATTTCGATTATTTATTGCATTATTTGGTATTACAAACTATGTTTTTATATGATAAATACAGTGAGCATTATGGACGGACTACGGAGAAGGAATTAAAGATCCAGGAAAGCGCAGAGCCCAGTAGAAGGTAAAAGACAAAGCCCAGAAGAGGTGAAGGCTCGGTCGACCGAGCCCAGCCATTCGGTCGACCGAGTGGACTTAAAGCCCAGCACAGTCCAGCGTATTAATTAAGTCGGTTAGGGTTTAGGGAATCCGATCCTTAGTCGGTTTCTAAGTCGGTTTTGAGCTCTATATAAACACATTGTCATTCGTATTATTCATTCATTCATACATTGATTAAATCATTGAAAAAAGAGAACTACACATTGAGGGTTTTTCAGCAAGTTAGGGCTGCAACAATGTAAGCCCTTAATCTTCATGTTTCATTTTCGAGTAATTAATTCTTCCAAATATGTTCTTATCGTTTGAATTAATTAAACATAGCTAGATGATGTGATTCTCGGCTATGACGTTAGGAGGTGGTGACACCTTGTCTATGAGGGTCCCATGACCTACGTCATAATCCAGATTTATTCATGACTCTATGTGATTTAATTACTGTGTATCTACGATAGCTTATATAAGTGATGTACGAATTACTGTTTAATTTGTTCTGTATGAGGAAACGCTGAGAGGTTGGTTCTAGGATGTAATTAGGGTCGAGTTCGTCCAGGTGACCGAACAGAGGCGTTTGGTCGACCGAGCCTCTGCACTCGGTCGACCGAGCCCTAGTTTCGTCAGTTCAATCTGCCACGTCTTTATGGTGGGTCTAACCTAGTTGAATTTACTTTCTCAGTAGGTATGGCTACGGCTACGTCGCTCGTCAGTTTTTCATTAGCGTATTATTAGGAAATACCAATATAAGACGTCTAGTTCGGCTCACGAACGATCTTTCGGGACTTTCAGCAAGATCTAGATTAGTTTTATATTAGGGAATTGTCGACACCTAGTCATACGTGAATCGTAGATTAACAAGAGACTTACCGAGTAATTGTTAATAGGACGAGGGCTTGAGCGATCGTTTAGGAAGTACGCCTAACCATAGGAATGTTGCCTAAGCGAGGTGTACGGTTAATATCGGCATCCTTAGAATAATGAGCGTGTGAGTTATATGAGATGGATACCCAAAAGGTGAAGTCACGTAACAATACCACAGTGATCTAGTAACCTAACCGGTGCTAAGTCAAGTTAAGGGGATGACTCCCGTAGCCAATTAAATATGAATACAGCCAGAGTGACAGTTAACGAGTTAGGTTATCTTATATAAGTTGTCTTGGTCCAAACGATAACGTTGATAATTGGAAGGTTAATTACGTGTGTATCTTTTAGGTTTGAGTTTGTTTATTTTATTTTGCCTTTTTTGTTGGTCTTAGACCGTTGTTCAATGACGAATTAGGTGAGTTAATTATTTAAACCTAGGGTCCACATTTTGATTCCCTGAGGGATCGACCTTGATTCACCATCGCTATGCTATGATGTACCTAGTGCTATTGCTAGAATTTGGTGGTCAAGTAAAATAAATTTATAACCTGATCAGACCGCAATCAAGTTTTTGGCGCCGTTGCCGGGGAATCAATGGCTCAATGATTGTTTAAATAATTAATTTTATCTACTTCGTTTTTATTATTTTTTGTTGCATTATTTATTTTTCTTATGACGAATTATCTGTACTTGTATGCTGTTAAAGGATTAAAGCAGGAATGAGGAAGATATTCGTTCGGTCGACCGAACGTATTCACTCGGTCGACCGAGCCTCTTCAAGTTTTGATTCTATATACAGTGTTGTTTCCCCAGTGTTCTGTTTCCCCCTGTTTGTAGGTTGTAAGTTTGACAACAGTATGAGCAATCATACTGTTTGTCAATTTACTAATTGTTTATTGTTTTTCAAATATTGCAGATAATTCGAAGTAAATCACTGACTTAAACCGCCAAGATCAAAGAAAATGTCATCAACCAGTTTTCTTGAAGCCGAAGAAGAAGTTAAGGTTTTACGAACCAAAACTACACCTAAAAAGCCGTTAACACCAAAGCTCATGGAAAGGATAGAAAAGATGAAAGCGAAAATCCGAGAGGCGAGGAAATCAAGAGAGGCTAAAGAAGCCCATTGGCAAAGAGGTATGTCTATTTTGAATCCAGAGGAAATCTCTTCGGATTCTAATTCAGCTTTAGATTATGATGATTATATGTCCGAGATAGAATCTGAGTCAGAGGGTAGCACAGCTATGAAGAGCCCTGTTGTCATCTGTTATAGAGATGAAATATTGATTAAAGACGATTCTCGACTGATGCAAAAGTTAGCAGACCCAGGAGCTTTTATGGTTGGAGTAACCCTAGAACAAACCCATCTAGGTTTAGCCCTGATTGATTCCGGTTCAAGCCTTAATATCTTTCCTAAAAGCCTTTGTGATAGGAATTTCATTTTAACACCCACTAACACCCCGCTCCAAGTTAGATTAGCGGATGGAACTAGGACAATCATGACTGGGAGACTGAATAACATGATTATTGGTGTGGGGCAATTACGGTTTAAGATAGACATAATGGTAATGGAAATCGAGGAACATCCTGAATGCCCAATTATTTTGGGTAGGTCGTTTATCAACACCGCTAGAGCCTTCATACGGATGACCAGACATGAGATAGTATTGTTTGACGCCAAGGGTTCTGAGTGTTATGGGATAACAAATCCAAATTTCCTGTGCACGGTAAGTGTGAATGTGTTAGAAGTAGTTGGTTCGGAGAAGCTTGATGCCATTCAAGGGTTAGGAAAGGATGCTGATGATAAGGTCGATGATGAAGATGAAAAGGAAGTTCTTACTATTCTAAGTCGGAACAGGTCGGTTCAGTCTGCGCCAACCCTTGCCAATATTGAAGCTGTAGACCTACCTAAGGATAGGAGGACCAGAGCGAAAAATGAACTAGGAGAGTTCGTAACAAAAGCTCATCGAAATCAGAGACAAATCCAAAAGAGGCGCTTGTCTGGATGGTCAATTCGATTTGTCTTTTCATTGGATGAAATCCAAAGGAAGGGCACTCCTAGAAAAGACGGCCAAACTTTTTCGTGAAAGTCAAGCGGGTGAAAGCCTGGCAAGTCAAGGCGATGTTTAGGAGTGAAGATTTTGGAAGTCGAGCTATAGACTCAGAAATTTAGAATTTTTCTCGTTTCATTTCATTTTAGTTCATTTTTAATTTTCTTTTTATATTTAATTAATTTTTTGTTAGGAATAAAAGTAACGTAGAATGACGAGAGTTTTTTTTTTATTTTTGCCGTGTTCCAATGACCATTGGGTTACGGATGTGCAAAAAGTTTTTTTTTACTCGAATCATTTTAACGTGAAGTAGAGTAGGCAGCGAAATCATTATAAAATGTATTGATGATGAGAAATTGGTGAAAAGATGCTTAGTTTAAAATTTGTATTATTTGGAAAAAGTGAAGATTTATATGTTAATGGATTGTGGTTGGATTATTCAATTTTCTTGGTAAGGATTTTTCAATTTGTGACATAATAATTTTGATAGACTTATGTGTTCTAATTTGAAAATTTCGTGTGTATCAAATTGAGGAGGTCAACTATCATTTATTTTTACACATCCCCATTTTTCATTTCCCAATACACCTTTTCATTTTCTCCATTAATTTATTCCTCCAACAAAACCATTCCACTCCTCAATCCTTGCCTTTCTATCTCCACCAATCACCTTCCACCATTTCAAACCTTTCACTTTCCACATCTTTCTATTTAAACCTCTTTCTTTTTTCTCTTCATCATTCCCACACCAAAACATCTTCATCATCTCCAAATCCCAAATTTTCTTCTTCCCCTTCTCTCCATAAATTTCCATTTCTAATTTTTCTCATCACTTCCATCCAAAAATTGGAGATAGTAATCTAAATGATCCCCACAAATATCACAAATTGTGCCTGTTCGTGTCTCTGAAGGATTATCCAACCCAGTCATCACAGGAAAGACTGAACCTCAAGCAAGAAAGCTTCATCAGTTCGGTCGACCGAACTTATCTGCTCGGTCAACCGAGGCCCTTCTCTCGGTCGACCGAGAGCCTCCACTCTTTGTAGCATTACATCGCCGTGCTCTGTTCCGGGGCCTGCGATTATGCCACCAAGACGCCGATCCTCCGCACAGTTTGTAGCAGTCGACGATGCCATTCCCTTGATCAACGGGGTACCGCAATTCGCTAGTCAAGAAGTATTTTCGGTTTATCGGAATTTCTTCAACAACTCGCCGGTACACCGGGCTCGAGGATTAGATTTGGCCAATCGCGTCAAGAGTCGTTCGATCTCGTGGACTACTATCGCGGCAAGAGAGTTGTTCGCCACCTGGCCCGATCAATGTCGACTGGGTAAGAGAATTTTATTCTTATTTACGCGTGCACCCACACACGAATTTAGTCCAAGTTCGTGGAAAGTCCATTGTTATTACTCCGGGGACGATTAATAATTATTATGGTCTCGACACCCCGGAGGAAGAGCCGAGTACACCGCCACGCTTGATGAGTCGATGCGTGGTTGGAGGAGGTTGGTGCCCATCTCGGGATAGCATGGACAATAGGAGAAGTCGCTTTCACTTTTGAGGAGCCATATTTTAGGCGATGGGAAGATAAGTGCTTACACAGCTTATCCGTTCTAACATTATTCGGCTAAGCATGTGTCTACAGATATATTATGCACATGCTACATCGATGTCTTGGTTGAGCAGAGGATGGCCGGTTAATATTGGGGCACTTATGCGTTCTGAGATGACTGCCGATGCCCGCAAGCCTAGACACATGCTGCCCTATGGTTCATTGATCACTTCATTTTGTGAGGCAGCTGAGTGCCCAGTGCTAGGCAGTGACTCTTATGTTAGGCCCATGCCTATCCTTTCTTTGGATTCTGTGGCACCACCTCTTGTGCACCCTGATGATGACGGTCCAGGGGATGACGATGCACAATTCCAAGATTTTCCTGAAGCGGATCCTAATGTTCTTCCATTAGCTTTCATTGATCCGAACGATATACCTTCGGACTAAGCATCTGTGTCTGTGTGATCTTTTAATTTTCTCTTTATCAATGTGTTTTTATTTTTGATTTCGTTGTACCAATAAGTTAAGTTGTGTTGTATGGAGTTCGTTTTTAATTTCCCTAATGAATAAAATTTGTCTTATTTAATGTGTTGGATCTTTGTGCATTATTTTCACTATAATTATTCAGTATGGGCTTAAATATGTTTAAGGAAATTATTATACCTTTTACAGTCCATTTGACATGATTATATTTTTCTGGACTAACCCTGTAACGCGTTCAAAGTTTGGTGTTAAAGATGTTTGTTGCAGAGGTTGCATTTTATCGCAGTTGGTAACTGTATTTGTCTGTCACAAATTCTCCGGAGTTCCCCACGACTTGTTCCGTTCCCGCGCTTATCCAGAGCTAAGTTCCTATTTTTGCTCTTTATTGTTATACATTGAGGACAATGCATTATTTAAGTGGGGGGTACGAGTCACTTAGCTCACTTAGCTTGCTCGGAGAAGCCTCTATATATCAAATAATATACTAAATGAGTAAAATTTGAATTTTAAACATAGAATCACATTTACTTTTGTGAAGTCCCGAATATTGTATTTAATCAGGAAGGAACCATGATTCATGAGTACATGATCACTTTATACTTTTGCGATATATTTCTGGTAAACTTAATGATATTCATATCATATGTTGCGAGTAGTTATTTATTATTCAATTACTCGATAAATGAATCGATGAATATTGCGCTTATAATAAAAATGTAGAATTTTATGTGTACATTGCGTAGATGATTGGTTATGTAAACTTAGTGTCAATATCTATCTGCTGATGTATTCTGATATTCTTACCAATAGAAGCGGAGTAATAAGCTTGAGACGTACCTGTGTTTTAGCGAAATGTTAAACACTGGGCTTGTAGTAACATTACCAAAGTAGCCCCGCGCTTGTGGTAATATTCAATGCTATGCATGATCTAAGATAGGGGGGATACTCTAAAAAGTTTCCTTCCTTGAGATTGATAGTATTTGAAAAATATGAAGACATGAAAAGAATATTCAACTCTTTAAGTGGCTTTGAGTAGTACTCGGTCTCCAAGTCCAAAAACCCTATAGATACGCTCTTGCTTATTGTTCTAGTGCTTTAACCATTGCGAGGCATAAGAAGTATGAATGCGGATGTTGGTAGGTTGAGATTTCGAAGTTAGCATAAACTCTAATCTTGCTACATTCATATACAACTAATGCACCTGCACACATCACCTCGATTCATAGTGAGTAATGAATAATGGATATCTTATGAGCATAAGCGATATGAGTTGATTCGAGTTTCTTGTGTTAGTATAATCTGACCATTGGAAAATGATTATATGGGGAATAACTTATTGATACTTTGATCGGGACGATCAAAGGCTAAGTGGAGGGTAGTTGATGACGGCCAAATTGTACCCGTTATTTTATGATCTTTATCCCCGATTCTAGTTTGAAAGAGCATTAATGTAGAGATAATAAGTCGTAATATGCCTAATTTACATATACCCCGAGTTACGATTCGTTATTCTGCATTTCGATTATTTATTGCATTATTTGGTATTACAAACTATGTTTTTATATGATAAATACAATGAGCATTATGGATGGACTACGGAGAAGGAATTAAAGATCCAGGAAAGCGCAGAGCCCAGCTGAAGGTAAAAGACAAAGCCCAGAAGAGGTGAAGGCTCGGTCGACCGAGCCCAGCCATTCGGTCGACCGAGTGGACTTAAAGCCCAGCACAGTCCAGCGTATTAATTAAGTCGGTTAGGGTTTAGGGAATCCGATCCTTAGTCGGTTTCTAAGTCGGTTTTGAGCTCTATATAAACACATTGTCATTAGTATTATTCATTCATTCATACATTGATTAAATCATTGAAAAAAGAGAACTACACATTGAGGGTTTTTCAGCAAGTTAGGGCTGCAACAATGTAAGCCCTTAATCTTCATGTTTCATTTTCGAGTAATTAATTCTTCCAAATATGTTCTTATCGTTTGAATTAATTAAACATAGCTACATGATGTGATTCTCGGCTATGACGTTAGGAGGTGGTGACACCTTGTCTATGAGGGTCCCATGACCTACGTCATAATCTAGATTTATTCATGACTCTATGTGATTTAATTACTGTGTATCTACGATAGCTTATATAAGTGATGTACGAATTACTGTTTAATCTGTTTTGTATGAGGAAACGCTGAGAGGTTGGTTCTAGGATGTAATTAGGGTCGAGTTCGTCCAGGTGACCGAACAGAGGCGTTCGGTCGACCGAGCCTCTGCACTCGGTCGACCGAGCCCTAGTTTCGTCAGTTCAATCTGCCACGTCTTTATGGTGGGTCTAACCTAGTTGAATTTACTTTCTCAGTAGGTATGGCTACGGCTACGTCGCTCGTCGCCGCTTTTAATTAGCGTATTATTAGGAAATACCAATATAAGACGCCTAGTTCGGCTCACGAACGATCTTTCGGGACTTTCAAAGAAGATCTAGATTAGTTTTATATTAGGGAATTGTCGACACCTAGTCATACGTGAATCGTAGATTAACAAGAGACTTACCGAGTAATTGTTAATAGGACGAGGGCTTGAGCGATCGTTTAGGAAGTACGCCTAACCATAGGAATGTTGCCTAAGCGAGGTGTACGGTTAATATCGGCATCCTTAGAATAATGAGCGTGTGAGTTATATGAGATGGATACCCAAAAGTTGAAGTCACGTAACAATACACAGTGATCTAGTAACCTAACCGGTGCTAAGTCAAGTTAAGGGGATGACTCCCGTAGCCAATTAAATATGAATACAGCCAGAGTGACAGTTAACGAGTTAGGTTATCTTATATAAGTTGTCTTGGTCCAAACGATAACGTTGATAATTGGAAGGTTAATTACGTGTGTATCTTTTAGGTTTGAGTTTGTTTATTTTATTTTGCCTTTTTTGTTGGTCTTAGACCGTTGTTCAATGACGAATTAGGTGAGTTAATTATTTAAACCTAGGGTCCACATTTTGATTCCCTGAGGGATCGACCTTGATTCACCATCGCTATGCTATGATGTACCTAGTGCTATTGCTAGAATTTGGTGGTCAAGTAAAATAAATTTATAACCTGATCAGACCGCAATCAGAACTTCAAAGTATATCAAATGGATGTCAAAAGTGCATTTTTGAATGGCATTCTAGAGGAGGAAGTGTATGTACAGCAACCTCCTGGATTTGAAGTTAAAGATCAAGAAGATAAAGTGTATAGACTCAACAAAGCACTTTATGGATTGAAACAAGCACCAAGAGCATGGTATGAGACTCTATCTCAATTCTTGGTGGATAATGGTTTTACAAAAGGTACCATTGACAAGACACTTTTCAGAATCAGTGAAGGGGACAGCACCCTGCTGGTACAAATTTATGTGGATGACATAATATTTGGTTCTGAAAATGATTTACTTTGTGAAAAGTTTGCAAATCTAATGAAGAGTAAATTCCAAATGAGTATGATGGGAGAAATGAACAACTTTTTGGGATTGCAAGTTAAACAGATGAAAGATGGAATCTTCATTCATCAAACCAAGTATACCAAGGAGTTGCTGAAGAAGATTGGTATGGAAAACAGCACTAAGAATTCAACTCCTATGAGTACAAATATCAGACTGGATGAAGATAAAGAAGGCAAAGATGTTGATCAGACCTTATACAGAAGGATGATAGGCAGTCTGCTGTACCTAACTGCCAGCAGACCTGATATATCCTTTGCTGTAGGTGTTTGTGCAAGATTTCAATCTAAACCTAAAGAAAGTCATTTAGGTGCAGTCAAGAGAGTTCTCAAGTATCTAAAAGAGACTTTGGGAGTAGGGATATGGTATTCCAAGGAAGGAAGCTTCAAAGTTATATCCTACTCAGATTCTGATTATGCTGGATGCAAGATTGATAGAAAAAGCACCTCAGGAACCTGTCAGTTAATGGGAAATAGACTGGTCTCCTGGTTTAGCAAGAAACAGAATTCTATATCAACTTCCACCGCTGAAGTTTGAATACATTGTCTTTCTTGGAAGTTCTTCAGGCACAAGTACTATGGCTAAGACAACAATTAAGGGATTATGGAATTGAAGAAAAGGAAATTCCAATTATGTGTGACAACACAAGTGCAATTGCAATCAGAGAAAATCCTGTTTTGCACTCAAGAACCAAGCACATTGATGTGAGACATCATTTTATAAGAGATCATGTTGAAAAGAAGATGTGGTGGTTCTATACATCCCTACTGAAGATCAACTTGCTGATATTTTTACTAAACCACTTGATAGTGAAAGATTTGCTAAACTAAGGACTGAACGTGGAATTATAAAAGTTGGTGATAATCGGCAGTATGTCTCGGAATTCACCAAGGGGATTAGTCTTTGCTATGTTGGGTGAGCTCACTTAGCAGATTAGTCATTGGTATCAATATTCCATGTACTTATGTTTGGACAATTGAGCAAATGAGGTTGCCAAGGGGATTGGTCTTTGTCATGTTGGGTGAGCTCACTTGACAGATCAGTCATTGGTATTAAACTTCATTTTGTATTATCAATTGAACAAAACAAGAAGAAAAACAAGGATCAGCAGAATACTTATGTCATCAGGCTGCTGAAGTCTATTTATCAGCAGACTGCTGAGCCCACCCTGCTGAGGGTTACCCTGCTGGATGGAACGTTACTCAGTCAAAGTTATTAAAGTCAAAAAACAGTTTGGCGGGATATTTATTTTATCCTTTATAACCGCAGTTAACATTATCCAACGGTTACAAACGTTATGGAGGAGTAATGGAACACGTGTCAAGCCAGCATTTATTCAGATTAATCATGGTTGACATGGATGTACGTGCACTGATAGTTACAACTACTCACTGTCTATTTATACAGGCTATCACACAGCAAATTCTCTACTTGCAAATCTGCTTTATCACTGCGATTTTTACACTGTGTGAACACAGATTTGAGAATCAATCTTCTTCATCTCATTCTTCTCATACAAATGGCGGAAAAGGTTGATGTCCATATTGAATCAAGCCAAAGTGTTAGAGGCTTTGTTGTGGATGCAAACAGAACTGAATTGGCCATTAACATTGGTCGAAGAATAAGGAGATATGCCGGTCTGGAGAATGTGTTGAATATAAGACTTGAGACAATCTCATATACAAATGTTGTCAGTTTCTGGAGAAACATTCAAATACAGGAAGGGACTGAAGCATTCAAAACTGCTGTGAATGGACAAGAAATAGAAGTTTCCCCCAGTCTACTGAGGGAAGTTTTTGGATTTGAAGAAGTAGTGGATGGCTCAGTCAATCCTGAAGAAATGGGATTGGACAAGATGGCGTTTGTTGATCAGATCAAAACAAATGCAGCCACCAAATCCGTTCCAGGCATCAACTGCAAACATATTGGAAGTGAATACAGTCTGCTGAGCAAACTCATTGCTAAGAAAATACTTGGATTGATTGGAAGTATGGATACTCTATCACGACCCAAGATAGAATTGATGATAATCATTTGCAGGAGCATGAAGTTTGATTGGGATGGTTATTTCATTCATTATATGAAGAAGGTTTTCAAGGAAGAAAAAGAGGGAAAGAGGAAATCCAAGGCCTTGCCCTAAGGATTGATGGTTCAGACCCTGCTGAATCATTTGAAAATCCCTGATGTAGCATCTGAAAAGATCAATCAGTCTAGATACAAGAAGGAAATTGATTATGCTATTCCTGGTCTAGATGATGATGAAGAGGTTGCTGGAGAAGCTGATGATGATGATAATGGTGGAGATGATGGTGATGCTGGTGGTGAGCAGGTCAAGCAACCTAAAAAGAAATCTGTTAAACCTGCTGCACCAAAGAAAGCTGATGAGAAAAGAAAGGGTGGAGATACAAGGAAGATAACTGAAGTATTAAAGCCTTCAAAGAAAACAAGGAAGCAAACACCTGCATCATCGAGTCTCACTGAGGGTTTAGTGGAGGTTCTTGACCACTATTCTTTGCAAGAAGAAAAACTGTTGTTGAAATCTTGAGGGAACAACAGAAGGAAGTCTACTGTGGCTGAAAAGGATGATGAACCCCTTTCCAAGAGAAGAAAAGAAATTATCCATAAACAGAAACATGGAAAGGGGAAAGAATCGAAAAACTTGGAGGCTCAAAGAGTCCAAGAGGAAGCATCGATGAAGAGGAAGAAGAAGAGGTCATTGAGGTGCCGAGCCCTTGACCATAATCAAGCTGTGGAGGTTCTTGACTCCTCACCAAAGAGGTTGTCAAGTCTACGATCTTTGGACAGAGTTGTTGTTGAGCAATCTGTTGAAGATACACAGCCTGAGCTTCATCGACCCTCGAGCCTCTTTGTAGTATCTCTCAAGAACCACAACAAACCACCGAACTCGAACTCTTGTGGTAGTTGAAGAAGTAGTTGAAGAAATGGTTGAAGACCACGCAAGTGTTGCAAGAACTCGGGGGAAGAAGCGTCTGCTGCTAACCTGGCGATGAGCATGTAAGTCAGGGGGAACCAAGTGTGGTACAGATGGAAGTAGTAGGCACTAATGTACAATCTCAGCAACCTACTGACTTTCAAACATCTGTTGAAGAAACCATGAACCTACTTGTTGGAACCTTTGGAGGTCAACAAGGTACTGGAGTTGCTCCCAGGAGATCTTTCATGCCATTTGAAAGTCATGTGAAAGAAAGAAAGAAAACTGAAGAGTATGTAGATCCCAAACTTCAGCAAATTGCTGACTATTTTCAGTGGAAGTTTGGTTTCTACAAAAGACAAATGCCAGCTGCTGAACCTATGACAGATTTTGAGGAATGGGCTTTTGAAAGGATGGGAGTGGAGAACTTGCTGGATCTGATTGATACAACCTTGCTGCAATCAAGACTGATGGATTTGTTTGATGAGCAACAGAAGGAGGAGGGCATCAAGTGTAGGGATCCAAGAGATGGCAATGATGACTCTTCCTCATCATCAGATTCTAGAGGAGATTTCCCCTCTGGACCAGGAGCAACCAGTGGGACTGCAATGTTAAAGGAACCACCTGCATAACAAATGACCAATATCTTGGTAAGTCTCACGAGGGCCAGCGCGGAGAGAGATGGATGAGGATCTACAGGATCTCACCATGGATGATCTCGAAGCATTGATCAATGAAGGAATCAACCTTAGTGCTAGTAGGCTGGCTGATGAACCAAGCACATTCTATATTGTAGAGCCTACTGCACAAACTGAAGCTGAACAGAGTGAGGATTTGGATGGAGAAAAAGTTACTGATTTCAATGAACCTAGTGCCAGCTCAGAAGAGTCCATTGAATATCAAGATGGGTTTGACTTTGAGGGCATTCTTTCTAAAACTGCCATCATCCTGCACAAGATTGGTCATGCAGAAGGATTCCAAGTGGATAATGAGGCTATATTCAATCCACAGAGAGTTGACGAGGAGGTACAGGTGTTGGGGAGATTTTGCATCATTAAAACAAAAGAAAATTTATAACCCTAACCTATATGCAAAACTAACTCCTAACCGACCAAAACATCGGGTTGTTGCTAGTAAAGCGTAATGAGTAAGGGGTCGATCCTCAGGGAAAAGGTATGTTCAATCTAATCTCCTTAATCCTACCAATTGTTACTCATAAACATAAAAACGAAAGAAAACAAAACATAGAAATCAAATAACAATTCAAATAAATCTAACCTAAGAAACATGGGAACAACCAAAGTACAAACCTAAGTGATTTCAATTCTAGTTAATCTCATGATCCTAATTCGATTTGTGGTTTCACCCTTTCACGAGACATAAACCCCTAATTCCTTAGTGAATTTATCTCTCAAGCTACGGATTCCTAATTCCTTAGTAAATCCAATTATCTATCTCTCATCTTCCGAATGTTGAGACTGATTTTCAATACAAAACTTGGGTGTAGATTCAGGTTAACTTCCGTATTTTAGAATCTAACAACCTAGGAATCTAACCAATTAATTTGTCACATAATCAACGGCTAAAAACCCCATCTTTCTATGGTGATCTAACGTTACTCAACTTCCGTATGTTGTAACTATCAATCGTAAACGATCTCCCGATTCAATTCACACATAGCATCATAATCATAAAAAAATACAAAAAGAACTAAACTCATGAAGAAAAACTGAATTGAATAAATCAAGAAGAACTCACATAGTTTTGAACAAGGATTGATCCATAGAAACGAAAAGCAAACATCTAATCTACTCTAATCTAACCTCGGTTCACTTGAGCACAAGGCTCGGGTGACCGGCCTGGAACTCAAAAGTGCAGCGGCTCGCTTGTGAAATTCGTGTATGAGAAATTATGGTATGATTAGGGTTTGGGGCTCTTTGTGCTTTAAATAGAAAGCAGAGCGGTTGCTACTCTGAAACCTAAGTCGGTTTTCAAAAAAACGGCGGTGGGCGCTTCGTTTGAATACATGGGCGCCCGTCCATTTGCCTTGACGGAGAGTCAACGCTCGTTCGACTTAAGGTCTGGAGACTCAATGTAAAATCTCTTCTAGGGCGCTGCGTTCACTTCACCAAACGCCCGTCCACTATTGAACGCTGTCGCTTGGATGGACGCTTCGTCCATATTGACTTGAAATCGAATTTCTTGATTTTTCCATCTTTATCTTGATTTATTTCTTTCCTTATCTCTTTTATTCTTCCATATCTTTAATTGATCCTCTTCCATCTCGAATTTAGCCTTTTAGGATCATCTTTTCCATCATTAATTGGGTATCTACAAATATCAAAAACATACCAAAACGTAATAATTTCCAAAATAACATAAAATAATCATTTAAGCACATAAATAGATATGTTTTCATATCTAACCATTAAAAACCTCATTTACTCAATTAATCAATTATAAACTCGATTTCTATGAAAATAATCCAAATATGAGGGAAATTGATATAAAATATATATCTAAAAATCATACAATTTGACCCTTAACAACAGGTTGCTGGAGTACAAACAGCACCTGCACAAAGGTTGGAACAGGAGGTACAGGCTGCTGAGTCTCAAACAGCACCTGGACAAAGGTTGGAACAAACTCTGGGTTTGGAGGAAACCCTGCTTTGTTGTTGATAAGGCTGCTTTGTAGTGGAGCCACTTGGAGACAAGACCACCGGAAGGAAAGATGGTCGTGAGATCAGCACGCAATGAGAGGATGAGCAAATTTCTTTGGACTATGACTTTAGTGATGAGGAATTTCGAGATGCCTCAAGAAGAAAATATTGATGTTGATCCCCTCGCATTTGTACTGTTTTGAAGAACTCCGCCATTGATCCTATCTTGGAAGAATATCAAGGACCTAACCCTGCTGGTCTAAATAGGAGTTGGGCAATGGTTGTAAGCAATCAGAGGCCACAGTACAATGTTGAGGAGCCTGGTGATGAGGCTACTGATGGAAGGATGACCAGTGAAGTGCCAGTTGAAGTGTTAAATGAGTTGAGGACTGTAAGGCATGATATGCAACAGTTAAGGACTCAACTGGACAGACAGGAAGAGAGATTTGAAGAACTGATGAAGATGGTGAATGAAAACAGACAATCAATCGCCACGATTGCTTCAAACTTCACATCTACTCAAAATCTTTGTGAATGATCCGATACTAGATGTGAGGGGGAATCAAGGTTGGAAATATCGCCAAAGAGAAGTTTCGAAAGACCAATTCATTTCTATCCATCGAAACTTGACAACCTTGCCAAGCCTCTAAACCTTCCGAGCTCTCTTCTTTGCACAATAACTGCTATGCCGATCCTAAACTTACCAAAGGATCAATCTCTTCGGAAGAGACCTTGTAATCAAGGATTACCGCAATTGATACAAGAACCGAAATTATGGAAGGTCAATTGAATAGAGTGGTAATCTCACGGGGAGGGTATTCAAGGCCTCATGTCCCGCTTTTGTTGATGATGTCACTAAGGGGAAGAGGGCCAATCACCGCAAAGAAAAGAGGCTGCAAGACTCTTTGCAAAGAAAAGATGGGAGGATGAGATTAATGCTCTCGTGCAACTTTGCACTGGCGAGTTCAACTTCTTGATGATCTCCTTAGACAATACAAGAAAGAATACTATAATGAAGGAGACCTTATCAGGACATGAGATATCTTGAAGGTCTAAACTCTTTCTTGGCATTGAGATTTTGGGAAGCAAGAGTCAGAGCCTTAAGGGCAACTTATAGAGGAGGCAGAGGTGGAAGAGGTGGAAGAAGTGGCAGAGGTGATAGGATCTTGCCTATCACAAAAGCAAAGGACTCACTTGATGAATTCAAGGAACTGTACATGAAGTTTGGATTCAGAGTGAATGATATTAATCTTATCCTGCCTGAAGCTTGGAACTGGTGGAAACAAGTTAATCCCTACATTGATTTTACTTTGATTGAAAATGAGTGGATGTGGGATATGATAGAACAAATCAGAGTTATCAAGAGCAAGCTGAGAAGGCTAGACAAGAAAGAGAAAAGAGACAGTAGATTAGCATACTTTTAACGTCTCCAATATTGCCTTTCACTTGAATATGAAATGTAAACAAAACTTACTAGTTGTGGGATATTTGAAGCTTTCCTCGGACTTCTCCGTAATGGTGCAATTGTGGATGAGTTTTGTTCACCCTATTGCAATATTTTCATAAAAAAGTTAACCAAAAAATCTAAGGAGTAAGATTATATATATATATATATATATATATATATATATATATATATATATATATATATATATATAAACTTACTAGTTGTGAGGAATTTGATGCTTTGTCCATGGCCCTTGGAATTTTCCTTAGATGGTGCAGCTTGGGTTGAGCCCGTTGGATTTTTCATTTTTCTACCTTGCAATGACACCTGTTGAAGTATTGGAATATTACGTCAAAAGCATCAAATCATATAAAGCAAAAATGAAAATAAAGATACAAATACAAGTAGCACATACATTGGATTGCATATTGTTGGACTTATTTCTTTGTTTTGATGATGAGTGCCAGACTAGCTGTTATAGTGCAAAGGCAAAAAAGATGTCTAGATCAAATGTATAGGTTTATTAGAGTTTGATTCATAAATAGGTTTGATCAAACAAGCACTGTAATGGTCAGCTGACTTCTATCAGAAGACCAGTCTAGGTCAGTAGGGTAGATAGGTCAGTAGACTGTTGATGGGAGTCAACTTTACGTGATTCCGGTGCATTTTCCACCCCCGTTTATCCCACTTTTAGCACATTCTCGGTGTTTTTAGACCGTTTCTGGTAATATCGTGAGCTTATGGCACGGGGAACGAATCCGTCACTTTGATGAATTCATACCCCTTTTTGTTATTATTAACCCCATTCCCGAGCACTTTTACCCTCCGGAATTGTTTGGATGTTTGTGGTTGTTTATGATATTGAAGGGTATTGGTGTCTCGAGGACCCGGAAGATGACAATTTGTGGTGAAAAAGCATAACCGAGGCAAGACGAGGGTCAAAAGGAGAAAAGTGAAGACCGAGGGAAACAGGGGTTCAAACGCGCTTGAACCCTCCAAACGCACGTTCCACACACCAAACGCGCGTTTGAATCCCTAAACGCGTTCGAAGTTCGATTTGGTTCGTAGTTGAAGCCCTCTAAACGCACGTTTGGAAACCATGCCAACGCGCGTTCCAAGATCCTAAACGCGCTTGAACCTTCCTAAACGCTGCGTTCGGATGAAGAAACAATCAAGCCCCTTGAAATTATGTGTAACGACGCGTTTATTAAGCGAAACGCGTTTGAAGATGCCAACCGCGCTTCCAACCTTCTAAACGCGCGCTTGGACCTTTTTGCAGATTTTTCCTTCACCTATAAATACCCCCTTAGACATTTTCTTAGATATCAAGCTTTTCTTAGCAAAACTCTACCCATCTTTTGCTCGAATTTTGTAATAGCTTAGAATACTCTCTTTAGTGTAAATCAACAATATCTTAGCATAATCTTTCCATTTCTTAGCTTAGATTTTCATTCCAAACACTAAGAGACCACCTTTTAATTACTTCTCTATTTTGTACTTTTTGCATCTAATCTCGAATTTCTGCAATTTTATGGTATATCTCTCTTCTCTTTACTTGTTATGGCTCTTATTTACTGTTTTATGCATGTTTTGATTAATATAATGTGTAGCTAAACATCTTCATAGCTAAATCATGTGAAATTTAGTGAAATCACCCTTTGGGTGATGAAATTGGGAGTGGGTAGTGCTTTTTATTGTTGTTCCTTGCGTATTTCACGTCTTAGAACTCGTTATAACGGATTTGGGCTAGATTGATCACCTAGGTCAAAAATCACACACATCACTCTTGAGAGTTGTTCAGAGAGAGGGGTGTGGGAAAAGGGTTCTAGGATCGCATTGTAGTGCGAGGCTACTTGTTTTCAACGTTTACACGGCTTTTGTGCATGATTGTCTTGTGAAGGAATCTCTCTTAGGATAGGTTAGTTGACTTGACATAAGGTGTTGGGAAGAGTTGTTCGGACCTTAGCACCGGGATTAGGAGCACGTACCCGTGAAATTGAATGCAAGAGTTCGTCGTTATTGCACACTCCGGTTTTGTCTTTCCTTTGGGTGATATTAGCTATTTTGATCATGGTTTGGCTATGTCTCTTTAATTATCTTTAAAACCGAGTAGTTTAATCTTCTTTCTCTCTTTTTAACTTTAGACTCGTTAGTTAGATTCACTTAGTGCCGTTGTAGTAAACAAAACCTTAAGAACTTTGATCACTTAGACTAAGCATTACGTTCACTTTGGTACTTGCAAGCACGATTCCTTTGGGTTCGACCTCGGACTCCTGTAGCTTTACTCGCAATCGACCCGGTCCACTGCCGGTTAGAGAGCTTGTTAAATCACCGTTGTCTTGAGTATTTTATGAATTTGTTTGGTGAAAATAACGCTCATCAAAATGGCGCCGTTGCCGGGGAATTGTGTGCTATTTGTGATATCTTGTAAGTGAAACGAAGGCTTGGGCCTAGGTTTTATTTTACTGTTTTCTTGTTGTTTGCTTTTTGTAGTGCATGACCCGGAGGTCTCAAACACCACTCGAACCTTACATAGACGGGATTGAAGCTTACGCAAGGCGTAGAAGCAATCCAACGAAGAAGAGGTCGTCAAGTAGAGAGTTGATTCCAGGTCTTAGAAGAGGATAGTTTGGGTGAGTTGGGAGAAGGAACCGACATGGCACAACAAGGTGGACAAGGTTTGGAAGGAAATTTGGTGAATAATAATGGAATCCCAGCCTCCAAACCCGCCTCTTGTCAACAACAATGCACAAGGAGATGGGAATGGACAAGGACACAACGTTGTGAATGCGAATGGGCCTATTCCTCGTAATGTTCAACATGAGGCCCAAGGGAATCAAATGGATCCCGCCTCTTATGCAATGATTCAATGCATGGATGTTGAATCGGTTTCAACAAAATCGAAACCAAGCTCACAATCAAGGTGCAAGCGCGATGCCAAATTGGTTTAACGGTCAACAAGAGCAAAACCAAGGTGGTTTGACTTGTAGAGATTTTGTGCTAGCTCCACGGCAAACATGGGGCATAGTCCAATCCGAATGCCACCGTAGCCGCCAACAACTTGGAATTGAATAGGAACATCATACATTTGTTGGGAGACAATGCTATATTCAAGGGAACCGCTTTAGAAAATCCTCACTTATTCATTGATCATTTTCTCCAAATAGTGAACTCGACAAAGATCAATGGAGTGAGTGATGAGGCGCTCAAACTTATGCTTTTCCGTTAAGCCTTGAAAGAGCAAGCTAAGAGGTGGTATGATTCGTTGCCTAATGACTCTTTACACACACGGGAAGAAGTGGTAAAGACTTTTACTGCTCAAATATTACCCCCGTCGAAGACCATGGATATGAAAGAAGCTATCATGTCATTCAATGCATATGAAGGAGAAGAGCTTCATGAGTCATGAGATCGGTTTAAGGCTTTGTTGAGGAGTGCCCGGGCACAGATTGAGATCGCACTGAGGTAGTTCATGCTTTCTTCCGGGGTTTGGATCAAGTTCATCAAAGTACGTTACATGCTTCGTGTAATGGAGATATTATGAGTATTGTACCCGAAGTGGCTATGAACCAAATTGAGAAGATTTCCGAGACTTCGAGGCAATATATATCTTCGAGTAGAAAGGGGACAAGAAGTAAGAAGCCCGGTTTGGTTGAAGTTAAAGAAGTTGAAGCAAGCGATCAATATCATGCTCAAGTACAAGCAATGGAGCAACAGTTGGGGAGATTGCAAAAAGAGAATGAGAGTGCTAAGCTTTGCCAAATTTGTAGTGGATCACATTCGGCAAAGGATTGTAGGATGACGACCAAAGCTCAAAATATGGCTTATCCTCAATCCTCGACTTATGGGCAACCTAGTACTCCATCTCAAGATAACATGAATGAGTTGGCCAAGCGGATGATGAGTATTTGCTCGATGGAGCAATGGAATATGGGGTCCCAATATCAAAATCACCACAAAGCCCCTATCAAGGCCAATGTATAGGGAACAACAAGGTGGGCAACCGTCTGAAGAATCCCAAGATGTGAACTATGTGGGACAAGGTCAAGGAGAGGAACTATGGAAATCAAGGTGATGGTTCTTGGAGGAATAACAACAATCAAGGTTGGAACCGTAATCAAAACCAAGGCCAAAACCAAGGTTATAGACAAGGCCAAAATCAAAGCCAATCTTCACAAGTGGCATGTCTATCAACCTCCACACCAAAGGCAACAAGGAGGTATAATCAGCGGGTCTACCAATCATCAAAACCTCCTCCTTTGGCTCCTATACCTCAAAAGAGTTCAACCGATGTCATCTTGGAACAAATGAACAAAAACTTTGCGGAGATAAAGAAGGACATGGTTGAGATGAACTACAAACATGGGTCCGCCATCAAAAATCTTGAGACACAATTTGGTCAAGTGGTGGAACATGTTCAGTTGAAGGGCGGTTTACCGAGTAACACCGAAAAAAATCCGAGAAGTGTAAACGCCATCTTAACTCGAAGTGGTAAAGTGTTGAGAACTAATGGAGAAAAGAAGGTCCTATGGGAGGACAAGGCTAGAAAAGCTCCTATTGAGACGGAGGCGGGGCCATGGATGGTGATATAGATGGGATTGAAGATGATGAAGATCATGGGAGTATATCAAGAAGAAGGAAGTGGAAAGGAAAGAAGCTCAAGCTGTGGGAGATTTTGTGGTTATCGACGTGAAAGAGGAGGAACCAACTAGAAGAGAAGAGGAAAGAGCCAATGAAAGAGCCGTCTTCCCCACGCACCAAAGGTAAGAAAGGTATGATCCCTCCTCCTTCTAAAGATTTTGATTTGAGTACTCTCCCTTATCCCCTAGGAATCATAGACAAAGTTGCTTGAATAAGGCACAAACTCGATTCATTGAGATTTTGCGAAAAATTGACTTGAACATTCCTTTTCTTGAGGCACTTGCAAACATGCCCTCGTATTGTAAGTTTTTAAAAGAGTTGCTAACTAAAAGGGTAAGATGCAAGAAGTTGTGTGTTTGAATGAAGAGTGTTCCGCTATTTTTAATGGAAAATCTAAGATTCCCCCGAAAGTTAGAGACAAGGGTAGTTTCACTATTCCGGTTACTATTGGTTCAACTCATTTTCCTAGTGTTTTATGTGATTTGGGGGCTAGTGTAAGCCTAATGCCCCCGTGCTATATATGAGAGTCTTGACCTAGAGAGTTGGAGCCAACTGGATGACCCTTCAAATGGCGGATAGGTCTATTCGGGAGCCTATGGGAGTGATAGAGGATGTCATAGTGAAAGTGGACAAGTTTGCCTTCCCGGTAGATTTTGTTGTACTAGACATGGAGATGGATTCCAAAACACCTTTGTTGTTAGGACGTCCCTTTTTAAATACCGGGAGGACTGTTGGATCGATAATGCGCAACTAAACACTCTAGAGGGGGGGTGAATAGAGTGTTGACCAATTTATAAACTCTTTTTCGATAATTCAACACAAGTACTAAACAACTAAGGCGGAAGCTAACTTAGTCGGTTATTCGCTTGTGTTATAAAACCTTAGTGATCAAATTAATTAATTTATGTGATTAACTACAAACCTAAGTCATGTTTGTAACACAGTTTGGTAGAATTAAATTAAAGACACAAATACAACTTAGTACAAGTGAGAGTGGATATATGCAGATTAGATTATAGCACAGATGCAAATAGGACTTATATATATATATATAAAGCAAAAGCGAGATACTAAGGCTTTAGTCAAAAACAAAGCTGCAGATCGAAAAATGCAGTATATATATATATCAGAACAGCACAGCAGCAATACAAAAATAGACTTGATCACAAATATGAGTGTAGTATAATATTCAATGTGCAGATTAAAACAGCAGCAGATCAAAGCACAAACTCAGCAAGGCAGGTTTAAAAAAAAGGTCCAGCAGTTTAATTCACACAAAAGTCAGCAGCCTATTACAGCAAAATCTGATTACAATTCAACACAGCAGATCACAAAATCCAGCTCTGATAAGTACAGGTCAGAACTGAAAGGAAATGCCTGAAATATCAGCAAGCTTTAGAAGTGATAATCAGGTTAAAAATCAGCCTGATTATCAAGGCCGAAGCTTTAAATGCTGACTACAAAACTCAGACAGCCTAAGCCTATTTCTAGCTATTACAGGATGGTTCTCAACACAAAAAGGCAGTTCAGTAGGCTTCCAAAACAGCAGGATATAGCACAGGCAGCACAGAGGCAAGATGAAGACACATCAAGTTCAGGATGGACAGAAATCAGCAAAAAAGGTGCAGCAAGATCAGCAGATCAGGTTCAACAATGGATTAAGATTCAACAGGAAAACAGACTGACTTACAAAATCAGTAAAAACACCATAAAGGGGGTGTTTCAAGCTTGATCAACAGCAACACAAGGTATGCTGATGATCAGACTTAAAACCAGCAAATTATGGGGATTAAACACAGACAACAGAAATCAAGACTTCAGTTTTTGATCCTTCACACAGACTTAAGGCACAGACACAAGGCCTCACTAGGCAAGATTAATTTGGCACTTCAGACCAATTAATCTTCTGTCTACTACCTTAATCAAGGATGATCAAACACAGAATCAGGATTTCAAAAACACAGCAGAACAGACTCAGAACACAGTCAAGACTAGTATCAATCAGACTACTATCAAGCACAAAACAAGAGCAGACACTACAATCACAAAACAGAAAAGTAAACAGGATTGAGTCAATGTGTTACCCCAAAAAGAAGAACACCAAAGACCTCAGTCCACTGATTCTGTCTAAGTTGTTGATTGGTACCACTCCTTTCAACAACAAGGACCAGAATCAAGCTTTGATGACAGCAGCCAACCAGAGCTATTAGACTCAACTTCTGACTTCTTGACAAGAACCAGAAAAGAAAAAAAAATGTTTTGGGGAATGTAGGATTGCTCAAGAAGGTTATTCTGAGTTGTTGCAATCCTTGTGATATGACTGGCTATTTATAGCCCTAGAGGTATAGCTTGAACCTCCAAGGTCTGTGTGAACGGGATCAAAAGGAAATCTTTAAAATCCGAGGCACTTAATTCTGTGATTTTCCAGCCATAATTAACCGACGCTTGTCTGAGGTCCAAAGTCTTATGCATACTCTCTAAAGGAGGGCCGTTAGGCAATTGAAAGAGAGAGAGTGATACTGACTGGTTGGACCTAACTCATTGGTTAATTAAGCAATCACTTAATGACTTAAACCGATTGACTTCCTTTTGACTCAGTTCAATAGCACAGTGTGGAAAGGCACCCGATTTGGTCATGGTTCAATTTGACACATTTAGCAACTTACCTCAATTGAACCTGACCTAATCCTAAAACCAAATTCAGAACCAAATATGATGCCAAATGGTCTGAATTTAATTTTAGGGCATCACTGGGTCACTACCCTCAGCATTGACTCGACCCTTGACTTCCTAGGGTGTAAGACCCTCAGTCAATTTACCTAATCCGTACACACCAAAAGGGTCAAGCCATTATACCTGAGCAAACCGGGTCGAGATTCACCGGTTTGTTGAGTCTGACTCATTGAAAAGAGTACCACCAGGCACTGAACCAGCACCACTTCAATTTTCAATGAACCAGGATTGAATTAGTGCTAAATTCAGTCTTAGCTTTCCGGAAATGGTTACCACCTAAATCAGACACAGATATGGCAAGAAATCAGGCAGAAATCGAATTCAAATCAGAATAATAATTCTTTGATATTAACTCAATAAGGAACGGATTCGACCTGATTAAATGCAGTCGATTTGACTTTCCATTTGCCCGGAATTATCACATGCTGAATGCACAGAGCCGGAAAGTTAGAGCCTTTCATTTTCAATCGTGTCAGCGTAGAATCGGGGTGATGAAATCCCCGATTTCATACCTTTCTCGGCACAGAGCTTCGAATCAAGGCAGAATTTCCATCTTTATCAAATCCTGCAAATCGAATCATCAATTAGTGTAGAAGAATCAAATCAACACAGAAAACGGAAGTGAAAAGATGCACTAAATGGAACGATTTCAGCATATTTGCTTCGAAACGGAGAGGAAAAGGAAAGTTGCAGACTTTTACGATTCTGTGAGTAGGACTGCGCCGAATCGAGCATTCATTGCTCCATATTCACCAGAGAAGGAAGAGAGACGGATTACGAGTACAGATTAACCGGGATTTTCCATTGAAGATTGAAAATTTGCATACAGGTCTAGATGGGTTAAAGGGGATTCGGCTGATAGAATTGGGAAATTAGGGTAATGAGAAATAAAGAGGGTCTCGGTTTTTTTTTTTTTGGAAATATTAGGTTGGACATTTTGTTTTATAAAAAAACATCAGGCTTTCAAAAATTGATCCAGCACATAATAAAAATATTAATAAGATTTGGGCCACACTATTTAATAGAAAATGGACTGGATTAAGATCATTAGACTTTTATAGTTTAAGGTCCAGCAAGCTTTAATAACACAGATTAGATAATTAAATAATTTGAAAAATTAATAAATCATGAAATAAATTATTTAATTAAGTTTATAAAACAAAAAAGTCTTATATGATAAAATGCTTATAAAAGCTTTAACACGGGGAATGTTACTTTTGAAAATTAATCAACATATAACTAGAACTACAAAATACTCAACATTCTCCCCCTTTGATTTATTTTCAAAATAACACATTTAAAGCTTTTAAGGGATTGTTTTAAAAACCATGGAGAGTATAACTCCCCCTAAATACGAGCTCCCCCTTAATTAGAGCTTTCTAACTTTAATACAAAAGATACTTTGACTTATAAAAGCTTTATACTCTACTTTCTCCCCCTTAGTTTGAAAATTAATCAAATAAGGTTTTAAAATCGGGGTTGAAAGTTATGAACCACAAAATATGACTAAAGTAAACGGTATAAGATACTTCCCTTTTTGGTATCAAGGTGTATGATACCAATTACTTTTCAAACAATCATTTAAGGCACTATCATGCCATATATGTCATTTTAGCACATAAATGTTGGTTACCTGCAAAACAGATTTATATAACGGTACCCTTTATACTTTGGGTCCTTCGGAGTTAGAATCAGACTTGAGAGAATCTTTCCGAACCCATACTTTTCGTATTACTTGGTTTATGCCCACTTTCTTAGTCCAAGTGGGTGACTTGACCGATCACAAAGGCGTGGGATTGGATAGTATGTGTTCGATGCATTCTCAGAATCTGATCTTGCCAAAATAGCAAATTGACCAAGTAGGGGTCAACTTGAGGTTGTCTAACCGTGTAGTCGGGTGCTTGGTGTATGCGGGGGTCATGAAATGCAGGTGTGTAGAAACTAGGTGTAGCATAGTTTGTATGATGATTTTGGTTCTGTTGAGCATAGCTCCTTGAACCTCTACGATCATACATATATGCGTGATTTTGTGAAGAAGAACGTTGTGAAGTGTGTGAACGTGTTGATGAAGCGCTCTTTGGTGGTGTGGGTGTTTTAGGTGATGGAGCACGCTCTAAGGCAATTGGCCTAGGTGTCAAGTTTTCCGGAGTTGAGACGAGAGGAGTTGGTTTGGGTTGGTTCCCCGCACCACTTACTTCTTTCCCTTTTCCTTTTAGTGTTGAGAGTTGTCCTTGGAGTAGTGAATTCTCCTCTTCAAGTCCTGAAACGACTTGTTTAAGTTTGACAACCTCTTGCTTTAAGGAATTAATCTCAATTTCGGTGTCTTGATACTTAAGCTTTAAGTGACTTAGAGTGTTGATTAGTGATACAGTTTCGTCGTTATGCTGTTTCTTAAGCTCACTAATCATTTCATTCTTAAGTTTTAGTGTTGTCCTAAGTTGTTCTATTTGATCATGCAACTCTTCTACTGAAGATAATGATACCTCACTCTCATTATCGAATGTGGGTTGAGAGCGACCCATGAGGCAGAAAGTAGCTCGCTCGGAAGCAACAGATTTGTTATCACAGTCTGATTCAGAACTATCAGACCACGTAGCCACCATAGCTTTCTTCTTTTTGGACTTTTCTTCAGTCTCATTCTTGGATTGGTGATGTGATTTTGATTTGTGATGAGACTTAGATTTTGAGCTTGAGCTATGCTTTGACTTATTCTTTTTGGTGTTAGGACAAGCATTTGAGATGTGCCCGTAACCCTTGCACTCGTAGCATTGTGCTGTTGTAGTCCAATCCTTTTCTTTATTGCCACGGTGCTTTCCACTGTGCTTTTTAGCGTCCTTAGAATTTTGCTTTTGGAACTTGTAAAATTTCTTGAAGTTCGGGCATATAGCAACTTCTTCGTCACTTTCACTCTCGGATGACTCAGATTCGGATTCAGATTCAGATTTTTGGGCTCTAAGAGCAGTGCTATAGTGAGGGTTTCTATCTCGCTTACGAGCTTCAAGGTGCATCTCGTGAGCGATCAAGATTCCGATAAGTTCGTCTTTCGTGAGAACGTCGGCATCCTTACCCTCCTCAATGGCATACGCTTTGGAATCCCATTCGGAGAGGAAGACTCAAAGAATCTTGAGGATTTGGTCCTCATTCGAGACCCGGCTTACCATACGATTCTAGTGCATTAACTATGTCGTTAAACCTAGTGTCCATTTGTTTAACGGTTTCGGTCGATTCCATTCGAACATTTCAAAAGCTCTTAAAAGACCGTTAATTTTGGAGCGCTTGACTCGGGAAGTTCCTCATGTCTTTGGTGGAGAGTCTCCCAAATTTCTTTGGCGGACTTACATGAGTTAACCGCACGAGCCTCTCCGGGACTAAGGGAGTTGACAAGAATGGCCATGGCCTTCGAATTTAATGACAACTTTTTAAAGTCATCATCAACGAGTTCATGGTCAAGCTTGGCAACTTGAGTGGTAGTCCCACCCTCGATGACGGACTTCATAGGAATCAATGGACCATTTTGAATGATTCTCCACAACGATAGTCCATTGACTCAATGTGAAGTCAAGATTGAGTTCTTCCATTCCATATACCCGACCCGTCAAGTAAGGTGGTCTTGCCAAGGACAAGCCCTCCCGTGGGGTCATGGTAGATGCCATGGAAGATAATGCAAGTAAATTTTTTTTTTTTTAATTTTAAATATGAGCTAAGGCTAAGTGAATGCAGTTACAATGCAATATAATGTGCCAAATATAATGTAGTGATACAATGCAAAGTCTATGATATGTATGAAATTTTTTTTTAATCTTATGAAATCTCAAGAAACAGAAAGTAAACGATGTGGTGTGTGAGATTTCCTAAATCAATTTATTTAAATTACAGCCTCAATTAAAGTTACAACGCAAAGGGGGTAACAAGAGAATCTGAATTTGAAATACCAAACCCTTGAGTATGAAGATGACGGCTGATGATGATGTAACTTGATCAAAAATTTATTCTGCAAAACAACTTAAGACCAAGTGTAAATCGAGAAAGAAAAAAAATATAATCAATCAAACGATGTGATATCAAGAAATTGATCACTAGGTAACCTTGCTCCGATACCAATTGTTGGATCGATAATGCGCAACTAAACACTCTAGAGGGGGGGTGAATAGAGTGTTGACCAATTTATAAACTCTTTTTCGATAATTCAACACAAGTACTAAACAACTAAGGCGGAAGCTAACTTAGTCGGTTATTCGCTTGTGTTATAAAACCTTAGTGATCAAATTAATTAATTTATGTGATTAACTACAAACCTAAGTCATGTTTGTAACACAGTTTGGTAGAATTAAATTAAAGACACAAATACAACTTAGTACAAGTGAGAGTGGATATATGCAGATTAGATTATAGCACAGATGCAAATAGGACTTATATATATATATATAAAGCAAAAGCGAGATACTAAGGCTTTAGTCAAAAACAAAGCTGCAGATCGAAAAATGCAGTATATATATATATCAGAACAGCACAGCAGCAATACAAAAATAGACTTGATCACAAATATGAGTGTAGTATAATATTCAATGTGCAGATTAAAACAGCAGCAGATCAAAGCACAAACTCAGCAAGGCAGGTTTAAAAAAAAAGGTCCAGCAGTTTAATTCACACAAAAGTCAGCAGCCTATTACAGCAAAATCTGATTACAATTCAACACAGCAGATCACAAAATCCAGCTCTGATAAGTACAGGTCAGAACTGAAAGGAAATGCCTGAAATATCAGCAAGCTTTAGAAGTGATAATCAGGTTAAAAATCAGCCTGATTATCAAGGCCGAAGCTTTAAATGCTGACTACAAAACTCAGACAGCCTAAGCCTATTTCTAGCTATTACAGGATGGTTCTCAACACAAAAAGGCAGTTCAGTAGGCTTCCAAAACAGCAGGATATAGCACAGGCAGCACAGAGGCAAGATGAAGACACATCAAGTTCAGGATGGACAGAAATCAGCAAAAAAGGTGCAGCAAGATCAGCAGATCAGGTTCAACAATGGATTAAGATTCAACAGGAAAACAGACTGACTTACAAAATCAGTAAAAACACCATAAAGGGGTGTTTCAAGCTTGATCAACAGCAACACAAGGTATGCTGATGATCAGACTTAAAACCAGCAAATTATGGGGATTAAACACAGACAACAGAAATCAAGACTTCAGTTTTTGATCCTTCACACAGACTTAAGGCACAGACACAAGGCCTCACTAGGCAAGATTAATTTGGCACTTCAGACCAATTAATCTTCTGTCTACTACCTTAATCAAGGATGATCAAACACAGAATCAGGATTTCAAAAACACAACAGAACAGACTCAGAAAACACAGTCAAGACTAGTATCAATCAGACTACTATCAAGCACAAAACAAGAGCAGACACTACAATCACAAAACAGAAAAGTAAACAGGATTGAGTCAATGTGTTACCCCAAAAAGAAGAACACCAAAGACCTCAGTCCACTGATTCTGTCTAAGTTGTTGATTGGTACCACTCCTTTCAACAACAAGGACCAGAATCAAGCTTTGATTACAGCAGCCAGCCAAAGCTATCAGACTCAAACTTCTGACTTCTTGACAAGAACCAGAAAAGAGAAAAACTAAAATGTTTTGGGGAATGTAGGATTGCTCAAGAAGGTTATTCTGAGTTGTTGCAATCCAGTGTGATATGACTGGCTATTTATAGCCCCAGAGGTATAGCTTGAACCTCCAAGGTCTGTGTGAATGGGATCAAAAGGAAATCTTTAAAATCCGAGGCACTTAATTCTGTGATTTTCCAGCCATAATTAACCGACGCTTGTCTGAGGTCCAAAGTCTTATGCATACTCTCTAAAGGAGGGCCGTTAGGCAATTGAAAGAGAGAGAGTGATACTGACTGGTTGGACCTAACTCATTGGTTAATTAAGCAATCACTTAATGACTTAAACCGATTGACTTCCTTTTGACTCAGTTCAATAGCACAGTGTGGAAAGGCACCCAATTTGGTCATGGTTCAATTTGACACATTTAGCAACTTACCTCAATTGAACCTGACCTAATCCTAAAACCAAATTCAGAACCAAATATGATGCCAAATGGTCTGAATTTAATTTTAGGCATCACTGGGTCACTACCCTCAGCATTGACTCGACCCTTGACTTCCTAGGGTGTAAGACCCTCAGTCAATTTACCTAATCCGTACACACCAAAAGGGTCAAGCCATTATACCTGAGCAAACCGGGTCGAGATTCACCGGTTTGTTGAGTCTGACTCATTGAAAAGAGTACCACCAGGCACTGAACCAGCACCACTTCAATTTTCAATGAACCAGGATTGAATTAGTGCTAAATTCAGTCTTAGCTTTCCGGAAATGGTTACCACCTAAATCAGACACAGATATGGCAAGAAATCAGGCAGAAATCGAATTCAAATCAGAATAATAATTCTTTGATATTAACTCAATAAGGAACGGATTCGACCTGATTAAATGCAGTCGATTTGACTTTCCATTTGCCCGGAATTATCACATGCTGAATGCACAGAGCCGGAAAGTTAGAGCCTTTCATTTTCAATCGTGTCAGCGTAGAATCGGGGTGATGAAATCCCCGATTTCATACCTTTCTCGGCACAGAGCTTCGAATCAAGGCAGAATTTCCATCTTTATCAAATCCTGCAAATCGAATCATCAATTAGTGTAGAAGAATCAAATCAACACAGAAAACGGAAGTGAAAAGATGCACTAAATGGAACGATTTCAGCATATTTGCTTCGAAACGGAGAGGAAAAGGAAAGTTGCAGACTTTTACGATTCTGTGAGTAGGACTGCGCCGAATCGAGCATTCATTGCTCCATATTCACCAGAGAAGGAAGAGAGACGGATTACGAGTACAGATTAACCGGGATTTTCCATTGAAGATTGAAAATTTGCATACAGGTCTAGATGGGTTAAAGGGGATTCGGCTGATAGAATTGGGAAATTAGGGTAATGAGAAATAAAGAGGGTCTCGGTTTTTTTTTTTTTGGAAATATTAGGTTGGACATTTTGTTTTATAAAAAAAACATCAGGCTTTCAAAAATTGATCCAGCACATAATAAAAATATTAATAAGATTTGGGCCACACTATTTAATAGAAAATGGACTGGATTAAGATCATTAGACTTTTATAGTTTAAGGTCCAGCAAGCTTTAATAACACAGATTAGATAATTAAATAATTTGAAAAATTAATAAATCATGAAATAAATTATTTAATTAAGTTTATAAAACAAAAAAGTCTTATATGATAAAATGCTTATAAAAGCTTTAACACTTTAATATTACTTTTGAAAATTAATCAACATATAACTAGAACTACAAAATACTCAACAAGGACTTTGATAGATGTTGCGAGCGGTGAGATAATATTGAGAGTTGGAGATGAAAAAGTCGCGGTCAATGTCTATAAAGCCATGAAACATCCTAAGGAGAGCACCGAGGACTGCTGTTTTCTATTGATGCTATATATCCTTGCGTTTGAACATGTTGACATGCAGGTATATAAAGACGAATCCGATGAATGCATGGAAAGAGTGAGTACAGAACATGATGAAAAAGAAGAGTTGGAAGAGGAAGCAAAGAGCTCAAGAGACGGCTTTAGTGGGTGAGAGGTGGGTGAGAAGATTGATCTTGGGCTTGAAGGAGAGCTAGAAAAGCCATCAATTGAGGATCCTCCGAAAGATTTGAAAATGAAGCCGCTTCCACCTCATTTGAAGTATGTTTTTCTTGAAAATAATGATTTACTTCCTTTGATTATTTCTTCTACACTAACGGCTTTGCGGGAAGATGAGTTAGTGAGGATGCTTAAGAAGCATAAAGCGTGCTTTCGGGTGGAAGATGTGCGATCTTAAGGGTATTAGTCCCACCATTTGCCAACACAAGATTATTCGGAAGATGGAGCAAAGCCGGTAAGGCAACCCCAAAGAAGACTCAATCCCCACCTCCAAGAGGTTGTGAGGAAGGATGTGGTCACAATGTTGAAGCTAGGGATTATCTACGCCATCTCGGATAGCAAGTGGGTGAGTCCCACCCAAGTGGTGCCGAAGAAGGAGGTATGACCGTGGAGATCAATGACAAAGGAGAGGAGGTGCCTAAGCGTTTGGTAAGTGGTCATAGAATTTGCATTGATTATCGTAAGCTAAATGACCAAACCCGTAAAGATCATTTCCCTCCCTTTTATTGATCAAATGTTGGAGAGATTGAGTGGCCATGCCTTTTATTGTTTCCTTGATGGGTTTAGTGGGTATTACCAAATACATGTGGCTTTAGAGGACCAAGAAAAGACTACCTACACTTGTCCCTATGGTACCTTTGCCTTCCGTAGGATGCCTTTTGGGTTGTGTAATGCACCCACGACATTCCAACGGTGCATGGTCGCCATATTTGCGGATATGATAGAAAAGTTTTAGAAGTCTTTATGGATGATTTTAGCGTGTTTGGTGATTCCTTTGAACAATGTCTAGATAATCTTGAAAAGGTGTTGGGTAGATGTGAGGAGACAAACTTGGTGCTTAATTGGGAGAAGTGTCATTTGATGGTTCTGAGGGGATAGTCTTAGGGCATAAGATATCTAGTAAAGGTATAGAGGTAGATAAGGCTAAGGTTGAAGCGATAGCTAAGCTTCCTATGCCCACCAACCTAAAGACTCTTAGGGGTTTTCTAGGCCACGTGGGGTTTTATCGTAGGTTCATCAAGGATTTCTAAAAATAGCCCGTCCTCTTACTCTTCTCCTTGGAAAAGACGTCCCGTTTGATTTTGACAAAGCTTGTGTTGAAGCATTTTCGATGCTCAAGCAATCGCTTGTATCCGCTCCCATCTTAGTTGCCCCGAATGGGATCAAGAATTTGAGCTCATGTGTGATGCGAGTGACACCGCGGTTGGTGCGGTCCTCGGTCAAAAATCGACAAAATCTTCAAGCCTATTGCTTATGCAAGTCACACCTTGAATCCGCCCAACAGAACTACACCACCACCGAAAAAGAGCTTTTAGCGGTCGTGCTTTGGCGTTTGATAAGTTTCGATCTCATCTCGTAGGTTCTCGGGTAGTTGTCCACATGGATCATGCCGCTTTGCGTTATCTCTTTGCCAAGCAAGATGCCAAGCCCGCCTCTTGAGGTGGATCTTGCTCTTGCAAGAGTTTGATTTAGAGATCCGTGATAGGAAAGGTTGTGAGAATGTCGTAGCCGACCACTTAAGTCGTATGGAGCTTAGTGAGGAGTTGGTTAAAGCACAAACCGAGATAAATGACTCTTTCCTCACGAGCAATCAGTATGCACTTGACACCCTTCTTCCGGCTAAGAGAGGCAACTTTCTAAAGTCGGTAAGGAAGGTAGTCCTTGGTTTGCTCCTTTTGTCAACTACCACGAGTGCGGTTTAGTAGACCCGACCTTGACTCGAACCAAAGGCGTAAATTCCTTAGTGAGGTGGGTAAGTATGTGTGGGAAGATCCTTGTCTATATAGGTTGTGTTCGGATGGTATTCGAGGAGGTGCATCCCGTAAAGTGAGATTTTGAGTGCTCTTTCGTTTTGTCACGACAAAGAGGCCGGAGGCCACTTCTCGGGCAAAGAACCGCTTTGAAAGTATTGCAAAGTGGGCTATATTGGCCCACTCTATTTCGAGACGCACATGCTTATGTGAAATCTTGCGATGCTTGTCAAAGATCCGGTCGTATATCTAGAAGGAGTGAGATGCCTCAGAATCCGATCATAGTGTGTGAGATTTTTGACGTGTGGGGCATTGATTTCATGGGCCCCTATCCCTCTTCGTGTGGTAACAAGTACATTCTAGTCGCGTGTGATTATGTGTCCAAATGGGTCGAAGCCTTAGCCTCACCCACCAATGATAGGAATGTTGTTATCCGTTTTCTTAGAAAGAACATCTTTTGTAGGTTTGGGGTGCCACGTGCTATAATCAGTGATAATGGAAGCCATTTTGCCAACAAGCCGTTTGATAAACTTTTAGAGAAGTATGGAGTGAAACACAAGTTAAGTACCGCTTACCATCCCCAAACGAGTGGTCAAGTCGAAGTCACGAATAGGGGTATTAAGCGTATCTTAGAGAGGGCGGTGACACGAATGTTAAGAGTTGGTCTTTGAAGTTAGATGATGCCTTGTGGGCCCATAGGACAGCCTTTAAGACACCTCTGTGCATGTCACCTTACATGATAGTCTATGGTAAGTCTTGTCATCTTCCCGTAGAGATCGAGCATAAGGCTTATTGGGCCATCAAAATGCTAAACCTCGATGATACCTTGATTGGTGAGAAGCGTATAGCCCAATTGAATGAACTAGATGAGTTCCGCCTTTGTGCATATGACCTTTCCACGAAGTATAAAGAAAAGACTAAGTTACTCCATGATAAGTTGATTAAACCTCGTGTTTTCAATGAGGGTGACGAAGTCTTATTCTACAATACTCGTTTGCATCTCTTCCAAGGGAAGTTGAAGTCTAGTGGTCCGGTCCCTATGTTGTGTCAAAAGTCTATCCGTCCGGTGCTATCGAAATCACCCATCCTAAGTTTGGCACGTTTACCACTAATGGCTTGCGGTTGAAAAGGTATGAGCGGTTGCCTACGATGAAGCACTAGAAATAGTGCATCTTGAAGATCCCGTGCACTTTGTGATGAATCTTGTAAGTCTTGTCATGGACTTTAAACCTTGACTCGTATAATTCTAAATCCATCTTTCTATCTTTCTACCCTTTCTCGCCTTGTGCCAACGGTATAACTTTGAAAAAGTTGGCACCGTTTAATCCATCTTGTCGAGCCAACGACGTAAAACAAAGGCGCTTGGGGGAGGCAACCCACCATTTCGTAGTTTGTTGAGTTAGTTTGGTGTTTCTAGTGGTCTCGGGGCGGTTAGAATCAAGTGTGGGGTAGAAATCTTGAGTTTTCCTAGTTTCTGGTCCAAACGCCCGTTTACCCTTTCAAACGCGGCGTTTGCGCTTTTTTCTTCCCAAACGCGCGTTTAGAACCATTTCAAACGCGCGTTTGGAGCCTCAACTCTCTGATCGTGAATTCCCTTCCCAAACGCACGTTTGACCTGTCAAACGCGCGTTTGGACATGCGAAACGCGCGTTCCACTCATTCCAAACGCGCGTTTGGACTCGTCTCCTTTAAATACCCTACTTCTTCAAACCGGCGTTTCATTTCGACCCTAGCAGCGTTTGGCGGCCGTTCTTGCCCTTTCACTCGAAATTCTTCATTTCTCACTCGTTTTTGGCGATTTAAAGCCCATTCAACACCTCTCAACCCCTTCTTTTGATTTCAACAAGCCCTTCCAACAACAAATCCACAAAATCTTCGATTCGATCGGCACTTGTGGCAGTTTTTTCTCCTTAGTCGAATTTGGTTTAATTCGACGTTTCGAGGATCATTCTTCGCTCCAAATTATTCCTATCATCTCTCTTAAGCATAGAATAGGTATATTTCGGCTTTACGTTTAAATTTCGGTTAGGGTTAGTTTTTGGCCTTTTTTTTGGTTTAACGCCCTTTCTCGTTATTTATTGTTTATTGATTCAATATCCTGTTTTTGTTTGTTTTGTTTGCTGTGTTGATCGATGGTGAATGGTGTGGCTTGTGTGGGGTGTTTTGTTGTGAATGGTTGGTTTGTTTGAAATCCCGGTTGGACGATAACCGGGTCGTTTTGATTGTAACTTGATTGTTTGGTGTTGTTCGGTTGGTGTTCTTAGAATGAGGAAACTAAACGAAAGAAAACCGAGGTTAAAGGTAAGGGCAAGCAACCAAAGACTAGGCAAGCCCCAAAAAGCAGAAAACCCTAGTTTATCCTAGGGTACCTACTAGTGGTATTCGGATTGGTGGTGCGGTTGAGAGTAGAAACCCTCGAGCAATTAGGCGGTAGGGGCGGTTGAGGATGAAACATCCGACGAAGATTTTGAGCCGGATACCGAGGAGGAATACGAGTAGTGATAGTGGGAGGCCACGGACCTTGAGAGCGATGTGCCCTTGGCACATTTGCAAGCCAAAATCTGCTAGGACTAGTGCTCCACCACCTCCTCGAGTGCCCTCCACCAGTGCTCCCGAGCAAGGCCCTCCTCTAGCTCCCCTCCTGAGATATTATCCCTTTCGAGCTGCGTTTCAACTCACCGGTTGCCTACTCTAACTATCATGATTATATCATTTGGGAAGAACATGTGTTATGAGAGGGGCTAGACCTCAAAATCGTGCTTCAAAGAGTTCATCGAAGACTTAATGAAGAGAGGGTGGAATAATCTAATTTATGAACCTGAGGGGCATCTGAATTTGTCAATAGTCCGGGAATGGTATGCAAATTTCAGTGTGGCTAATCTGGAATCCGGGTTTATCGTCGTCGAGAGGGTTAATGTCCCGTGGACCGTCAAAGCTATCAATGATTATTATCGGATACCGGCTTTGAGGCGCAGGATTATTTAGGTTGGTTTGCGGCGAGGTCGATTGGAATACTCACGAAAAACCTAGATCCATTAGAGGAAATGAGGAAAGCAATCAACCCCGACTTACCGTGGATTTCAAAAGGTAGCAATGCAAGAAGTCAGTTGGTGACGACGACTTGGCCAGATATTTGGAAAGTAAAAGCTAAGTTTTCTCAAAACCGTCTACTACCGAAGGACAACATTACGCACTTCCACATTAAGGACTTGCAATTGTTGTATGCCTTACATTATAATCGAAAGGTAGACGTTGGGAAAACCATTTTGAGGAATTCGAGAAAATCAAAAGGTTAAGCGTCGGATGATTATGTGCCCCTACCTCATCTTTGGTTTGTGCAAGGGAGCGTTGGTAAAGGAGTATCCTGATGATCAGATTCTGAGGAAGAAGAATCTGCCTGTGGTACCGAGGCCGTTTAACGCCCGCACTGCTTCTAACCCTCCTAGGCCCACCCCTCGACCCATTCACACCGTCCTCCGCCCTACCACCTCCACTACCTCCACCACCCTACCCATACCTCCTCCTATCATTTCCTCCACTACTACCACTACTATACCCCCACCTCCTCCCTCTACTACTGGACCTTCCACCACACCTTCACCTCTACCTTCTACATCCTCTACCGGGGGGCCGTGGCTTAGTGAGAGGCAGGGGCTTCTGATTGCACACAAACAGAGAGACTGGATGGATAGTCTGAGGGTGACACTGAACGGAATTGTGGAAAATCAGCGGGTATTGGCTCAGGAGAGGCAGGTTGAGCTTCCTGAGTTGGATCTAGATATTGCACCGTTTCAGTATACCGCAGAGATTGAGGAGGATTTGCAGCGGATTACAGAGGAGTCATTCGTGGAGGAGCCGGACGAGGGGTTTGATGATCTTGATTTGGATGATCCGATGGGCACGATTAGGCCGGCACACGATTCTGGTACCGGGACAGAGGCAGTGAGGACAGGTGTTGCAGGATCTACACAGACTGAGAGTGCAGCTGCTGTGGTTGCACCAACATCAGGCACACCGGATCCCACCACTGACGTCTGAGGACATGGAAGCGGAGACTAGCATGTTTTTCATGCAATTCTTCTCGTATTTACTTACTAGTCTGTCCCTTTTATACTTTGACATTTTACCTACTTTTGACGTTCTTTCATCATACTTTGGACACATTTCACTTTGGCATGCACGTGCACTTATTTTTTGAGCCCCTGAGGCCTGCTTGACCGTGTATGTTTTCCTTTTTATTGACTGATACTGTGGGATGACAAGGATGATTTTATTAGCTTATATTTAATGCATGGATGTTACGTACTTTATTTTGATTCGATTGTATCCTTCCATTGCATATCCCGTATCCCCTCGTTATGCTTTGATCTCGCCAACGTGGCTTAGACTCGTTATTTTATGCACCCGCTACCCTATTGCTTGCTTTTTAGCACGCGGATTATGTCCCGTGCATGCGCTGTCTTTGTTTCTGTTGATCTCGCTTTAGGTTTCGGGATGGATTCACACGAGGCTATCACGAGTTTCGAGTCACGGTTGCGCCTTTCTGCCGGGTCTTTTGGTCAAACAAATAAGTCTTTTACGCCTCTTATCTCTCACACACCGAGGGCAAGTGTTTCGTTTAAGTGTGGGGTGGGGACTTAGCCGCTTTATTGTTTTATTGTTGAATGTGCATTATTTGTGGTATACTTAGCCTATGACCGGGCTCGAGTCAATTTTTGGGTAATTTTAAAATTTTTCAAGGGTCTTAACACCGTGTTGTGTGTGTTATTTTCACATTTGAGTGGTGATCACCTTTGTGGGGACCCCAACATGTGCATTCTGTGTTTGATATTATCTTGAGAATAGAGTTTATTAATTTCACGTGAAGCTACACTTTGTGCACAATTTGATTACTACCACCTCTCATGTCACTTTGGTCTCGAGACGAAATAAAAGAGTTACCTAAGTAGGACACGGGATGACGGTCATGGCGCGTCTCTTTGACCAACCATAGCCAAATAAGCCTAATCTCCAACATTAGACCTTCAGTAGCCTCTCACCTTGATAGAATGGTCTCGACCACCATTCGTTTTATAGCCGTTTTGTTCCGTAGTCGAAACCTACCTGAGCTTAATTTTTGGTCACATTCCTTCATTCATACCCTACGAGTGGACCTAGTCTTTTGTTAGGCCACACTTGCTAAGGCAAGTGTGGGGTAGAAATGATGTTTTCTTGTATGGAGCTATAAGGAGAAGAGGAGCTCATTTGGGCTTAGTGTTTGGGTTTGGCCCAAAAAGAAAAAGGAAAATCTGTGAAATTCCTTCTTTTACCAAAAAAAAAAAAAAAAAAAAAAAAGAGAACTCAATCAATCAAAAGTTCAAAATAAATTAGAAAGTTCTCAATGAATAAGAGTTTGGAGTTTATAAAATAAAGGGTTGGAATCAAAGTAATGAGCTCAAAGTTATACGTATGATGTTGGAGTTGGGATAGTGAGATAGGTGCTAATGTATTCGACCTCGCCTTATGAAACTTGAAACATAGTTGAATTAGGCAATGAGTTCGGGTATGTCAAGATCCTCTATGGTTCCCAAAGTTTTATAATAATCAAAAGGAGTTTGGATGGTTTGTATGGTAGAGATAAGGTGGTACACTTGTTGATTAGGTTCACTGCATACTTCTTTTCTCCAGTTCCCAAAATATCCTTTTCGATTAACCGAATTACCCTAGCCTAACATTATAACCTATCAAGTCCTACCCGATCGTGTCCAAACTTAGTAACCTTGATCGGTGGAGAGGCTAGTGGGTATGAAACGGTTGGTGGACTTTTGGTTGGGATTCAAGCCCGACAATCATTTTGAGCACTTGGTTTTAGCTTGGCACCACACACACTCCACTTTCTTGATAATGTTATAACCGGTGTGTATATGTTCGTGTTTCATACTTTGTGGTTACCTCGAGAGTGTGAGTAGTAGCACCTACATCACAAAGTTGAATCCACTTGGTTGGTTTTAAACGCCTAATTTACTCGAGGGCGAGCAAAGGCTAAGTGTGGGGTGGTTGATGGGAGTCAACTTTACGTGATTCCGGTGCATTTTCCACCCCCGTTTATCCCACTTTTAGCACATTCTCGGTGTTTTTAGACCGTTTCTGGGTAATATCGTGAGCTTATGGCACGGGGAACGAATCCGTCACTTTGATGAATTCATACCCTTTTTTGTTATTATTAACCCCATTCCCGAGCACTTTTACCCTCCGGAATTGTTTGGATGTTTGTGGTTGTTTATGATATTGAAGGGTATTGGTGTCTCGAGGACCCGGAAGATGACAATTTGTGGTGAAAAAGCATAACCGAGGCAAGACGAGGGTCAAAAAGGAGAAAAGTGAAGACTGGGGAAACGAGGGTTCAAACGCGGCGTTTGAACCCTCCAAACGCACGTTCCACACACAAAAAAACGCGTTTGAATCCCTAAACGCGCGTTCGAAGTTCGCATTTGGTTGAGTTGAAGCCCTCTAGCGCGTTTGGAAACCATGCCAACCGCGCGTTCCAAGATCCTAAACGCGCGTTTGAACCTTCCTAAACGCGCGTTCCAGATGAAGAACAGTCAAGCCCTGCCCAGAAATTATGTGTAACGCACGTTTCAGCCAAGCGAAACGCGCGTTTGAAGATGCCAACCGCGCGTTCCAACCTTCTAAACGCGCGTTTGGACCTTTTTTGCAGCAGATTTTCCCTTCACCTATAAATACCCCCCTTAGACATTTTCTTAGATATCAAGCTTTTCTTAGCAAAACTCTACCCATCTTTTGCTCGAATTTTGTAATAGCTTAGAATACTCTCTCTTAGTGTAAATCAACAATATCTTAGCATAATCTTTCCATTTCTTAGCTTAGATTTTCATTCCAAACACTAAGAGACCACCTTTTAATTACTTCTCTATTTTGTACTTTTGGATCTAATCTCAATTTCTGCAATTTTATGGTATATCTCTCTTCTCTTTTACTTGTTATGGCTCTTATTTACTGTTTTATGCATGTTTTGATTAATATAATGTGTAGCTAAACATCTTCATAGCTAAATCATGTGAAATTTAGTGAAATCACCCTTTGGGTGATGAAATTGGGAGTGGGTAGTGCTTTTTATTGTTGTTCCTTGCGTATTTCACGTCTTAGAACTCGTTATAACGGATTTGGGCTAGATTGATCACCTAGGTCAAAAATCACACACATCACTCTTGAGAGTTGTTCAGAGAGAGGGGTGTGGGAAAAGGGTTCTAGGATCGCATTGTAGTGCGAGGCTACTCGTTTTCAACGTTTACACGGCTCTTGTGCATGATTGTCTTGTGAAGGAATCTCTCTTAGGATAGATTAGTTGACTTGACATAAGGTGTTGGGGAAGAGTTGTTCAGACCTTAGCACCGGGATTAGGAGCACGTACCCGTGAAATTGAATGCAAGAGTTCGTCGTTATTGCACACTCCCAGTTTTGTCTTTCCTTTGGGTGATATTAGCTATTTTGATCATGGTTTGGCTATGTCTCTTTAATTATCTTTAAAACCGAGTAGTTTAATCTTCTTTCTCTCTTTTTAACTTTAGACTCGTTAGTTAGATTCACTTAGTGCCGTTGTAGTAAACAAAACCTTAAGAACTTTGATCACTTAGACTAAGCATTACGTTCACTTTGGTACTTGCAAGCACGATTCCTTTGGGTTCGACCTCGGACTCCTGTAGCTTTACTCGCAATCGACCTGGTCCACTGCCGGTTAGAGAGCTTGTTTAATCACCGTTGTCTTGAGTATTTTATGAATTTGTTTGGTGAAAATAACGCTCAACAACTAGTCAGAACTCTTGAAGATCAAGACCGAATCTCAAAAGGTGAGGTTCAAACTCGATTCTGAAGGCTAAGGGATCAAACTTAGTAATTAAAGTCAAGGATATGGAATCAGAATTTAGGCAAGTCTGTGATGACCTAAACGATTACATATACCTTGTGTAGAAAGGTCTAAGTTCCATAAGTTGGATGAAGTTTGGAACTTGGTTATATTTAAAAAGGTGTAATCTAACTTCACAAACAAAAGTTAGATAAAAGAAATCATCTGCATTATTTTTTATACACACAAAAATTGTCGTTTCATTGTGATCGATAGGTACTTCAAAGCATCGATGAACTCTTTGATATATACCTCGATTAATTCAAGATTATATTGGAAGATTACATGGATAAGGACATCCAACTACCTCGATTTGATCAAACAAATCGCTGGTTAGATTAAAAGAACGTTAGGATGATTCAGACTTTATCCAATGGACACAAGTCAAAGGTGGGCCAGATCCTTTGTCAAAAGGAATTACGATGATGTCACCCCTATGAATAGTGACAGAATGCAAATCAGATGGGAAAAAAACAAGGAACGGTTACATTTGAATTTCAAATACAAGTCACATGCATTCTTGCCTATAAATAGAAGACCTTCAACTCGAAAAAGATGATGAAAATTAAAAAAAACCTTTGATGTGATAATACCGAAATAAAAACACCTGTTGAACTTATGAAACATAAGGTCAGCTTGATCTAGAATTTCTTCAAGTGTATTCTGGATTCAAGATAAATCAAGCATACACACTTGAAGACTGCAAGCTGCTGATTATATCATCCTAATCAAGCTGCTGCAACTGAATCATTTACTTGATTCAATCTTTATTTTATAAAGAACTCTTGAAGACAAAGAAGCATCTGTTGGGTGTGAAAGATCGTTGTTTGTGGTGGAGTGGTGAAGAGGCAATCCTACCCTTCAAGGACCAGTGGAAGACTAAGGAGCAGCAATCCTAACTGTTCCCAGTTTTCAGTTTGTGAAACCATAGTTATTGGTGAAGGACAAGCAACCTTAGGAATCTTTGTAAAAGCTACACCAAAGATCTCTAGTGAATTTCCTCCAACATCACAGGAGAAGAGTGGGTGACGAGATTACACCACCTGGAACCACTATAAAATCGGCTATTTACTTTCAAAGATTTATATTCTCGCATTTAGATTATTACACACATCAACCTCATGAATCTAGCAACAAATCAAATCACACACTTACACTACCGAGTATCTAATACTTGGTATCATATTTAACAACAAGTAACAAGGCTTAATTTTGATATAATTCCATTTGCACAAATTCAAAGAAACTCAACTATCAAGACTCATTGTTTATCGTGAGTTATCAAGTCTCAAAGACTCTGAAGTATCGCAGAAGTCTTGAAGTTGCAGAATTTGTTAACTCCAAAAGTTTTAAGTGTTAAGTTTATTCACCCCCCCTCTAAACTTAACCAAAGCCTTTTCAAGGGACCAACACATATCCACTCCACCAACTTGTTGTTTCTTTTTCGGACAACTTCTTATGTTATGGCCACCCTGCTTACAAAAACTACATGCACCAACTAACCCTTTTCTGCTCAACTTCTTAATTGAACTTAGCTTTTTAGACCCACCGTACCTTGAGCATTCTAATTCTCCTTGTGATTTTCTTCTTTTCTTCTTAGGCCTACCGCTTGAACTCTTTCTAATGGAGGCAATGGTCCGACACGGCTTGTTTCTATCCAATTATCACTACTAGTCATGGGTGGAACAACAAACTGATACACCCTCAAGAATGTGTCCACTCCGTAACAACCATACAAAGTCAACTTGATCTTTCCTTAAAAAACTTAAAGCTGCATATGCATGGAAACATGGGATTCCGCTCAACTCCCACTTCCTACAGCTACAACTCTGAAGGCTCAATTTCATAATGCACATTCTTCCATCACTTTCTTGACATTGAAATGTGTCATCATTACACTTAAAAGCAATTCAATTCGAAGCCCTTTCAATGTTTTCTTGCAACTTTCTCAAAATCTTAGGACAAATTTTCATGCGAACCCATTTCTCCCTAGCCATGTCTCTTTTTTTCCTGAAACCTCACCATCATGTAGTTTCTTAACCACTCAAACAATTGAATGATTGGCAGATCCCGGGCATCAAGAATAGTGCTATTAAAACTCTCACATACATTATTCACAATCATGTCACACTTTGGTATGGTGCTGAAAGATGATCTACTCCAACACTTTTCATCCATGTCCTTCAACCACTTGGCTTCATTTACATCAATAGAAGAGATCTTCTCCAAAGCCTTATTAAATGTTGGAATACTAGTTGAAGTTGCAGCCTCATACAAGGCATTCTTCAGGTTTTTTCCTTTGACACCCACCGAAACAAAATTGGCATACAAATGTCTCACGCAAAAACGATGATCTTCTCCTGGTACTACTTCATCACAAACCACTATCAACCCTTTTTGTTTGTCTGAAACTATAGTCCATGCATGCTCATTCAACGTTTCAATTTTCAAATCCTCTTTGAAAAGCCTAAGGAACCAAGACCATGACTCCCTCGATTCTCCCTCAACTATGGAATCTTGGTTTTCCAATAGGTCTCACAATGGTTTTATGCCTCTCCGAATCAAACAATCTACATCACACAATTTTAAGATGATTGTTGCATCAGGATCAAGTCTCTTTAGTTCCCTTATATAATTGCAAATTTGGGCATACTGACTATCAACGTTACCTCGGACAGTCCTCAATGAAAAATATCTAGCCCTGTATGCTTGCCATTTAGAAATTCGATACCTAGTATCATCCAAGAACTTTCTCCTAAAGCTTAGAACGTGCAACTTAGGATCCAATTTGAAGTGCTTCACATATTTCTTTCCTATCCATTTTGAAGTGACAGAGGAATTACGAACATCGAATTGCATTTGTGAGTGGAATTAAATGACTTTATTTCAGCCCTTCAACTATCTCTCATCATCCTGGCATATGCATCCCACTTACAGCCATCAGACTTGTATTTGGCCCTACATCTTAGCTTATCATTTCTATAAAACTTCATAGGTCTTCCATGTTTGATAGAGTAGTTTCTGACAGCCTCTTTAAACTCCTGAAAGTCAACAAAGCTTAAGCCACAGTACAAGTCTGGATTATACATATCTCTCTTAGCATTGAACATATGTTGTTCATTCCTAGGATTTTCATCATCTGAACCCAAAAAACTGTCAATGTCACCATCACTATCTACCAAGTCCCTGCTACCAGAGCAACTGTCATCATCTACCACACCTTTTTATTTAGCATTCTCTAAATTTGGATCATGAAGTCCATCCCACTCTTTATTAGCATCAACAATTTTCAGAAACAATACATCATCGTCTTCATTCATGTCATAATCAGCATCATCCAAACTATAGTCTAAATCCTGACTCCCACTGCCATCTACATTCTCATCCTCATAGTCAGGATTCTCAGTATCACTGTCAACTACATTGCCATCAATACAATTCTCATTCTCATCAACCCCCGGAACCATATTGCTTGAACCTACTTGGCTTTTATTTATCCTGCTCAAGTCCTGATCAATATACAATTCTACCTCCTTAGTTGGATCATTTCCCTTGCAAAATGCATGCAGAATAGCATCTGACATAACCAATACAAATCCATCCGTATCCTTCCTATAATACCTCATAAACCCCACCGATCCACAAGATTCACAAAGCTTATATGAATAGGACAAACTCAAGTCTTCAACTTCAACACCCCCCATTGGTACATAGCTTCCGACCTATGGATGAACTTTCCACCAACATAAAACTTTATACTTATTTTGTTGCTTCCTTCACCTGTGCATGCATGAAGAAATTTAATTTTTTTTGTTGAAAATCTAATTCACTTATGCATGTTGAAGGAGAAAAAACTACAATACAAGTGATATGCACAAAGTTCATAATTCAGTGACAAATTAAGCACAAAAGAACAACTGCAAATTAAAATACAGCAATTGAAGAGGGTGGAAAATAAAGCACAAACAGCAGCAGCCACCGATTACTCAATGATTTGTTGTTAGGCTCAAATTTGCGTTGGGACAAAGCCCAAAATCGTCTGCAACTTTTCCATAATCTGATTTTTTTTATAACAACCCAGCTTTTCAAAGTTTAATAAACTCAATGATTTGTTGTTAGCATGCAGGTTCTACTAGTTTTCCCCAAAAAAAAAAACAAAGAAGCCATGGACTCCTGAAGAAGAAATAATGTTGGTCCCTTACCTTCAAGAACATGGTCCTGGAAACTGGAGTGCAACACATGTTCATTTCTTGTGTTCATGTTTAAGTATCCACTTTTTTTCCCTCTTATTTAACCTTGTCTTTTAATAGGATTTTTTCTCTGATGTACCCTTGTTTTTTCGTTACTAGGTTGTATATGTTATTAGTCCTATTTTATTTTATTTACTTTTGTCATTCTTATTTTCCTTTTGTTTACTCAAATTTTTCTTGTATAAGTAAAGGTCATGTTTACTTATTTAGTATTTAGCTATGTATAAGGGAAAAAAACTCTTTATAACATAAAAATGTGTACACTAATACGTAGAGATAAATAAATAGTGTCAAACCAATTAATCTGCCACCAAACACTACAGAGCCGGCTCTTCTGGGACAGACTTGAAGTGGAAGTCAAACCAATTAGTGTCGAACCAATTAATATGCATACATTTGTTGTGTTCATATTTAAGTATGCTCCTTAATTTCTATCTATAGATTGCATGCTGGCAACAAAAATAAGTGTTAAGAGATCTAAATGCATACAACAGTGAAGAATTAACTCTTAATCAACCAAAAAGTGTTCGATACGATTATAGATCGAATGAGTTTGACTCAAATACTGCTCAAGGAGTAAAAGAACAACACACACAGAAACTGCAATTCAAGGCTTTAAGTAATCCCAATTTGTGCACCTTGATTATTTCTGGAATACCACCTATTCTGTGGTGTAAATGTGGAAATACAACTTCAGTGCAATTTTCACGATTTTGGTTCGCAATTTCCGGGGATTTTTTTCATGAATGTGCACGATCTTAAGATACACAAATCCCCAATTGGGGTTCCCCTTCCCAATTAGGGTTTAGTTTGGTTCCAAAAACACCTAAAACGCGAAAAACGGAGTGGTATTTTGACAATTGAGTGGTAGCCCAACATTTGCCTTGTCTCAAGAGTAGTATTTTGACAAAGCTCCTGTGCACAAGGTGGAGTTCAAACACAATTCGAAACAGATACTTGATCATCTACGGTTAATAAAAAGGTTGCAGAACTCACCATATACGGGCATGGTAGATCCACAAAATCGAAGCGCCATTCCGTTATATAATCCAGCAAATTGGGGAAAAAGGTCGAAATTTAAAAAATTAGGGTTCTTAGACTTAAATTGGGGAAAACGATTTGGTGATTTGCAATATAGATTAAAGGAATGATTTAAAGAAGATGAATTGGGGATAAACCCCTAAATTCGAGCTACATTAAGGCTGAGAACGATGAAGGCTGAGAACGATGAACGACGGGAGAGACGGGAGCGAGAATGGAGAAATTTTTTTTTGTTTTACACCTTATACGGTAATAAGGTTAATGAGATAATTTATTTACTTTTTTATAATTTTTTTTTGTGTTTGGAAATTGATTAAAATTATAATATTTTTAAATGCTAACAGCGCTTGAATCCCACGCATGGGTCTTCCATCAGTTTTATGTTGACCGTATGTTAAATGGATCAAAGTTGCAAAAGATTTAAAAGATAAGAGACCGATCAAACCAAATTCAAAAATGAGGGCTAAGTCCGTGCTTTTGGCTCTTTTGCATTTCACTTGCAGGTGACACATGTCCACCAATTTATATGTTTGCATAAATTTTTTAAATGTAAATATATTTTTTATATTTACAGAATATATCATATTTCAACATTTCTTTTTATGTTAGTTGACTTTATCGACATACACGTTGTAACACCCTTGATTTTTTGAGTAAGGGTAATCTTGTGGATTTATTTACCCTAATTATTATTTAACATTATTTTAATGTTTTTGAAAAATTAGTTAAATGGATTATAATTTATTTTATCGGGAACTAAAAGAAATTTTGGATTTATGGTGATTATTTAGGGGGCCTTTATTCACACCACATCAAATCTACCGCTGCACCACATCAAGTTAAAAAAAGTTGGATTTACTCATTACACCACACCTTCTACCTATACACCACAATTAAATTTCAAACATACAAAAAATAAACACTTTTTGCAATCCTTTTTTGTTACATCCACCTACCTTTAATAACATTTTGCTCCCCAAACATATGAATTTAACACAACCCTCCCCCCAACATAACCCACGGAATTCCACCCCTCATTCACATATTCAACTTCTTTCCCTTGCCTCCATCCTTACCCCAATCTAACTTCTACTATTAATTTCCTTTCAAGTTATTACAACTTCCACAAATGACCTATTTTTTCTTCTTTTGAATCTCCTTCTTCTTTCCTCTCCCTTCCTCTTCTTCCATTCTTAACCTCCATAATATCACCGTTCCTCCTCATTCATTCTTTATCTAATACCAAATTGGAGCAACTTAGACTTAGATTGCGAAGAAGCTTGAAACCGTGAACATTTTGTAGAAGAAATGGTATGTATAGCTTTTGATCCTTTGTTAATCTTTCAATTATCATGTTTGTGGAAAAATAATGTACCTTTTCTTGTATTCAAAGCCTTGAATCCTTAGTGTCTTCCAAGTGTTTGTTAAAATGCCTTAATGAATTTGTTATACACATTTAGTAGTGACCATGATGCATTTACTTTATGTTATGAATGTGTGAATGTGTGAAGATAATAGAAATAAGAAAAAACTTTGATGATGTCGATTTTTGGACAAAGGATTGAGCATTAGAAGTTTTGAAATGGATTGTTGATTTTTGGTGACATGCGACCTTGGGGAAGTCGCATGTCCTGGAGGAAAAACAAAATTCGACTCCCTTGGGGTCGATTGTCAAAGATGCGACCTCACCATTGTCGGACCACTGAGGAACGACTTTGCGTAAGGTCGAACCCTAAGGTTCGACAAAGGTAATGTCGTTTCTCCTGGAACCTTTTTTTTACTTTATTGTGAAAATGATTAGATCATGAAACCAAGATCATTAATGATTGTAGCTTGTGTTTAATTGAATGAGAAATGACATGAACTTGTCTTTTCTTCTTTATGTGCAGATAGGTAGGACAAAGGGCCAAAGTACGTCTATCAATGATGAGGAGCTGTCAAGAAGACTTCAAGCAATGACTGCCTCTTATAGAAGAGGAAAAACAAGTACACATTTGGAAGGAACATAGGGTAAACGTGTGGGGAGAAAAGCGTTAATACTTGAAATAAGGGATAAAATCTGTAATGAAGATAGTGACGAAGAAGAAAGAAACCGGGAACAAAAGAATCTGAAGAAGAAGATAGTGGTGGAGAGGAGGGTAGTGAAGACAAAGATAATGAAATTGAAGGCGTTGAAAAAGAGAGAGATGAAGAGAGAAGTGAAGGGAGCGATGATCGGAATGAAGAAGAAAGTGATGAAGGGAACCATGAAGAGATAAGTGAAGAAAGCGATGATCTTGATGATGATGTGTTTAACTATGAATTGTACGATAAAAAGCATGATCACGTAGAACATCGTCTACTGAAGAGGGAGGTAAATATAAGTTATCTCTTACAATGTAAATGTTTTAATTATAATATGGATTTGATTAACGACATCTATCATTTTTACTTTGCTTTGAAAAGGATCGTGGATTTATTACGTGCAAGCAATACACAAACAAAATGCATACTTAGGATTTGTACGAGGAGTTAGAGGCCACACGCAATATGATAAAAAACGATTTTGTATCGCCCGTATAATGGTTCTTATAAGACGGCGAATAAGGTTCTTGTGTCGGCCTTTGTTGAGCGTTGGCATCTTGAAACAACATCGTTTCACATGCCTTTTTGTGAGGCGACTATAACTTTGGACGATGTTGAACAATTGTTGGAAATCCCTATAATTGGAAAGCCGATGGAGGAAGTGAAATGGGCAGAACTTGATCCGTTGGATGTCTGGATATCAAATCTTCTTGGAATGCCTGTCCAAATTGTGCAAGTAGAACTGACTCGTTGCTCAGGATATTCTCTGAGGACATCATGGATTATTAAAAATTTGTCGAAGTCTAAAAACAGACGTTGCAATGATTCATCCGAGCAAATCACGAGAGGTTTTTTGTTGGTACTGTTGGGATGCACTTTATTTCAAGACAGATCAGGGGATAAAGTGAAGGTAAAATATCTTTACTATTTACAAGATTTGAAGCAATTGGATAAATGGGCGTGGGGTGCGGGCACATTGGCCTATTTATATAGGATGCTTTGCAAAGCAGCACTTACGAGACCAAAGGTGTTTGTGGATATCTCACTTTGTTGGAGGTACATCTAAATTTTTACTATTTTTGTCTTCTACATTATAATTATGAAGAAAATCTCGTGAGAAATGTGCTATTTTCTTGTTTCAAGCATGGATATACGAACATTGTCCCAAACAACGGCCTTAGAAAAGGAGAGAGATCACCCGCGAGGATATCGGAACATAGAAATGGAATCCGTCATTCCACATGGCGGATGAAGCTGCAAATAAACAATTGAAGTATGTGAGGGGGGAGTTGGAAAATGTGACCAAGGAAGATGTAAGCTTTTTGTACGTACTTATAAACTGGAGTTTAAGTGAAAGGACACACTTATGACTTTTGTTTTCCTTATATTATTATTTGTAGTTTCTTTGAACCCCGTATCGCAAAAGGAGTGAGGATCCTCACGAGGTTGCTTGGTTTTGTGGATGTCTAGTGGTTGACAACATTAAAGAGCCGTATCATCCAAACAGAGTTGTGAGACAATTTGGCCGTGTTCAGGACAAGCCTGGATGTCCTATTCTTGCAAAGAGATCGTCTCGTATGAATGTCCGAGCTTACCTTGCAAAGTTTGATAATCGGAATAAAGATTTTGAGGAATATAATTACCATCTTATTCCCGAAAATTTGAGAGGCCCACGTGCGAAGAAGAATGGGCAATGCACGAAGGAATACGATGAATGGTACCAATCATCTACAATAATCAAACTTAATCATGAATTGCCTTCGTCGGTCTTTGCAAGGGGTGAATACGAACAAGTATGGATCTATACACTCGTAATATATTAAGGGGGTTCTATTTGGACCCCCCTATTTACTACTTACACCCACTTACTACTTGTACCACAAAATTTTACTTTTGGCACCATAAGATTATTTTGATTATTTTTATACTTCTCACACTACATAATTAATATAAAAAAAAACTACTACTTTCACCACAACTTATAAAAAATTCAAACTAGTCCTCCCAAAAATTTCACCCCCCTCATTTTTTCCATCCACCACCATCCACCACTTTCCTCCTTCCCCAGCCACCCCAACTCTCTCAGCCGCCCCTTCCCTCCTCCCCCACCTGCAAAATCATCTCCACCTTCACCGGCCGCCACTACCATTCCCACCCCCACCAAGAACCAACTGCCACTGTATTTACCCAGCCACCATCTGCCACTGCAAAATCATCTCCACCTTTAACCCTCTTCCTCCTTCGTCAAAGAAAAAAAAATCAAAAGATTGCAGAGCTAAGAATCCGTAAGAACATCAATGTAAATCCATCAATTCCTCAAACCCATTAAGCAATTCAACCTCCTCTCTATCCAATACCTACCAAAAGGCCTTTCTACCACCACCACATCCGCCGCCGTTGACAACCCAATTTCATCACCATCAATTACCAGCACCGCCATTGTCTTCTTGCAACCCAGCTTTTGCATCTCAACAATTAGCCAAAATCGTAGAAGGAACCGACAATCGGGGGCTCCTCCTTCCCGTCGGAAATTCGGACTCCTCTTTCCCATCGGAAAATCGCGGCTCTCCCCCCACCATAAGAAAATCTTAGCTCCTCTCCCATCGAAAATCACAACTCCAAGCTCCTGTAGCAGGCGATTCGCAACTTTTTTTTTTTTTTTTTGAAAAAGCACCGATTCAAGGGAGAAAGGGGGGGTGGGTTTAGCAGACAAATTTTTGTTTTTTGTTTTGAAAAAGGGCTGATTCAAGGGAGAAAGGGAGATGGGAGGATTTATGGCAGGAAGGGGCAGGAGGTGTTTATGGGTGGTGGAAGGGAAGAAGGAGATGGTGGTAGAGATGAATGGTGTTGGTGGAAGGGATGAAGGAGATGATGGCTGGTGGAGATGGTGGCTGGGGGTGGGGAGATAGATTTTAGGGATTGAAAATGGAAGAAGAGGGGGTAAATTAAAATGTCGTAAATTTAGGGACTAAAGTGTATTTTTTTATTTTTTTTATTTTTGTGTAGTGTAATAAGTAAAATGGGGGTGTGTAGAAGTAAAAAAAAAATCAAATAATGGGTGCAAGTAGTAAATAGGGGGGTCCAAATAGAACCCCCCCTATATTAATTTTCTGAATAATGCTTTAATCTTACTTATTTCACTTGCATAGGGTCGTTGGATGAGGAAAGCTATCGACTTGGGTGATGGATACTTGAGAAAGGGCTTGAAGGCAACAAAGAATGAGTTGTATCATGCATTGCAGGCTGTAGTGGACACACTCAAAGAAGGGGTTTGCATCGGAACTGCTGATATGGAGATTGGTGAGACTTCATCGGGTGTGACAAAGAAAAAGAAGTCTACAATTGTTGCGGATGCCGAGAAAAAAAAAAGAAAATCTAATATGGAGAAGGAAAAAGGAAAAAGGAAGCTCAATGGCGAAATACATACCGGGAAAAAGAAGAGCAAATCCGTCAGGAAGCCCGGTGGTATTAAAATATGCGAACCATTTGATGTTGGAAGAGACAAATCTAAGGATGATGCCAAAGGAGGAAAGGGGAAGGCAATTCTATTGGAAAAGGAAAACCGAAAGACAAGAAAAGAATGATTGTACTTCGATAACTACATATGTTTTATTTTATTTTGTGACAATTATCGTATGCTTTGACTATTATGTATTAAACATGGCTTTGATCGCTCGTATGGCTTTGACTATTATGGAAACCTCAAAAATTGTATTCTACGTGTTATAAGTGTTAGGCAAACAATGACACAAAGTTTCATGATTTTTAAAGGGATTTTAAGAGATGCGACCTTAAGACAGTCGAATTTAAAAAATTCGACCTCCTGGGTGTCGATCCTAGGAGATACGACTTTACGTGAAGTCGATTCTCCGAACAGAGTTGTTTTCGACCTCAAGAGGGTCGATTCTCCCTATTTTCGACCTCAAGGGGGTCATTTCTATTGGTTTTGACCTCAAGGGGGTCGGTTCTCCCTATTTTCCTTTTTTTAAAGCTCAAACATTTACTTAACTCATTTCAAATGCGCTTCCGTTTATAAACTAAGTTTCGAAACGATGACGAGCCGTATTTAAAGGTGAAAATAACGCATCCAAGAGAAAATACAAAAGTGAGTTTTGTTTACAAAATGAACTTCCACCAACAACATAGTTCAAAAGGATGGTGGAGCAAAAGTGAAATTGGCAAAATGAAAATAAAATAATTCCTAGATCCGATATCCATCAATCTTTGACGTCAACATGACCTGCGGAGCAACCATTAGGATATAACAATCTCTCTCCTTTGTCAACCCTTTCTCCAAACAGTTGTAGCCATGCAATGCTGAACTCTTCCGACACTTTAGGGGCTTCTTCCTTCCACAGATTGATCATAAGAGGTAGTGGACAATCATCATTCATCATAACACACGCGTAGTGATTATTCTTGAACAAAAGTGTGATATTCAAGGAATGAGGGGTTCTCGGCTTCTGTTTTGTTGGAAAACACATTACAGTGTCGCCCTTAGATTGAGGACAAAACAAAGTCACAACGGCGTTGTACTTTTCCGATATAACCCAGTTCATTGGTGTCGTCTTCATCCAAAATTTTTCGGAGCATCTTCCTTTGCCTTTAAAATCGATTCCCTTTAAAAGTTGAACGCTCAAGACTTTCATCCTAAACAATTTTTCATAGTGTTCCTCATTTCCTTTAAGCTCCAAAAACAAATCTCGCCTAATCTTAGGCCACTCATTCTCAGGCAAACCGATTGCCATAGCAACAGCTCAATATCCATAGTTACCATCACCTTTTACTTCAATGACACACTCGATGAATTCTTGAAGTGGATCGGGTATATCTATACTCCTCATGATAAAATTCTCCACTTTTGTGGAATCAACACTCTCATACCGTCCTCCACTTTATTGCTCGCCTTGCATGTTCTTGACGTTTTTCTTGTTTTATTTTCTTCTTTCACCTCATTTTTATTTTTTCATCCACGTGTTCATGCAATGAGAGCAATCTTGTTGTTGAACGCTCGTCATTTGCCATCCTACATTTATCTGTTCCCTTCGCCTTCGGCCTCCCTCAAGGATTTATCTTCACTTTTGGTTGACTAAGCATTGTTTTAGTGGATCAACCACTTCTACCAGTCGTTGGACCATCTCCATTTGTTGTGTATTGGTTGAACTGTTAAACACTTCAACGAAACAAGCAATATGTGGCATTAGATCAATGATATCATCTCTTGACAGCCCATCCAATGATAACATTTTCCAATGCTCATGAACATAATCCCGAGGTAGGGTTTCCCTAGTCTGTAAGATGCCGAAAATCTCGTGTGCACAAGGTATCCCGTGCGTTTTCCTAGTCACACACTCACAATCTGTTGAGTCCAAAGCAACTTTCTTCGACCTATCCACCTCTTCCTCGATCAACGTCAAAGCATCTAGTGACACAAACCCATGTAGATTGCGACACCATGTTTTCCCATCTAAGTTCAAAGGCCACTTTGTTCTTGATGTTTCAAATGACGCCATTATGTTTCGAAACTGTCGCACACACATGTTCGCCACCGATTTCCACCCGGTTGCCATGTCACAATTTGAAGTACGTAACCAATTCTTTAAAACTGCATGAGCCCCCTCAACCTTGCTAGTGTGAGTGTTCCCAAGATGGAACACTTTATTCATCCAAACATTCACGTATTGTTCTTTGTAATCGCCCAACCAATTTTCCTCCAGATAATTGAATACACTCACGCTTACGTTGGTCTTTATTTCAGCCACTCCAGCCAAGTAATCTTCTTCGGTGTCACTATATATAATTCTCTTCCACATTTTCTCAATCTCAGCGGATGCTTCTACACTTAATGACTGTCTAAGCTTCGCTTGCACTGCTTTCTCTACGTGCCACTGACACAAAAGATTTTTACATGTTGGAAATACTGTGCGGATGGCAGGCATTAAAGCTTGTTCTTGTCAGCAACAATCACTTTAACCGGAGTGTCAATGGTGATAAGTGCCTCGTGAAGCTTTCGTAAGGCCCATTCGTAACTCGAAGTTGTCTCATTTTCTAGAAAATCAAAACCAATTGAGAATGTCATGTTGGTAGAGGTGACCCAACAATCTGTAGAAAGGGAAACTTATACTTATTTGACTTGTAAGTACAATCGATCAGGTACACATGTGGAAAATTCTTCACCAATGAGAATGAGTCCTTTGGAACCCAAAACACATGTGTTACTATTTCTCCATCTTGTAAGTAACGAAAAACACTTCCTCTTCACGAGCCTTGTAAAAGACCTCTTGAATTACTGTCCGATTGTTTTTCTCTAATTTTTTCAACTTCACTCTTTGAATGTAGATTGTTTGCACAGAAGTTGCATTCTTTCCATTCCTATCCCTTAATGCCTTGAGTATATCTTTAGGGCATGCTCCGCTCTTCGTCAAACTCTTAACAAGGTCTATCTCGTCTTTTGACAAACGCCCCTTGAACGAATGTCCCAAATCTGATTTGTTCAAATCATGGTTGTGAAAACCATTTTTCACACTCACCCGCCACCCACCGACTGCCTTCTCACTCTTCAATAACAAAAGGAATGGACACTCACATTTTTTTGAGAAAGTATTCCGGGGCTTACCTTTCCCAACACCTCCATCCTTCTTCACATAGTCCTTGCGCATGTCGCCATCCCTTTCACAAGCGTATTTCACATAAGGACTTCGACCTTCTGAGTAGTCCGACTTCCACCTGATTAGTACAATCCCAATGTTGCTTTCAACTTCCTTCATCCATTCAATAGCTTCTGTGTCAGTGTTGAATACCTACACATGTCATTATTACCAACAATTAGCGATCGTGGGATTAAGTTTTCACATCTAACGTCACATCGGTGAATATATAATTACATGTTCAGTAATGAATGCATCACCGGTATAAATATTGAGAGGTGTATTTTCATCTTCTACCACTAACGCCATGTTTTGGTTCAACAATTCTAATGCGATCATTTCATCCTCACTAGGGAAGTTGTCATCACGACCATCATTTTGGCTAATGTTGTCGTCTACCTGTAATGTTAAAAGCTATCGTCAAATCATGAATAATACGGTGCAAAGTCGATTGTCACACGTAATAAACGCCATAATAAGGTGCACATACCTTGGACAATGTCCAAGTGTGAAACAATTTAGACATTCGACCTTGACAAGGTCAAACTAGCCACATACGACCCTGACAGTGTCGTATATATTCGTGACATTCGACCATATCAGGGTCGAATCTATGAAATCCGACATTGGTAAGGTTGTATCGATCTGGGCAAAATCTAGCTAAGAAAAGGCTAAACTTGGCTAGAAATCATTCACCAAACAAAAAATGAGAGTTCAATATCCTGATTTCATTTACATTATTGCATTTTGAAATGTTAATCTAAGTAAAAGAACATCAAATAGGTTATTGATTTCAAAAGTACCTTCTCATCATGGTGTTGGAAACCCTATTTTGTCCAAGATGTGATTTTGATTCCTTGCCATCATCCATTGAAAATTGTTATAGACCCTCCAAAGAAGCTTTTTTTTGGTTGTGCTATTGATTGATTTGGTGTAGATATGATTATGAGGAAAAACAATTTGGTAAGGATGATGAAAGTGATGATGATGAAACAAAGGTGTAGATGAAGAAGATGGAGAAGAAGAAGATTAGAAGATGAAAAAAAATTTGAAGATGATGTGGGTTTATGATGATGATGAAGATGAAAGATTTGTGAAGATGGTGATAATTTATGAAGATGAAAGGTTTGTGAAATGGGTTTAATGAAGAAGAAGGTGTTTATGGGGGAAAATTATGGGGTTTGTAGGTAGAGGTGTGTGATATAAGGTAGGTAAAAATAGGGGGACTAATTCGTAATAAAAATAAATTGGTGTGTAAATAGTTATAAAGTGTGGTGTAAAGGTAGAAATTGTGGTGTAAATAAAGAGTGAAATAAGTTTCAAAATCATTGTGGTGTAAAGGTAGAATTTTCATTTAAGGTATGGTGCAAACTATAAAGTGATGCAGCGGTAGGTTTGATGTGGTGCGAATAATAACTCCCATTATTTATTATAAAAGAAACTCCTCCCATAAATTCCCCTCACACACGCGGCTGCTTAGAAATAAAGATTGGTTTTAGCACTTTTGATCCCTCATCTTATATCTTTGTCTCTAAAATACCCATTATCTTTCTCAATGACACTTTTGGTCCTCTAACTTTGTGGTTTAGTTTCAATTTTAGGACCTCTAACTATTTAGCGGTGTAATCTAACGCTAGAACAAATTGATAAAACATTGATCCCACCGGACACTCCACATTGATTTCTTATCGCATCTCAACGACTTCAAGAACGGACAGTTATATCGACATACATTTTAAAGCTCTAAATAATTTTTTATCATTCGACATTTATCACTGAATGCATATGTTACAAAATAGAAACAGATCAACAAATGGCAAATGTGCCATGATTTTAATTTTGAGTTTGCAACAATTGGGCGATAAATATATAAATGAATCTCTTGCAAAACATTCACACCGTCAAAGGGATGTCGATTTAATTGATTCTGTTCTTGAAGTCGTTCAGATGTGATAAGAAATTAGACGTGGAGTGTCAGGTGTGATTCAACGTTTTATTAATTTGATCAACCGTTAGTTTAGATGGCTAAATGGATAGAGGTCCTAAAACTGAAACTAAAACACAAAGTTACGGGACGAAAAATGTCATTCGGAAAGATAAGGGGTATTTATAGACAAAGTTAAAAGATGAGGGGCCAAAATTGTTGAAACCCCAAAAAAGATATGTACACTCTGGAGAAAAGTTTGGGAAGAAGTTTGAGTTGGTTACACAGGTTGTGACTCAGCTGAGTCACATCTGGGGCATTTATGGAAATCCGGCAGATGTCATAATGGCGGTTAAGGTTAGGTTTCCAAGGATATAAACACCCAATGATGGTAATCAATATGGTGTATATCTTCCTGAATTTATGTGCATTATAAAATATCTCTTTTTCTGTCCGTGAAGTAGTCGGCACAACGCTGGAAACCACGTTAAACCAGTTGTGTTCTCTTTGTTTCTGTTTTCTGCAGTTGATTAGTTGCATTTACGTTAGATTGCTTCTATTTTTTTCTTGTTCTGGATTCCCATCTATTATAACAAACCGGTATCAGAGAGTTGATTCAGGGAATCTCCGTAATGTAGTTGAATAGATTTGATCGTCACCAAGGTCTTCGTTGATGCTAGGTTCTGGAATCAATGGTTTGTTCTTTAGCAAGAAAGATGTCTGCAATTAATGTAAGAACCGACAAATTTAAAGGGATGAACAACTTCAGTCTATGGTAAATCAAGATGCGGGCCTTTTTAAAGCAACAAGGATTGTGGGATCCTTTTTCTAATAAGGGGAACACCAGTTCCGATGAGATGGCCAGTCTGAAGGAGAATGCACATTCAACCATCATGTTGTGCATGTCAGATGATGTTATCACAGAGGTTGAAGAGGAAGACACTGCAGTTGGGCTTTGGTCGAAGCTTGAGAGCTTGTATATGACTAAGTCATTAACCAAGAAGCTATTGCTGAAGCAATGTCTGTTTAGTCTGAGGAAGAATGAAGGGACTCAGCTGAGAGATCATATTGATCATCTTAACACAATATTGCCGGACTTGATGAATATTGATGTTAAGATTGAGGATGAAGATGCAGTCTAATCTTGTTGGTGTCATTACCGGCTCATATGAGAACTTTGTGAAGTACTTCATTGTTGGGAAGGATACAATGGATTTGGAGGATGTGAGATCATCTCTCCATGCAAGGGAGATGAGACATAAGGCAGTAAGCATAGATAGCTAGGCAGCATGCACATCCCTCCATATTATGTTGCGGAATGCTACTGGATTGATAAAAAAGAACACACTTTATCATCATTGATTTAAGTGTAGGACTTTTGCTTGATATGAGTCCCGACACACATTTAATTGATAAAGTGTGTTCTTTTATCAACAAAAGGAAAATGAAAATGTTAGCTAGCCAAATGGATCCAGTAGCGTTTCGCAACATTACATTTTCATTTTTCATTTTGGCTCATTTGATTTGCTATATGGCAAATGCGGTTGGAACAATCTACGAGTCACAAGCACGATCACGTAATGTCATTAGACATATACTATGTTAAACTTGAAAAAAAAATCAAATGTTCACTTTGTTGATGAAGATTTAGATTTGTTCTTACCAAAACACCCTTCAAGTGATGACTTCTTAATGTTGTCCTGAATTGAGAATCCAAAGTTTGTGTGGATTCATTTGGAGATACCTCATCTGCTCCTCCTGCATAAATAACATCAAATTATTGAAACAATTGAAATTATTACAAAAAGAAAATAGTTGATTAATTACCGTCGATGCGTTGAACATGTTTGACTTCGACATCATCTTCACTATTGTCTTCTTCATCATCATTCTCCGAAGCATCAAAAGTCTTATTACAACAAGTTTAATCAAACATAACAATGTTGGAACTCAAATGACCAATGTTCTCAAACACGATAAAATCTCCCTTTTTCAATTCATGAGCCGACAAATAATTTTCCGACCCTTCTCTAAAAATGCGATTTCTTGAAGTTGACTTTCCACGACCCTTTGGAACTCTTCAAAACAGCCTTTTTTGAATTAGACTCGAGGTTGTTCAACGTCTTGTTGAATGCCGGAGGTAGTCTCTATGAATAAACAAACACATCATGTCACTCTGTTGTAATATGACCAGGAAATAATGTAACTTAACACTTAACTGCGACTTACCAAAGTTGTTTCGAAACCGGGCATAAGAACTCTAAAGAATCGATTAGGATCCATTCTCTCTTCCCCTGTAGATTGAATGTGCACTAGGAATTTAAACATATATCAAAACACAAAACTAGAAGAAACTCGCATAAAGAACATTATAACCATCTAGGATGCACGAATACTTCATCCTACAAGCGTATCCCGTACTTGATACGTACGGATACCGATACTCCGTTAGATACGTATTTGGGGCAAATTGTAATTTTCAAAAGTTGGATACTTTACCGATACACGTATCTTAATTACAAATACAAATATCCGAAAAACATGAAACTTTAAAAATGAGTTTGAATCTTAATATGTGTGTACGTACATATACATACACACACACACACACACACACACACACACATATATATATATATATATATATATATATATATATATATATATATATATATATATATATATATATATATATATATATATATATATATATATATATATATATATATACATATATGCAGGCGGATGCACTTATAATTTGCTTAGGGTGGCACTCACTTTCGGATCCGGAGAATAACACTATTATATGTATTATGTATTTTTTTCATTCCCATAAAATTTATATTCACCCCTAATAATCAGATAATTAAACATAAAACTTTTATCATGTAAATAAAAATACATAATTATTACCAAAGTGATACATTTTAAACAAAATAAGATTTTAAACAAAATATTAAACAATATATATATATATATATATAATTATACGTACATATATGCAGGGGCGGATGCACCCTATAATTTGCTTAGGGTGGCACTCGCCCCCCTCGGATCCGGAGAATAACACTATTATATGTATTATGTATTTTTTTCGCCCCCCATAAAATTTATATTCACCCCTAATAATCAGATAATTAAACATAAAACTTTTATCACGAATACTTCATCCTACAAGCGTATCCCGTACTTGATACGTACGGATAACGATACTCCGTTAGATACGTATTTGGGGCAAATTGTAATTTTCAAAAGTTGGATACTTTACCGATACACGTATCTTAATTACAAATACAAATATCCAAAAACATGAAACTTTAAAAATGAGTTTGAATCTTAATATATGTGTACGTACATATACATACACACACACACACACATATATATATATATATATATATATATATATATATATATATATATATATATATATATATATATATATATAATTATACGTACATATATGCAGGGGCGGATGCACCTATAATTTGCTTAGGGTGGCACTCATTTCTGATCCTATAATAACACTATTATATGTATTATGTATTTTTTTCGCCCCCCATAAAATTTATATTCACCCCTAATAATCAGATAATTAAACATAAAACTTTTATCATGTAAATAAAAATACATAATTATTACCAAAGTGATACATTTTAAACAAAATAATAATAAGATTTGAAGTGTTGGTTTCCCTAAAAATCATTATTTGTAGTGTTTGAAGTCCTTATTGATAGTAGTATAAGGGTTATTAAGTTCAGATTATGTGATATATATATAGTATTTTTTTTCCATTATATAACGTATAATATATAGTCGGGTTTTTTAATATACATTAGTTTTTTTTGTCTTGCGGATCTAAAGGACCAAAAAACACTACTATACATTTTTTCGATTGTAAAAAATCTTTAGAATTATTGTCCCATCTCCCCCAGGATCCTGCGTCCGTCCCTGCATTTATGTAGATATATACGTATAAATATACACTTATATATATATATATATATATATATATATATATATATATATATATATAGACAAAAACATTTGTATAACTGTAAACGCTTTTATGGAATCAATTTGTCAACTCATATGTCGCGTAAGTCATTTTACATGCATAGTGCAAGCACGTAAGTCATTGGTCAATGTCACGTAGTATAAAATACGTATTTTCCCAAGTTAGTCCCAAAACTTCAATTCTTGATCGAGATGAAACCACCATAAGTAAACAAAGTCAGCCAATAAGTAAAACGATTGAAACTTCACAGTTGACAAATTCTTTAGGAAGCCCATGTGATCTTGTGCAAACCCCCCAAAATTTTACAAGCTCGAGGAGATCCGGCATTGGTGGGATGTAGTAATGCAACCATTAAAGCTATTAGTCTTTGAGCATCCCAATTGATTAATTAGTAGTAGTATAACAGTTCTTGAAGCAACCTGCAAACACTTTTTTTTTTTTTTTCCACAACTTTTTCTGCTTTATTATCATGGGCTTCAGGCACCCTAATCGCAGGTTTCATTCACGTCCCAATTCGTTTATTGAAAAGATTTCCACCATTTCAACTATTCTTGTTGCAATAGTTGTCTTTACAACATGCTATGCATATTTCTTTGCTCCAGTTATGGAATTTCCCAAACCATTTTCATGGGCTCGAGATGTACATTTTCATGGTGATCTAAGAGATGCCAAGTTTCCATGGAACAAACTTTGTTTTGGACCAGCATCTGATAAACTAAAGCTTGCAGTTTTCTCCAAAACATGGCCGATTGGTGCTGGCCCTGGTGGCATGGAGCGTCATGCCGCGACTCTTTTCAGTGCTCTGGCTGCAAAAGGTCATGAAATTCATGTTTTCACCGCGCCGTCTGACCGGAAGCCTCACAAGGACATACTTGACAGTGATCTTCGTATACATTTCGCTGCCAATGATCATGGTAAGGTAAATCTGTCTCTAGCTTTCGATATTTTCAATGAAGAAGACGCTATAGGACGACCGTTTGATTACGTTCATTCAGAGAGTGTTTCGCTTCCTTATTGGCGTGCGAAAAACGTGCCTAACGTCGCAGTTACTTGGCATGGAATATGGTATGAAATCATGCATTCAAAGCTTTTTCAAGAACTTCTTGTGAACCCTAATGAGCTAGAATTACCCGGGCCAATGACCGAACTTCAAGAAGCAATGCCAAGGCTGTTAGATGAGATTAAGTTCTTTAAAAGCTATACACAGCATATTTGCATCAGTGACAGTGCTGGTGAGGTGTTGGTGAACATTTATCAGCTACCTCAGAGGAATGTGCACATTATTCTTAACGGTGTCGATGAAACGAAATTTACATATGATCCAACTGCCGGTGTGATCTTCCGTGAAAAGTACGGAATTCCCTACACCAATGGGAGCCAGCTGGTGATGGGGGTTGCGGGGCGTCTAGTTCTGGACAAGGGGCATCCTCTTCTATATGAAGCATTCGCAATGATAATTAAAAAACATCCTAGTGTTTATCTTCTTGTAGCAGGATCAGGACCTTGGGGAAGAAGATATGCAGAATTAGGGCAAAATGTGAAGATACTAGGTGCATTAGAAGCATCAGAATTGTCTAAATTTTACAATGCTTTGGATGTGTTTGTGAATCCTACAATGAGGCCTCAAGGGCTTGATCTAACACTAATGGAGGCAATGCATTGTGGAAAGACAGTTTTGACCCCAAACTATCCCAGTATTACAAGGACAATTGTTCTTAATGAAGATTTTGGATACACATTTTCACCAAATGTGAAGTCCCTTGTGGAAGCATTGGAGGTAGTCATAAGAGATGGTCCATCAGTGTTGCAGAAAAAAGGCATGCTTTGCAAGACTTATGCAAACACAATGTTTAGAGCCTCTGAAATGGCTTCAGCTTATGAAAGATTCTTCCTTTGCATGAAGAATCCTCGATATTGTCACTACCCCTTACCCACTGATTGCTAGAAAATGTCATAAGCCTTTCCAAACACGTTATATATGAAAATTAACATTTATCAGTAATTGTTAAATTCCAGGATCTTAGGAAGCCTTTTATTAATGTCTTTTATTATTGTTTATTAGTTTTTTTATTAGTGTTTTATTATCTTAATTTAGTCCTAATAACTATATAAATTAGTGGCTAAATTAAGACCTTTTTCTGCTGCTTTTAGAGACAGGAACACTGTCCAACTAACCGTAGGAACAGTGTTTCCTGCTTTTTCCTTTATAGATGTTGGCATCCTCTCTATAAATTGGAGTGTGATTGTCTGGTTTGTTTGGCTAGAGTACTTGGATGATAATCTTAGACAATATTGATCCTTAGATGAATTAATATTCTTCTTAATAGACCACAATATTTCTTTGAGATTGAAAGACATAATGGAGTATTGTCTTTGTGATCGGGTTGTGGCTTATTGATTGCTTAGTGTTGTAATATCTTGTAACACCATTGATATATGAATAAAAGAATCCTACTAAAGGGTGATTTAAAATTCCAAACCTCACAATTTGGTACAAGATTGACTACAAGTTTGGTTTTCCACACCTTCTTGTTGGAACATATCCACAACTTTGTGTTCACTACTTCCGCAATCGTTATACTACTTTGTCTGAATTCTTTGAATGTTCTTATCTTGAAACATTGTATGATCCAAGCATTTCCAAGCTCTTTTACTTCAAATATTCACCAGAACTTGACCACATACTCTACAATTTGACCAGTCTGTCTTACATTGCTAATATAACCTAATCAATTTGATTCAAGTCATTCTAGACTTGAATTGAGTTCGAAATGATCTAACAAGTGTTCCATTATCATCTCATCCTCATTTGAACCATTTAATCTTGTTCCAACCACATACATTGAGGATTCGAACAATTTCACTACAATATTGTGAAAAATCTTTTAAACTTAAAGTGATTGGAATAAGAACCATTCATCCCATCTAGTTCATATTTGAACCTCATTGATCATATCAATTAGTATTAGAGCACTGGTTACTTGTGCAAATATTTTTTTGATACATCCTCTGATATGAAACAATGACTTCAATGACTTTTACAAAGTCTGAAAAGGGCATGTCAAGTATGAGGCCACCATATTAGCCTAGTGTGCAATATGCTAACTAGAGAGGGTTATGATATTACACATGGAATATCTTGATACCGACCTGCGGTATGTCAATGAGGATGAACCATTTATTCCAATGAAAACCAAGATCACTACTGGTAAATTTGTCCGTTGAGGCAAGTAAGAAAACAAGGTGATCTGATACCTCACATCTGACACTTGGTTGTGCACCTGTTATGTCTTTTTGAATGTGGATTCAAGTCAAGGTGGATATTTGTAAGGGATGCCCTGATCGTATTCTGCCCATGGATGTAGTCAACACAATGATCATGTGTAAGTCAGCGATACAAGCAAGAAGACTAGGCCAATCGCAATATAGAGAAGCTAGCAAGGTTAATCCCACTGAGACTGGATAACAATTCAAATATAACCAATCAAATCCAAAGTCAAGACAAGGTTGTGGTCTCGGACCATATTATACGCATGTAAGTAAATTAAAGGTTATGTAGAAGAGTACAATTCAAATCAACAACCAACCAATAATCAACAAGGCATCAACCAAACTATTCAAAATTAACCTTCCATTGTTGTATCTGATTCGTTAATCTTATTTCGTCGTAGCTGATGTATAACATTTATATGATAAAAATTACGATGTTTTATATACATTATCGACTCTTTTTATATAAAATATAAGTAATTATAACAGATAATCTTATAAAATATTAATAGTTATGAATAAATCTAAATATTATAAAAATCTAGTAAAAATGATAAAAAGTTATAAATTTTGTACCGGGTTAATAACCGGTGTAATAAATGTCGATTCACGTGGGTATTTTTGGTATTTTACAGACCTTAGGTAAACCAAGACCCCGAGTGACGACACTTTTTGGAGTAAAATCATATCTTTTGAAGGAATAAAGGAAGTGCCACGAGATTTAAAGTTCAAGTGGATCAATGGTTCGTGACACCGTATCAAGTTATATTTTCGACGAACAAATGGCCCAGCAAAAAGGCATTTTCTGAAAAAGAATTCTTCATGGAAGTTATAGATCTCCTCAAGAGCTTTCCAACGCATCTTGAATTATGTCATTTGGAGATCCAGAGCTCAAGTTATGATTTTATCAAGTTTCGGATTAAGATTGGAAAAAATCTATCCGGATCGATCCGGATTTACCTCGGATCGATCCGAGGAAACATCATGATTAACCAGCATGTGGCCTGCAGACAATATCCTGGATAATATTTTTATTCCCGGATCGATCCGGCCCTTTCTCGGATCGATCCGGCTTGGGAAAATATGCCTATAAATAGAGCAGCTTGCAGGCACATAAAGGGGGTACCAAATATATTTTCTTCACCTCTCTTTAGTAGTAGTAGTAGTATGTATATATATAGGCCTTATGCCATAAATAAAGTAGTATCGTTATAATGCTCGAGAAATTATCGAAATATCAATGTTGTTGAAGTTGTTGTAGCATCCGGAAAAATACGAATTTCGATTCAATCGTTGTAATCGGGTAAAATTTCTAAAGTATTTATGTTTGTTTTGTCTGCTTTCTATTTTCATATAATGTTAGTAGGCTAAATCTAATAACTAGCCAAAGTTATGTAATCGTTTTATTTCGATCTTTTCGGTAAAGGAATGTTGTCTAAGTAAAATTGAATAAAATTGAGTTAATTGAATCTTTTTCTATTGATAAAGTTTGACTTGAAAGAATTCATAATCTAATTATGAATTAACACCTCGTAATTAAGTTATGAACTCGTTAATAGAAAAAGCGGAGGGTAAAATTGGCGAGTGAAAACGTGACAACGGAACCCGCTTCTACCCGGGCGATTTGTTCTAAAAGATGAATCTTATTAAAATTTGTACTCAAGATCGTACTAATGTTAAATTCATCAGCTTTAATTGAAACTTAAACCGGAAAGTTGAATCGGCCGGCCTTGACAACCGGAGCCTTTAAATAAAATTGACCGCTTGACGAACGGAATGACTCCTTTTATTCGAGAGGTAGAATCGTACTCGGGACTGCTTCGAAAAAACCGTAATGGGCTTGTGGACTTTGGGTGATGACAATGGACATATGACAATTTCACACGCTAATGTGAGGAGGAATTGTTAACCTTAGGAGTGCACCGTTTCATTTACTCAATTGAACCTAAAAGATCGAGCACATTCCATTCACTGAAAAGATCGTATAAATCAATTATATAAACTTTGGCTAGTTCTCTAATTATATATCTGGTATCTATATATTTATATCTATATATATATTTTGCAACTTATGCATATCTATATATATTTATATATCTATATATATTATATTAGAATAAATTTTAAATTACGTATTTATTTTATGTTGACTAGAATAGTAGTGATCTCGTGTTATAAAATTGCGGTTTAGATCGAGTTAATAATGACTCTTTGGTGTTTAACCACACTTAGAAGAATTACAAAGTTCCCGAGGATACGATACTCGACTCACCATACTAGCACTACTGATTTGACCCGATACATTGTCGGTTAAGGACTGTATTAGCACTAGAAAAGGCCACGTCGACTTTACGGCGCCGTTGCCGAGGAACGACGCTAACTTCTTTTTGTGTCTATGGTTACTACTTGTATTAGCTCAAAATTCTAGAGAATAAGTCAACACTTTTCTTATCTCAATTCTATTTTTATTTTAAATTAAATACTTACCTTATAGGTAAGTCACCATTTTTTTACTACTATCAATTTAGTGTTATTTTCTATTTTAGTTAGTTGATGACCGTAAGTGGTAAGGCCCCACTCACTCCTTATAAGCTGACATAAACACTTACGAAGGCGCTAAGTTAGTAGAGAGAAAACGTGGTCATACTAGTCGGGAAATCCTGACGAATCATCTTCAAACAAAATACGAGAATGGTCAAATCGGTGATGAAACACCTGAACAAGGGCTGGAACATGCTCTAGGGCATGGACAAAACCCTTTTAACCTTAATAATCAAAATAATAATAATAATAGAAATAATCAAAATCGGAACCAGAATAATCGTAACAACCCAGTAAACCCAAGGCCTATCTGTGACCAAACCATAAGAAGAAATCAGACTAATAATCCCATACTTTTACCTAATGAAGGAGCGAATAATTTAGAGATTAAATCTCATCTTTTGGTTTAATTGACGCAAGAGCCCAATTCTAGAGAGAAGATGATGAAGATCCGCATCATCATCTCTATCTTTTGAAGAACTATGCAATACACCAAAAGTCAAGGTGCTCACAAGGAATTAACAAGGATGACTATGTTTCCTTTTTTCTCTAAAAGGACGAGCCCGAGATTGGTTTATGTCTCTTCCACATCATTCACTTACTAGTTGGGAGGAGATTCAAACTGAATTTACAAACAATACTTCACTCTGGGCGGAATTTGGAATTAAAAGTCGAGGTTGCTAATTTTAGACAATGATCTCAAGAAACGCTCGAATGCGTGGGAAAGATTTAAAAATTGTTAAGAGCTTGTCCCGACCATGGTTATTCCTTAGATATGCAAATTCAACTCTTACGTCAGTAAATTAAGAAAAGATTCACGTCTTTGATGTAGATCATGCATATGGTGGTTCGTTAATGATGAGTGAAGCTCAAACGATTTACGATGCTATGAAAAGATTTCCAAAATAACGAGAATGTGGGAAACCGGTTCTAGCACCGAAAAGTAGCTTTTGCAGAGAATGTACGCCTATCACGGAAGTTCTAGCACATTTAGAAAATTTGAGTAGGAAATTTGATGGTTTACAATGAATAAGAACGAAAGTTCGTAAAATAGTACACCAACCGAATACTCGAATCGGGATAATATGCCATCGAGGATTGAAGAACCAACAGGATACTCAAGAGAGAGGTGAGTTTTCTTCAAAGACATAGAATTTAAACAATGCTTACTCAAACTCGTTTAATGCTATTAGAAGAGATCACCCTACTTATCGATGGTCCGAAAACCCTAGTAAGCAAGGACAACCGCCGTATCCAAGTCCCATATAGGAACATGAATAATAATCAAGTTTATCAAGAAAACACGTCTAATCGAATTTACAATCATTACCTAGATCCTATCCTCAACATACCACTCAAAGTATACCAAGAACTCAAAGTTCAACTCACTGCTGAAGGAGTTGAAAAATGGGAAAAACTAATGGAAAATATGATGGGTGTAGTATCTACTCAAGCTAAAAATATAAAAGCGATGGTGACTTCTATTGAGTACAGTCCTTAAGGACATGAGTTCAATGAAAACATCTATGAGTGGACATGATACCAGGATGAGAACGATAGAAGCCTCATTAAGGAATATGGAAGATCATTTGAGTAGGGAAGGTGAACGTAATAACAAAGAGACCCCCAGAGGATTACCAAGTAACACCTGAAAGAAACCCAAGAGAGGTAAATGTTGTAGTTACGAGAAGTAGGAAGCTCGATGGAAGTAATGGAGTTGAAAACTTTGGGAATAATGAAGTAGAAGATGACTTAGATGGTAAGAATGATAAAACTAAAGATGAACTTGAATTTACTGAGATGAGGAAGAAGAAATTATAGAAAATTTCTTGAAAAGAAATAAAAGTTCGAACCTGAAAGTGAAAGGAAAATTGGGTAAAAGTCCCTAAGATTCTGAAAGATCCCATGGATAAAGATTTAAGGACTTTATTTAAGGAACATGTTAGAATGGAAGATAATGAAAACAAGGATGAAAAACAGGAAGAAATGAAGGAATCAAGTAGAGATTGATTCAGGGGAACAATTTAAAAGAAAGAATTCAAGAACACAAACATGGCGATGAATAATACTCAAAGGTTTAAGGAAAAGGAAAAGAGAAACGACAAAGGAGCCAAAGGTCATAGATCTAGAATCTTTACCTTACCCTCCTAAAGATCAAATCAAAAGGCAAAAGCGATAAGAAGTATGCTCGTTTCCTTGACACTTTTCGTCATATTCAAGTTAATATCCTCATTATCGAAGCTCGATTAATATACTCGCCTATGGAAAATTTACTGAAAGAAATTACATCAAACAAGAAAAATTAGAGGAATATGAGAATATATGCCTAAATGAAGAATGTTCCATGAATTACGCAACATAAGTTACCACCTAAATCGAAAGATCTGGTAGTTTTACCATTCCGTGTGAAATTGGAGGATTTACTGTTTAAGAAGGTCTTATGTGATCTAGAGCAAGTATAAATCTAATGTCTTATGAGGATTATAAAAGCTAGGCATAGGAAAGCTTACTACGATCGAAATGACTCGCAAATGGCGAGATAGATCGATTAAGTACCCTAAAGGAATTATAAAGGACATATTGGTTAAAGTAGACAAATTCTATTTTCCATTAGACTTTGTAGTTATGGAAATGGAAGATGGTTATTCAAAGCACCTCTTATTCTAGGTCGTCCATTTCTAGCTACAGGAAGAACTTTAATCGATGTTCGAAAGGAGAATTAATCTTAAGAGTCAATGAAGATGAAGTTACTTTCAATATTTTCAAAGCTATGAATCATGCATCATCAGAATCATGTTCTTTTATAGAAGATATTCATTCTGTCTATGATAATCAGTTACCAACTTTTGAAGACAGATTAGAAGAATGCTTAACTCTGTCTATCTATAAAGAAGATGAGGAAGACATTGAAATGAAAGAGATAATTCTTTCTTTAGATACGAAAAGTTTTACCTTTAAACCACCATGGCATAAGTACTTGGAATTAGAACTAGAAGGACCGGTTCTTAAATCGTCAATAGAAGATCCGCCAAAGAATCTGAATTGAAACCGTTACCTTTAAATCAAAAATATGCTTTTCTAGAAACGATAATCTATTACCGATTATTATTTCATCGATTTTAAGCGAGCAACAAGAAGATCAATTACTTAGAATGTTGAAAAAGCATAAGAAAGCTTTTGGATGGACGATTCTTGATATTCGAGGTATTAGCCTGAGATTTGCGTTCATAAGATAATTACGAAGGAAGATGCTAAGCCTTGTATTCAACCCCAACGCCGCCTCAACCCAAATTTGCGGTTAATTGTTAAGAAAGAGGTCATTAAGCTATTAGAGATGGGAATAATTTTCCCATATCGATAGTGAATGGGTTAGTCCAACTCAAGTTGTACCAAAGAAAGGAGGTTTCACGGTGAAAGAGAATGATAGGAATGAATGGATTCCAACAAGAGAAATTACAGTTATCGAATGTGCATTGATTTTAGAAATCGAATGATCATACTAAGAAAGATCATCATCCACTTCCATTCATAGTTCAAATGTTGGAGCGGTTAAGTGGTCATAAATATTCTTGTTTCTTAGATGGTTATTCAGTTATTTACTGATTTTCATTGCAAAGCAGGAGATAGGAAAAGACTACTTTCACTTGTCCTTATGGAACTTTATGTATAAAAGAATGCCGTTTGGTTTATGTAATGCTCCCGCTCGTTTCAAAGATGCATGATGGCTATATTTTCCGATATGGTTGAGAAATTCTTAGAAATTTTTATGGACGACTTTAGTGTTTACGGAGATTCTTTTGGTAAATGTTTATCGCACTTAGAAAGAGTGTTACAACGTATTTGTGAGGATACCAATTTAGTTTTAAATTGGGAAAAATGTCATTTAATGGTATCGGAAGGAATTGTCCTAGGCCATAGAATCTACGAAATAGGAATTGAAGTTGATAAAGCTAAGGTTGAAGTAATTGAAAAATTACCACCACCGATTAATCTAAGGACTCTAAGAGGATTTCTTGGACATGCAGGATTTTATAGGAGATTTATTGCCGATTTTTCAAAGATAGCAAAGCCTCTAAGTCATTTGCTTGAAAAGGAAGTACCTTTTAACTTCGATAGTAAATGTAAGGAAGCTTTTCAGACCTTAAAAGCGAGATTGACTCTCGCACTGCTAGTGCTAGTAGCAACAGATTGGAATTTGCCATTTGAGATTATGTGTGATGCCGTTGATTTAGCCAGAGGAGCGCTTTTAGGACAAAGATATAACAAAATTCTCAAAGCTATTTACTATGCATCTCATACGTTAAATGCAAACTCAACCGAACTATACAACTACTGAGAAAAAGAAGCTGTTGGCTGTAATTTTTGCCTTAGATAAGTTTAGATCATATATTGTTGGTTCTAAGGTAATAATTTATACGCACCATTCAGCTTTTGAAGTATTTATGAGAGTAAGAAAGATGCGAAACCACGTCTTCTTAGATGGATTCTCTTACTTCAGGAGTTTGATATTGAAATTAAAGATAAAAAGGAAGTGAGAATGTAGTAGCGAGATCATTTAAGTAGAATGGAAAATGATGTTGAAAAGGAATAGAAATTAAAGATTCATTTCCGATGAACAACTTTTTAGAATAGATACTCCTTCCGACCATGCAGCTTATTAAAGAATAGAATTCCTTCTAAGGAAATGTCACCCTGGTTTGGAGATATCATTAATTACTTAACTTTGTGATTATATTCCGTCTCATTGGACTTGGCAAAGTGAAGAAGAAATTCTTTTATGACTTAAAATTCTATTATTGGGAGGAACCAGACCTTTTCCGTAAATGTTCGGATGGGATAATCGAAAGTGTGTGCGATAATGAAATTTTAAGTATTTTATCATTTTGTCATGATCGTGAGGCGGAGGTCATCATGGAGGTTGGAAAACTGCTTTTAAAGTTTTACAATGTGGTTTTATTGGCCTCGCTATATAGAGATGCTTATAAGTATGTCAAATCTTGTGAATCTTGTCAAAAATGGGAAATGTATCTAAAAACATGAAATGCCTATGCAACCTATTTTAGAATGTGAGTTATTTGATGTTTGGGGTATAGATTTCATGGGACCATTCCTATATCTTTTGGAAAAGATTTATTCTAGTAATGGTAGATTATGTTTGAAATGGGTAGAAAATTGAAGCTCTTCCCACTAATGATACCAAAGTTGTCATACGATTCCTTAAAAGAACATATTCACTAGATATGGCATTCCAAGGCTATCATTAGTGATAGAGGTTCACACTTTTGTAATAGACCATTTACCAAGATAATTGAAAAATATGGTGTAACGCATAAGTTAGGAACGCCCTATCATCCATAAAACCAAAGTGGTCGGAGTAGAGGTGTCTAATAGAGAAATCAAAAGAATCGTAGAAAAAAGCAGTTGATTCAAATCGTAAAAAGCGGCGCTTAAACTAGACGATGCATTATGGGCGTATAGAAACGACTTTTAAAACACCAATTGGTTGTTCTCCTATAAGATAGTTTTTGGTAAGTCCCGTCATCTCCCAGGTTGAGTTAGAACACCGAGCCTTCTGGGCTATTAAATTTTGAATTTCGATCCTAAGGTCAGCCGGTGATCATAGATTGCTTCAATTGATGAGAACTAGAAGAATTCCGTCTCGATTCTTATGAAAACGCTCGAATCTACAAGGAACGACGAAATCTTTTCACGATAAGAGAATCTATAGTCGTGAGTTCCATGTGGGTGATCGAGTACTCTTGTACAATTCACGTTTAAAGTTATTTCCAGAAAGCTTAAATCAAGATGGACGAGTCCATTTAAAGTAACAAGGGTTTACAAATGGAGTCGTTGAACTAATCGATGGAAATACAACTTTTATAGCCAATGGCCATAGAGTAAAGTTATTTGTGGAAGGAGAAGGAACCGCATCGAAAGAAGAAATAATGCTACTAATCGATCCTCCGACAAAGTAAAAGCAGAGAAATCAAGAAACCGAAAGCAGAGGAATTAAACTCAACCGAATACCGGTGCTATCTATCTTTACTCTACTTTTTTATGCGTTTTTATTTATGTTTAAATTAGTTTCGTCTTTTACCGGATAGACGTAAAAGAACTGGATGCCTTTTTTAGATAGAATAGGAATTTTTATATTGCTTTTGAAATTAGGCTTGGATAAAGATGTCGCGTTTAAAATAGAAGCTTCAGTTTTTGAGAAAAACAAGCAATTGTTGAGAGAGATCAGATTGAGAGAAGTATGTAATGGAAAATCGAGAAGTTCGATAAAGAGAAGGGCAAAGTTTTTAAGAAGGTGTAGAAGCTGTGGAAAAAGTGAGCATGAAGGGAAATGTAGGGAAAGCACAACCAAATCCCAGGATGAGTGTTTGAATGTTGTTAAGAAGGGAACGATTAGGTGGTTATCCGAAAATCCCGATGGAGATCAAAGAGAAAATTCGAACGCCTCATTTCTTAAGATTAGGTTAATGGATCGTTATTATAGAAATCTTGAAGATTTAAGAATGGTGGGAGTAGAATTAGATTAAGTTTTTGTTTATTTTAATTTTAAGACTTCAAAAATTTTTATGATAAAACTTATTTTTATCATATATATGATTTATATGATATAATTGAGGATTATCATACCAAAAATATTTTTTTAGTTTTTAAAAAAAAAATAAAAATAAAAATAAAAATAGGAAGAAAACTTGTCCCCTAGAAAAAACTAGGCATTTTTCAAGCAAAATCAACTCTGTCCGTGAACAGTAATGTTCCGGATCGATCCGGATTTTCACCGGATCGATCCGATGTGAGTATACCGACCTGACAGCATTACTAGTTCAGAGGCCGGATCGATCCGGCCCTTTCTCGGATCGATCCGGCAAATACAAAAACGCGCAGAAAAGAGATCTTTTCTACTTTTGCTTGATAGATATATTTCTATAAAAGGAAAGAGCAACAGCCATAAACTTTGCTCATTCTTCCCTTCCTTCTATTTTTAGTCTCTGTATCAGAAATGTCTAACCGATCCTCTCCCTCGGTTAATAGTTATGAACCACGTACGCCTGATGGTGTGGTTCCCGAAGGGCATGCCTCTTGCTTTCATAATAACGTCCCGAGACATCTAAATTTCGTCCGTTCTCCTATTCGATGGAGAAAAGCTTAAACACCTGAAAAAATTGATCGGTGGGGCGTAATCTAATCCGAGGTTGCGGGTGGAAAAAGTTGATAAGGACTCCCGAGTCGAATAAACATTTCGATTGTTAGAGATTTCTTTGCGTCTCTCACTCGAGATAACGACATTAGCCTCGTCTCAACTTATTACAATTAGGGGGAATCGTTATTTCATTTTCACCACTCATCATAAATCAAATCTATCAAATCCCACCATGTACTTTTGATCGAAACCCACACTTGAGAGTTTCTTTGGGAACTTGGGGATGCGTATAATGTTGTAAATCGTCTTCGCGAAGCCTTTCGATTCAGTATTTCCGTTGTTTGATCATAACTATGATTCTTCAACTCGGCCTTACCCCTCGTTTAAGCGGCGTGGAAACGCTTTCATTAATTCTCGGATCTATCCAACTAGAGATTTTTATGGGGTTACGGATGATGAAATCTTTGCTTTGTTGTATGCATTAACGTGCAGGAGCATACATTGATTGGGAGTTTTGATTTTTAAGACGCAATTAATTTTGCAAGAGAAAGACGTAATAGGGAAGACCGCTACCATTTGCCTGGGTTATCTCTCACCTTTGTATCCAACTGAATCACGTGCCTGAGTTTGCTACTGACGAGATTTTTCCATCTCGTGATTCTCAGTTAGGATTACTTCCGGTGGATACTCCCGGATGTTCATCTACGGTTTGATAATCAGTTAGAAGTTATGTTGTTAAGTTGATAGTTGTTTAAATTAGTTGTTTAATCGTTTTTGTTGTTTGTTACTTTTATTTATAGTTTGTAATAGTGTTTAATATATATGTCATTTTCTTTAATCAAAATAATATATGGTTGCTAAAAATAATAAATAATAATCAAAATCATATAAAATTTTAATTTTATTTGCAAACTACTTTTTATTTACTCAATCAACATCGGAACGATGTCATTTTAAGTAAGTGGGGAGTGGAAGTAAGTTAGTAAATAAAAATTAAAATTTTTATATAAATTTATACTTAATTGCTCAATACTTAGTTTAATTTTTCTTGGAACAAAATAATTAGATAATATATAATTAGTATGAATAAAAACAATATAAATTGGTAAGAATAGATTTTAATTAAGTAAAGTAAATTAGATATATTATAAGTATATTATATATGTCAATTTTAGATTTTATAAGATTTTAAGTATATGTAACTATACATAAATATTATCAAGTAAATTTCATATGAAATTTAATATTGAAATACTTATATTTATAATGAATTTTTTTAGAATAATTTTCTTTGTAAAACGAAATATGAATATGGAATCGGATTAGAATGATGAGATTTTTGACACCACAAAATTACCTCAACCTTGATTAGAGTGATCAAGACCTCACTCAAAATAGCCATTTTTTTGATCATAACCGACCACTTGGCTTATTTTGGTCTACATTTCCTAAAAATCCTAACGAGTTTGTACGTCTTTATGAAAGGAGATGATAGCACGAAGCTAAGGATGGTGTATCTTGAGGTGAAAAAAAAAAAAAAAAAAAAAAAAAAAAAAAAGAAAAGAAAAGAAGATTTATATAAGAACGAAGCACCATATTTACAGAGAATTAATCGAATACAGGTATCTTCCTTATCTTTGATCGATGAATATCGGTAGTAGCTTCCAATGATTTGAGTGCATTGGGTGTTATCTAAAACGTCCTATATCACTACATGAGGTATAAAGCTCCCGATAAAAATTCGAATCATAAGATCTCAAGAATGATTACTAGTTTAAGGAAACCAGACTCGTAATTTTAGATCGAAAGAGTATTACTCCGATCAATCTTGATGAAGCAATGCTTGTAAATTTGATTTTCTACACACACTCACGCTTTTAGTTCTTAATATTGAAAAAAGAAGAGAGAAAATCTGAAAAATAGTTGGAATAAGAGGATGTTATTAATCGAGATTGTTTTTGATCAAACGTGAAGGTGTAAGTAAATTTCGACTTGCCTCTTTCTTTTTTTGATTTCCTTTTCTATCTTTTCGATTAACCAATGTCCCATCCTAAAGAGTATAAGCCGCTTTGTCAATTACTTGACTTAGTCTTTGATTCCAAATATTTCATACAAGTTGAGATAGGAAAATAATTCTAGAATTTTAATTATATTTATTGAGTAGATTTTGTGAAATTTCATTTGAATAATAGTTGATAAATAATTTATCAAAGTTATCTACACTTTTTATCTTATTAATTTCTAAGAAAGATATAATTAATATGTTTATAATATTGAAATGATATTTTACTAATTTAAATTTTTATCTACCACTTATATTATTTTTATCGTAATTTTTATATATTACATTATTTTGCTCGAGACGATCAAAGAGCTAAGTGGGGAGTAGTTGATGTATAACATTTATATGATAAAAATTACGATGTTTTATATACATTATCGACTCTTTTTATATAAAATATAAGTAATTATAACGAGATAATCTTATAAAATATTAATAGTTATGAATAAATCTAAATATTATAAAAATCTAGTAAAAATGATAAAAGTTATAAATTTTGTACCGGGTTAATAACCGAGTGTCGTGTCGATTCACGTGGGTATTTTTGGTATTTCTGAGACCTTAGGTAAACCAAGACCCCGAAGTGACGACACTTTTTGGAGTAAAATCATATCTTTTGAAGGAATAAAGGAAGTGCCACGAGATTTAAAGTTCAAGTGGATCAATGGTTCGTGACCGTATCAAGTTATATTTTCGACGAACAAATGGCCCAGCAAAAAGGCATTTTCTGAAAAACAAGTCTTCATGGAAGTTATAGATCTCCTCAAGAGCTTTCCAACGCATCTTGAATTATGTCATTTGGAGATCCAGAGCTCAAGTTATGATTTTATCAAGTTTCGATTAAGATTGGAAAAATCTATCCGGATCGATCCGATTTACCTCGGATCGATCCGAGGAAACATCATGATTAACCAAAGATGTGGCCCTGCGCAGAGAATATCCTGGATAATATTTTTATTCCCGGATCGATCCGCCCTTTCTCGGATCGATCCGGCTTGGGAAAATATGCCTATAAATGAAGCGACTTGCGTGCACATAAAGGGGGTACCAAATATATTTTCTTCACCTCTCTTTAGTAGTAGTAGTATGTATATATATAGGCCTTATGCCATAAATAAAGTAGTATCGTTATAATGCTCGAGAAATTATCAGAATATCAATGTTGTTGAAGTTGTTGTAGCATCCGGAAAAATACAGCTTCTGATTCAATCGTTGTAATCGGGTAAAATTTCTAAAGTATTTATGTTTGTTTTGTCTGTTTCTATTTTCATATAATGTTAGTAGGCTAAATCTAATAACTAGCCAAAGTTATGTAATCGTTTTATTTCGATCTTTTCGGTAAAGGAATGTTGTCTAAGTAAAATTGAATAAAATTGAGTTAATTGAATCTTTTTCTATTGATAAAGTTTGACTTGAAAGAATTCATAATCTAATTATGAATTGACACCTCGTAATTAAGTTATGAACTCGTTAATAGAAAAACCGGAGGGTAAAATTGGCGAGTGAAAGCGTGACAACGGAACCCGCTTTCTACCGAAGGCGGATTTGTTCCAAAAGATGAATCTTATTAAAATTTGTACTCAAGATCGTACTAATGTTAAATTCATCGCTTTAATTGAAACTTAAACCGGAAAGTTGAATCGGCCGGCCTTGACAACCGGAGCCTTTAAATAAAATTGACCGTTTGACGAACGGAATGACTCCTTTTATTCGGAGGTAGAATCGTTACTCGGGACTGTTCGGAAAAACCGTAAATAGATTGTGGACTTTGGGTGATGACAATGGACATATGACAATTTCACACGCTAATGTGAGGAGGAATTGTTAACCTTAGGAGTGCACCGTTTCATTTACTCAATTGAACCTAAAGATCGAGCACATTCCATTCACTGAAAAGATCGTATAAATCAATTATATAAACTTTGGCTAGTTCTCTAATTATATATCTGGTATCTATATATATATTTTGCAACTTATGCATATCTATATATATTTATATATCTATATATATTATATTAGAATAAATTTTAAATTACGTATTTATTTTATGTTGACTAGAATAGTAGTGATCGTGTTATAAAATTGCGGTTTAGATCGAGTTAATAATGACTCTTTGGTGTTTAACCACACTTAGAAGAATTACAAAGTTCCTCGAGGATACGATACTCGACTCACCATACTAGCACTACTGATTTGACCCGATACAATCGCCGGTTAAGGGACCGTATTAGCACTAGAAAAGGCCACGCCGGTAGCTACGGGTGAAAAACCCTAAACCGGTTACTATTTCTTCTGCGAGACAATAGAATCATATGTCCAATTAAGTGTCTACCGTGGGGGCTAGAAATTCTTAATTAAACATGCATAAAGAACTAGGAACGCCGACATAAGCCGTAAACCTTACCTAAGTAACCACCATGGACGAGCTGGTTATCTAAGATGATCAAATTATCTATGTCCTACTTAATTCTTCAACTGAAGTTCTTTCAAATTAATTTACGAAAATGAATAACCGACTTGCCAGACCTATTATACGAAATTTAATTCTGACAATCAGACGTAGCTGACACCGAACACATAGATTCTGGATCTACCAGGCGCCAGTGCGCCACGCCGCAGATCTACCAGGCGCCAGTGTGCCACGCCGCAGATCCCGGACATGCGTTTCTCATGCTTAACGAATCAAATAATAATCAGGATTATGGTTCTTTTAATTAATACATAGATTGGTTAATTGTAAGTTCAATTCATATTCATCATGAAAACACCAACAAATCTAGATTATGAAATCAAACAATCAGAATAAGTCGTTACCCGTGACGAAGAACAATGTTCCCACTCCTCAATTAGCTCCCTCACTGAAAATTCATATTGATCCGTGATGAACGAAGAATCAAACACAAGCGATAATTGAAGGCTTGAAGATTGAATTGCAAAGAAATAAGATTTTATTACTTAGAGCCTACATTGTATGTAAGATTGGTATATGATATGGAAGTAAGTAAAATCGCAGAAAAATTGGCCTTAAATAGAGTGTATTGGACGACCTAATGAAAAGCCTAATACTTGTAGGACAAAAAAAAACACATTTTTGGCGAAATTTCACTTTATGGGTTCGCTGCAACATGCAACGAGCCCTTACATTGCGCTTCGGTATTTTATTCATAACTTGACTTCCGCAACTCTGATTTGTGTGATCCAAAGTGAGTTGGAAACCTTGTTTCGATACCTACTACATTCAAGAAAGAGTCCAAGCTCAATTCAATAAATAATGCTTTCAAAATTACTTTGCAATTTCACCAATCAGATTTTTAGGTTCAATCTTGGCCGAAAACACTCCGGCACGTCTTGTAAGGTGGCTAACACGCTCTCTGAGGCCCGCTGTAGCATGTGAAATCCAGAATCAATCTTGGGCATTTTTGTTCTCTATCTTTGCCCGATCCGCTAACACTTATGCTCCGAATCTCTTTCCAACACTTAATAACTTTCTTCATATCCATGATGAAGAAACAAAACTAGAAACTAGAAATGTGAAATTAGCAAAATAGAAGCATGAAGAAGAAGAAGAAACTGTAGAATTTCATTAATAATAAATATGAATGTTACAAAGTGTTTTCACTCTTATATAGGCCTGACTAAACTTTTGGTACACTTAACTAACTAACTAATTGCAGTTAATTGCACTAACAGACTCGTAACCGTTTTCTATGCTACTATTTGATGAAATGCCTCAAAGAAGTCTATTGTTGCATTGTAGTCCCAGTGTGCTGCTTGCTGCTGATTTGATGCTAATCCTTACTTCAACACCCCTCTTAAGCAGGACACTTAGAAAGATAGATGTTGTTGATGGGATAAAAGGACGACATGTCATAGAATCTGGTTTTGTCTAAAGGTTTAGTAAACAGACCCGCTAGCTGAAGTTGAGTAGATATAGGCAAGGGTTTAAACAATCCTGATTGATACATGTCCCTTATTACATGGGAATCTATTTCTATGTGTTTGGTTCTTTCATGGAATACATGGTTTTCAACTATATAAAGTGCACTCTTGTTTTTCACAGAACAGTGGTATTGGTTTTTGTTGTTAGATGTTGAATTCTGCTAATAAATATGACAACCACTGCAATTCACAGGATGCCATAGCCATGGCTCTATATTCTGCTTCAGATGAGCTTCTTGATGTTGTGGTTTGCTTTTTTGATCTCCAACTGATTTAGGAATTTCCAAAGAAAACAGAAAACCCTATCACTGACCTTCTGGTGTCCTTACAACCAGCCCAATCAGCATCAACATAGGCCTTTAATTCCATGATTCTTTCTTCTGGAAACAAGATCCTTTGTCCAGGGGAGTTTTTCATATATCTTAGCAACCTGTGTGCAGCCTTGAGCTGTAGTTATGTGGGTGCTTCAAGGAATTGACTTAATTGTTGGGTAGCTAGTGTAATGTCTGGACTAGTGATCCCCAAGTACAGTAATTTACCTATAAGGCTCCTGTAATAACTATTGGTAGGTAAAGGATTGGAGTCTTCAGAATGTCATTTTATGGTAGAATCCATAAGAGATTTGGCTGGTTTGCAGTCTAGATATCCATATTCCTTTAGCATCTCCAAGCAATACTTTCTTTGTGATAGAACAATGCCCTTTCTTGATCTTGCAACTTCCAACCCCAAGAAATACTTCAATTCACCAAGATATTTGATCCCATACTTCTTGTCCAAATAGTATTTTAGGTCTTTTATCTGCTTGATGTCTGGACTGGCAACTAGAACATCATCTACATGGACTAAAACAACAATGAAATGATCATCAGAACTCTTTACAAACAGGCTGTAATCTTGTTTTGATTGCCTAAACCCCCTCTCAAGCAAAGCTTGGGTGAGTTTGATGTTACATTGTCTGCTAGCCTGTTTGAGTCTATATAGGGATTTCTTGAGCCTGCATACTGTGCCAGGACTATATTCAAGGCCTTGGAGAACTGTCATATAAACTTCTTCATCTAGATCTCAACGGAGAAAAGCATTATTTTCATCAAGTTGATGTAAATTCCAATTCTTTGCTGTTGAAATGGCCAACGAAGCCCTGACTATTGTGAGTTTTCCACAGGAGAGAAAGTGTCTAAATAATCAAGACCTAGTTGTTGAGTGTAACCCTTTGCTACTAGTCTTGCTTTGAACCTCTCTATTGTGCCATCTGCATGCCTTTTAATTCTGTACGCCCATTTACACCCTATTGGGGTTTTCTCTTTTGGAAATGAACTACTTCCCATGTTCCTGTTTTGTGTAAAGCATCTAGCTCAGGTTTCATTTCTTGCCTCCACTCTTCATGTTTCTCTACCTCAGTGTAAGACTTTGGTTCTGTGAGAATCTAACAACTTAAAACATAATTTGCATGAGAAGTGGACAAACCAAACAAGGAATCTACTTTACTGACATCATGAAGAGATGTCTTGTATTTTGTGTGTCCACAAACATATTCATTTAGATAAGATGGAACCACCTTAATTCTAGTAAATTTCCTTGCTTCAACAATAGGTGCAACATGTTCATTAAGTTCTTCATGAGACATGATTGACAGGGTTTCATTCACTTCTAAAATTATCACTAGGTTGTGAATCACGAGTGTTATCAGAATGTATGTCATGATTAGAAGGACTTTGAGTGCATTGTGTAGAATCAGATGTCTGAAAGTAATGAAATAAATAAGGTAAGGAGAAACCATCTAAGGAATCTTGGTATGCCTTGCCATTGATCTTAAAAGAGAATATTAACTCATGGAACTTTACATCCATGCTGATAAAAATTTGCCTAGAAGACAAGTTAAGTAAACAATAGCCTTTCATATTAGGTGCATTGCCAAGGTAAACTGCTTTAATACTTCTTGCTGCAAACTTATCACCATCAGTAGAAATATTACTAGCATAAGTCAAACTACAAAAAACTTTTAGACACTCATATGCAGGTTTAGAACAATACAAGAGCTCATGAGGTAACTTATTTTGTATTAAAGGGGAAGGAATGATATTAATCAGATTAACAACATGTAATACATAATAAGTTCGGTAAATAGTAGGCAGATTAGACTGAAACAGAAGGCTCCTAGCCACATTAAGAATGTGCAGGTGTTTTCTCTCCACCACACCATTCTGCACCACAGATTTCTGATGTATAATACCTTTTACAGCATAAAATTCATGCAACAAGAATTCAAGACCATTATCACTTCTCAGAACCTTTATTTTCTGATTAAACTGAGTTTCAACCATATTACAAAACGATTGAATAATGGATCTAACTTCACCTCTGGATTTTAACTAGGGCTGAGCTTGGGTCGGGTTGGGCTCGTTTGGGTTGGGTTTTTCATAATATTAGTCGGGTTGGTTTAAAAAATATTAACCCAAACCAAACCAAATTACTAGAAAACCCAATTGTTTGGTTCGGGTTGGGTTGGGTTGGTTTTCGGGTTTTAAGCCATAAGCAATGTATTTATAATCAAACTTCCATGTTATAAAACCCACACATGTATTCAATCAGAATTCAAATTTAAACAACATGTCAATGGAGAACAATAGTATTCTTTTGCAATAGAAAACAATATTTAAAGACAGTGTTTTTTTGTGTGGACATCATATTACGAATCCACTAATCTATGACACAACCAACAACATATAGAGTTAGTATAAAAGAACAATATTTAAACATTAAGGAAATCATACATGAAAATTACAATGTTAAATAAATGATCCATGATTCATTCGATAAAATATTATATTCATCAATTAGTCATTGTGATGTCTTCCAGGTTGGGTTGGGCTGAACCAAAGAAAAAAATAAAAACCCCAAACCAACCCAATAGCATTCGGGTTGGGTCAAAAAACCAACCCAAAATTTTTGTTTCAACTGGGTTTGGGTTATTTCTGGTTGGTTTGGTTTGGGTTTTGGGTTGGTTCGGGTTTATTGGGTTTTTTGCTCCGCCCTAATTTTAACAAGTAAATCCAACAAAATCTACTAAAGTCATCAACGATTGTTAGGAAAAATCTGTGACCATGGACACCTACAACCCTATAAGGTCCCTAAATGTCCATGTGCACAAGGTCAAAAAATTGTTACCAGACAGAAGAACTCAAAGTTAATGGCAAACCTTTCTGTTTAGCTAATGGGCATACATCACAAACAAAATCCTTAGGCATACTAATATCACTATGCAAATTGTGTAAAACATAAAGCCTTTGATTTGAGGCATGCCCTAATCTGTAATGCCATAGCAGTCTATCATCTTTAGAGGGAACATGCACTTCAGGAACAACAAATGAATAACAAGATTGATCAGCTTTCAGAATGTATAAACCATTGACCAGATTAGTTGTACCAATCTTCTACAAAGTCACAATCTCCTGTATGTCACGGTAATTCATATGAAACTTAATAGAATATGCAGGAGGTTTGATTAATCTACTAACAGAAAGCAGATTGAATGTAAAATCGGGACACATAGGACATCGTCTAAGACTAAGGACTGGTTATTCCTTACTTGGCCTATGTGAGTGATTTTAACATCTTTCCCATTATGCAAACTAATTAATGAACCAGAAACTTGTTTACAAGAACAAAATAGAGAAGAATTGAAGATTATATGATCTGTAGCTTCAGAGTCTACAATCCACTCATATAATCTGGAATTCTTAGGAGTACCTGAAGTACCACAATCAAAATTTGAATTCAGCAACACAGAGTTAACGTTGGTATGATGTAGATCTTGTCCTGCCCTTAACACATTTATCTATTGATATTGCTCTTGAGTAATTGGTGTAGCATGATCCATAGTAGGGCCATCTTGAGTTTCTTGAGACCAAGAATCAGAAAACACATTATCTGCTGAAGAATTGAATCTAGACCTACCCCTTCCTCTTCCTCTAAAGTTAGCAGGATATCCATGTTTTTTGTAACATCTATCTACTGTATGGACTTGAATTACACAATGTGTACATTGTGGTTTCTTATTTCCATTACTGAAATTCTTCCTGAAAGCAGGATTCTGACCTTGTACAGCCATGGCAGACTTGTCAACAGAAGTGCCTTGATCTGCTAAACCAAATACAGCTACAGATTCAACAATCTTGCAAGTATGGTTTCCGTAGTTTTGCTGCTTCTCTTGCTTAATTGCCATAGAAAAAACACCCTTAATACTAGGCAAAGGATCTAACATCAAGGCTTGTGACTAGATTGCAAAATAATTCCCATTCAAGCATTTCAAAAATCTGATAACATACCGTCTTTCATTATGTGCCTTGAACCAGGATTTTCCACAATCACAGTCTAGGGAGGAGTAAGAACTAGAATTTGATCCCAAAGAGTCTTTAATTTTGCAAAGTATTAAGATACAGAAAGAATTCCCTACTTTGTGTTTTGGATTTCTTCCATAATATCCGACAGAGTGTAAGTATCTCAACCATCATACCTCACTTCAAGATCATCACAAATGTCATTGGCTATTATGTAAAACAAAATACTCTTTGCATTGGACTTAGATACAGAGTTTATTAACCAAGATTTGACCATACTATTACACTGACGCCAAGCTGAGTAATTAGGATGATTTGGCAATGTTGGCTCAATCGTACCATCAATGGTTCCTAACTTGTTCTTGGAAGAAAGAGCAGTTAACATAGATTCCTTCCAACTATGGTAGTTATGTTCATCAAGGGGTTGTGTAACCAAGACTAACGCAGGATTCTCATTTGGATGCAAAGACAAATCTGCAATCACCAAATCTTGATTTTAATTGACAGCAACCATAAGAACTTCTCACAAGAAACAAAAAATTACCTGGAAAAAACGAAACAGAAAGAGCATAAACGATTCTTGACTAGAATTGCTGTGATACCAATATAACTTTCTTCATATCCATGATGAAGAAACAAAACTAGAAACTAGAAATGTGAAAGTAGCAAAATAGAAGCATGAAGAAGAAGAAGAAATTGTAGAATTTTATTACTCATCAATCTGAATGTTACAAAGTGTTGTTCTGCCTTATATAGGCCTGATTACACTTCTGGTACACTTAACTAACTAACTAACTAATTGCAGTTAATTGCACTAACATACTCCTAACCGTTTTTCTATGCTACTGTTTGATGAAATGCCTTATAGAAGTCTGCTGCTGCATTGTAGTCCTAGTGTGGTGCTTGCTGCTGATTTGATGCTAATCCTTACTTCAACAACGCTCGTTTCCACCATAGTCCGCCACATAGACAAAATACGAAGAAGCAACACCAATTCGCGATGTAAATCATATAAAAACCAACTACACGAACTACGAGTCTCTAAACATTTAATTAACCCAAATTAATCGTAATTCGCGATAAGAATAATCCAAATAACCTCATAAACGGAGTAAAATTGATGGTAAAAATAAGGTAAAGTCGACTTACATCACATAATTTTAACGAACCACGTTAAATTATGTGTTCTTGATAATGTGTTTGAATCTTTAATTCTGTTCTTTATTCTTGCAATCCGGTACAACACTATGGGTTGATGCACAAAACAATTAGTACATATAGCGTATGTGTAAAGCTTTTTGCAGTAATGCTTTTGTACTATGGGGCACCGGCTCACTTTTCAATTGAAGTTTTTACTATACTACATACTACACAAAAGTTCAGAAAGGGACGTTGAGAAAAAATAAGATGAATTTTCACTTAAAACCTTTCAGGGAATATCATGTGGGAATTTTAGTTTTTAATGCATATTTTTGTGCACTTAGATAATATGAAGGAGTTTCATATACTTGATATTGTTGAGAATAATCTCCTTTTGCCAGGTACAAACACGTATTTTTAGTATTTTTCTTTTGTCACTCTCATAATGAAAGAAGACTCGGTTTTTTCCTTGTCGAACCTTTCGACTCATCTGAAGTAAGTCCGTTTGGATTCTGTTAATACCTCAACTCAGAGTATTCAATGCCGGTGTTAACTAGTTTAAAGATTATTACATGTTCAAGCATTTATATTGGAGATTGTTACGTAATCGTGTTAAGATCAATGCGTTTAACATTCTATTAAAACCAATTGGTGTTAGTAAATTTGTTACTATATTTATATCGGAGATTGTCACGTGTTCGAAGTGTCAAGCACCAACAGTGATACTGATATCTCATGTGTAAGTGTCTTTTTGAGAGGGAAAATATATATATGCAGAAAATAGCCCACGTAGAATGTTCACTTAAATTTCAACCGACGACTTCAATTAATTTGACTACAATGCTAGTTCCAAAAAAAAAAAAAAAAAAAAAAAAAAAAAAAAAACAAAGTTACACAATATACTCACACCATTGAATATTGAGTGTGAGACCTTTTAATTGACATGGATTAGCAATTTCTTTCATTACAACACCAAACACTCCAAACAGAAACGCACATTTTCCATTTATTCATTAATTTAATTACTCACGTACACTGCAACAAATTAATGATGTCTAGGATCAGGTCCTCCAGGAGCAAGACGATTGGTGTCGTATAAACTCCGTCGAGTCGTGTACCCATTTTTTAAAATTGTTTTCAAAACTTGTTGGGATTTCTTCATCAATGTTGTTTTGCATCTATCTAGAATTAGACATGATGTCCTACTTTCCATGCTAGAACAAGAAAATAGAATTAAGATGAAGTAGAACCATATCCTCACGTTATACAACTCCATCTTTTCTTCAAACTATATATGCATATAATGCATGAAATTCAAGAGAAATGTCCGAGAAAATTATAAGAAGAGGAGTTATATAAGCCCTCGTACCTATGATTTATAGGATGGGAAACTAAAGGGAAAGCCTCAGTTTGGACTTAATTAGGACAAACAACTTGGGATATATATATATATATATATACTACCTCCATCCCAAAATATAATTCCGTTCAATATTTAAGTCCATTTAAAATATCAATAAAGCATTTATTACACGTTTCTCTATTTATCCCTGAGTACCCAAACGGGCTTACATTTTGAGGAGATTAAGAATGTAAGTCAGTTTGGATTTTTTCACAGAGATTAAGAAAGTTGGTTAAATGAGTTATGTGTTATTAATTTTGATGGAAAAAAATCTAAAATAACCTTTGACTGTTATTAATGATATAAAGTAATGAAAAGTTGGTGAGTATATAATAAATTATGGGTAAAAAAAGAAATTTGTAATAAATACTTCATTGTTTTTTTAAATGAAATTATATTATGATATAAAATCAAAAAACTAAATGTATTTATATTTTGGAACGTATGTATTATTTATTTATTTATTTATTGAAATAGAAGTGGGAGCACATCGTGCAACCAAGCAAATCAAGAACTGCAAGTTGATTGTTGTTTATAGGTAGAATTAACCTATGTGGGTTAGTTGAGACTGACTGACTTCTTTTTTAATATAACATATCAAGTGGTAGGTCAAAGTGTACTAAAACCGCACCAACTAACATATATGTATGCTTATTCGATGTTTAGTACTATAGGAATAACTAAACAATTGAGGCACTTTGGAACTACTTTAAAAATAAGTTACAAAAGCTATAAACCTTACATTAACTTTGGTCACTTTGTGCAAAAGCTAACCTTAATTTTGGTCACCTGCGTGCAACTTGTTAGGCATGTGATGTAGTAATGTACTAATATTGATTACACAATAGAAACAAGTGGAAACATTCTGTCTACTCCGGTATAATACCTGCGGTGCTAGAGATTGTTATTCAAGATACAACGGTTTACATGTCTAATGTGATGGTACTGTTAAGGGTGATTTTATGTGATTTATAACGATATATTTTATAATGATTTCCTCCATATTCGTATAATTTGCATAGAAATTAAGTGTTTAATTGAGTTATTGAGCAAATGAGTTTTTAAACGGTTTATTCGCAAAATTGGTTAATTTATGTGTTTTAATGATGATTTTATGTTTATTTGGATATTATTACATTTTGCGATGTTTTTAATGACTTGTAGATGTGTAATTGCGGCTCAAAAGATGATTCAATGAAGATAAATGTCGGATTTAATTGATGAAAAAGAGATAAGGAAGATTTGAATAGAAGGAAGGAGATAGAGATGGAGAAATCGAAAATCCAGTCCACTGAACGCACGTCCTCAATCCTGTCCAGTGGACGGGCGTCTAAGAAAGTGAACGGGCGTCCAAGAGAGGAAATTTGATTCAGAGTTCTCCCAAAATTGATGGACGAAGTCCCAAATTAAAGAAGGACGGGCGTCTGATCATGACTCGGCCCGATTCGAAGTTGATATTGAAGACCGGACGAGCGTCCAGAAGGACTGGACGGGCGTCCTTCCACCGACTCAGCCAAACCGACGTTAGAATCTATAAATACCAGCGTTTTCTCACACATAAAGAGGAGATATTTGAACCCTAAACCCTAGGGGCGGCCTAGCTGCGATTTTTATCAGTTTTTACTCAAAGATTATGCTTTTTAATCTCTAGTTTAGATCAACACTTTTATGTCTTTTTATTCAAGTAATTCGAATTTCAAGAGGATGCTAAGAGGCTAGACCTCTATTGAACAAGCGTTGTGAAGCCATCCGATCAACAATCCAGTTTCGTTTCTCGTTTATCCTGTGAGTTCTTGATTCAAGTTGTATCTTTATTATGTCTATGTTGATTTTATGCAATTTATATCGAAAGATCCTTGCATGTTGATTGTTTATATTGATGAAAATCTTGTTAAACCCTAGATCACCATAATAAAGATTAGGTCTTTAACCTAAAAATAACGAGAGTTGGTTAGGTTGAATTTCTAGGTTAGAAATTGAGAGATTTCACATCTTTGATTTGAAAGCATTAATCTTTAGGATCGAAAGATAGAAGATTAATATGCGAACTTGTCTAAGAAATTAGGAGTTCATACCTTGGCTAGGTGAATCAAAACTTGGTTAGAAATCACGAAATAATCGAGATAGCTAGAGATTGATTGTTGTAGGATAGGTGGATCAATAGCTTGTTCGTTCGTAAACCATTGATTAAACCACTTGAACTTGAATTGCTTAGTAAATTTACAATCTTTACTTCATAATAGATTTAGAATAGATTTAGTTTAGATTATTTGTTCGCAACCATATTTTCCTGGCTTTAGATCTTGATCTTCTGTCCAGTTATTCTTATTATTAGTTCCATTTTTCGTTTTGGTTTTCACTGTTTAATTTTCTTATCTTCTTAGTGGTAATCGTGACATAGTTAGGTTAGATAATAAAAACTAGATTAAACAACCCCGATTCCCCGTAAGATCGACCCGGTATCAACCTCTATACTACGATCCCTACACTTGGGGTATACCGGATTTATAAATTTATTACTTGTTTATTTTCGTTAGATAAAATCCGTGACAAGTTTTTGGCGCCGTTGCCGGGGACTCGGTACGGTTGTCTAGTTTTTACTAAGTTTTCTGTTTCTGGTTTCTGTACTGGTTTCCAAACGGGTGTCCGGAGTAAGTGGACGCCCGTCCATCTAAAAAGAGCCAACTCTGTACCGTTTGGAGGAAATCAGACGAGCGTCTGGCTTGCCCCAAACGGCCGTCTAGTTCTTCAGGCAGACGCCCGTCCGGATTAATTGAACGCCCGTCTGTCCTCCTATTTTTATTTTCTTTTCATAGGTTTTAACTTTTAGTTTTTAGTTTAGACAACTTGATTTTGGTTTCGGTTTATGCAAACTCGAAGTCAAAAGGGGCCACTACTCTATACCCCGACCTCGAGCGGACCATAGTCCGACCAAACAGGCAGAGAATCCGTCATGCGGTTCTTTCTGATAAGGCCGATCAAGACCTTGAGGAACGTTTAGCTGAGGAGATCGAAGACATATTCATTATGGCTGCAGAAGATAGACGTACGTTGGCTGACTACGCCATGCCTGGTGAATTCAAAGTCAACCCGGCCATCGTTCTACCCGCCATAAATGCACCAACCTTCGAACTCAAACCTTGGCTCATCCAAATGATGCAACATGCATCAATCTTCCATGGTTTTCAATCTGAAAATCCTCATACTCACGTATACACATTTTTGGAGATATGTGGTACGACTCGCATTCAAGGTGTAAGTGAGGATGTGATAAAGTTGAAGTTATTCCCGTTTTCCTTGAAAGGGGAGGCAAAAGAGTGGTACAACTCTCTGCCTGTCGAATCAATCACCACAAATTTGGACTCAAAAAGAGTTCCTAAGTCAATATTTCCCACCATCCAAGACATCCCAATGCTTAAGTGAAATTTTCACTTTTTATCAAAAGGAAAACGAATCGTTCTTTGATGCATGGAAGAGATTCAAAGCTCTTCTTCGTAAATGCCCTCACCACGGTTTGGGCTTGCAGAGGAAAGTCAACACATTTTTCAGTGGATTGACCGAGCTCACTAAGGGTATGGTCAATAGTTCTTCTGGTGGGGCATTCCTGAGGAAAACACCTGTAGAAGGGTGGGCATTATTCGAGGATATTGCCAAATATAATTATGCCCCCTCCTCTCAAGCTATTCAGGCACCTCCTCCTCATCCTAGGATCGAGGAGGTGAACAATCAAAATCAAATTGCCATGCTGCAACAGCAGGTGGCTGCTCTTACAAGGCCTCTGACAGACCTAAACCTAACCTTGGAAACGGCGCCAGAAAGCTGACGGACATTACCTAGGCTATACAGATCCTAACCGGCGAGTGTACCGGGTCAAATTGTAGCTCTAGTCCGGTGAGTCAGTCGTATTCCTCGGGGAAACATGGTAATTCTTTTAAGTGGGGTTAAACACCAAGAAGCTATTATTAACTCGATCTAAGTCGCAGCTTTTAACTTTTCCTCGGGTTAGATAGTTAGATCAGCTTAGATTAGTTAGTAATGTTAGAGTTAGATGTTAGTAAAACAGAAAATAAAACAAATAAATACTAATATAATATATATTTTTGGATCTAGCCAAGAATACGCTTTGAATCAATATATCTTTTAGTTAATAAATGAGATGATCTTTTCCTTGATGCAAGGAGGTCAATTATATATGAATCGGTGTACTCCTAAGCTAGACAACTCCTCCTCACACGAGCGTATGAAATTGTCATATGTCAAATGTCATCAATCCAAGGTCCACAACTGCCCCATGCTAATCTTAGTTAGTCCGAGCAGTGCAGTACAAATCTACCCCGGATAAAAGAGGTTATTCCGTTCGTCGACGGCCGATGTTATTCAAGAGGCTCCGGTTGTCAAGCGGATCGATTTAACACAAACGGTGTAGTTTCAATTAAACTGTGATTTTAACATTATTAAGATCTCGAGTACAAATTTCAATAAGATTCATCTTTCCTCGACAAATCCGCCCCGGGTAGGAAATAGGATTCCGTTAATCGACGGCCATTTTACCCTCCGGTTTTTCTATTTTTACTCATATCCTGACTTCTCCGGGTCGATTACATCGCCAGTTATATGTGGTATTCATCATGATTGATTACGTCATTCGAATATATTATCGTTACGTAGTGAAATAGAAAAAGATTCATTTATAATTGGTTTTAATCATGATTACCGTAGTCGATCATTCATTTTACCAAAAGATTAACTAATTGATTCATATCTTGGCTAGATATATTTTTAGTTTAACATAGTGATAGATATAATATATATATATATATATATATATATATATATATATATATATATATATATATATATATATATATATATATAAAACAAATATAACAAACATAATAACTTGATAAAATTACCCGTTTATTGTAGATCTAAGTCGTATCCTATGAAAATAGCAACTTCTTCAATACAATTTTCTTGGATAATCCTCTCGAGCATTACAACGGTACTACTTTTATTTATAAAAACATATATACATACATAGACATATGTATATACGGCCCTAAAACAAAATAAAAAGAAAAAAGATGAAGAAGGAGATGGAAGAAGAGGGAATGGAAGAAATGGGAGGAGGTGGAGAAGAGAGATCTTGGCCAAGAGTGGCCAAGATGGGGCAAGGTTTTTTGATGGATATGGGGAGGTATTTATAGGGGGAGTTGAGGGGGAGGTGATATTTGAGGGAGATATTTTTGGAGAATATGCTAAGTATATGCCAAGGAATATGCTAAGCATATGCCAAGTTTATTACAAGCATGTGGGAGGTATTGATGAGTTTGTTATGACTCATCATCATCATCATTAGTTAGCACATGGAGTAACATGCAACAAGTTGAGCCAAAAATATCCGGTTCGACCCGAGATATCAACTGTTCGGTAAAAAATTCATAACTTGAGTTGTAGACCTCCGATTGACGTGATTCAAAATGCGTTGGAAAGCTCATTTAAATATCTACAACTTTAGTCAAGAACTATTCTCCAGAAAATGCCTCTAATTCGGGTCAAATTTCCATCGAAAACAGGTTACGGTAGAAGCGCGTAGGAAAAATAATTTGATCCGTTGAACTCGTAAGCTTGTGGCATTTTCTTCTTTCCTCAAAATCCATCTTTTAGGCTTCAAAACATGTCGTTACGTGGAATCTTGGTCAATATATAATCCTGCAATGAACCACCAAAATACCAAACGTAAATCCGACACGACACTCCGGTTACTAAACCGTACAAAAAACTAATAAAAACTTATAAAAATACGATAATTTATATAATAACTACTACTTATACATTTGAATAAAACTTAGTAATTTTGACTTGATTTGATACAATAATGCTCAAAATGGTATCAATATTGGGTAAAAATGTCGTAATAATGATCATAAATTTATCTCTCATCGCCTCTCTAAATCCAACGAATCGAGAATCAATCATTTCCATGAAACTCTCAAGTTCTCAGATTGTGAAAAATTGTTGTCAAACCGGGCATATGGTTGGCCAATGTCAATTTATTTCCCTTCGACCTATCAAGTCAATGCTCAGAATCAGGGACAATACAATTCAGTCACATGCCAGGCATGTGATAATGTGGGGCACACCTCTCGCTTCTGTCCTATGAATGGACAGAATGCTGAAGTTAATGCTTTCCTTGGCGGCAAAATCGTAGATTTAACAATCGCCTTCTCGGCCAAAGCAATCTTCAAAACCAGGGTTTCCATCGAATCAAAATCTCAATCAAAATTAATTTTAATCAAAATCAAAACTTCAATCGAAACCCTACTTACAACCGAACTAACTCCAATTTTTCCAATCGAAATCAAAGGTTCAATCGAAATTGGCCTAACAATTCTAATTATATTTCGAAATCGGTCCACCCAAATTTACCCGCAAAACTTCCAAAACTCTCAAGGGCCCTCGCACTCGAGTGATATCCAAGCCGAATGGAGCTCCTTTCGGGAGGAGCAAAACAGACACTCAAGAATCTTGAGAGGCAACTAGGGCAATTGGTGAACAGCTTAGCTTACAGACCCAGGCGGTTGCCCAACTTCACGAAAAAAAGAATCCTAAGGGTGGTCAAGTTGCCCAGACCGATCTAAATAATAGCCAATGTACTGACCTGGTACCTTCAATTCCGTACGGTAGAGAAGAGGCCAGTGCGATGAACTTAAGGTCAGGTACTCAACTAAGTGGTCCCCCTCACCAGGGAAACCACTAACCCCTCCTGCTAGCGATAAGGCAGGAGGGGAAGTCGAGCACCTACGTTCCCCTTGGCTGCAAGAGAATACCCAGGTGGCTGATCCCCTGAGAGGTGAAAAAGTTGGAAGTCCTCAGGAGGCTGAACCCCTGAGGAATGAAGAATCAAGTGAGAGTCAGGAGGCTGATCCCCTGACCAGTAAGAAAAATGAAAAGGTAGTAAGGTGGAAGGACTTGGAAGACAAAGCTGTCAGTTCATCCTCGAAGAAAGCCTTTTCTGAGAGTGACTTGAAAAAGCTTCCATTTCCACCTAGAAAAAGCAACATCTCCTTGAATGAGGACAAAAAGTATGAAAATGTGCTAAACCTTCTGAAAAATACTCAGGTTAATCTTCCATTATCCGAGGTCTTGGTTGATATGCCTAAGTATACCAAATTCATCAAGGATGTTGTTTCTTCTAAGAAGAAGTTAGCGGACATGGATCGGTCGATTGGTGAGGATTGCTCTATGATCAATTATGAAGATCTACCAATCAAGAGGGGTGACCCTGGGAAATTTGTTCTCACATTGCTAATGGGAGGCTTAGTCTTCCCAAACTCTTTATGTGACCTGGGTGCATCCATAAGCCTGATGCCATTGTCTGTCTGCAAACAGCTTGGGTTAGACAATCTTCTAGAACCCACCACCATGAATCTTCAATTCACGGATAGATCTTCTAAGAAAGCTGCGGGAATACTAAAGGACGTCCTAGTTCAAATTGACAGATTTACCTTCCCGGTGGACTGGTACGTTCTGGACATAGAGAAGGATGAGCATGTCCCTCTAATTCTTGGGAGACCTTTTCTGTCTATAGCCAGAGCCCTCATTGACTGTGATGGTGGGCAAGTGACGATACGTGTTGGTGATCAAGAGGTGAGTTACAATGTTTCCAAAGCTAGCCAGAAACCCTCTGAAAGACCGACCGGCTTCTCCATTGACGAAATGTCTGATGACTTCAATGATTTCATGGAAAAGCAAGTCATGGCTATTGCAGCTGAGTACGAGCGACTAGTGGATAAGTTGAATAATCATGGTGTGGTGAATCTAGAACAGTTAGAAGCTGATTTTGAGGATGACTTGTTGAAAGGAGAAGTTTTGGCAGTGGGACCACTAAGTAAACTCAGCGATGTTGAGTTGAAAAGTGGAGATCTTAAATCAAGTTTGGAAGACCCCTTGCGGATCTGATGCATCAAGCCGTTGCCTAAACATCTAAAGTATGTGTTTTTAAGAGAAGGTGACAAGCTTCCATTAATTATATCTCGCCAAGTCGTCTCGATTAGAAGAAATGAAGGTCGGTAAACGCCTTGAGGAAAAATGAGAAAGCCTTTGGTTGGCAAGTAGGAGACATCGAGAGGATATCTCCCGACATCCGTATGCATAAAATCAAGACTAAAGAGGGTGCGAAATGTGTTAGATAAACCCCAGAGGAGGCTCAACCCTCATATGCAAGAGGTGGTCAAGAAGGAAATTATCAAGCTTTTAGATATGGGTATCATATACGCAATCGCCGACAAAGGAATGGGTATCCCTACCCGGGTGGTTCCCAAGAAAGGAGGAATTACTATTGAGAAGAATGAGAAGGGGAAGAAATAGCATTGAGACTTGTTATCGTTCTGAGTGCGCATTGATTCTGAGAAACTCAATGAGGTAACCATGAAAGATCATTTCCCTCCCCTTTCATTGATCGGATGCTTGAGCGTCTGGCGGGACACGCATTCTCTTTATTTCTGGACGGATATTCAGGATATTTTCAGATACCCATCGATCCAGTTGACCAAGAAAAGACCACTTTCACCTGCCCTTATGGTACATTCGCTTACAGGCGAATGCCATTTGGTCTTTGCAACGCCCCAGCTACATTTCAAAGATGTATGCTGGCCATCTTTGACGGGCTTGTTGAAAAGTGTATGGAAATTTTCATGGATGACTTTTCGGTCTTTGGTCAATCCTTCGATGATTGTCTTGACAATCTTGACCAGGTCTTATCCAGATGTGTGGAAAAGAACTTAGTCCTAAACTAGGAAAAGTGCCATTTCATGGTAGATGAGGGAATAGTTCTTGGCCACAAGATCTCCGCCAAAGGTATTGAGGTAGACAGGGCCAAAGTAGAAGCTATCGAGAAGATGAGTTATCCTAAGAATGTGCGTGAAGTCAGAGGTTTTCTGGGACATGTCGGTTTCTATAGGAGATTCATTCAGGACTTTTCCAAGATAGCCAAGCCCCTGTCTACACTACTAAAAGAAGACGTTTTATTCGATTTTGATGAAAGTTGCAAACAAGCGTTTGAGGAACTTAAAAGTCGATTAATATATGCGCCGATTCTTATTTCGCCTGACTGGAATCTCCCCTTTGAACTTATGTGCGATACGTCAAACTATGATGTTGGTGCAGTCTTAGGACAGAGAATAAAAGGGAAATTACAGCCAATCTATTACGCCAGTCACACGCTAAATCCGTCCCAAGTAAACTACATGACGACTGAAAAGGAATTATTGGCCGTAGTCTTTGCTATGGACAAGTTTCGTAGTTACTTGTTGGGTGCTCAAGTAGTTGTGTGGGCTGATCACGCTGCTTTGCGATACTTGATGACTAAGAAAGAGGCTAAACCACGCTTACTACGTTGGATACTGACCCTACAAGAGTTTGATGTCCAAATCAAAGAAAAAAGGGCAGTGAAAACGTTGTGGCTGATCATGTCTCAAGAATGTTGAATGAGGAAAAGGATGACCCTGACGATATAGATATTTACTTTCCACTGGAGAATATCATGCTTATCGACGGTTGTCCTCCAGATGTTCCTTGGTATTCTTCCATCGTAAACTACCTTCATTCCCAATATCTTGACCCAAAATTGTCTTATCAGGAGAAGAAGAAATTCTTCTCGGATATGAAAACATTCGTTTGGGATGAACCTTACCTCTTCAAGATTTGTAAAGATGGTTTGCTGAGAAGATGTGTTCCAGAATCCGAGCAACGTTATATTATTGAGCAATGCCACAGTGGACCTACCGGTGGTCATTTTGGTCCTTGGAAAACCGTTGCTAAGATCTTTCAATCCGGCTTCTATTGGCCCACGATCTTTAAAGATACAGAAGCTTTCTGTAAAGCTTGTGATAGGTGTCAAAGAACCGGAACGTTGACACGGCGTTTCGACATGCCATTGAAACCCATCCTAGAATGCGAAGTCTTTGATGTATGGGGTATCGACTTTATGGGACCATTCCCATCATCTTGTGGAAATAAATACATCTTAGTCTACGTGGATTATGTATCGAAATGGGTGGAGGCTCAAGCCACGTCTCACAATGATCATAAGAAGGTCATGAAGTTTCTAAAGAAAAACATCTTCGTGAGATTCGGGTGTCCACGCGCCTTGATTAGTGATGAAGGGACACACTTTTGCAACCGACCCCTGGAGAAAGTGCTTGAGAAATATGGTGTCCGGCATAAAACTGGTACACCATATCATCCTATGACGAGTGGTCAGGTTGAGAGAAGCAACCAAAGTTTAAGGAAAATCCTGGAGAAAACAGTTAACAGTCATAGAAAAGACTGGAGTCTAAAGTTGGATGATGTACTGTGGGCATATCGAACCGCCTATAAGACCCCCAAAGGTACATCACCCTATCAAATGGTTTATGGTAAGCCATTCCACTTACCAATCGAGTTAGAGCATAGAGCGTATTGGGCCACGAAGTATTTAAACTTCGATACCCAATCTTGTGGAAAACATCGATTGCAACAGTTGCATGAGTTAGACGAATTTAGACTTCAAGCTTACGAAAGCGCCAGGATAAGTAAGGAAAAGACGAAACTCCTTCACGATGCCAAAATCAAGAAGAGAGAATTCCAAGTAGGGGAACAAGTTTTACTGTACAACTCCAGGTTACATCTGTTTCCTGGTAAGCTGAGGACACGATGGTCCGGCCCCTTTGAAATTCTCCAAGTCAATCCTGGAGGTGTTCTAGAACTACGAGGTTATGGTGACCAGCCGTTCCGAGTGAATGGTCAAAGGTGCAAGCATTACATTGGTCAAGCCAAGGAATAGCCTTTGATTGTTCGGTTCCTCGATATCCTCGGGTGTGGTACTTCAGAAGTCGATAAATTTGATGAGTTTTTGCCCGATTTGTTTTCTGAGGATGACGGTAGTGGTCCCTCTGAAGAAGTTCTAGCAGGTAGTTAGGACATGGGAGAGTTTGCGAAGGAGCAACAGTTGAAACGTCATCAGAAGAAGAAGAAATCAGCCATGGGGAGGTTTAAACGTGTGTGGAAGGCAATCAAAGAATTGACCCCATGTGTTAGATGTTGTTTCTGCAGCCACACTACTGATCAGAGCCTACACGAGGTAGTGGCTGGCAGAAAAGTTAAATGGCCTGATCCAGGCAGAGCTAAAAGATTGTCGAGCTAACGACATTAACCAAAAGCGCCACTAGGAGGCATCCTAGATATCCTTTATTATATTAGTACTCTCTATTATGTTTTTTTTTTTTCTTGGATTAGTTTTTATCATAAGTCTAATTAAGATTTTGTTTGAATCTGTTCAGTTTAGCTGTATTTTAGATATGGATTACGGAGTTCTACCACATGAGTTTCCTTTCATTAGTAGGATCCCACTTATCACTCTAGGTGACGGACCCGGAGGGACTATCATTTTGGACGTTGACTTTGATATTAGTACCCGCATCAGGACCGTTACTTATGTTCTCATTGTACCCCGATCTTCGGGAGGTGGAGATTTTAGCTCAGAGGACCTGCAGGAGACTTTAGGACGACAGTATACAATCCTCAATGATCCGATCTTTGATGACTTGGCGCTAGTCTTTGCAAGTGAGCATTTCCAAGGAGTGGATGTTGCTGGCGAGGACTGGGCTCTACAGGACGAGTATGAGTTTCCTCCTGCTATTGACATGCTCCGCCGTCTGATCGGGATTGTGGATTGGGTGGAGATTTACGATGACTAGCGTCGTTAGGCTGTTTCGTCGAGCAAGTGACGTTAAACAAAAGCGCTCGGTGGGAGGCAACCCACTACTTATAGTGTTTTTTTTTTTTATATTTTTCAGCTTTTATCTATTATTTGAAGTTTTGTATGATTTTTTATAATAAAATAAGGGTTTGATTTGATTTAAATGAAAAAATTTAAGTTTTTGTTAAATTCTGCCTCAGACGTGCGTCCATGCCTTGGGACGCCCATCTAATCTATGTCTGCCTTGGACGAGCGTCCATCCTTAATGAACGCCCGTCCGTCCTTTGAAAATTTTGGACGAGCGTCCAAATTTCTTGAACGCCCGTCTGCAAGATTCCCTCCAACTCTGTTCAAAAATGGGCTACCTGGACGAGCGTCTGAATATCTGGAAGCCCGTCCAGTTCATAAAATCCCCAGCTGAATGCCCGTCCAGTTTCATGGACGCCCGTCCAAGCCTGCTGCTATATATATCCCTGCTTCCAAATTTATTTCGCGTCAGAATTTCCAAAATTGCAAAACCCGACTTTTCGACCTCTTTTGCCCTAAAATCCTTGTTTTTAAACCAAATTGGGCGATTCAAAGTCCCACAAACAGCTCTCAAACCCCTCTCGTTGATTCTTCAACCCAAATCCTTCAACAAACAACAGATAATTCGATTGGGTGACCTAGCTTATGCGGTTTTCTTTTGGGAAAAATCCAATCTTTGGGTTCGATTGTTCACGGTTAGGACTTCTACTCATCATCATCATCATCCCTTCAACGTACTTGGTAAGATTTTATAAGATTTTCGTAGATTATTTCACTTTTTTTTTGAATTCGATCTTCGAGTCCACTCTTTTACATGAAATTCACCTTATTGGTTTTTTCTTCTTGTTTTGTTTATTCTTTCTTCCTTTGTGGTGATCTAGGATGGTTATGGATGATAATGGATGGGCTGCATTGTGGTTTGTTGTGTTTTGGTGTTGTTTTGTTTGGGAAATCCCGTTTGGACGATAAACGGGTGGTTTTGTTTGATTTTGGGGTTGGGATTGTTGTTTGTGTAGCCTTAGTTCACCATGGTTCATAAAGCGGTGTAGAAACGGCATGGTAAGGGGGTTGCCAATGAACCTCCTAAGAGGAAGAAGGTTGTAGACCCCGCATTAGTCAATCCGAACCGAGGCATCCATATTGGTGAACGTCAAAATCCTCCTAGAGGTCAATCTAGGGTTCCTTTACGAGATGAGTCTGAGTCTGGGTTAGACACTGGTGATGATGTACCCCTAGTGAGACTACCTAGGGTTGAAGGGAGTGACGACGCACCTAGGTTTAGAGTTGAGCAAGCCGAGGAAGCAACTGAGAGGGCTGAGCCGGTTAGACAGAATGTGAGACCTCCTATCCCTATCCCCTTGGCTCGTAGGTTCATAAATCCTAAGGCTTTCGAGGTGTACAATAAGCACTATGTTACGAGGACGATGTTAATAGAGCGAGCCGTCCTTGAGACCAAGGTTGATCCCGCTTTTGTTAAAATGCTTACGGATAGAAAGTGGGGAGCATTGATGAGAACTCTGAGGACCCCAGTTAATGCTACATTAGTCCGAGAGTTTTATGCCAATTGCTCGGAAACGGATTTGGAAGCCGGAGTTGTGATGGTTCGGGGGGTAAAGGTGCCGTTTACGCCTAAGGTTATAAACGAGAAGTATAACTTGGCACCTTTTGAGGGGTTGGACTACAAGGAGGCAATAAAGGCCAAGCAGGATGCGGGAGAGGATCCGCTGGAGGATTTACATTTGTTGGTATGCCCGGAGGTGCCGTGGACAATTAGACCGGGCGGAGATAGGAAAGAGTTGGTGACGACGAGTTGGATGGAGGATTGGAAGGTCCAATGTCGGTTTATTCAGAACAGGTTGTTACCTAAGAACAACCTGACTCATTTTCACATTGGTGACCTTGGGATGTTATATGCATTGAATTTCAAGCTAAATGTGGATGTAGGACAAGCCATTTTCGATGAGATAGCCACGAATCAGAAGGTCTATGCTAGGTGTTTGATATGTCCGCATTTGATCCACAGTATCTGTCAAGATGCTAGGGTTCCCGAGTACAAGACCGATCACAAACCGAAGAATCCTAGGTACTTGCAGCGGGAGAAAGTGAAATCTTCGGGACGATCCCGAGGTCGAGGCAAAGACGCGAGCCCGGTTCATCTTCGGCACCCACATCGAGCATCTTCCTTCCATCTTTATCTCCTCATCCGGATGAGGTTGAGTATGGCTAACGATTATACGGAATCGGATGGAGGATATTAGGACTTCCTGAACAATATCTTGACTATTTTGCGGTGCATAAGTGAGACCGGCCTCCGAGGACGACACAGAGTCTTCAACCCGAGCATTATAGATTACGTCTATTCGGATGAGATTGAGCAAGCCATTGCGGATGTTCTTCATGATTCCGAGTCGTCTTCGGATGAGGAACAGCCTGACTCTCCTACGGGTGGATCACCTCATGCTGATGATTCTGCGGCACCGGGGCAGACCTGATGATTTGTTGCTGATTCTGGCTTATGTATTTCTTATTGAGATGATTGTATTGTCCTGCTACTTTTCATTACTTGATTCATTGTACTTTTCGTGTTAGCTACTGTCTATTTTTCTCGATGAATCTTGTAAGCCTTAAGGCATTCCGTACTTTCATTTGACATTACTATGATTTCGATTTTCATTGTATTGGATGTTTTCTCTTTTGATCTAATCATTTCGTTATCTCTCATCATGGTATACTTCCCCCGTTTTCCCCAAGATTTTTCCGTGTTTGTCGAGTGATGCAGGAATATTTCTAGCTGTATTGTCGATCTAGCTTTTACATCGTGCTGATACGAGTTCTATTTGTCACTACGAAGGCTCCGGCCTGACCAACGATTCGAGTATCTATTGCAATCAGCTAAGTATTTTGTCTCTTTTAAGTTCTGCACAACCTGAGGACACGTTGTGGTTTAAGTGTGGGGGAGGGGAATGGTTATGTGTATCGATCATTTGCTTACTTCATTATGTTTCTATGCAAAATGAGCTAAAATTTTCAAATTTTTTGTTTTTGTTCTGTCCCGAGTAAGCAACGCATATCTTTGTTCGTTTTCTATATAGTCATCGATGATGTATACTATATGTCCAGTAAGTTAGTTGTTTCACCCGACATACATTTCACGAGCCATATTGAACGATGAGCTAAATTATAAAGCTATACCCATTTAGATTAGTAATGTTTGATTATCTTATAAGTATCGTGTGCTTAGTGCTAATGTACATATCGTGGGAATTATAATAGTTTGTGTTTAGAGCCGGAGTATGACATACTGTGAATATCTTAGGTTTGAATGTGATAAGCGAAACGTAACTATTGTGCTTTTGGAAAAGTTGTTTTAAAATTAAATAATTGGGTGTGTCGAAAGCTGGTCGATGATTTGAGTGCGGTTGGTCATATCTCGAATGTCCTATACCACCATGATGACCAAAAGCTCACGGCAGTCAGAAAAAGCTGCCTGATGATTTGAGTAAGGTAGGGTATATCATGAATATCCTATTCTGCTATGACAGGGCAATAGCTCATTCTGATGTGCGTTTAAATGTGGAAATAGTTAAATCAACTTGCAATAAGAAGTGGTATGAAATGAATAAAAGACTTAGTTATCGTATACCTTATCCCCAGTATAAACTGACAGATATGTTGTAGGGATTATCCTCTGAGTATGTCAGAAAGGTCCTAAATGTATTCTATCATCTTTTTCGGGATATGTTACGTTTTGTAGGGTACATCTTATAAGTATCATTCATTTCTAGTTTGAAGGGGGTATTAGCTAGTTTGCTTTGAAATTTTCAAGTTTGGACTTAGTGGAAGTTTGTTATGGCTTTGCACACACACCGGGGTGAACCTCTAAGTTATTGAATATGTATTATATTTGCTGAGATGTCTATCTTTTTCCGAGCCTTGATTTTCGGTTTGTTTTGCTCGGGACGAGCAAAAGATAAATGTGGGGGAGTTGTTAAGGGTGATTTTATGCGATTTATAACGTTATATTTTATAATGATTTCCTCCATATTCGTATAATTTGCATAGAAATCAAGTGTTTAATTGAGTTATTGAGCAAATGAGTTTTTAAACGGTTTATTCGCAAAATTGGTTAATTTATGTGTTTTAATGATGATTTTATGTTTATTTGGATATTATTACATTTTGCGATGTTTTTAATGACTTGTAGATGTGTAATTGCGGCTCAAAAGATGATTCAATGAAGATAAATGTCGGATTTAATTGATGAAAAAGAGATAAGGAAGATTTGAATAGAAGGAAGGAGATAGAGATGGAGAAATCGAAAATCCAGTCCACTGAACGCACGTCCTAAGTCCCGTCCAGTGGACGGGCGTCTAAGAAAGTGAACGGGCGTCCAGGAGAGTAAATTTGATTCAGATTTCTCCCAAAATTGATGGACGAGCATCCAAATTAAAGAAGGACGGGCGTCTGATCATGACTCGGCCCGATTCGAAGTTGATATTGAAGACCGGACGAGCGTCCAGAAGGACTGGACGGGCGTCCTTCCACCGACTCAGCCAAACCGACCTTAGAATCTATAAATACCAGCGTTTTCTCACACATAAAGAGGAGATATTCGAACCCTAAACCCTAGGAGCGGCCTAGCTGCGATTTTTATCAGTTTTTACTCAAAGTTTATGCTTTTTAATCTCTAGTTTAGATAAACACTTTTATGTCTTTTTATTCAAGTAATTCGAATTTCAAGAGGATGCTAAGAGGCTAGACCTCTATTGAACAAGCGTTGTGAAGCCATCCGATCAACAATCCAGTTTCGTTTCTCATTTATCCTGTGAGTTCTTGATTCAAGTTGTATCTTTATTATGTCTATGTTGATTTTATGCAATTTATATCGAAAGATCCTTGCATGTTGATTGTTTATATTGATGAAAATCTTGTTAAACCCTAGATCACCATAATAAAGATTAGGTCTTTAACCTAAAAATAACGAGAGTTGGTTAGGTTGAATTTCTAGGTTAGAAATTGAGAGATTTCACATCTTTGATTTGAAAGCATTAATCTTTAGGATCGAAAGATAGAAGATTAATATGCGAACTTGTCTAAGAAATTAGGAGTTCATACCTTGGCTAGATGAATCAAAACTTGGTTAGAAATCACGAAATAATCGAGATAGCTAGAGATTGATTGTTGTAGGATAGGTGGATCAATAGCTTGTTCGTTCGTAAACCATTGATTAAACCACTTGAACTTGAATTGCTTAGTAAATTTACAATCTTTACTTCATAATAGATTTAGAATAGATTTAGTTTAGATAATTTGTTCGCAACCATATTTTCCTGGCTTTAGATCTTGATCTTCTGTCCAGTTATTCTTATTATTAGTTCCGTTTTTCGTTTTGGTTTTCACTGTTTAATTTTCTTATCTTCTTAGTGGTAATCGTGACATAGTTAGGTTAGATAATAAAAACTAGATTAAACAACCCCGATTCCCCGTAAGATCGACCCGGTATCAACCTCTATACTACGATCCCTACACTTGGGGTATACCGGATTTATAAATTTATTACTTGTTTATTTTCGTTAGATAAAATCCGTGACAGGTACTTCAAACTTTAAACATTGAAGACCTCTATGTTGTTCAAAACTTCTCTTCATAAATGAAAACTACCGCTAAACGAATTGCAAAGTTCAAAATGTTGCTCGGTGAAATTAACGTATTGTTTATTTCCGCCAATGCGAAAATTATAGGAAAAGTAAACTTGAAGGTTACACGCCACTAGGTCAATTTCTCGTCATCTCCAAGTTTTAAGGACATTACCCACGTTGTCTGCCACACCAAATAATATCCGGCAGCAAATTCAAATCTTAGAATTGGTCAATTTCGTTAATATTATTTAGACGAGATATGCTGAAAATTATCGAGAATAAACCTCATACTATGAGCATTATTTTCCTTACTCACACGATATCTTAATCCAGTGTTTCAAACTTACATTATCGTCTATGTCTTCCGTATATTCTAATGATACCACTCTCAGTTTGAGAGGGTGCTGAAAGAAGTGCCAAGTGCAAGTCATTTGACTACTGAATACTCAGCAGATGACCTGAAGACTCAGCAGCCTGCTGAGATAGTCAGCAGAATACATGTAGATAGAAAACGGTTATCTTGTTAGATTTTGTTATAACCGCTTGTAACTTTTTTTAACTGACTCATGAGTTGTATGAAGCTATAAATACCTCATGCTCAGTAGGATTAATTGTAACTTAACTCTTGGTCTATTCTTTGAATAATATACTTCCGCATTCTTTCTTTCGTTTTCGTTGTATTTCACAACTTCTAAGACATCAACTGTGGTACAATCTATAATTGATGCAATGCTACATTTAATATGTGATGTACTAATATCATTGATGTTAATTTTATAAGGGTAAAAGACCTTTTGCCCCCTGTGGTTTGTCAATTGAAAATCAGCACACGAAATTCTTTATTGAATTTTCAAATCCAAGGGTCTCATCCTTGGTAGAAGAAGAAGGTGTTTTGGCTGAACTACTATTTATATACCATGTGTTCACTACTTCTTGTCTTTAACTTTTGGCATACTTCATCATTTTTTGCTTAAACCTTTATACACTTGATACATCATCTAAGGTGTAAGTCTGTATTGGCTTTACATCTTTGTACTGATTTGGATGGAAATTCTGCCAGCATATTCTGTAGTATCAGTACGCAAAAACAGAAGAATGATAAGAACTGTGTTTCTATTTATTTCTTCTCTCCAATTAAAAGAGGAAGGGTATTTATATGATAAAAGGAAAGAATGAAACATGTATCTAATGGTATCACAAGTGAAGCAATTGGATGCCTATAATTCTTCTAAAAGTGGTAGCCTATCGACCATGTAGGCCGATCCATTTGTTTCCGAGGTGGTAGATTTCAGGAAATGATCGTCTTCTTATCATCATCATGATCAAAATGAGCCTGCACTTCGTTGATGTGATCATCTTCCAAATCTGTAGTCTGAAAGGGGATAATCCGTAGGCGGACATGAGGTTCATTACCAACTCTCTCGGAACTAAGTCTATATTTGCGAATAAGATCCTTCTGCAGCAACACGATGCTCGGTGCCCTCGGGAGTAACTCCACAGGTTCCCCTTCCGGGATTACGATTCCCTCAATGGCAGCCCTTGCCTCCTGTTAAAAAAAAAGAATGACATGAAACCATCAGTTAATACTGGAAATTGATTATTTGAAAACCCGTTACCAAACTTAAATCTCACCTCCAATGCGTCTTTCTTTTCTGACTCGTTCGCCTTTACTTCATAATCAAAAAAATCAACACCCTCATAGTCTGTTATTAAGGCCTGTATAACCTTTGTCAACTGAGCCAATGAGCTTGCCTGTGGAAAAAAAACAATTACATAGAAGTACTACAACTTAGGGACTTAGGGACGAACTACGTATTCTTCAAATTAAAAAAAAAAAAAACCAAGAATCTCGTACTTACTTTTGTCACATAAACAGGAATACCATGAGATCTTGCAGCAGATTGAATTCTTGAATTCTTTTTAAGCCTGGATTGAAGAGCAAGTAGTGCATCTGCTTCACTGATATTATCTGTGAAAGTGAATTCATTGTTTACCTTCAATTGCTTCAGCCCTTGTACCACAGAAGCCTCAGAGATCTATAACACCTGCTTATCATATCAGTAATGGCAAAACTTGCAGAAAAATTATTGTCTAACAGCCAAAAGGGGTCAAAATTGCAACATAAATGTTTAATCACATGAATAGAAAAAGAAAGGATCAATCTTTTCCAACTCTATTTACCCTTTGAATACTTTTGAAGTCAAAATCAAACCACTTACCCCATAAAGAAATATAGAAAGAGCACCACCATCGTCACGGGACTTTTCTTCATTGATTGGATGTAAATTCATTGAAGTTTTATTCTCCACACTTGGGTTGTTATCTGGCATTGTTTCATTGGTGTCCAGAGAATCTTGACTTAAGGAGCTTTCTTGTATTTCAACTTCTGCATCCTGATCTATTTTGAGAATTTCGAATCTCGGGTAACGGCCTTCCTTGGTGTAACGGTTACAACATGTCGTATCATCATGAAACATTCAGTGGATACAAAGATGAAATTAAGGTTGGAAAACAGCAAAAAAAAAATTGGTATAGAGAGAGCTGACCAGTGAGAATAGCATCTACTGTAGCCTCAACACTACGATGAACTCGTAATTCTCTCTTGGAAATTATCTCGACTGCACTGTGAAAAGTTGATGGTCCTTTCCTCTCCAAAACTGTTTTCTGCACACCTCTACGGCTTGCCTCTTCATCCCCGAGTGTGACGCTCTACAAAAATGGAAATTCCGTTTCCATCAACCAGATGCATGTATAGGAATTGAACTGTTTTAACCAGAAACTATGTAGAGCAGATATAAAAGAATACCTCAACTCCTCCCACAAGCATCTCTAATGCAGGATTCATAACTAAATTCTCAATACTAACACCATGAGCAGTGGCAACTAACTGAATTCCACGTTGTGCAATTGTGCTTGCAGCTAATGCTTCGAGTTTATTGCCGATTTCGTCAATTACGATTACTTGTGGCATGTGATTTTCAACAGCTTCTATCAACACCTAGGCTCAATCAAGTAAGAAGCTGGTCAAAAGGGGTTGAACTAGTTTTTTCAGTTTCTTTAATGAGTATCATGCATCAGCTTTAAGCATGTTAAGACTTTTAACATTCTGCATATATTGATAAACAAGACAGAATGATTGGAAGAACGACATTGACGCTTATATCTTTGTTGGACACTACACCCTGCAAACAAAACTTGAGTTATAAACACGTTCTTGTTTTTAATAACAAGGATACGTAATGTAATTTTTGTCCATTATAATAAACAAGCAAAAGAAAGAGTGAAGAATACTTTATGCTGCACATCTGAGTGAGGCACTTGCATCCGTCGAGCACTGCCTATCCCAGTATGAGGTATGTCTCCATCTCCCCCAATTTCATTAGAGGTGTCGACAATCATTACACGCTTTTTGTAATCATCTGCAAGCATTCGAGCAATATCCCTAGCAAATAAAAACGTCACCAAATCGATCAACACTAACCATTGATAATGCAACCCAAGATCAATCTTCAGATAACAAATTATTATATATTGACACAAAACCAACCTGATAATCGTGGTTTTTCCAACTCCTGGAGGCCCAATTAGAAGCAGTGAAGCCCCGTCCTTGATCAAATCTCTCAATAGATGAGCACTTCCTGATAGGGCTCGCCCTACCCGACAAGTCAACCCAATAATTGTTCCCTTTCGATTCCTAATAGCACTAATCCTATGCAATGTTCTGCTGATGCCTGCCCGATTATCAACAGCGAAATCCCCAACCTGCAAAAATATTATATAAGAAATGCAAAAGATAACAAGTAAAACACACAAACAAACAAACAGACAGAGAAATTGCATCCATACAATAAAAATTCAATGCGTCTCCCAGTTAAAAGTTAACATATTTAACCTGAGAAATAGCTTGCTCAAGATCTTCAATAGTGATTGGACGGTCCCACAAGATAAAATCACCAGAAGGAAAGCGGGCGAGGGGTTTGCGACCCAAGTCCATCACTACCTCAATCAGGTGGTGGAGCTCCGGATGTTCACTGATTCTCTGCCTCATTTCCTCCGGTAACAAAGCCAGAAGACGACCCAGTTCTACATCAAAATCAACATCATTCAAGTAACAAGGCCAAGATGCTGCTGATGCTGGCCAACAAAGTTTTGTGTTGGAAAGACCCGAAAGATGTCTTCTTGAACCAAACTGTCCAAACCCAGGCCGGGAAAAATTCCGGCTGAGGATAGGGAATATAGGTAATGGATGAAACGGGACATAAGGGGTTTTGCAGAACAAGAGCTTCGAATTTGGCAGAGGAGAGAAATGGAACAAGGTGCTCACCATCTCAAATTTGGCGGTTGTTCATGGACTCGGTTATTCAGTGTCCGAGCCTCAGAACATGGGAAATCACAAATTTTAGAATGGTGTCTCGAACGAATGTTAATTGATTTGGTGTGTCAAACCAATACTCCCTCCATTTCAAAATAAAGTTATCAAAAAGTTTTGTTTCAAAATAACTGAGATATAATATTTTCTAAAACAACTTTTATTGTTAATTTTTCTATTTTATTCTTATTTAATACTACTAAATAAAAAAATTAAAAGAATATTGCATTAATTTTATCATAGAGATTTTTTAATCATTGTATTCTTAAAGTCATAGCATTAAATCAAATCCTTAATAATGGTGTTTTTAGCAACTGACTTACTTATTTTAGAACGGATGAAGTAACATTTAATAGATTTTTGGTGATCCATATGTATCAAAACAAGAAATTAATCATACTTTCCCAAATTAATAATATGATGGGCTAAAAATTTAGTGCACCATCATCATAAAATTACTTAAAATTAGTGATGGGAAATTGATTTTTCTTTTCTTTTTTATAGAAAAATTACAAAATTGGTATCATAATATTTGGGTGGTATAAAAGAGAAAAAGTCTCCGCTTCTTTCTCTGTCTAAACAAAAGCTCTCATTCTCCGACCATAGCTCCTTTTGATATCCTCTTCGACGCCGGCGGCGGTGTTTGCTGCCGGCGTCCCCTCTGTACATATTCCTTTTTCTATGCTTTAGTTCTTTCCCTCTTTTCTTGATCTATGAAACTCTACCGTTTGCAATCGATCTGTCTCCTGCATCAGATCTGAAGCTTTTATTCTAGATCTTGTCTTGATCATGGTGGTGGGTTACGGATCTGTAGTTGCTGTTTTGTCTCTCTGGTGGAGCTTCATGGATCACCGCTTTCCAGCTGCGTTGCTTCCGGTCTCCGCGGTCGGCTCCCTATGGTCGATGTTACTGGGCAGTTCGGTTCCAGGGAGTTGTTTCTCGGAGGTTCAGTCTTTGGCTTCCTATTTCCGCTACTGATCTCGAGTTGTTGTCGGTCACTTGTGACAACTTTCATCTCTACCCGTCACCTGTGGCACCTTTCGCGACTGCTCGTGATTTGTTGTTTGGTATCTAGGAGGGGCGTCTGGCTTGCAGGCTCAGACAGCGCTTGCTAGCTTTTATTTTTATTTTCGTATTAGTTTGTTTGTTTTTCTCTGTTTTCTCTGTTGCCTGGTAATAGATGGAATAAGGGGATCCATGTCTGAGTGTCTTTCTGGCATTTGGAAATTTTTTTTCTCTTTGTTGCTCAACACCCTCTTTCTATGTATTGCTTGGCTTTGTGATGTTGTAGTTTTTTGTTAGCTTTGTCCGGTTGGTATCCGGCCTTGCCGACTTTGTTCGGCATTGTTTCTTGTATTTTACCGGCGTTTGTCCGGCTTTTAATAAAATCTTTCGTTTCCGGGGGGAAAAAATTTGGGTGGTATACGAGCGATTCGGCACCTAGTTCACCTCTACTTCTCTCCCTCTTCTAAACCCCCGTCCACCCTCTCCGGCGGCGAGGTTCTAATTCCCTCATTTTCTCCGGTGAAATCTCGATGAAGAATGCCGCCATATCTTTTCTAGTTGCCCTTTCGTGTCTCTTTTTGGGGCTGGCCGGAGGTTTTTCGCTTCAACCCAACTGGACTAGATCGATGGTCGTCTTGCTTGGATCTGTTGTGGGATCGTCGATGTAGCCCGGTTCCATCGGCGGTCAACTGTTTGCTCTGTGGCATTCATTTTGATCCATTTGTTGCCTTTCCTATAAGAGGGGTGAGCTTTTCTTTCGGGCTCTTTAAGATATGTTGGTGATAAGCGACGGTGCTTGGTGGTGGGCAGCTTTCCAGTGGTGGATCCATGACAGAGAAGAAGAAAAATTATATAAAATGTCTTTCGGTTTGTCGTCGGTGATGTAATATTTGCTTTGATTGCCCCTACATCACTGACGAGGGTCGGATCAGCACATCGCCATGTGTCGCCTCAAAATCAGCACAATAACAAATATAGACAGAGAAAGCCCACATCATAAGGGCCAAGAGCCCCACACAAGAATCCAATCTGATCTCAGCTCGGCTATCCTCCCCGACCTCCGTAGGTCAGCCAAAACATGGAAGGGTTCAGCCAGTTCAGCTCGGGCCATCTAAGTCGGCCAGAGTCAATCCTCAATCGTATTTCCCACGTTCATGATAAATCAGATAAATATGGGAAGAATCCTTAATCACAACTACTCTGATCATGACATTCAAATATGCCCATAATTATCTCCTAAAATCAAGAGGATCGAATCATATTTATCTATTCCTTAGGGAACACGAAATCCAAGCCCAACAAGGACAAGGCCCATGAAGGCTTAGGGCATAATGCCGATGTATATAAATCATCCCTAAGGAACTACGAAGACTTGATTCCAATACTCGCATTGGATACGTAGGCAGCTCGAGATATAGTTTCTCAAGTGCAGTCTAAACCACCACCAAACCCCCCCCTCATTTTATCGATTTTATTGTTCTTGAAGCTTTTGCAGGTTGCCATTAAGAGAATAGCCCCGGATTTATAATCGACGATTTCCAGAATCGTCAATCACCTTTTGTCAAAGCATACTCCTCGGAGTTGTACGCTTTTTAGCTTTGTGCTGAGTTTGTAGTCCGCCTTGGTGCTGGGTTTTTTGTCTCCCGGAGGCTAGCTTTCTCTGTCCGGTGTTGTTGTTGTTTTTCCGGTGTTTGTTTGGTCATAATAAAAGCTTTCCTCTTTTGGGGGAAAAAACTTTGGGTGATAATACTATTGATTTTATATTATTCCAATTTGACAACTAAGTCCCATAAGTTTTAAAAACCTCTCAGTTAAGGACATCTCTCAATTCCCAGCGAAATATGTTCAAAAATATTACTCCATCCGTGTTTTTTATTTGTCAATTTTCAGAATTTGTTTTTTAAATATATCTATCATTTTAGATTATCAATACCATATTTATTATTATTTTTTCACTTCTACCCCTATCTTAATTAAAAAAACTATAAAAAAAGAATTGGTTATCAATATCCATAAAAATTGGAATGAAAAAAAATTCAATGCACAAAAACATGTAGATCGTAAGAGGCTGAGGAATGACTATCTAAATCTGCCTATATTATTTGAGATGCGCTATATATTCATATACTAGGGCAATGAAAGACGTGCAAGGCACGGCTGCCCATTGGCTTATTATATCCGAAGGATTAGAAGACGTGTGGACTATAAAGGTGTTTAATTTACGTGCGACACAACAGTGTATCGTAACGATAAACTTTAACGCTAACAATAATACAGTCAGATATTCTCCACGGCGTGAATCATTAGCTCATAAAAGAATAGAATATCATCATAGCCTCTTCGGATCACCAATTACCCACCCCTTCCATCATCTTCACAGCCGTAAGCTGCAAAATGATGAATAATTACAAGTGATGTATGGCATTCATGTAACTAAATCCTGCTACACCAAATAACCTGGAAGATGCAATTTATGAAAGCTCGTCATATCAAATGCACAATATATGAGCAGCTCAATTAAAAAAAGTGCAAAGGTAATTTACGCTGATGCTGCAAATCATCTGTGGTTTGAGCTAAACTATTCAACACATATAGTACCATCAAATGTCTTGCATATGGCCCCCATTCATTTATTTTGAAGATAAAAGGCTAATAATGAGGATCAATTCCATCTTACGTGAAAGACAGACACACATACAAAGCCATCTTCACTCTCATTATCGCACCTTCCATTTTAAAAGGCAAGAACGAACATTCAATTCATATCACACCTTAAAATGAGGCAGGGAAGACTACGACCCAACCCAACCCTCCCCTCCCCCCTAAAAAAGAAATCATATTTGATCGTTGTCAAATAAATCGGTGATCGTGTTACTGCACCTTATAGACCATCCAATGGACGTGACAAGGAACATATGCAGAAATTATCGACCAACATGGAAGATTATCAGCCTACGTGGTCTGAATATATTATAATGTTTATAAACAGTAAGAGGTCAAACACTTTTAAGGCTAGGGAAAGGAAAATCAAAGTTTGAACATCTAAAACTGGGACATTGGTTTCGTCACCCCTTTTACCTCAGGTATCTTTGGTCTTAGCATGGGAGGAAAAGAGAATAAAGGGAATCAAAACCACAATCTTCAGGGTTCAAATCTTGAAGGTACCGAATCTCCAACTAAGATACTGTTTTGGACTTGCTAACCATTCCAATCCTCTATTTACCGAGCAACAAGAGCGCATACTATCGGAGCTCCATCCATATGATAGAAATGATAGTGCTGGTGCTAAAGTTGAAACTTATGACGGTTAAAATAGTCTATCCTATGGCATCAATATTCTATCCATTTTGAGCTAAAAATAGTTGTTTCAACCTATAAATATGAACCATTTACGTTGAATATCATATGTCGGGTTCATGAGTCGAGAAATCTGCACTTAGCGTTTATTTTCCCTATTTCGATATTATTTCGTGCATTATTTGATGATTTTCAGGATACAGAATATTGGGTTGAGCATGACGAACGAATCTAGAGTGGACTGAACGAAAAGAATGGGCCTAGGGTATTCTAGAAGCATCCAAGTTAAGTCGGCTGAAGAAAAAGGACGAAAATACCCTCGGTAACCCGAGGATGGGCGCCGACTTACCGAGGGTCTAGAATCTTCCGAAATGTGTTTTCTTGGACGAAGGGTCAAACTGGATGATTCTTAGTCAGTTTAGATAGCTATAAATAAGAGGCTTTGCCTTAGAACAAAATATACTCAAATTATTCAAGGAAATTATGCAATAAAAGTTCTTGTTCTTTATTTTATTTATTTTATGAGTTCTGGTCGGAGAGACGACGAAGTTGCCGCCTAGGGAGAGATCCGAAGGAGATTTACGCTCGTCTTCGAGGGTATGATTTTCTATCTTTTCCAAGATGTAGATCTAGCGTTGTTCTATTCGACTAGTATGTTTTAATTGCTTATTTAGTTTAATTATGTAGTAGTTAGTTTATTTTACCCCATGTGTTATAGATCTGATTCGTTGGTGAAGAAATCATGAAATAGTAGTTGCGTTCTTCAGATCTGCAACGGTCTATATCGCTAGATTTGAATACCTAGTAAATTACTAATTCATGATAATCGGCGCTAGCTACGTTGATCGATAGATTTAATTTACATGTTAGTAGCCTGATCAACTATTTGCATGTTATCGTAAATTAACATGAAGGACTGCAAGTGAAGTGTTAATTAGGACATTATCTAGAATGGACCCTAGGAACGTGTTGGTCAATGTCGACAGCTGTCTAGGCGGGTTTGCGGTATGAGGTAACACTAAATATCGGCAGCTCTAGTTCTTTATGCGTATGGGCTATTACGGACCAATTAAGGAGGGTAGCTTGCGTATAGATTGTCTACTGCCATTGTCGGAGTAGATAGGGTTAGGAGTTGTACCCGTAGCTGAACAATGAATAAATTCACCAATGGGTAGGACTGTTGCATGTGTGGAGGGAATAACTAATTACTCATAATTGAAATAATACACTAGAAACTCTTGTTGCATAATTGAACTTGCATATTCTTGTTAGTTTGAGGCACCAATACTGCTGTCTATATAGTATAGTTGGTTGTAGACCGTTATTGTAACAACTCAATCTTGATAATTAGACGTTCTTACGAGTCTCTGTGGGATTCGCCCTTGACTCGCCAGTACTCTACAACGATAGACCTAGTCATATTGCTAGTAAATGCTTTGCACGCGATATCAAGATTTTTGGCGCTGTTGCCGGGGACTCGTGTCAAGAATACTTTTTATTTTAGATTGAGTTTGCTGTATATATTTGTGTCTGTTTTATAGTCTGTTTATACTAGAGTCGTACAGAGTCAATTCTATGAATTCTGGAAGAAAATTACCATCGGTTTACCGAGGGTTACCTCTGATAAACCGAGGGTCTAAATTTGGCGAGATCGCTTCGCTTTATTCAATGTCGTCGTGAGTCGTGGTCTGTATTTTTGAGTGCGCAAAGTAGTGTAACGACCGCGAGGCAAGTTACTAACCTTTTTATTTTCTTTTTGTGTCTTGTATTACATTACACGTAGTTCAGCAGCCAAACTCGATAGATTCATACCTGAGATTGAAAAGTTTGCTTGGCAAAAGAGAAAGGAAACTTGAGAGAGATCTATTAGGCTGGCGGACGACGTGGTTTCAAACGAAGAAGATCACAGCGAGAGGGAAGAAGAGATACCACCTTTGGAAGATACTATGGCACAGAATGGACAAAACGGGCAGAATAGAGAAGGAGTTGTGGTACAAGAAGATAGGAGAACTCTACAGACTATGCAATGCCAACGATTGAGCAATTCATGCCTGCAATTCTTCAGCCTGAGGATGCAGCTGAGGTATTTCACCCTAAACTGAATGTTATACAAATGGTGACTAACTACACTACTTTTCATGGTGTAATGAATGAAGATCCTAGTGTACACGTCACCAACTTTCTGGAGATAGTCAGTACAGTTAAGCCAGCAGGATTACCAGGAGACAATATCAACCTGAAATTGTTTTCATTCACTCTGAAAGACAAAACGAAGATACGGTTATTGACTCTAGCACCAGGATCGATTCAAACTTGGACCGATCTATTGCAGAAATTCATGAATAAGTACTGCCCACCTGGGAAGTCACTACAGATGAGACAAGAAATTATGAACTTCAAGTAGAGGCCCACTGAAACATTTAAAGAAGTATGAGAAAGATTCAAGGAAGCATAGAGGAGATGCCCTCATCATGATATCACTTTGCCCATACGAATGCATAGTTTCTATCACGGATTGCGGCCAAGTGAGCAAATGAGAGTTGATGCATCAAGAAATGGATGTTTTGCGTTGCTATCACCTGAAGAAGCCGAAGAGAAATTGGAGAAAATTGCGCTTACAAGTCAATGGGGAACACACCAAGTTGAAACCGCCAAAGTAGTTGAAGGCGTATTTGGAGAAGATACTTCTCAAAAGATCTTATACCAGCTAATGACAATGAATGAAAAGATAGATGGCATGCAAGATCGCATAGCCAAGGTTGAGAAAGTTCAAGAGATTGAAACAACCAACACTGAGGACGTGAACTATATAGGGAGGCAAGGAAATCCTTATGGTGGCGGATATCGCCCAGGTTCTCACGACCACCCTGGTTTTAGACTGAGCGACCCTAATGGGGGTTTTCAACAAAATAATTCAAACGGTGGAGAGAGACCGAGACAAACTGGTGGATTCCTGCCTCAATTCAATAAGTCCGGTGGTTGGGAAGCAGCCATGGATAAAATGAGCTCAACTGTGACCGACATCTTACGAAATCCATGACTGAGCTGAATACAAACTTCACCACGTATTGTCAGAAGAATGATACCAGACTGACCAATCAAGAAGCCTTAGTGCATAATCTGTCGCACCAAGTGGGGCAGATTGCAGAACAAGTGTCAGCCCGTCCTCCGGGAGGATTGCCAAGTAATATTGAGAAGAATCCGAAGGACGTGAATGCAATCATGACTAGAAGCGGAAAGGAATTACCTGGACCAGTTATACCAACTGTCCAGGAAGAATCAAAAAGCAGTCAGCAGCAGAACGCAGCAAAATCTGGAGAAAAAGAGGGGCCGGTAACCCAGGACAATGCTCCGGTAAACCGGGAGTCTGAAAATGCAGCAGACAAGCAGTCAGAGCAGCAATAGTCAACATGTAAGTCTTCAAGAACTGTAACTATTAATCCTGCTACTTTTCCCTATCCCCCTAGGAAATATAAGCCGAATAATGATGATGAGCGTTATAAAAAGTTTATAGAGATGTTTAAAACTTTGCAAGTGAATATACCCTTGGTAGAAGCTCTGGCCGGAATGCCAGAATATGCAAAATTCTTGAAAGAAGCCATCTCTACCAAGAGGAAATTGTTGGACCTTGAGACTATATGCCTTAACGAGGAATGCTCGGTAGTTTTGCAACACAAACTGCCTCTTAAGTGTAAAGATCCTGGGAGCTTCCTCATACTGTGCACAATTGGAGGTGTATGCCTGAACAAAGCATTATGTGATCTTGGAGCCAGTGTCAATCTGATGCCACTCTCCATCTTTCATAAATTAGGCATGAAGGAGTTGAATGAAACATTTATAACCCTTCAATTAGCAGATAGGTCTATGAAGGAACCTTGTGGAGTGGTGGAGGATGTTTTGGTGAAAGTTGATAAGTTTTTATTCCCTGTAGACTTTGTGGTGCTAGACATGGAAGCTAATCACGATGTTCCTTTGATCATAGGAAGACCTTTCCTAGCTACGAGCAAAACATTGATAGATGTTCATAAGGGTGAGCTGATTCTGAGAGTGAATGAGGATAAAGTAGTGTTCATTGTGATGAATTCAATGAGATATGCTCAAGATGAAGGAGAAGCATGCTACATGCTAAATGCCATAGATGAGCTTGTTTTGGAATTATATCAGCAAGTGACACTAGACCCTGAAGTAGCAGAGACTTTGCTCCTGAAGGATGAAGAAATTTATGAGGAAACCTGGCCTGGGTGTAGTGAAGGTCAAGTGCGAGAAATAGAGCCTATATCTTCTGTGGATTTAAGAAGAACCATTCATAGACCTTCATGGCACAAGTTCTTTGATTTGCAATTGACTGGTAAGTTGTTAAGATCGTCGTTAGAAGAGCCACCAAGAAACTTAACGTTAAAACCTTTGCCTTCTCACCTGAAGTACGTGTACTTACAAGATGATACTCTTCCCCTTATAATTTCAGCGTCATTATCATCCTTAGAGGAGGAGAAACTTTTGAGAGTAGTGAGAGAGCACAAGGGAGCGTTTGGATGGACAATTGCATATATTAGAGGAATAAGCCCATCAGTGTGCATGCATAAGATGTCTGTAGACCCTGAAAAGAAAGCGGTAGCACAACCTCAAAGGAGGTTGACACCACAGCTGAAGGATGTTGTTAAGGAAGAAATCATAAAGGTGTTGGAGATGGGAATCATTTTCCCAATTGCAGATAGTGAATGGGTAAGCCCGATTCATGTGGTGCCTAAGAAGGGAGGATTCACTGTCCAACCTAATGAGTTTGATGAGTTAATCCCTGTGAGACTAATTACTGGACATCGAGTTTGCATAGACTTCAGGAAACTGAATGATGCAACTCGTAAAGATCATTTTCCCCTACCATTCATTGATCAAATGTTGGAAAGATTAAGCGGTCATGCATTTTATTGTTTCTTAAATGGATATTCTGGTTATTATCAGATCCATATTGCCCCCGAGGACCGTGAGAAAACAACTTTCACATATCCCTATGGAACTTTTGCGTACAATCGCATGCCTTTTGGGTTATGTAATGCACCAGCAACATTCCAAAGGTGCATGATGTCATTATTTGCGGACATGATGGAAGACTTTTTAGATATTTTCATGGATGATTTCTCTTTATTTGGAGATAGCATCGATAAATGCTTGGACAATTTGAGTAAAGTGTTGAAGAGATGTGAAGAGACCAACCTTGTACTTAACTAGGATAAATGCCATTTTATGGTTACAGAATGGAATAGTGATGGGTCATAGAATTTCAAAGAAAGGAATGGAAGTTGATAGAGAAAAGATAGAAGTGATAGAGAAGTTACCCCATCCAACGAACTTAAAGACGTTGCGATCCTTTCTTGGTCACGCAGGATTTTATAGGAGGTTTATCAAGGACTTCTCTAAAGTTTCTAGACCTTTGACTGAATTGCTTGCAAAGGATGTACCTTTCATATTTGGAGAAGAGTGCAAGAAAGCATTCAACACATTGAAGCAAATGCTTATAACCGCCCCAATTCTGGTAGCCCCAGATTAGAACAAACCTTTTGAGCTTATGTGTGATGCAAGCGACACGGCAGTTCGAGCAGCCCTGGGACAAAGGGAGGATAAAATCTTTAAGCATATTTATTACGCCAGTCGTACCCTTAACAATGCCTAGAGGAATTATGTGAATACGGAGAAGGAACTCTTAGCTGTCATCTTTGCATTTGACAAGTTTTGACCTTATCTAATAGGATCGAAAGTCACTGTATTTACTGACCATGCAGCTTTGAAATACCTTTTGACCAAGCAAGACTCCAAGCCGAGACTGTTAAGATGGATTCTACTCTTACAAGAGTTTGATGTGGAAATCAAAGATAAAAAAGGATCTGAGAACCAGGTGGCTGATCACCTGTCAAGGTTAACTTTGCTGGAAGAAGAGCAACCGACTGAGATCAAGGAATGTTTTCCTGATGAACAACTTTTTTCCGTCTCAGTGGTAGCTTGAGTAGAATCTCAGACCCGACATTATACATCAAGAGTGGGCAATGTATACCCTTGGTTTGCTAACATTGTCAATTACTTAGCAGGAAAGTACCTACCACCAGAATTCAATAATGCGGATAAAAAGAAGTTCTTCACATATCTGAAGTATTATCATTGAGACTTTCCTTACCTATACAAATTGTGCCCTGATGCCATTCTAAGGAGATGCGTCCATGATGATGATATTCCAAGTATTTTGCACATGTGTCATGCGAGAGAAGCTGGAGGTCACTATGGACCAGACAAGACAGCAGCGAAGGTACTGCAGTGTGGATTCTATTGGCCAACAATTCATAAATCTGCTTACGAGTTTACAAGATCCTGTCATTCCTGTCAAATGACTGGTAACATTTCTAAGCGGAATGAGATGCCACTGCAGAGTATCTTGGAAGTTGAAGTATTTGATGTTTGGGGAATTGATTTCGTTGGGCCATTCACATCGTCAGAATCAAATTGTTACATCCTGGTAGCAGTCGATTATGTTTCTAAATGGGTGGAAGCAGTGGCTTCACCTACTAATGATGCCAAGGTTGTCCTGAGATTTCTTAAGAAACATATTTTGACAAGGTTTGGAGTGCCCAGAGCCATAATTAGTGACGGAGGGAGTCATTTCTGTAATAGGTTGTTTGAAAAGTTGACGATGAGATATGGGGTTAGACATAAGATTGCAGCAGCATATCACCCCCAGACGAGTGGACAAGTGGAAGTCACGAACAGAGAGATTAAAAGGATCTTAGAGAAGACAATGAATCCCACGAGGAAAGATTGGTCTTTGAAATTAGATGACGCTCTTTGGGCGTACAGTACAGCGTATAGGACCACGATTGGGATGTCACCATATATGATAGTGTTTGGAAAAGCATGTCATTTACCGGTAGAACTCGAGCACCGAGCACTGTGGGCTATGAGATTTCTAAACATGGATGAGGATTTAGCCGGTAAAAAGAGAATGCTAGAGTTGAATAGATTGGAGGAGTTTAGACTTCAAGCGTATGAGAATGCAAGGATTTACAAGGAAAGAACGAAACGCTTGCATGATAAGAAGATTCTGAACTGCACATTACAAGTTGGAGATAAAGTGCTGGTATACAATTCGTGTCTTCATCTTTTTCCTGGAAAGTTGAAGCCTAGATGGTATGGACCACATGTAGTCACGAAAGTCTACAATTCAGGTGCATGTGAAGTTAGAAATGAGCACTCTGGGCAAATTTTCACAGTTAATGGCCACAGGCTGAAACATTACCGAGAGCACAATTATAACCCTGAATTGGAAGTCTTTGCGTTAGAGGAGCCAGAGTATGAATGAAAGAGCCCTATTAGTATAGTCGAGCTGACGACTATAAACTCAGAACTATTTCTAAACCCTTATTTATTGCTTTTGTTTATTTTATTTTGAGTCAATAAAGTAGCATGACAATCGCAAGGTTTTTTCATCACATATATCTTCAGTCACCTGGCTAGAGATATATGTGGTTTTTTCCTTCGCGATTCTCATGTGATAACCTCGTAAAAGTTTTCGTATCTTGCTTAGGCCAATAACGGAATAAAGTGGCTTAAACTGTTTTTGCGCATTCCTTTGGTATGCACAATTACCACCACCTTATTTTATTGTTGCCCTTTGCATGTTACTCACAGTTTTTGGAAGAGTTTTGGAAAGCAGGTAACAACTTGAAAGAGGAATGACCTAGGAGCTAACGATTACGCTCCGGGATTCGTTTTGACTCAGCCGACATTACCAGAGCTAAGTACTTTTTCTTTTCTTTATTATTAATCATTGGGGACAATGTCTATAATAAGTGAGGGGTAATGGCGTCTTAGATGGTTAGTCGAAAAGGAATATTTTTGAAAATTTTAACACTGTTTTTAGCTTGCTATTTTCGTTTCCGGCAAAAAAAAAAAAAAAAAAAATTCCCTTATTCTGCTAAACAACAAAAAATAACGAGTGGGTCCCGTGCATCTACTAGTTATTATTATTATTATTATATTACTGTAGTTTTTTTTCTTTAGGTTGATTACTATTGTTATTATTATTTTATCATCACAATAAATTTTTCTGTTGTTAACGTCTATCAAACCCCGACAAAACTTGATTCACTCTTTCTTTTATTATTACATGGTGATAGTCCCAAGATATTTCTTTCCTCTCCCTCCCTTCTAATATGAACTCTTCTCATCTACACCTTTTTTTTTTCTTTTTTTTTTTTCTAAGTAATCAGTTATTTCCCAATTCACTAATTTTTTCGGCAATTATATTTTCGATCACTTGATTTGCTCTATCTCAATCTATAAATTATTCTATTTTTCCATTTTTTAGGGTATGATATTCCCTCCAAATATTTCCTCCTCTCTATCATAGGATTCAAGCAATATCAAGTTGGAAAGAAGTTGTTGCCGATTGATATGGAACAGTTTGTAGCGGGCACCATGTGAATGAGACAAGATTCATTCATTACGAGCCAATCTCCATGGTCATTGCATTACCATGGGATTGCATGGGCGTGTTAGAGATAATGACAAGATTGAGTTGTTTAGATAATTATGTTTGAATTAGAATTATGTTATGATATATTATTTGGTTTAGATAAACTTCTATCTATCATTAATAAGTCTATATATATTTGAATGTGCTATCAGTTTTATCAATCAATACTGATGAAGGTCGGACCTGACCCTTACCACGTGCCATCCGTAGAATGGCTAAGTCTTAACTGAAGAAAGAGAAATGATAAATCGTGGAGGCCAGGAGCCCCAGGTCTAACAAAACAAGCGGGCCTGAACCCCAGGTGGGAGGTCAGCTCGGCCATTCTTAAATTACCACCGCAGGTCGGCCCGGTAAGAAATGAGGTTGGGTAACGCTACTCAGGTCGGAAATGACCTAAAGAGGTGATCTCATGCAAAGCACTTACTAGCAATAGGACTAGGTCTATCGTAGTAGAGTACGGCCGAGTCATGGTCGATCCCACAAAGACTCGTAAGAACGTCTAATTATCAAGATTGAGCTTGTCACAATTAATGGTCTACGACCAACTATAATATAGATAGTTGTAAATTTGGCGTCACTAGTGCCACAAACTAACAATATTACGCTAGCTCAAACGAACGTAAACAAGAGTTTCTAAGGTATTAGTTCAATTATGAGTAATTAGTTATTCCCCCCACACATTCAATAGTCCTCCCCATTGGTGATTTTTAATTCATTGTTCAGCTATGGGTACAACTCCTAACCCTATCTACTCCAACCATGCTAGTAGACAATCTTTACGCAAGCTACCCTCCTTAATTGGTCCGTAATAGCCCATACGCATAAAGAACTAGAGCTGTCGATATTGGCGCTAACTCATACCGCAAACCCGCCCAGATAGCTGTCGACACTGATCAGCACGTTCCTAAAGTCCATCAAGGAAATGTCCAAACTAACACTTCACTATTCGTATTTCATGCTAGTTTTACGAAGACACGCGAATAGTTGATCAGGCTACTAACATGTGAATTAAATCTCAACGTAGCTGGCGCCGATTATCATGAATTAGTAATATACTAGGTATTCAGATCTAGCGATATAGACCATCGTAGATCTGAAGAACGCAATCACTATTTAATGATTTCTTCACCAACGAATTAGATCTATAACACATGGGGTAAAATAAACTAACAACTACATAATTAAACTAAATAGGTAATTAAAACATACTAGTCGAATATAACAACGATAGATCTACATCTTGGAAAAGACAGAAAATCATACCCTCGAAGACGAGCGTAGATCTTCCTCAGATCTCTCCCTTGGCGGTGACTCCGTCGTCTCTCCGACCAGAACTCATAAAATAAATAAAATAAAGAACAAAGAACTTTTATTTCATAATAATTGTAGTATTTGTGTGCTACCAATGTTACATTGAACTCTGAGGCGAAGTCAATTATTAATAGGTACATTAAACGACTTAGAAACACCTAGTTCTACCCCTCGTCCAAGAAATTGCGTTTCTGAAAGATATGGAACCTCGGTATGACGGTGCCTATCCTCGGTAAACCGAGGGAAATTTTATCCTTTTTCTTCAGCCGACTTAGCTTGGAATGTTCTGGAATACCCTAGGCCCATTTCCTTTCGTTCATTCCACTCCAGATTCGTCCATGATGCTCAGCCCAATATTTCTTATCCTGAAAATAATCAAATAATGCACGAAATAATATCGAAATTGGGAAAATAAATGTTAAGTGAAGATTTCTCGACTCACGAACCCGACATATGGTATTTAACTCAAATGGTTCATATTTATAGGTCGAAACATCTATTTTTAGCTCATAATGGATAGAATGTTGATGCCGTAGGATAGACCATTTTAACCGTCATCAACAACCCCCCACTAGCCTTCTGCTCGTCCTCGAGCAGAGTATCAAGGTGGAATGTACCTCCAAGAGCAATCTCCATCAACTACCACATATTCAACGAAGATTTCCGGTAAAACATACATCAAGCCACAATCCATAAGCTCCCCATTAATCACTTATCATGCATCAACGTGTCGTTTGATGAATCAGTCGTGATAGTGCGTTCGTGAGGAGAATCAAGTTGTATTAACCCTACAATCTTAACTTACCTGCGCATACACGCACTCATCTTGCCTTCAGACTTGGTTACACAACATGGTACCTTAATTGGGTCGGGCAGACTCGGGGACTGAGCATCGCTCTTAAGTCCAGGTTTGTTTCTTTTTATGCGAGGGTCGTGCCCTTTTTACACGAGTTCATTTCCCTCACTGCCTTTATTGCATATTTTTTCTTTTTTCTTTTTTCTGGCAAATTTCCTCACTTTTTTTTTTTCTTTCTCTCACAAGCCCGTTTTGTCCCAGTTACCTCTTGTGGCATTCAAGTTGCTTCCCTTGTCTTACAACGATTTGTTAAAGTATATAGACACACAAATAATGATTCCCGGTTAAAGCAATCCATCATCTAATCTTAAACACTTCTCACTCAGATTATGTGGTCAAATATTGGTTGCAATGATAGAATAATAATTAATATATTACTATTTCATGCAACATAATATATGCTACTTCTTCCATACTAAATTAAATACGCTATAGCTCACTTCAAATTGAACTTGGGCTCATTTTCTACCGATTCCTTACTCGAAAACGTGCAATAAGCAAGCTAAAGACAGTGGTAAATTTTCAAAATTATTCCCTTTTTTCGAATACCCAGCTAAGACGCCCTACCGCCCACTTATTATAGAAATTGTCCCCAATGACTAATAAATAAAGAAAATAAAAGGTACTTAGCTCTGGAATTATCGGCTGAGTCAAAGCGAATCCCGGGGTAGAATCATTAGCTCTTAGGTCATTCCTCTTCCAAGTTTTTACCTGCTTTCCAAAATACTTCCAAAAACTGTGAGTAACATGCGAAGGGAAATAAGAAAATAAGGTGGCGGTAATTGTGCATACCGGAGGAATGCGCAAAAACAGTTTAAGCCACTTTATTTTTTATTGGCCTAAGCAAGACGCGAAAACTTTTACGAGGGTATCACATGAGAATCGTGAAGGAAAAAACCACATATATCTCTAGCAATATGAACGAAGATATATGTGATGAAAAAAAACCTTGCGATTGTCATGCTACTTTTTGACTCAAAATAACTTAAATAAACAAAAGCAATAAATAAGGGTTTATAGAAATAGTTCTGAGTTTATAGTCGCCAGCTCGACTGTACTAATAGGGCTTCTTAATTCGTACTTTGGATCCGTCAATGAAAGACTTCCAACTCAGGGTTATACTTGTTCTCTAGGTAATGCTTTAGCATGTGGCCGTTTACTAGGAAAGTTTGCCTAGAGTATTCATTCTTAACTTCACATGCGCCTGAATTGAAAACTTTCATGACTACATGTGGTCCATACCATCTAGACTTCAACTTTCCAGGAAAAAGATGAAGACGCGAATTATATACCAACACCTTATCTCCAACTTGAAATGTGATTATCGTGCAGGCGCTTCGTTCTTTCCTTGTAAATCTTTGCATTCGCATACGCTTGAAGTCTAAACTCCTCCAATCTATTCAACTCTAGCATCCTCTTTTCACCGGCTAAATTCTCATCCATGCTTAGAAATCTCGTAGCCCACAGCGCTCGGTGCTCGAGTTCTACCGGTAAATGACACGTTTTTCCAAACACTATCATATATGGTGACATCCCAATCATGGTCCTATAAGCGGTTCTGTACGCCCAAAGAGCGTCATCTAATTTCAAAGACCAATCCTTCCTCGTGGGATTCACAATCTTCTCGAAGATCCTCTTAATTTCTCTATTCGTGACTTCCACTTGTCCACTCGTCTGGGGGTGATATGATGCTGCAATCTTATGTCTAACCCCACATCTCATCATCAACTTCTCAAACAACCTATTACAGAAATGACTCCTCTCATAGCTAATTATGGCTCGGGGCACTCCAAACCTCGTCAAAATGTTTTTCTTAAGAAACCTCAGGACAACCCTGGCATCATTAGTAGGTGAGGCCACTGCCTCCACCCATTTGGAAACATAATCATCTGCTACCAGCATGTAACGATTTGATTCTGACGATGTGAAAGGCCCAACAAAATCAATTCCCCAAACATCGGATAACTCCACTTCTAAGATACTATGAAGTGGCATCTCATTCCGTATAGAAATATTACCGGTCATTTGACAGGAATGACAGGCTCTTGTAAACTCGTAAGTAGATTTATGAATTGTTGGCCAATAGAATCCACACTGCAGTATCATTACTGCTGTCTTATTTGGCCTATAGTTACCTCCAGCTTCTCTAAAATGACATAGGGGCAAAATACTTGGAATTTCATCGTCATGGACGCATCTCCTAAGAATGGTATCTGGGCACAACTTGTATATGTGGGGATCGTCCCAATGGTAATGCTTTAGATACGTGAAAAAATTCTTATTATCCGCATTCGTGAATTCCGGTGGTAGGTACTTTCCTGCTAGATAATTCACAATGTTAGCAAACCAAGGGTATACTTTGCCCACTCTTGATGTAATTTGTCGGGTCTGAGATTCAACTCGAGCCACCACTGAGATGGAAAAAAGTTGTTCATCAGGGAAGCTCTCCCGGATCTCAGTCGGTTGCTCTTCTTCCAGCAAAGTTAATCTCGACAGGTGGTCAGCCACCTGGTTCTCAGTCCCTTTTTCTCATTAATCTCAACATCAAACTCTTGTAAGAGGAGAATCCATCTCAACAATCTCGGCTTGGAGTCTTTCTTGGTTAGAAGGTATTTCAAAGCTTCATGGTCAGTGAATACAGTGACTTTCGATCCTATCAGATATGGTCGAAACTTGTCAAATGCAAAGATAACCGCTAAGATTTCCTTCTCTGTAGTCGCATAATTCCTCTGGGCACTGTTAAGGGTACGACTGGCGTAATAGATAGGCTTAAAGATTTTATCCTATCTTTGTCCTAGGGATGCTCCAACTGCCATGTCGCTTGCATCACACATTAGCTCAAAAGGTTTGTTCCAATCCGGTGCTACCAGAATTGGGGCGTTTGTGTTTGGAGAAGAATGTAAGACACTAAAGCAAATAATGACATCATGCACCTTTGGAAAGTTGCTGGTGCATTACATAATCCAAAAGGCATGCGATTGTATGCAAAAGTTCCATAGGGACATGTGAAAGTTGTTTTCTCTTGGTCCTCGGGTGCAATATGGATCTGATAGTAACCAGAATATCCATCTAAGAAACAATGAAGAGCATGACCGCTTAATCTTTCTAACATCCGGTCGATGAATGGTAGGGGAAAATGATCTTTGCGAGTTGCATCATTCTGTTTCCTGAAATCAATGCAAACTCGATGTCCAGTAATTAGTCTCACATGGATTAACTCGCCAAACTCATTAGGTTGTACGTGAATCCTCCTTTCCTGGGCACCACATGAATCGGGCTCACCCATTCACTGTCTGCAATTGGGAAAATGATTCTCATTTCCAACATCTTTATAATCTTTTCCTTAACAACATCCTTCAGTTGTGGCGTCAACCTCCTTTGTGGTTGTGCTACCACTTTCTTTTCAGGGTCTACAGAGATCTTATGCATGCACACTGACGGGCTTATTCCTCTAATATCCGCAATTGTCCACCCAAACGCTCCCGTATGCTCTCTCAGTACTCTTAAAAGTTTCTCCTCCTCTAAAGGTGATAACAACGATGAAATTATGAGAGGTAGAGTATCATCTTGTAAGTACACGTACTTCAGGTGAGATGGCAAAGGTTTCAATGTTAAGTTCTTTGGTGGCTCTTTTAGTGATGATCTTAACAGCTTACCAGTCAATTGTAGGTAAAAGAACCTATGCCACGAAGGTCTATGAATTGTTCCTCATAATTCCACAGAAGATATATGCTCTATTTCTCGCACTTGACCTTCGCTACACCCAGGCCAGGTTTCCTCATAACTTTTTACTTCCGCTTTCAGGAGCAAAGTCTCTGCTACCTCAGGGTCTAGTGCCACTTGCTGATATAGTTCCAAAACAAGCTCGTCTATGGCATCTAGCATGCTTCTCCTTCTTGAGCATATCTCATTGAATTCATCACATTGAGCACTACTCTGTCCTCATTCACTCTCAGAATCAGCTCACCCTTATGAACATCTATCAATGTCTTGCTCGTTGCTAGGAAAGGTCTTCCTAATATCATTGGAACATCGTGGTTAGCTTCCATGTCTAGCACCACAAAGTCTACGGGGAATACAAACTTATCAACTTTCACCAAAACATCCTCCATCACTCCACAAGGTTGCTTCATAGACCTATCCGCTAATTGAAGGGTTATAGATGCTTCATTCAACTCTTTCATGCCGAACTTATGAAAGATGGAGAGTGGCATAAGATTGACACTGGCTCCAAAATCACACAATGCTTTATTTAGGCATACTTCTCCAATTGTGCAAAGTATGAGGAAGCTCTCAGGGTCTTTACACTTATGAGGCAGTTTGTGTTGCAAAACTGCGGATCATTCCTCGTTAAGGCATATATTCTCAAGGTCTAACAATTTTCTTTTGGTTGAGATCGCTTCATTCAAAAAATTTGCATACTCTGGCATTCCGGCCAGAGCTTCTACCAAATGTATATTCACTTGCAACTTCTTAACTATCTCTATGAACTTTTTATAACGAGCATCATCATTATTCGGTTTATTTTTCCCAGAGAGATAGGGTAAAGAAGCAAGATTAATAGTTGCAGTTCGTGAAGACTTACTGTTAGTAATATCATCCGCAACGGAAGCGATTTAAGGATCTAGATCTATAATTTACACGTAATAAAATAACTAGATCTACTCTACAAGGGGGTTGTGGAACATACCTCTTGGATCTCAAAATCCAAGTAGAAGAACCGCAATATGAAGATCAAAGGATAGTGTGAAGAGCACCACGATCTTCCGCACGTGTGATCCAAGCAACTCCCAGTGGAAGGAAATCCTCGTCTCGAATCCTTCCGATATGTTACCCGGAAAACCTCCAAGATTTTCCCTCTTACCCTCTTGGACGAATTTTTCCCTTCTTCTCTCTAAGAGATAGAAGTCGAATTATGTTGTGTGTATTAGGCTTGGAAGAACTCTCTTTATATAGGAGTGTAATCCTTGTCCTCCAAGGATTTAATAATTAATACAAAATCAATTATAATAATCCTATTAAATAAAAGATAATCCTAGAAATATTCTAGAACAAATCTAGAATAATCTTTATCTTTATTTTTTACCATAAAATATTTATCTAATAAATATTTGTGCACATGTCTTATTAATCCACAAGAAAAAAATTTCGTGTTCCATAAAACAATGCCATGGCCGAAAATTCCCTTGTGACCTAGTCACTACAATTTTCGACTATGATACACTTTTGGGCCAAGATTATGAAAAATGTCTTCATCACATATTTAATTATTTAGCCCAACTAATTTAATAGTCCACTAAACAATTAATTCACATATCGTTTTAATTAAATTCTAATAAGAACTAAATTAATATTATTAGGATTCGACGTCCGAGAATAGCTATGCTATATTGGAGGCACGTCGGGGACCATGGACTAATAATCAGCGGCTCCGATAAATCAAATAAATAATTATCTTACGAAATGTAATAATTATATTCGATAAATCAATCACAGAATATGCCACCATAATCCCATGATCGCACTCCTCCGATTATGAGATTATATTTATCTCCTCATGAGAATGATAATAAACGCCCATTGATATAATCATTACATATGGATTAATCCTCCATAGATCGCTCATTATAAATCGGGAAGTTACCGTTAACCCTTTTCGTAAACCTCTTATCCTTATTTACCATTAACCCCTAGTGATCAATTAATTCATACAACTCACCGGTAGCTAATCGATGTAATATGAACTCCATGGATCGATCGCTTTCTAGGATTAATAAATAAGTGGAATCGTATCTACTTCCGAGAAATGGAAGGAATGGATTCCGTATCTGTGATAACACGACTACTCACTCAATCCAAAGACAATGCCAAGATGGGGTAATTCGGACTACGACTCGGTGTAATCCTTAACCGTCCAAGTCAAACCTCATACCGATTCAAGCGATTGGATCGATGATCACCTCAGATTAAGATATATCCATAAATATGATCATCGATTGATTCGACAAGACTTCTCGATTACGGAATTATATCGTGAACTCTAATCAAATCGGTCCAGCCCTATATGATATATCTATCATATATAAATGCCCCACTAGGTTCTCTTAACTGAAAGTCCGGATAAGACAATCACACCTATTGTGTTCTGGTCGCATTAATAGCACGTTAAAGGGGAGACCCGATACTCTCGATTAACTTCACTACGGGCTAATTGTACTTTAAGTACATCTTCACTAACTCAATCCTCCCGTGTATATCCCATACACTGAGTTAAGTGATTACATAAACGATATAATTTAGGGTTTTCTGTAGTGTAAATACTATTGTCACATCGGTGAATATGAGAATAATAAATATGAATAATAATATCATTTCATTTGTTAAATAAAAAAATTACAAAATTATCTTTCGGGCATCACACCTAACAATCTCCCACTTGCACGAAAGCATGTGATTAATTGTTTTAGAGCACACCGTATTATTTAAAATACAACAAACTACATCTCCCACTTGCTCTAAAGCAATAGAGACCCATCCCGTATTCTAGTACCCATTAAGCATATCATAACCATTGCAGATGACAAAGTACACTTCGAGTGTGCTGTCGTAGGATAGGTCAGTGACTCGGGGAGTACCTACATCTAAATATCATGGGTCTTAATGATTAGTCAGGTTGTCGGCTCGAGACGATCCGTAGAATCAAAACATTACCGGTCCATCTAATCATGTGGTACTTTCCCAATATGCTTTTGACCTCTAGTGATTTCGAAAAACCTTATAAGCTACCCCTTCATCGTTTGCACAATGATGTGGTATCGGCTTCCAAATCTAGAATCACTCCCATATATGAAAAGGAAATCCTTAAGCTATATCGCCTCTCTAGCTACTACAAAAGCCGCTAGTCACCCAACTAGTTAAAGTCGAGTTGGCGTTGCTGGATTCCTCCAGGCAATAGCTTCAACACAAGAGTAAACACTGAGCCCGAGATCGACTTAACGATCATCCTCAATCTGACTTAAAGTCAAAATCAGTGTATCACACATATCCAAGTTCACACATGAATATGTCCGCATATTATTCCTCATTCTCTTCAAGATACTAAAGGACATACTAAACTTGCTTTCTTAACCGCCGAATCTAAGATTCGATCAAAGTTGACGTTCAATAACCTGACCATCTCTTACTAGAAAGAGAATCTATCCCATTTCTCTTGATCCGAAGATTTAGAGAGTCATTCCTGAGGCATAGGGTAGAACTTCCTCGTTGAATGTTTCATACATAGATGCATCATCTTAACCAATAATATGGATGGGAAACCAGTGACTGATTTATAATGAATTCGACCGAGTCAAACTCTTTAGAATGTTGTCAGGAGCCTATCCTTAGCAACGTGCCGTGCCCCGGTTGATGAAATAGCTACTAGCAACGGATCCTACCGCCGAGCTGTCAACAGATTATCCAAGTTATCTACTCAACTCATGGAAGCGATTAGGCAATGATTGATAGATTCACTAAGTTCCTTTTTCGGCTTTTTTTTTAACAAGGTCGAATGCCTTTGCCATATGGTTGTGGCATCCATGTGCTCCCGTGGAAGCTGCGATGATGTTCTTTATCCCATCTAACGGGGCCTTACTTATTCAGGGGGGAGAGTCGAGCCTCGAAAAGCACTGGAGGTGCGTACGCCACTCGACTTACAGGAGAGGAAGAAGCGGAACAATGCAGCGAATTTCGAACTATGCCTTTTTTTACGCTAGAACACAACCCCTCTTCCTTAATTGCACTAGCGCACTCAGGTGAGCAGCAAGCCGTTGGTTGAACCAATAGGGGCTCCGGCATCTCTGCTAGTCTTCTGCTGCCTTGTTGAAGGAAGGACGGGAACCAAGTGTTACAGCCGAGCTCACATCTTAGACAGACTCACACCCCAGGGTCTGTTGCAGAGAATTGTGGCATTGTCAGATTCTGACTTCAGATAACACACCCATGTTGATTCCAACTGGTGCAGTGTTATCCTTCACAAACACTAATGTATATATTCACTACTGTACTAAAAATGATATCCAGTCTACAAAAGACTTATCAATATTCTGGTCAAATCCACATATTGTAGAAATATATGACTTCCAGTGACCGAGAGGTTTGCTTTTTATCCACAAAGGACATAAGTGATGAGAGACAAATTGATGATCATTATTACGACATTTTACCCCAATATTGATACCACTTTGAGCATTATTGTACCAATTTAAGTCAATAATTACTTAATTTTATCAAAATATATAAATAGTGGTTATTATATAAATTATCGTATTTTTATAAGTTTTTATAAGTTTTGTACCGGTTTAGTAACCGGAGTGTCGTGTCAGATTTACACGGGTATTTGTGATATTTTTATTGCAGATTTATGATAAACCAAGACCCCGAGTAACGACATTTTAAAGTATAATCATATCTTTGAAGGATATAGAAAGTGTCACTAAGTCAAGTGGTCAAGTGGCTAATCGATTCGATTTAGTGGAAATCGAGAAATATCTTTGACAAACAAATGTCCCATCAAAACGACATTTTCTGAAGAAGAATCCTTCATAAAAGTTGTAGATCTTCAAATAAGCTTTCCAACGCACTTTGAATCACGAGACGAGAATTTTGCCTGACTGAAGAAAGCTTGATTCGACTCGACCCCCAAACTTGGTGATCAAGGCTTTCAAAATATCCCACGTAAAAATATGTTTTGAGGCCTAAAAATATGTATTTTGAAGGATGGAAGAATATACCACAAGCTTACAAGTTCAACGGGTCGGTTTTCCTACGTGCTTATACCGTAAAATATCTTCGACGAATATGCGACCCAACTTAGAGGCATTTTCAGGGGAAGAGTCCTTGATGAAAGTTTTATATCTTCAAAAGAGCTTTCCAACGGATTTTGAATCATGTCAATCGGTGGTCTACAACTCAAGTTATGGGCATTATACCAAAACTCGGCTCGAACTAACCTTTAACTCGGTTCGAACAACAAAAATCCTATAAATAGACCCCTTTCTCCACCACTTTCCTTTGCCCCTCTTCTCCTCTTCCCCCTCCCCTCTTCTCTCGATCTTCTTCTTTCCTTCTTTTTAATTTTTTGTTTTGTTTGATATATATATATATATATATATATATATATATATATATATATATATATATATATATATATTATATATATATATATATATATATATCATCTCTTATCATCTTATATATATATATATCTCCTTCATCTCTTCTCATCTTGGGCCCATATATATATATATATATATATATATATATATATATATATATATATATATATATATATATATATATATATATATATATATGTATGTATATGTTTTTCATATATATAAATAAAGTAGTTATAGTACCGTTGTAATGGCGGAATAATTATCGAAGATTGTTAAAAAAATCGAAGCTTTGTTGTACTACATCCGGTGGAAATGACCCCGATTCAACAGTTGTAACCGGTAATATATTCTAATATTATTATGTTTATTATTTCTATTTCTATTTATATATTACAACTATGTTAAGCTAAAAATATATCTAGCCAAGATATGAATCTGAATTAGTTAATCTTTTTGGTAAAATGAATGATCGACTCTGGTAATAATGATTAAAACCAATTATAATGAATCTCTTTCTATTTTGCACTTAATGAAAGTAAAAATTCAATTAGCCACTCGATTTTTACTAGAAACGTAAGCTAATGAATTGACAACTCGCGATTAGAATACGAGATCGTAATAGAAAGACCGGAGGGTAAAATTGGCCGAGTGAAAACGTGACAACGGAATCCGATTTCCTACCCGGGGGCAGATTTGTATTGGGAGAGATAAATCTTATTAAAATTGTGCTCACGATATTATTACGTTAAAATCACATGTTTAATGAATCAATCTTAAAATTGGCCGAATGACAAAACGTGAGTGACCCATGCTTAAGATGACATTGGATAGAGGACTAGACATATGACAATTTCATACGCTCGTGTAAGGAGGAGTTGTCTAGCTTAGGAGTACACCGGTTCATATATAATTGACCTCCTTGCATCAAGGAAAAGATCTGTCTCATTCAATTTCACTACAAAAAGATATTGATTCAGTAACGTATTCTTGGCTAGATCCAAAAATATATATATTATCTATTTTTATATTTATATATTTATTTACTGCTTTACTAACAATTTAACTAATATAACTATCTAACCCGAGGAAAATGGTAAAAACTGCGACTTAGATCGAGTTAATAATAGCTTCTTGGTGTTTAACCACACTCAAATTACCACACGCTTCCTCGAGGATTCGACACCGACTCACCGACTAGAACTACAATTTGACCCGGTACACTGCCGGTAAGGATTGATAGCCTAGAAACAGTCCGTCAGCTTTTTGGCGCCGTTGCCGGGGAAACGACGCTAATTCATCGTGTCTTTGGTTACTACTTGTATTAGCTCAAAATTCTCGAGGATAAGTCAACACTCTTCTTATCACATTTCTATTTTTATTTTCCGTTGGTATCTACCTTCTTTTAGTTACCAATGTTCTTCTTCTACCAATTTCGAGTTATTTTCTATTTTCGATAGTAGAATGTAAACGCGGTTCGTTTATTTTTGTTGGTACCTACCTATTGGTAAGATACCAATTAAAAAAAAAAAATACACTCGGTAAATACCGAGTGGATTCGGTAATTACCGAGAGAAAAAAAATGTGGTTTTTTTTATCGATTTCGTGTTATTTTCTATTCGATATTTTCTATTCCACAAGAATTGTCAAATCGAGTTACGAAAATGGTCGAAACCGTTGGTAAAACACCTGAACAAGAGATTGCTCATGCTCAAGGGCATGGCCAAAACCTTAATCAGAATTTACCTCAACCTAATAACCAGAATCAGAATAATAGAAATAATCAGAATCGGAATAAGCATACTCGTCGAACCAAATTTAACCCGAGACCTATATGTGATCGGATCGTAAGAAGGTACCAGATTAATAATCCAATTCGTTTACCCAATAAAGGAGCAATTAATTTCAAATAAAATCTCATCTTTTGGTTTAATTGACACAAGAGCCCCATTTCTAGGAGAAGATGATGAGGATCCACATCATCATCTCTATCTTTCAAGAATTGTGTAATACACCAAAAGTCATGGTGCTCATCGGGAATTAACGAGGATGTCTATGTTTCATTTTTCTTTAAAAGGAAGAGCACGAGATTGGTTTCTCATCACTTCCACATCATTCATTGACTAGTTGGGAGGATATTCAAACCGAGTTCTTAAAGCGAAGATTTTACTCCGGGTAGAAAATTGGAATTAATAGTCGAAATTGCTAACTTTAGACAAGGATCTCAAGAAACGCTTAGGAATGCTTGGGGAAGATTTAAAAGCTACTAAGAGCTTGTCCCGACCATGTTTATTCCTTAGATATGCAAATCCAACTTTTCTTCGTCAGAAATTAAGGAAAGACTCACGTGCGAGATGTAGATCATGCATGTGGTGGTTCGTTAATGTTGAGTGAAGCCCAAATAGTTTACGATGCTATAGAAAGATTTCCAAAAACAATCGAATGTGGGAAACCGGTTCTAGCACCAGAAAAGTAGCATTTGCAGGAGAAAGTACATCGAATACAGAAGTCCTAGCACACTTGGAGAATTTGAGTAGGAAATTTGACGGCTTATTAGCTAGTAAAACTATAAACTCAGAAAATATCTTACCAAATGAATACTCAAATCATGATAATGTGTCATTAGGGATGGAAGAACCAAAAGGATATTCAAGGGAAAAGGTGAGTTTTTTGCAACATCATAGGAATTTGAACGATGCATATTCAAACTCTTTTAATGCTATTAGAAGAGATCACCCTACTTTTCGTTGGTCTGGAAACTCTAGTAAGCAAGGACAACCACCGTATCCAGTTCAATACGAAAATCCATATAACAATCTATTTTATCAAGGAGATACCTCAAATCAGAATCTACAATCATTACCTAGATCGTATCCACAACATACCACTCAAAGCATACCAGTCACCCAAAGTTCAACTCAACCTGAAGGAGTTAACAAATGGGAGAAATTAATGGAAAATCTGATAGGTATGATATCTACTCAAGCTCAGAATATGGAAATTATGATAACTTCTATGGGTACAGTCACTAAGGATATGAGTACGTTGAAAACATCTATAAGTGGACATGATACCAGAATGAGAATTGTAGAAGCTTCATTACGGAATTTGGAATATCATTTGAGTAGAGAAGAGGAACGTAAAACAAAGAAACCTCCGGAGAGAGCCGCCAAGTAATATCGAAAGAAACCTCGAGTGGGGTAAATCTTTGTTATTACCGTAAGTGGAAGGATCTGTGGAAGTAATGGATTAGAAAACATCGAAATTAATGAAGTAGAGAATGATTTAGATGGTAAATATGAGAAAACATGGAATCAAGAGGAAGAGGACATTATTGAAGATTTCCTAAGACAAAACAGATATATTGAACCTAAAAGTGAGAATGAGGAATGGGTCAAGGTTCTAGAATATTGAAAAATCCAAGAATGAGTAGGACCTTGACCAATGATCATGTTGAGAATGAATCAAGTTTGGAAAGGCCAATTCAAACCGAACCTTATCCGGCTCAACCCAAATTCACCTCGGTTCAATCGATAGGGTAGCACCATATCCAAAGTGCATATTTTGAAGAAAAGGTGCACGAATGATGACACACAAAGTGTCCTCAAAAGGCACAATCATTCCAGAAGCTTTACCATCTTCGTTTAACGACAAGGGTAAAGGAGGTATACATTCTAACCCTACTTTAATTGATCTTGAATTACTCCCCCATTCCCGAAAAGGAAATCAAAGAGATGAAGTTGGATAAGAAGTATGCACATTTTCTTGACACTTTTCGCACTTCACTATTAATATCCCTTTCATCGATGTTTGTAAGGGAGAGCTTAGTTTGGGAATTAATGATGAGCACGTTGTCTTTAACATTTACAATTCATTGAAATATCCATGCACTACACTAGAATCTTGTTCTTGTGTGGACCCTTTGTGTCCTTTTGTTGTGGATCGTACTAACACGCAGGTAATTGAAGAAGATGATTTCAACAATAATGTGAAAGCTCGCAAACCCAAAGCTCGAAAATCAAAGGAAAAGGTCAAGAATCGTTTGGATTGGTGGAAATTGTCTAACCTCTGTTGGAAACCGGTATTGAAGAAGGATGTGGTGCATGAGGATGACTCACCACCAGTGCATTAGAAAACCGGAGCAGAAAGTCTAGCTATAGACTATAAAACGGGTACTATTCTTCCTATTTACTCATTAAGCATTTATTTCTAGTTGATTCGTGTGCTTAATTGTTACATGCTTTGGTGAGTAATTGTTAAAGTATCCCATTTAGTTTAGTATATTATATTAGTTGCTTAAGTTTGTCGAGCAAACGACGTTAACCAAAAGCGCTACCGGGAGGCAGCCCGTAAAAATGTTAAATATAATAATTACTCATACTTTGCGAATACTTAGGATTGATTTTCACTTTGTTTCACCAAGTCTCAGGATGAATGTTTGAATGTCATTAAAAAAGGGAATGATTAGGTGGTTATCCAAAAATCCCGATGGAGAAAAAAGAGAAAAATTCAAATGCGTCATTTCTTGGACTTAGGTTGTTCGAACGATTTGAAATAACCCTTGAGGATCTGGGTATAAAAGACTCAGAGTTAATACTTTCTCACATATTTCATATCATGATCTAGTCTGTTTTAAATTTCAAATAATGTGTGACATGTATTAGTTCAAATACTATGGAATTGAGGAGGTCATAACTTTAACCCACCCACCCACCCATTAATATCATCCGAGTATTTGTTTTGACTTGTTTTAGTGCACCATTGCTTTCCCAACAACTTATTTACACTCACTTTACATTGAGGACAATGTAAGTTCGTAAGTGGGGAGTGGATTCGTTGGTCTAGCAATGGCATTGGTGCTTATTTTGTATCAATAAATCCCTTATTTTTCGATTTTTTTTTCGAGCATTATTTAGTTGATTAAAATAAATTGTATAAGGTATATATTTCATGGATTTGAAGATATAATGATCAATTTGGATGTGTATAACCAACGTGAACCGTAAGTGCATTGTAATTCCAAATATATTTGTGTAACATGAATTCCTTCATGTAAAGCCTTTGATCTTTGAAGCGGAAAATTTTAAATCAGATCCATTCAAGATCCTCAGTGGTTATTCTATAGATAATTGCGATAACTTAGTACCTAACTTTTGAATGTGTCTTGTGAATATCTCAAGGTTTGAATGTGATAGGAAGGATATAAGTTAAAGAAGAATACCAAATTTAGATGAACTATCTATATGTCGGTTGTAGCTACCAATGATTTGAGTGCGATGAGGCGTTATTGATGACTAAACCTATCCCGAGAACGGTGCCGAAATCGGCAGACGTTTCTGGGTTAAACGATCTTAACCGGCAAAGCATGTACCGGGTCAAATCAGTAGTGCTAGTATGGTGAGTCGAGAGTATCGTATCCACAGGGAACTTGGTAATTCTTCTAAGTGTGGTTAAACACCAAAGAGCTGTTATTAACTCGATCTAAACCGCAATTTTATAACACAGATCACTACTATTCTAGTCAACATAAAATAAATACGAAAATTAAAAACTATACTAACATGATATATATAAATACATAAATATATATAGATCTGCATAAACCGCAATTTATATATATAGATATAAGTATATATAGATACCAAAATATTAAACAGATAATTTTAGAGAACTGGCCAAAACTTATATAATTGGTTTATACGATCTTTCGATTAAATGAAATGTGTTCGATCTCTCCTTTTATTTTAGGTCCAATTGAGTAAATGAAACGGTGCACTCCTGAGGTAAACAATTCCTCCTCACACAAGCGTATGAAATTGTCATATGTCCATTGCATCAGTCCAAGGTCCACAACTGTTACGGTTTTTCTGAACAGGTCCCGAGTACAAATCTACCTTTAGATAAAAAGGAGTCATTCCGTTCACAAGCGGTCAATTTTATTTAAAAGGCTCCGGTTGTCAAAGCCGGACGATTCAACTTTCGGTTTAAGTTTCAATTAATCGATGATTTAACATTATTACGATCTTGAGTACAAATTATAATAAGATTCATTTCTCCCAAAACAAATCTACCCCCGGGTAGGAAATCGGATTCCGTTATCACGTTATTCACACGGCCAATTTTACCCTCCGGTTTTTCTATCTTTTATCTCATATCCTGACTACAAGGCGTCAATTCATAATTAGATTATGAATTCCTCAGATCGATTAAATATGTCAATACGAATACGATTAAAATAGAAAAAGATTCAATTAACTCAATTTTAATCATTTCAACTTAACAACATTTCTTTAACGAAAAGATCGAAATAAAACCGATTACATAGTTTTGGCCAGTATTATATTTAGCCTAAAAACATTATAACAACGAAAAATATAAAAACAAACATGAATACTTAAGAAAAGTTACCCGAATACGGGCAGCTTGATTCGTAAATCGTATTTTCCGGACATTACAACTTCTTCAGCAAAACCGACTTCCGAGATTTTCCCGAGCATTATAACGATACTAAAACTACATTATTACGGCGTAAGGCCTTATTTACAAACTACTACTAAAAATAAAAAGAAAAGAAAGAAGAGGAGAATATATTTTGGTACCCCTCTCGACTGCTCTCTGATCAACTCCTTATATAGACAAAGGTCTCAAGGCCGGACCGGTCCGGGATCAAGCCGGATCGGTCCGGACTAATGATTACATCCACTAACTTGATCTCTTCAGCATGTGCGTAGATTATATATATTTTTATATATAATTATTAAATTTCTAAAATTCATATCTCGAGTTCTGGACCTCCAAAAATTGCAAACGAAATGCCAAAATTAAGGTCTCGAGAAACTCTACAACTTTCATGAAGGACTCTTCTTCAGATAACGCCTTCTTGATTACCTCGTGTTCCTCTGAAGCTATTTCGGGATTTTTCTTAACCCAAATCGATTAGCCACTTGATCACTGTTTAAGTTGTAGACCTCCAATCTTCATAATTTAAATTGCATTGGAAAGCTTTCGGGAAAATCTACAACTTTCGTGAAGAACACTTTTTCTGAAAATATCGTTTTGATGAGCCATTCGTTTGTCGAAGACATTTCTCTATTACCACTTAACCAGATTGATTGGCCACTTAACAACTTAAGCTTTTCAATTGACCATTTAGGCTCATGGCATTCTCTAAATCATTCCAGAGATATGATTAAACTTCAATATGTCGATTCTCGGGGTCTTGGGTTATAAATCTGCAATAAAATACCACAAATACCCACGTAAATCTGACACGACACTCCGATTTACTAAAATCGGTACAAAATTACAACTTTTTACTATTTTTACTACTAACTATTCTAAACTATAAAGATTAACATTTTATACCATAATTTCATATATTTTATATAGAATTCGTTGATAAAACATAATAATATAACGTATTTTTAATCATATAAAAATAATACATCAAATTACTCCCCACTTAGCTTTTGATCGTCCTCGAGCATAAATAAGCGGTAATAAAAGATAGTATAATTAATCAGATTTCAGTTTTTAATGTAATTTATATTGTCAATATTATAAATATATTAGCTATCTTAATTTAAAATCTTAAGAAGACAGAAAGAGTATATAACTTAAATAACTTAATAATCAAATATTATTTAGATAAAATTGTACATGTAATACTTAATAAGTATAAATAAAATATTAGAATTATTTTTAATCGCAACTATTATGAAATCCTGGAATCGGAAACTTGGTCAGGTAGTCGACAAAAAATGGCTTATAGAGTTTAGGTTCAAGATGTTGGTTAATCGGAAAAAGGGAAATCAAAAAAGAGAAAGAGGCAAGTCGTACGTACCTACATCTTCATATTCTTGAAAAAAACGTAATCTCGATTAATAGCATCTTTCTTATTCCAACTTTTTTTTTTTTAAATTAAGAACTAAAAGCGAGAGTGTGTGTAGAAAATCAAACTTACAGGCATTGCTTCATCAAGATTGATCGGAGTACTACTCTTTCGATCGAAAATTACAAGTCCGGTTTCCTTAAACTCGTAATAATTCCTGAGATCTTATGATTCAACTTTTTCTTTTTCATTTTATCTTGTGCCTTCATTCCCAAAGAATAGGACATTTCGAGATAATACCTAAGTTTGGACTACTATCATTAGGCAATCGGGAGCTTAATTACCTCATAGTGATATAGGACATTTCGTGATAATACCCTACTCACTCCAATCATTGGTAGCTACAACCGATATATTCTTTTTATTTTTAAGTTGTTAATCACCGATAAGGAAGATACCTGATATTTGATTAATTCTGTGTAAATATGGTGCTTCGTTCTTAATTTAGAATATTAATATATCCGAACTTATTACCAAAATCGACTATCTTGCAAGTATCATGAGGTAAGATCGAATATACTAATACTTATCTAATCTTTCCAATCTCAGCATATACTAAAACTTAGCTTTTATGTCTCCATCTCTTTTCATAAGTACGTACAAACTTACGGAATTTCAAGGAAATGTAGACCAAAATTAGCTAAAGGTTGGTTATTTAATCACAATTGACAATTTCGAGTGAGGTCTTGATCACTCTAATCAAGGCTGAGGTAGGTTATTTGGCTATAGTTATATTTTTGTAGTGCCAAAAATCAACATACTTAATCCAATTCCAAACTCATAATTCATATTGAAAATGATTCTAAAAATCTTACTTATAAATATCAACATACTTATATAATTTCATAAAAACAATATCTAATATTAATTACTCAATTATATAAACTTAAAATCTTATTAAAATCTAAATTAGACATATAATATAATTATTTTTAACTATTTTTCGAAAATTTTAATGAATTTTCTAACCTAACTCTACTCCCCACTTACGAAGTGGCATCGTCCCGATGTTCAATGAGTAGTAAAGAAGTAGGTTCGAAAATAAAATTAAAATTATCTATTAACGTTATTTTTCTGATTTTATTTTAGCGTATACTAATTATAAAACAAACAATCTTAAAAAACTAAGACATATATATTAAACAAGATAGATTAATAGAAACTTAAAAGAAAAACATAAACTTAATTAAAGAAACTTCAAACTTAACTTAATTTAACTTATTAAAACTTAAATATCACAAACAAACCACCAACAACTCTCTAGATGGTAGACGAACAACCCGGTGTATCAACCGGTAGCAATCCAAATCGACTATCTCTAGACGGAAAAATTTCATCCGTCTCCAGCTCTTCTACTCCATTCAGAAGAATACACAAACGTGATATCATCCATGAATTAGGCATAGGTTTCCCCCTACTACCTCTCGTGATCGCAAACTCCAACACTGTCCTTTGAATCAATATACCCCAATCGACAAATACACCGAATGCCAAAGCAAAAAGTAAAAGCATTTCATTCTCAGCCAAACTTCCAAAATCCCAGGTGGGATAAACTCGAGAATTTATAAAATGCTTCCACGCCTTTAGATGTGGAAGTAGAGCTCGTGTTGACATGTCGTGATTTGTATCAAATAGCGGGAACAGACATTGGAACGACTCGTGTACTTTATTCAAATGATTAGAGGATTTTGTTGGCCCCAATGCATTTCAAAATGTGGCCTCGTGAATCGGTGGAATTTCAAAGATTTGGTTGATAACAGATGAAGAGAAGGGAACAGCCACTCCTCTTACTAGAACAATCTGAGTGATATCGACCATAGATGTCGTCATAAGTGCAGAATAAAATTCTCGCACTATTGAGACATTTATCCGTCCTCTCGGTGTACTGACAAATTTTTTCCAACCAAAACTTCGAATGATAGTTTTTCCCCATTGATCAAGCTTATCAACATTTAAACCTTTCTCCAATAGGATTGGAGAATTTGCAAAACGATTGTGTAAAATGATACTCTCATTAGAAGCTTGAGATTCCGGATGATCCGGTGTATGAGGCTCGTAAGAATTAACCGACGGTGATGAGTGGTTCGACATTTAAAATTATGTAAAAACAGAGTTGAAAGTAAAAGGAAAAGTAGTGAATGAATGTTTACTCATGCCCTTACTTCCTTTAATAGATGAAAAAATGTTCATACGTGGATGCATTAGACGGACTCAAGAATGACTCACCCTTTTTTCTTCACGGCCCGGTCCGGAAATATGCCGGCTCGGTCCGGCCTCATCTTACTTTTACTTGAGGGACGAGGTGAAAGACAACTTGTGTTTTGTTTTTACTTCACGTGTGAAACATTTCATAAGCCTTTGAAGATATTTCACAAAGAGTAACTTATCTTTGATACTGAACGGATAAAACGACACATTATATTTTTGTAAAACGACGTAGTAATTCTACAAAAATTAATTTTGGGATTTTTATAGTTTTTATAAAAACTAAACCGATTTAAAATACAAACCAAATTTTGATAAAAACGATTGTAAAATCAAACTAAACGAAAACAAACCAATATCTAAATGACAAATGTCGAATAAAAATGCAATAAAAATGTTTAATTAATCAGAGTTATTAAATTCAATCTTCATCGTAGTCTTCCTCAGGATCAACTTGAAAACTCGAACTCGGAAACGACTGAGAAGCTGATGGCTGAACTGTAGTCGTGGTCCTGACTGAACTATCAAGACCCATCGAACTCATGCCAGTCGTGACATGTGCAAACTCAGTGAATCCTCCCCAACTCGACATTGCCGGTCTCTCGAACACTGTTTAAAATACACTGCTCCACTAGATTGGCTTCCAAAAGGATATGAAGATGGATGAAAGCTCGAAGGTGGTGGAATAGGTGTTACCCACTCTGGTAAGGTATAAGGATCAGACTGACAAGGTGGATAGGCAGGATCATCAAAAGTGGGATTACGAAGCAACTGCTCGTTCCTTCTTAAACCTCTACAAATATCATCACACCACTTTTATTTCTCTCGAAGAAATAAAGCCATGTTGGCTTGACCACGTGCAACATCTGTCACTAAAGATTGTAACATGTCATAAGTGATAGTGTTGGAGAAAGGAGTTTGTTGCTGGGAATGAAGGCATATGCTACACATGTGAAATTAAGTAAAAATTGGCAAATGACAATGTGGAAATTTGGTTAAGCATGGTTGAAAACTTAGTTATCTTCTGACTATCCCCACTATAAACTGAATGATATGCATTAGGGATTATCCTAATAAGTACACGGGAGAACTTTGTGTGGAAATGTTACTGCCTATACCTAGGAAAGTCATTAGGACTGTCTGAATGGATATTTGTGCGTTTGCTTGAATTATTCAAGAGAGGATAGTGGAAATTGAAAAGGCTTGTCACACACACACACTCTGTTATACATTTATATTAAGGTTAAAGCCTGGTTGTAATTCTAATGGTTGTATTATCTGGTTGTCCCTTATATCTTATATCTTCGTGAATTTGTCCCTCATTCAATTTGTTTTATCCCTTGTTTTGCTCGAGGACGACAAAAGCTAAGTGGGGAGCTGTGATGAGAGACAAATTGATGATCATTATTACGACATTTTACCCCAATATTGATACCACTTTGAGCATTATTGTACCAATTTAAGTCAATAATTACTTAATTTTATCAAAATATATAAATAGTGGTTATTATATAAATTATCGTATTTTTATAAGTTTTTATAAGTTTTGTACCGGTTTAGTAACCGGAGTGTCGTGTCAGATTTACACGGGTATTTATGATATTTTTATTGCAGATTTATGATAAACCAAGACCCCGAGTAACGACATTTTAAAGTATAATCATATCTTTGGAAGGATATAGAAAGTGTCACTAAGTCAAGTGGTCAAGTGGCTAATCGATTCGATTTAGTGGAAATCGAGAAATATCTTCGACAAACAAATGGCCCATCAAAACGACATTTTCTGAAGAAGAATCCTTCATAAAATTTGTAGATCTTCAAATAAGTTTTCCAACGCACTTTGAATCACGAGGCGAGAATTTTGCCTGACTGAAGAAAGCTTGATTCGAGTCGACCCCCAAACTTGGTGATCAAGGCTTTCAAAATATCCCACGTAAAAATATGTTTTGAGGGCTAAAAATATGTATTTTGAAGGATGGAAGAATATACCACAAGCTTACAAGTTCAACGGGTCGGTTTTCCTACGTGCTTATACCGTAAAATATCTTCGACGAATATGCGACCCAACTTAGAGGCATTTTCAGGGGAAGAGTCCTTGATGAAAGTTTTATATCTTCAAAAGAGCTTTCCAACGGATTTTGAAACATGTCAATCGGAGGTCTACAACTCAAGTTATGAGCATTATACCAAAACTCGGCTCGAACTAACCATTAACTCGGTTCGAACAACAAAAAATCCTATAAATTGACCCTTTTCTCCACCACTTTCCTTTGCCCCTCTTCTCCTCTTCCCCCTCCCCTCTTCTCTCGATCTTCTTCTTTCCTTCTTTTTAATTTTTTGTTTTGTTTGATATATATATATATATATATATATATCCTTCATCTCTTCTCATCTTGGGCCCATATATATATATATATATATATATATATATGTGTATATGTTTTTCATATATATAAATAAAGTAGTTATAGTACCGTTGTAATGGCGGAATAATTATCGAAGATTGTTAAAATCGAAGCTTTGTTGTACTACATCCGGTGGAAATGACCCCATTCAACAGTTATAACCGGTAATATATTCTAATATTATTATGTTTACTATTTTTATTTCTATTTATATATTACAACTATGTTAAGCTAAAAATATATCTAGCCAAGATATGAATCTGAATTAGTTAATCTTTTTGGTAAAATGAATGATCGACTCTGGTAATAATGATTAAAACCAATTATAATGAATCTCTTTCTATTTTGCACTTAATGAAAGTAAAAATTCAATTAGCCACTCGATTTTTACTAGAAACGTAAGCTAATGAATTGACAACTCGCGATTAGAATACGAGATCGTAATAGAAAGACCGGAGGGTAAAATTGGCGAGTGAAAACGTGACAACGGAATCCGATTTCCTACCCGGGCGATTTGTATTGGGAGAGATAAATCTTATTAAAATTGTGCTCACGATATTATTACGTTAAAATCACTGCTTAATGAATCAATCTTAAAATTGGCCGAATGACAAAACGGGAGTGACCCATGCTTAAGATGACATTGGATAGAGGACTAGACATATGACAATTTCATACGCCGTGTAAGGAGGAGTTGTCTAGCTTAGAGTACACCGTTCATATATAATTGACCTCCTTGCATCAAGGAAAAGATCTGTCTTATTCAATTTCACTACAAAAAGATATTGATTCAGTAACGTATTTTTGGCTAGATCCAAAAATATATATATTATCTATTTTTATATTTATATATTTATTTACTGCTTTACTAACAATTTAACTAATCTAACTATCTAACCCGAGGAAAATGGTAAAAACTGCGACTTAGATCGAGTTAATAATAGCTTCTTGGTGTTTAACCACACTCTGAATTACCACACGTTTCCCTGAGGATTCGACACCTGACTCACCATTCTAGAACTACAATTTGACCCGGTACACTGCCGGTAAGGATTGATAGCCTAGAAACAGTCCGTCAATAAGCCTTGACAGTCATCATGTCATAAGTTCATAAGGCAATACCCTTTTGTTTTGAATGAATCCAGACTCCGTTTGTTCGGCAAGAAAGTCTCAGGGAATCACCCCTATTTTCTGTTTTTGAACGAAATCATGCAATACTAAGTGGTAAGAGATTGAGTCCAAGGTCTGATTAACTCTATACTTCTTAGGGAATTACCCCTAGACCACTCAATATTTGCTCTGAAAGATAAACTTTCCTATTCATTCTACTATTTTCCGTGTAGATCCAATTACTCCCACTGGGCCTGAGACGCTCAGATGGTTCTACAAGAGTATGAACAGAACTGGAGTACCGAACTCCATTCATAGGGTTATGGCTATTAAACCAACCTCTATTATCAGAATCATATACTGCTCACAAAAGAGCCATAGGTCATCAATCAATCCTCAGACTATAAAGTCCGTAGAACCCGTAATGGGTAATGGATAAACCATACTCCCAATACTTACTGGGTGGATCGAAATTCTGATCTAGTTTAGTAGTATTTAGTGTTATCACCAACAACCGATGTTGGATGTGGTCTGATTTTAATCGTTAGTAACTACCTTGAGTAAACGTACTTCAAGGTTCAAGGTTTTGCTGTTTATGGACTCTATCAGAAAGGATGCAACAGTATAACTGTCCCTTCCCGATTTCAAGAATCATATATCTAACCTTTATACACAATAGGTTAAAAGATATATCACGAATGGTCATTGACCGAACGTATGTGTGAAATTTCCCGTCTTACCTTCAAGCACCGTGTGCTAAATGCTTATATTTATGGAAGTGGGGTGAACCGAATCCACACCTTATCCGTAAATTCCAAAGCATATTCTAGGTAGACTTCTCGGTCTTTTTTTCATTGTAAACCGTTATTTCGCTTATTGAGTTAAGCAGTGTATTGTAGCACATCTAAAACTATATAAGGCAATTTAACAGTTTCTCACTTAGTGAGAACATGTCACAATGAGGCAAGCTGAGCATCAGTCTCGAGGACTATGAATGGCCTATTCCGAGTATAGAATACTCTATCTCTGTTTAAAATAGAGAAACCTCAAAATATTTTGGATAAACTTTCCGGAGTGTTTGAATAGTTATCAGACAAGAAGTCACTACTCGAAAGCTCCTACTAGCTTGTATCTTTCATCAGACCCCGAAGGTCATCATGAACAAGCTATGCTACTTCTTTATAACCATTATCCTTTCTCGATTGAAAGGAAACTTAGTCATTGAACCTTTGAGACAATTAATATAACCAGACTGGGAGAAAGGAATCACCCTGAGCCAGTCTTCAGGTCTTGTCTTTTAGGGACTATGGACTAACTATGGAATATGAAGAAGCGTTTATCTAAATATCGAAACCAATTGCATTTAATAGTTCTTAAGATGTGTTTTATATACATATTTCAACAGTTCTAAGTGGTTTTGACTTTATCAAACAAAAGTCCGGGTCTTGGATTCGTACTACAAATGTTATATTCACTTTCTATACGACAAACAAATTATCGAATAGAAGGTAAATCCATTCGTTCCAACGAATCTTAAACCGAAAATAAATTTTCCGCGATATCCAAGGATTGAATCCGAGATTCATTTCCTTATATCACTCCCACTATTCTAGCTAAAATTAACTGCCCGTTGTTTACTCTTTTAATCGTTAAATGCACTGCTACCTTGTTCTTCCAAAGAACTTAGCTCGAGAAAATTGCCAAGGATTCATAGGTTGGTGATCCAAAATCACTGTCCTTATCCTATGATTTTCAGTTAATTAATTTTCGGTTCAGCCTTAAAGTTTTCTCAGTTTAGATGACTAACACCTTTAGACATATTCTCCCATTCTTGACTTTCCGTGAATGGAAACAGTCTTGAACCAGCGGTTCATTTAAGTAGACACTACTCTTGAACCGTGGGATGTCTATTTCGAGTGTTACTCTTCGGGACTTCTCGGATACCAGAAAAAACAACAAATCATAACATTAAAGCTCCCACTAGTTTATCGGTTCCAAATACCGTCTAACAAGCAATGCTTTATTTTTATGATTTTCCGATTTTTTTCGATTTAGAAAATCTTTCGTATATAGTTCCAATGTTTCTAGAAAAACAATAAATCATAGAACTCCCACTAGTTCATCGATTCCAAATATCGTCCAACTAGCGACATTTCATGACTTTCCGGTTTTTCAATTAGAACGGTTACGTGTGTAGTCAGTTACACTTTTCTAATGTTCTAGAAAAACAAGAAATCATAAAGCTCCCACTAGTTCATCGATTTCAAATATCGTCCAACTAGTAACACTTCATGATTTTCCGATTTTTTCAATTAGAAAATTACTCGTGTAATCACTACACACTCAAAATTCACTAGAAGAATTTCAAAGTCTGAAATCACCTTTGATCAAACTAAGTTTGTCTTCCGTTTGACACGAATGACACTAGTGACATGCCTACATGTCACTCTGGTTTTTAAAAGGCTTAAGAGAAAATATCTCTTTCGAAAAATAATTGCATTATCGATTAACTAGTTCAACGTCCTAGTTACTTTCCACTTTTTAACGAAGTCAATACTAGTCAATTATTAATTTTTAAGCAATTTAGTAAGGGATATAACGATGTAAATAAAATGACATATATTAATTCAAGTTTAACACTACTATATGATTTTATTTTAGGAATTATAAACTATAAGTAAGTCTACTCTACCATTCCAAGGTTTTAACCTCGCATCTCAGTGCCGCCGTAGGGTAGGTCAAAGAGATGACGGTTAAATCGAGACAATCTCATCAATGAATAACTTGTGAGAATTGAACATCCCACGAGAATCGAACATCCCTTTATTCATTGACTACCTTCCTTTTTTAGCCTAGATATTATCAAGAATATCCTTGATGAGTGTGACCTACTATATCGGATCTCTTAGGTACGCCCCGAGTGTGCCGTCGTAGGATAGGTCAGTGACCCGACGAGTACCGGAAATCCTATCCTTTCGGAGACCAAGCCATGAATGTTGACAGGGTGAACACCATCCGTAGGGGTGAAATCAAAGCGCCATGAGGCGCCACCCTTCTCTCACTTACTTGTATCTATAGTAGAGGCCGTGGGGTTGGTGTCGCCTCCCCCGCTCCCACTCAATATTTTGGAAATGGTGGTGGGTTAACTAACCACGTCTTTTTGATGTTAACATAAAAGCACATCAAATCAAGGATTCCGAATGGTGTCGGTAACGTAGGCAAGCCTACCCATCCTATTCGTTGGAACATATGTGACAGTCGGACGAAATCGGGTCAAGAGAGCCCTATTGAGATAAGAAGGAATCACCCCTCCGCTCGCCGGTTTAGCTTAGTCTTGCCGGACCCCCGTGCATACATCACACTAGGAGGGTTAAGTCGGTCGAGCGAAGCTCAGTTGACCACCCAACCTATAGGTGAACCGTTTTTATCCAAGATTTATTGTTCTTTTACCATCATTCAATCTCGTAGACACTACGAATCGAAAACGTGATCTCGTTTGGGCTTTTAAGGCGGTTCACTGAGAACACACACCGAAAGGCTTAACGATTTCATAAACCGTCCTCGGATCTTTAATTAGTTACTAAATTAATTAATTACCACGTATTAATTAAATTTCAACTAATTACGCGAGTTTGTATACATGCCTATTTTAATTACCAAAATTAAAATTCTACATGTATGCATGGAGTGGATTTATGATATGATGTATGTCATGGCAATTCCGATTTTATATCTATTTTATGATCAAACACATAAAAAATAAATTGCGGAAAATTTAAACACCGAGATGGATCGTTGGTATCCCCGACTAACCTATTTTCTAAGGAAAAAGTAAAACTAATTCTAAGTCTTCAAATCTCGATCTTCGATCTTGATCTTGAAACTTCCGGATCTCAAACCTTCGATCTTGACACGAACCACGAACGACGAGAAGAGGAGGCCGTAATATACCAATATATTAAAAAAATATATCTATATTATCAATTGTTTTATAAAAAAAACTTTCTTTTGTTTTTTTTTTTTATATTAATAACAGGCCCTCGGCCAAAGTTAAAAAAAAAAACGTTTTTTTTTTCTTCTTCACGGCAGAATTATCAAGAAATTTTTTTTTTTTTTTTTTTGGTTACAGCATCAGTCCTTGCGGCCAACAAAAAAAAAAAAAATTAGGTTACCAAAAAAAAAATTTGCTGCCGCCTTGTTCCAAATCCAGCCGACGATGAAAAAAAATATTAAACAAATCGGCCTCCTCCCGTTTTACCTTCTTGATGATCTTCAATACCATGATCTTCGTCGTCTTGAACCCGGAACAAAATTAAAAAACAAAAGGTACTACCTTTTTACATAATTTTCGAATTCAACATAATTAAATTACAAATCCTATGCTCAATTGATACTAATCAAAAAGAGCTACAAAATAGATCTACGGGTAAACAATACCAACCCCAATTCATCTCTTCAACCACGACAATCACAAGGCATATATCCATGATATTTTCGAAAATGAAAATTAAAAACAAAAATAATGCAATCTACACATTCATATTCCGATCCTTAGATTTAATATTTTATACGTATAAATATAGATCACCTGGCGACTGATACCACTGTTAGTAATATCATCCGCAACGAAAGCGATTGAAGGATCTAGATCTATAATTTACACGTAATAAAATAACTAGATCTACTCTACAAGGGGGTTGTAGAACATTCCTCTTGGATCTCAAAATCCAAGTAGAAGAACCGCAATATGAAGATCAAAGGATAGTGTGAAGAGCACCACGATCTTCCGCACGTGTGATCCAATCAACTCCCGGTGGAAGGAAATCCTCGTCTTGAATCCTTCCGATATGTTACCCGGAAAACCTCCAAGATTTTCCCTCTTACCCTCTTGGCCAAATTTTTCCCTTCTTCTCTCTAAGAGATAGAAGTCGAATTATGTTGTGTGTATTAGGCTTGAGAGAACTCTCTTTATATAGGAGAGTAATCATTGCATGTCCTTCAAGGATTTAATAATTAATACAAAATCAATTATAATAATCCTATTAAATAAAAGGTAATCCTAGAAATATTCTCGAACAAATCTAGAATAATCTTTATCTTTATTTTTTACCATAAAATATTTATATAATAAATATTTGTGCACATATCTTATTAATCCACAAGAAAACAATTTCTTGTTCCATAAAACAATGCCATGGCCGAAAATTCCCTTGTGACCTAGTCACTACAATTTTCGACTATGATACACTTTTGGGCCAAGATTATGAAAAATATCTTCTTCACATATTTAATTATTTAGCCCAACTAATTTAATAGTCCACTAAACAATTAATTCACATATCGTTTTAATTAAATTCTAATAAGAACTAAATTAATATTATTAGGATTCGACGTCCGAGAACAACTATGCTATATTGGAGGCACGTCGGGGACCATGGACTAATAATCAGCGGCTCCGATAAATCAAATAAATAATTATCTTACGAACAAAATAATTATATTCGATAAATCAATCACAGGAATATGCCACCATAATCCCGTGACTGCACTCTTCCGATTATGAGATTATATTTATCTCCTCACGAGAATGATAATAAGCGTCCATTGATATAATCATTACATATGGATTAATCCTCCATAGATCGCTTCATTCTAAATCGGGAAGTTACCGTTAACCCTTTTCGTAAACCTCTTATCCTTATTTACCATTAACCCCTAGTGATCAATTAATTCATACAACTCACTGGTAGCTAATCAGTGTAATATGAACTTCATGGATCGATCAGTTTCTAGGATTAACAAATAAGGGAACTATCTATCTACCTCCAGAAATGGAAGGAATGGATTCCGTATCTGTGATAACATAGACTACTCACTCAATCCAGTACAATGCCAAGATGGGGTAATTCAAACCACAGACTCAGTGTAATCCTTAACCGTCAAGTCAAACCTCATACTGATTCAAGCAGTTGACTGTGATCACCTCAGGATTAAGATATATCCATAAATATGATCATCGATTGATTCGATAAGACTTCTCGATTACGGAATTATATCATGAACTCTAATCAAATTGGTCCAGCCTATATGATATATCTATCATATATAAATGCCCCACTAGGTTCTCTTAACTGAAAGTCCGGATAAGACAATCACACCTATTGTGTTCTGAGCGCATTAATAGCACGTTAAAGGGGAGACCCGATACTCTCGATTAACTTCACTACGGGCTAATTTTATTTTAAGTACATCTTCACTAACTCAATCCTCCCGTGTATATCCCATACACTTAGTTAAGTGATTACATAAACGATATACTTTAGGGTTTTCTGTAGTGTAAATACTATTGTCACATCGGTAAATATGAGAATAATAAATATGTATAATAATATCATTTCATTTATTAAATAAAACAATTACAAAATTGTCTTTCGGGCATCACACCTAACACTTACCTGCTGCATGCTGCTACTCTGCCTGCTTGTCTACTAAATTTTCAGACTCTCGGTTTACTGGAGTGCTGTCCCGGTTTGCCGGCCCCTCTTTTTCTCCTGATTCTAATGCGTTCAGCTGCTGACTGCTTTCTGATCCTTCCTAGACAGTTGGTATAACTGGTCCAGGTAGTTCCTTTCTGCTCCTAGTCATGATTACATTCACGTCCTCTGGATTTTTCTCAGTATTACATGGTAATCCTCCCGGAGGACGCGCTGACACTTGTTCGGCGATCTGTCCCACTTGGTGCGACAGATTCTGCACTAAGGCTTCTTGATTGGTCAGTCTTGTATCATTCTTCTGACAATATGTGGTGAAGTTTGTATTCAGCTCAGTCATGGATTTTGTAAGTTGATTGACCGTGTCGGTCACAGTTGAGCTCATTTTATCCATGACTGCTTCCCAACCACCTGACTTGTTGAATTGAGGCATGAATGCACCAGTTTGCCTTGGTATCTCTCTACTGTTAGAATCACTTTGTCGAAAACCCCCAGTAGGGTCATTTAATCTAAAACCAGGGTGGTCATGAGAACTTGGGTGATATCCGCCCCCATAAGGATTTCCTTGCCTCCCTATATAGTTCACGTCTTCGGTGTTGGTTGCTTCGATATCTTGTACTTTCTCAACCTTGGTAATGCGATCTTGCATTCCATCTATCTTCTCGTTCATCGCCATTAGCTGGTATAAGATCTTTTGAGAAGTATCTTCTCCAAATATGTCTTCAGCTACTTTGGCGGTTTCAATTTGATGCGTTCCCCATTGACTGGTAAGTGTGATTTGCTCCAGTTTTTCTTCAGCTTCTTCAGGTGATTGAAATGCAAAACATCCGTTGCTCGATGCATCAACTCTCATTTGTTCACTTGGCTGTAATCCGTGACAGAAACTATGCATTTGTACGGGCAAAGTGATATCATGGTGAGGGCATCTCCTTTGTGCTTCCTTAAATCTTTCCCATGATTCTTCAAAGGTTTCAGTGTGTTTCTGTTTGAAATTCATGATGTCTTGTCTCATCTGTAGTGACTTCCCAGGCGGAGAGTACTTGTTCATAAACTTCTGCAATAGATCGGTCCAAGTTTGGATCGATCCTGGTGCTAGAGACAATAACCATATCTTCGCTTTGTCTTTTAGAGTGAATGTAAACAACTTCAGCTTGATTTATCTTCAGGTACTCCTGTTGGTTTGACCGTGTTGACTATCTACAAGAAGTTGGTGACATGTACACTAGGATCTTTGTTCGGTACTCTATGGAAGGTAGTGTAATTCGTCACCATTTGTATCACAATTGGTTTCGGGTGTAATACCTCAGCTTCATCTGGCTGAACAATTGCTAGCATGAATTGCTCAATCGTCGGCATTGCATAACTCTGTAGATTTCTCCGATCTACTTGTACTACAACTCCTGCTCCATTTTGTCCATTTTGTCCGTTCTATGCCATGTTGTTTTCTGTATCATCCAAAGGTGGAATCTCTTCTTCCCTCTCGCTGTGATCTCCCTCGTGCGTACTCACATCATCCGCCAGCCTAAGAGATCTCTCTCGAGCTTCTTTTCTCTTTTTTCTAGCAAACTTTTCAATTTCAGGTATGAATCTCTCGAGTTTGGCTGCTGAACTTTGTGTAGCATACTTACAAGACACAAAAAGAAAATAAAAAGTAAGTGACTTGCCTCGGCGGCTGTAACACACTCCTGGAAGACTCAAAAATACAGACACTGACTATGGACTTGACGCTGAACAGACGATTCTGCTAAAACTGGGACCCTCGGTTTACCGCGGTATACCCTCGGTAAACTGGAAGCAATTTTTCTCAGATTTTAACATAATTGACTCTGTACGACTAGTATAAACAGACTATAAAACGGACTCAATTAAACAGACTCAAATATATACAGACACTCAATCTTAAATAAAAAGTATTCTTGACACGAGTCCCCGGAAACGGGGCAATAAAATCTTGATCGCGTGCAAAGCACTTACTAGCAATAGGACTAGCTCTATCGTAGTAGAGTACGGGCGAGTCAAGGTCGATCCCATAGAGACTCGTAAGAACGTCTATTAACAAGATTGAGCTTGTTTCAATTAATTGTCTACGACCAACTATAATACATATAGTAGTAAAATTGGTTCCACTGGTGCCACAAACTAACAATATTACGCTAGCTCAAACAAACATAAACAAGAGTTTCTAAGGTATTAGTTCAATTATGAGTAATTAGTTATTCCCCCCACACATGCAATAGTCCTCCCTGGAAACGGCGCCAGAAAATCTTGATCGTGTGCAAAGCACTTACTAGTAATATGACTAGGTCTATCGTAGTAGAGTACGGGTGAGTCAAGGTAGATCCCATAGAGACTTGTAAGAACGTCTAATTATCAAGATTGAGTTTGTCACAATTAATGGTCTACGACCAACTATAATATAGATAGTAGTAAATTTGGTGCCACTGGTGTCACAAACTAACAATATTACGCTAGCTCAAACGAACATAAACAAGAGTTTATAAGTTATTAGTTCAATTATGAGTAATTAGTTATTCCCCCAAACATGCAATAGTCCTCCCCATTGGTGAATTTTAATTCATTATTCAGCTACAGGTACAACTCCTAACCCCATCTACTCCGACCATGGTAGTAGACAATCTATATGCAAGCTACCCTCCTTAATTGGTCCGTAATAGCCCATACGAATAAAGAACTAGAGCTGTCGATATTGAGCGCTAACTCATACCGCAAACTCCGCTTAGACAAATATCCGACACCGATCGACAAGACGTTCTTGGGGTCCATCAAGATAATGTCCAAACTAACACTTCACTATTCATATTTCATGCTAGTTTTACGAAGGCATACGGACAGTTGATCAGGCTACTAACATGTGAATTAAATCTATCGATCAACATAGCTGGCACCGATTATCATTAATTAGTAATTGACTAGGTATTCAAATCTAGCGATATATACCATCGCAGATCTGAAGAACGCAATCACTATTTCATGATTTCTTCACCAACGAATTAGATCTATAACACATAGGGTAAAATAAACTAACTACTACATAATTAAACTAATTAGGCAATTAAAACACACTAGTCGAATAAAACAACTATAGATCCACATGTTGGAAAAGACAGAAAATCATACCCTCAAAGACGAGCGTAGATCTTCCTCAGATCTCTCCCTAGGCGGCGACTCCGTCGTCTCTCCGACCAGAACTCATAAAATAAATAAAATAAAGAACAAAGAACTTTTACTGCATAATAATTGTAGTGTTTGTGTGCTACCAATGTTACATTGAACTCTGAGATGAAGCCTCTTATTTATAGGTACATAAACCGACTTAGAAACACCTAGTTCTACCCCTCATCCAAGAAAATGCATTTTGGAAAGATCTGGAACATCGGTAAATCGGTGCCTATCCTCGGTAAACCGAGGGCAATTTTGTCATTTTTCTTCAGCCGACTTAGCTTGGAAAGTTCTGGAATACCCTAGGCCCATTCCTTTCATTCAGTCCACTCCAGATTCGTCCATGATACTCAGCCCAATATTTCGTATCCTAAAATTAATCAAATAATGCATGAAATAATATCGAAATAGGGATATAAACGTTAAATGCAGATTTCTCGACTCACAAACCCGACATATGCTATTTAACTCAAATGGTTAATATTTATAGGTCGAAACAACTATTTTTAGCTCATAATGGGTAGAATGTTGATGTCGTAGGATAGACTATTTTAACCGTCATCAGGAGGCTCGACCCTGGTCGGTCTTAAGCTTCTTTATCTGATATTTCAACTTGTTCCTATATTATAGGATAAATATGGAGAGAATCCCATGATATAATGACACTGATCCTATCAGTTAAATATATTCATAGTTATCCCTAAATCAATGGGATTGACTCGATTTAATCCTTAGGGATTAAGAAAACCGAATCCTTGTTGGGCACGAAAAGGGACGAGGCGTCCCCTATATAATCAATCCTAAGGAACTACGAAAGACTTGATTCCAATTACATAGATTGGATTCATAGGCAACTTTAGAGAAAACTCTTAGGTTCAGTCTAAAACAAACACAAACCCTACCCCTTGATTGATTTGTTCTTGAATTAGGTTGTCATAAAAATTTTACGGCCCGGATTATTAACCCGACGATATGAGAATCGTCAATTGGCGCTATAAGAAGGGTCTTTTCTATTAATTTTGTTCAAGCTCTTCATCTTTCAACAATCAGTATGCCTCCTAAGAACACATGCAAGAAGACGGCTCAAGAACCTTCCACCCATTGTGGTGAAACAGGCCAAACCGTTGGTGGTGGAGAAAAGGATCCCAACGCCACTACCAGCCAACATACGCATCAACAATAGCAAGAGGAAGAAACTCTACCAGACCCAGCTCTCCAGGCCCTTTTGGATGCATTGAGGAATTTAGATACTCCTGCCTTTACCACCGTCCTCAACGCTGCTTCCAAAGGGCGCAAAGATGAGGTACCGGAGTGTCATTCACCCAAGGCTCCCCCAAAAGATGATAAACAAAATACCTTATCATCTCCTCCAATGTATGGAGAAGGCAGGTTAACACACAGGCACATGAAGTAGCCCGAGCAGAGCTGGATGGTATAATGGATCGAAAGTCAGACGAGCTCTCGTTCGAGTCACCGTTCTCAGAGATGATAGTAAACTACCCACGACCAGGGAAGTTCAAAGTGCCCAAACTAGTACCTTATGATGGCACAAAAGACCCCCAAGATTATCTCTTTCAGTACTTGACATATATGAACTTGGATTGTGCACCATAAGAGATGAAGTGTAAAGCCTTCCCAGCTCTACTCATGGACAGGGCTCGTGAATGGTTCTGGAAGCTACCACCAAAGTCGATCTCTGAATTCAAAACTTTAGCCAAGAAATTCTTGCAGGCTTTTGTCACGGCTAAGCCTTTTCAAAGGAACGCTACATACCTCCTCACAATCAAACAAAAGAGGGAGGAAACGGTCTTACAGTACTGAAAAGATTCAACGAAGAATCACCCTAGGTCCAGAACACTGAAGAGCATCTCTTTATCACCTCTTTCGTGGCAGGACTATGAGAGGGTCGGTTGTATGCAAAGTTAAATAGAAATCTTCCCAGATTCATGGAAGAGTGCATGGAACTGGCTTATAAGCATTGCCAAGGGGAAGAGGTGAACTGACTAAAGAGAGATTCAGAAAAGGGTGAACCCAAGAAAGACAGGATTGAGGACAGGTCTGACAGGAGGCGGAAGTCAGTCTGGGACTGAGTAGCAACATCAGTGTCAGACCGACTTGGAAAGAAAGGAGCTTTACTGGAAAGGGACTTCATCCCTTTCAATAGATCACGTGAACAGGTCCTCATGATAATCGAGAGGAAAGGCCTGGAGCGAGTTCCACCCCCCATAAAGGGACCTTGGGAAAAGAGGGATTGTAGTCAGTTATGCAAGTATCACTAAGATGTTGGCCATGATTCAGAACATTGCAGATATTTAAAAAGAGATATTGATGCGGCAGTAATGGAAGGAAAGTTATAAGAACTCATCGACATATCTCAAAACTCCGAACCTCGAGGATGAAGGGAGTTCAGAAGGAGAAACTACAATCAAGGCCAAGATCGTAGGGATGAGCCCCAAAGAAGAAGAGATCCATCACCTGATACAGAGGGGCGGATGGCAACCATCCTATAAACACATCAACACGATATCAGGTGGTCCGAATAGCAATGCCCGAACCGAGGAAAAAGGCAGTAGCAGGTCTGCTGCCCCATCTTACTCCAACAAAAGACAAAGGCTCTCTGGAGAGGTAACTTATGGCCCTAAAGACTCTTTACCTTTATTAGTAGATAATGAAGGGTTGGTTATTGAGGTGGTGATAAACAAGAATGTAGTAAAACGAATATGTGTTGATAGTGGAAGTGCGGTCAATGTGCTTTACTATAACGTCTTCCAGTCCATGAAGTTGAAGAATACCGAGCTGACAACTGTATTAGCTCCACCTATTTGGATTTGTTGGTCCACCAGTTCATCCAATGGGTATGATCATGCTACCCACCACTTTCGGAAAGGAACCAAGGGTCAGGACCTTTATGGTCAATTATGTTGTCGGGTCAATTATGTTGTCGTGAAGGCACCGTCATCCTACAACGTTATTATGGAAAGACCTGCACTGATCGAACTCTGAGTTGTAATATCCCCAGCTCACATTAGCATGAAATTTTCAACTTTAGAAGGATCAGTGGAAATCAAGGGTGACGTGGAGACATCCAAAAGCTGCTACACAACCACCGTTAACGGGAAAATGATGGTACAACAAGTTCTAGTAGAAGAGCTACTACCAAAAGATGAGGAAAGTTTGTCCTCAGAAGACAAAATTGAAGTAGTTAGTCTGTGGGAAGAGCAGGAAGAGTTAACCATAAATATAGGATCTTGGATCCCAATGCAACAAAAAGAATCTTTTGTTGAGGTGCTGAAATAATTTAGAGACGTTTTTGCATGGAAAACTGTAGATATTCCAGGTTTGTCTACCGAGCTGGCATTACACAAACTCAACGTCGACCCAGACAGGAGGCCTTTTCGGAAAAAGAAAAGGCATTTTGCTAATGAGCGGATGGAGGCAATAGAGAAAGAAGTACAGAAGCTGCTTCAGGAAAACATCATAAGAGAGGTTGTTTATCCGGATTGGTTAGCCAACCTAGTCCTGGTAAAGAAGCCAGACGGATGTTGGCGAATGTGTGTGGATTTCACCGACCTGAACAACGCTTGCCCAAAGGGCTGCTATCCACTCCTAAAAATTGACAGGTTAGTAGACTCAATTGCTGGCTTTAAAGTATTCACGTTTTTAGATGCCTACAAGGGGTGCCATCAGATTTCAATAGACCATGAAGATGCGGAAAAAACCTCGTTCATAACGGAGTTAGGAACCTACTCTTACATCACCATGCCGTTTGGTCTGAAAAACGCCGGAGCAACGTACCAAAGAGTCATAAACAAGATCTTTAGTAAACAGATAGGCAAATGCACGGAGGTTTATATGGACGACCTCTTAATCAATATCAGGTCTCTTGAGCAGTATTTACTTGATGTCAAGGAGGTGTTCAACATGCTAAGGCAGACATAGATGAAACTCAACCCCAAGAAGTGTATGTTTGGGGTCAGATCAGGTAAATTTCTAGGATACATGATCTCAAATGAGGGTATTAGAGAAAATCCAGACAAACTTGATGCATTAAAGACAATGCCACCCCCGAAGAACATTAAGGAAGTGCAACGACTGACAAGGCGCATGGCCGCTTTGAATAGATTCTTATCCAGGTCAGCACAACATGCTCTACCATTTTTTAAAGTCTTGAGAAGAACAAGTCCTTTCCAATGGAATGAAGAGTGTCAGAAAGCCTTCGATAATCTGAAAAGCTATATGGCCGAACTTCCCACTTTGACTTCACCTCAGGAAGGAGAAACTCTGTTGATATACTTAGCAGTCTACGAAGAAGCTGTCAGTGCTATTCTGGTCAGAGATCAGGACAACACCCAAAGGCTTATCTTCTATGTGAGTAAAGCTATTCATGGACCAGAGGTCAGATACACAAACACCGAGAAGCTGGCACTGGCCTTGGTACATGTGTCAAGGAAGCTAAGGCCATATTTTTAGGCACATCCAATAACTGTGGTTACAGATCAACCACTTCGAAAAATCTTAGCACGACCTGACACATAAGGAAGATTGGCAAAGTGGGCAGTGGAGCTCGTAGATTACGACCTGGACTTCCAACCTTGAACTGCAATCAAGGACTAAGCTATAGCAGACTTCATAGCTGAAGAAATTGCGCTTAGTATTGAGAAAGACCAACCGATGAACAAAACCGAGTTGTAGTCGTTATATGAGGATGGAGCAGCCACCAAAGGGGAGCTGAGGCAGGTCTCCTGCTCATAAGTCCAAAAGAGGAATAATTCCCATATTCCTTGCATTTTATGTTCTAAGCGACAAATAATGAAGCAGAGAACGAGGCCTTGATTACTGTTCTCAGGTTAGCAATAAACTTGTGACAAGAAATTTGAAAGTGTTCATCGACTCCCAGTTGGTAGTGAACCATGTTAAGGGATAGTATGAAGAAAAGGAAGAGCCGATGAAGAAGTACCTAGCTGTAGCTCAGGCACTACTTCAAAATTTTCAAACTGTTCAAATCGAGCAGGTCTCCCGATCTCACAACAAGCGAGCTGATGCACTTTCAAAGTTAGCTTCTAACTTCGTGTCTGAAAAGAAAGTCCTGGTGGAACAATTAGCAGAACGCAGCTGTGATCAGCAACTGGTCCAACCGGGGATCCAGAAAAGCACTTGGATGGATCCAATTGTGTCCTACTTAAAAAGTTGAAGTCTGCCTTTAGACAAGCCTCAAGCCCGGAGGTTGAAACTCTTATCAAGCAGGTATTCTTTGTTTAATGAGGTTCTCTATAGAAGATCTTTTATATCTCCGTGGCTCAGATGTGATTCAGAAGATGAAGGAACTACCTCCTACATGAAATCCACTTAGGAATTTGTGGAAATCATGCAGGAGCTCGAACTCTAGCAAGGAACTGTCGCATGTTCGGGTATTATTGGCCAACTATGCAGCGTGATGCTAATGAACTTGTCATGAGTTGTAAATCGTTTCAGGTGCACGATAACCTATCTCATCAAGCCTCAGTGGAACTGGTCCCGTTAGTTTCTCCTTGGCCTTTTTTTCAATGTGGTGTAGATATGGTCGGGCCACTCCCCCGAGCTCCAGGTAATCTCAGGTTTCTGGTCGTAGTGGTTGACTACTTTACAAAGTCGGTAGAGGCTGAAGCGTTAACTATGATTACGGCCATGGCTATCCAAAAATATTTGTGGAAGAATATAGTTTGCGGATATGGCATACCAAAGTCATTAATTTTGGACAATAGAACTCAGTTCGAGGACAGAACCGTCCAAGCTTGGTGTGTAGATCTAGGAATTATCCAACACTATACATCTGTGGCCACCCTCAAGCAAATGGACAAGTCGAAAAAACAAACAGACATATCAAAATTGGCCTAAAAAGAGGCTAGAAGAAGAAACAGAAAACTGGGTAGAGCACCTACCCAATATACTATAGGCATACAGGACTACACCGAATTCGTCTACAGGAGAGATACCTTTCTCCTTAACCTATAGAAGTGAGGCAGTCATTCCAATTGAAATCGGCCTTCCGTCCCCAAGGTCGGAACTTTATATTGAAGCATATCAGGAAACTGAACTTAGACACTCCAAAGATGATCTGGAAGAAACCAGAGATGAGGCCTTTATTTGAAAGGATAAGTACTAGCAGAAGATTTCTTAGTTCTACAACTCTAAAGTTAAGCATTCCTACTTCAAAGAAAGGGACTTAGTGCTAAAAAGGAACGAAGTAAGCAGGCAGGGTCCTCAATGTAAGCTCGACCCGAACTGGGAAGGGCCTTACAAAGTAGTCAAAGTCCTTGGCAAGGGGGCATACCAGCTGGTTGATGCAAGTGGTCAGACCATACCTCGAAGCTGGAACGCTAATAACTTACGCAAATTTTACGTCTAGGACAGGTTCCAGACTTTATTGTTATCTTTTCAGTTTTGCTTATTTCAATAAGATGTAATAATACATCAGAGCATTTCAATAAAAGCTTATTTTCCATTGCGTATATGTATGGTGTATTTAAGTTTGCAGGACAAATTTATAGTCCATAAATTGGAATTCGAACTGAGTACTGCAGGTCAGACTCAGAAAGTTTGCAAAACTCTCCAAGTCTGCTGGTCAGATAAATTCAAACTGAGTTCTGCAGGCCAGGCTCGGAAAGTTTGCAAAAGTCAAACACTCTAAGTCTGCAGGTCAGATAAATTAGAACTGAGCCCTACAGGTCAGGCTCAAAAAGTTTGCAAAATTCAAACTCCCCAGGTCTGCAGGTTAGATAAATACGAACTGAACCCTGCAGGTCAGGCTCAGAAAGTTTGCAAAAGTCAAACTCCCTAAGTCTGTAGGTCAGATAAATTCGAACTGAGTTTTGCAAGCCAGACTCAGAAAGTTTGCAAAAGTCAAACTCCTCAAGTCTGCAGGTCAGATAAATTCAAACTGAGTTCTGTAGGTCAGACTCAAAAAGTTTGCAAAAGTCAAACTCTCCAAGTCTACATGTCAGATAAATTTGAACTGAGTTCTGCAGATCAGACTCAGCAAGTTTGCAAAAGTCAAACTCCCCATGTCTGCAGGTGAGATAAATTCGAACTAAGCTCTGCAGGTCAGACTCAGAAAGCGTATAAAACAAAAATTCATTTACAATCAAGTATGTCATCCAAGAACAATGTTGCTACATGACATACTTGGGGGGCAGGGACCCCACTACATCACAACAAGTTCTACTCCGGGTATGTACTTAGAGAAAGTTAAGGCAATAGAACTTAACCAAACTAACATAGATGAATAGCGTAATTGTTAGTAATTACAAATTGTCCAAAATTTTGAGCAATGTCAGGAAAAGAAAAAGCAAAATTACAACAAACTAAGCTAAGCTTTAGTAGTAGGATCCTGTTGCTGCTCTGACACCGAATAAGTGGAGGAAAGGACTGGCTCCGAAACCTGACAAGGAGTCGAGGCCTGACGAGAAGCAGCTTTACGGGCATACTTAGTAGAAATATCCACCCCAGTCTGGAATTCTTTCATACGATCATCATAGATTGTGATGGCCTTGGGTTGGTACATCCCTTTGTGAGGAAAGCCATCGATGACTAAGTCGGCACACTGCAACTTGGCCTCATCCACCCCCAGGGTAAAGCCATGCCACATCTCTGGGGTAAGCAACGCTTTCACAGTCCCAACGAACTGGGATGAAGACTTGTAGGCCTCGATAGCTTGAGCAGCTTGGACTAGAACAAAATTCTCCAGCTCAGCCTTTTCAGGTCGGATTTTGGCTAAGGCCTGACCCAGCTCCGAATTCTTGGTGGTGTATTTGTCAAAGGCCTCCTGGAGTTGGGCGGCACAATCATCATGAACCTTTTTCAACTCATCTCCATGAGCCTGAGCTTTCTCCTTTAGAGCCTTGATCTCACAATCTTTGGACTTCACTGGGTCCTTGTACCTTTTCCAACTGGCTTTCTGGTCGGCATTAGTCCTCTTCAAAGACTCCTTGCTGTTAGAGGACTCAGCCAGCCTCTTTAAAAACTCCTGACCAACTCGGGTCCCCTGGGAACAAAAAGAAATATGGCATAAGTATTGTCAGCTGGAAATAAGTAAGAAACAAAGCTAAGGTTCAAAAGTTACAACAACAGCTAACTCCTAATCAGTCATCCCGGCCAAACGATCTGGCTCCCTGAGAGCCTCCTCCACATGCTCCACATCTTGCCCATTGGGTAGGATAGCAGAGCGACCCTGCTTAGTCGGTCGGCCCTTCTGGAGGGCCGCAGCTCTCTTAGATCGGCCCCTCAACTAGAGTTGACTTTCTGCTTCAGGATCAGGTCCATCTATTTCCACTAAGTCAACATCCTCTGGAGCCGGGTGGCTGGAGGCCAAGGCCTCATCAGGCTTCCCAGCCATGAGTTGGGCGCCATAGGAACTCAGGAGACTGCCAGCAGCACGGGCAAGTAGAGGCTCTACACTCACTATTTGCTTAGATTCCCGACTCAGGTCAAGTTGAACACCTACCTTCACATCCTCCTCGGCAGCGTCTGCAAAAAGCTCCGCAAAGTTAGACACTGCAAACGACAAGTCATGACAAGATTTGTAAATGTGCAGTCATTCGATAAAATTAACAACAAAACAACAGTAAAGAGAATCATACATATATCATAGTCGGCTTCACTCAGCTCCTTATGAGGATCAGGGCCGTCTAGGGAGAGCTGAGTTGCGTTGATCAGCTCAGAAGAGTACTTATTTAGTTTTAGCCAGATACCACTCTCTTGGATGTCTTGTATTAGCTTTTCACTAACATATGTAGGACGGACATCGTTAGACAAGTCATATGTGTTCCACCTACCTAAGTTGGCCCCCACTTCAGGTCAGATAAAGAAGAACCGGCTCTTCCAGTCCCTGTAAGCGGACTCCCCTTCTCAAGGATGGGAACACTGCTCCAATAGTCTCACCGGCGTGGGAAACAGTATATTTCAGGTAGATTCTTCACCTGCTTGCACTGATAGAATGTCCGGAAGTACCTCACAGTGAATGAGATGTTGATGCATCTGCACCAGATGGCAAACCAATAATGGCTCTCACACCATTAGGGACAACTTGGGCAAGTCCCAACCTGTAGTGCCCCAGAACAACCAAAAGGACAGGACAAAGAGGAAACCTCAAGCCACAGTTGAACTGCTCCTTGTTCACAGTGCAATAACCCTCGGGAGGCTGATAAGCATAAATATCATCAGCAGGAAGTTGGGGGTCGTATACTCCGATCTATGCCATACTTTTCACATAGAGAAATCATGGCTTCCTGAGTTAACATGGTATTAATACCATGGCAGCCGGCTTGTAATCTAAGAGCCATGTGTGCCTTCAAGTTTGACACAAACGCAAAGGTCTCTGAAAAGAGCTGGGGACGGAAGACGAAGAAGCAAACTGGGGGGCTAAGACTAAATGTTCAAAACCTCTACGGTTAATCAAGGGCAAATGAGCCGGATTTGGGGAGAGAACCTTAAAACTGGAATCCTCAAATTCGGATTCAGAAACAGACTCAAACAATCTCTCAATCGAGCTATCTATGAGAATCGGCTCACTCATTAACTACAAAGAAAACAGAAGAAGAAGGACCGGATGTGCTTACTTGTAAATAGGAAGATGGAGAAGAAGAAGAGCAACCAACGTCTGGTTCCAACCTCGGTTTTAATAGCAAAATACGGCAGCGTCTGAAGAGACGTGATATTACAGGGGTTATAAACCTCAAATTTTATCTAGGAAATCAATCCCACTACGCAAACATGGCCGGAAACGCCTCGTTTCTAGGGACAGTATTGACAGAGTCATAACTGTAACTCTGCCATGTGGCCGAGCATATCCTGGTGAAATTAAGTGGAAGGACCAAAATAGAGATCCATCCAGGACAGATCTAACCAGACCCCTAGAGCTCTGGCAGATCTGAGGGGCTTATGATGAAGGTCGGACCTGGCCCTTACCACGTGTCATCCGTAGAATGTCTAAGTCTTAATTGAAGGAAGAGAAACGATAAATCGTGGAGGCCAGGAGCCCCAGGTCTAACTAAAGAAGCGGACCTGAACCCCCAGTGGGAGGTCAGCTCGGCCATTCTTAAATAAACACCGCAGGTCGGCCCGGTAAGAAAATAGGTCGGGTAACGCTGCTCAGGTCGGAAATGACCTAAGGAGGCCCGACCCAGGTCGGTCCTAAGCTTCCTTATCCGATATTTCAACATGTTCCTATATTATAGGATAATTATGGAAAGAATCTCATGATATAATGACACTAATCATGTCAGTTAAATATATTCATAATTATCCCTAAATCAAGGGGACTGACTCGATATAATCCTTAGGGATTAAGAAAACCGAATCCTTGTTGGGCAAGAAAAGGGTCGAGGCGTCCCCTATCTAATCAATCCCTAAGGAACTATGAGAGACCTGATTCCAATTACACAGATTGGATACGTAGGCAACTTGAGAAACAACTCTCAGGCTCAGTCTAAAACAAACACAAACCCCTACCCCTTGATTGATTTGTTCTTGAATTAGGGGTTGTCATCAAATTATTACGGCCCGTGTTATTAACCCAATGATATAAGCATCGTCAAATACAATACAATTATATTTCTCTATTAAGGTATGTCCGGCACTGTGCTGACTATAATCGATCGAGGTGATCTTGTCACCGTGTCAGTAATGTGGACCGTGGACAACTTGCATCATGTTGGCTATCTGAAGCTGTAGGCAGCCTATGCCGAGCTAGCCGGTGTAATACTTCCTGGGGTCGAACTGAACCGAGCGAACCAACTAAGGCATGATGATAATCTGAAGTAGGCCGAAGTGTGTTTTGCTAAAGTCCTCGAACGAGAGCCCAATATTGTCCATATTGAGCCATTTCCTAATGACAATCCACGTTGATCCTTATGATGCCATGTGTATGACTTCCATGTCATACTCATGTCACCCGTAATTATACATTTTGAAAAATATACTTATAAAGCCAATAAGAAAAATATACTTATTTTATTCAAATCAAAATGCGTAATTTAATTTTATTATCATTCCAGTAAAATGCGAAAACAAATAACACTTGAACTCAGCAAGAAAATGTCGTAGCATTGTCGGAAAATACGCTGTGGGCCGGTGGCTGAATGTTTGTCGTTAAAAAAGAAAAAGAAAAAGAAAAAGAAAAAGAAAAATTCCAGTTATATTATTGTTTTCCTTCTAGTTCTAAGAGTATAAAATATTTGTTTGTAACCAAAGCTCCAATACTTTAAAACAAATAAAAACTTTGCTGTATGAAAGCGTGCACTCCACTCAACACTTATTTGCAGTAAATTTGTCTCCTAGCTTGCAGTTTGAGGAACCCTGGAAAGGGGCAATGGTTTACTACAAGGTAGACATAGCTTACTTAATTCATAAATAATTTTAGATTAAATAGTCAAATAACTCATTTATTTTATATCTCCTGCAAACTAAGCATACCCCTTTAATGATGAATTGTACCTGACGATATCGGATTTCAGCACTCCACATGTCACGCACACAATACTCGAATAATAATAATAGGGCCAAGACCCTAACTTTAAGGACCAAGAGTCCCTTTATAGGCCTAAGGGCCGATCTCCACCTCCAAATGAGGGGCTGCTCAGGTTGTTCCTCGGTCCACCGCATGTCGTGCAGGGCAAGATAGAGGCAGAGCTGCCCAGATCGATCATACGGACCTCGGCTGCTCGCCGCAGGTCGGCTGGAGCATGCAATGATAAACACACGTTTATCAGGATAATTATGAGAAAAATCCTAAGCCATTACGGTTCTGATCTTTATCAGAAAATCTAATATTTGAATACCGAGATCATTTCCTAAAATTAAGCGATAATTACGGTTTAAGTGTACTTGTGGTACACGAAAGAAAGGTCCATGATGGACACGGCCCGTGAAGCCTAGGGCACAAATGTTCCCTATATAAACAATCACCAAGAACTACAGCAGACTTGATTCTAATTCATACTTTGGATACGTAGGCAACTTGGGGAAATCTCAGGCTCAGTCTAAATCATACCCTCAAAAATCCTTCCCCCATTCATACTCTCATGTTTTTCATCCTGTATTCAATTACCTTTAAACAGCCCTGATTTTGTACCCGACGGATTTTGTTTCGTCAATTGGCGTTAAAAGGAGAGTCTTCTATCGGTAATGGATCAAGTTTTGTTCATGATTAAGTTAATAGCAAGAACACGTCATGAGGCTGCTGCAGAAAATGCAGCAGTCAGGTTGGAGGCGTATTTCTATAAATTGAATTGTTGAAACAAGAATTCCACAGTTTAGATTGGAGAAGAAGGAGGGACGAACAAGCCCTCCAAATCTCATGCCGATCGGAGTCCGTTTCGATGCCCGATCATCGCCGGAAAGTTGCTGCTATATCACAAAAACGCAGCATTCAGGTTGATGGCTTATTGCCTGAAATTGAACCGATGAAACAATAATTCCACCGTTAAGATTGAAGACGAAGGAGGCATGAACAAGCCTTTAAAATCTCGTGCCGATCGGAGTCCGTTTCGATGCCCGATCGTCGCTAGAAAGATGTTGTTGTAACACCAAAAGAAGATCAAGCGCTTATTGTCAAAACCGCCCATTTTTGTTTTCCGATCGGCATTAATCAAGATCTTTATCCAAATTTCTAGATCTCCAAGATATTCATCCAAATCACCAGGTCTCTGTCTTCTAGTTCGGCCATAATGAGCTCGCCTAAAATGAGCTCGCCTAGAATGAGCTCACACAGCATGAGCTCGCCCCGTATGAGCTCTCAAGCTCTCCAAGTATGAGCTCTCAAGCTCTCCAAGTATGAGCTCTCCAGATATGAGCTCTCCAGGTATGCCCAGAATCTGCTATTTACACCGTGATAATTCAGACGTTCGACGTCAATTTTATTTTTGTTGGATTCTTTTTAATTGTCAAGTTTATTGCGATTATATGTTTATTGCATGTTCTATAATATGGCTCAAAACCAAAATTTGGAGAATCGTAGATCGGATTACAATAAGTCTTCAAAATCAACGCGTTGGCTAAGGCAAACTAATTAAGTCCGGAGGACGTACGCTCTAAGATCTGCAGGATGGACTAGTGTAATTTTATCTAAGTCCGCGGGACGGACGCGCTGAGATCCGCAGGACGGACCAGTGTAATTTTATCTAAGTCCGCATGACGGGCGCACAGAGATCCGCAGGACGGACCAGTGTAATTTTATCTAAGTCCGCGGGACAGACGGACCAGTGTAATTTTATCTAAGTCCGCAGGACGGACGAGGTGAGATCCGCATGACGGACAAGTGTAATTTTACCTAAGTCCGCAGGACGGACGCGCTGAGATCTGCATGACGGACAAGTGTAATTTTACCTAAGTCCACAGGACGGACGCACTGAGATCCGCAGGACGGACCAGTGTAATTTTACCTAAGTCCGCAGGACGGACGCACTGAGATCCACAGGCCAAACCAGTGTAATTTATCTAAGTCCGTAGGATGGACGCGCTGAGATCCGCAGGTCGGACCAGTGTAATTTTATCTAAGTCCGCAGGACTGACTAAACTAAAATCATTTAGTCAGCAGAACTGACAAGCTGTGAATCCACAAGTCGGACCAGTGTAATTTTATCTAAGTCCGCAGGACGGACTCAACTAAAATCATTTAGTCAGCAGGACTGACAAGCTGCGAATCCGCAGGTCAGACAGTAGGACTGACAACTAGGCTCCACAGGTCGGACTCAAGAAAATTAGCAAGTCTACAGGTCAGACAACACGAGGCCTGCAAGACACCTATATAAAGCTGTTAAAGCGCAAGGCAAGGGTGCATATCAACCGGCATATTCAAATGGCAGGACCATTCCACAAAGCTGGCATGCAAACAATCCCCGTAAGCTTTTAAGTCTAAAACAGGTTCTAGAATTCAAGAAATTATTTCAATTTTTCAGTATTATTTCAATATTATATTTCTCTTGTTTATTGTGTATAATATGTAATGGTTTTAAGATAAAAGCTTTAAGTCTGCAGGATAGACAAACTGAGCTCCGCAGGTCGGACTCAGCCGATTCATTAAGTCAGCATGACAGACAACTGAGCTCCACAGGACGGATTCAGCAAAAAATTAAGTATGCAGGTCATACTCAAAAAATTAGTCTGACTGACAGACTCAAAAAAAATTATTATTAAGTCTGCAAGTCTGACTCAAAAAATTAAGTTCGAATGACAGACATAAGACTGAACTCTGCAACATCCAAACTTCCTAAGTCTGCAGAGCAGACATCGAATTGCAGAGCCCTGCAGGTAAGTTTCAGAGGCAAAAAATCTACACTCTTTACTAAGTATGCCATCCAAAAAACTATAAATTAATGCATAGCATACTGGGGGGCAAGACACCCCACTGCGGATCAAAGTACTTCAGTTTAGTGCTGAAAATAAAATTAGGGCAAAAGAACTTGCCAAAATTTGCATATATTAGAAAAACATTGTACACGATACAATTTTGAAACTTTTCTCCAAAGTCTGTAAGACAGACTCGAAAGCTTGAGTTCTGCAGGTCGGACTCAACAAATTTTGCAGGTCAAGCTCATCAAGCTGAGCTCCGTTGTGTTGGGATATTGTTGTGCCCACAATAATCCATTATATGGTTTGATTAATTTTAAATCTAGATTTATGTGCCATTATATATTTATCTGTCACTAAACCTGCCAAGAAGTCGTATGACTTACAAAGGCATTTATTTGTTTTGTAGGTACTCTGAAACACACCATAAATGATTAAAACTATAGGTGTGTTTGATATATTTTTATCATCACCATTTTATATGATATAGTGTTCTACAAATGTGATAAAAAAAGGCACTAAACTAATATTGGGCCAAATCTTAGGCAAAATCTCAGCCCAGCACTCTTAAATTCCCTTACCCTATATAAACCAAAACCCTAACCCATATCCCATTTCTTTTGCCCTTTTTTTTCATTTTCTGAAATCCTCTTCTCCCTCACTAACCCTAAATCGAAAAACCTTCTCCGATGATTATCTCTTCTGATCTTCTGAGTCTGTACAATTCACCATTAATATCTGCTGAGAAGTTTGTTTCTTCGGTGAAGTTGTTTCATCTTTTCCAATAATACTCAGGCACTCTCTATTTCGATAATGATGAACTCACCTTCTTCAATCCAAATGTGCTGCCATATCCTGAAGATGCGGTCTCATAAATCACTTTGAATGCATGGTAGCTTCATCTAATAGATTTCTTTGGATGTATTATAACTGATTCGAGGTTTTGAGAAATAGATTGAGAAAAAGGTATGAACTTTTTACAATAAATGGACGATGAACATGCATCTCTGCTTCTGAGTTTTTAGACTCTTATTCAAACGAATCTGTAATGGTAAGCACTGGTATGTCATCTCTCTCACCTTACTCTCTTCATCTTCTTCAGATTGGTTTATGAAATCTCACTCTTAGTTTCGATTAAGGATTAAATCAATCTGAATATTATAGGTGTAATATAATTTCAGTCTGTTATTATATTATACTTATACGAGTCTTGCATCTAGAAGAATCATGTTTGAATCTTGTAAACCATGACTTTTGTCTCTGAACATGTATATGGTTTAGTTATATTAAGTCTCTCTATGAAACCATATGATGTTCTTGATGAATGTTTGATGAAACTAGTGGGTTGATGATTCAAACATACAGGTCATATTTGATTTTTGTCCAAAATGAAGATATGCCTCTTAAATTAATTCTGAGTCTATATGTTCATCACATTGACGATTATGACAGATTTACCGGGTCGGATTGTGCCTCTACAATATGTGATTTGGATTTATATCTATACCCAAGTGACGTGGCCTTTTCTAGTGCTAATACCAGTCCTTAACCGACAGTGTATCGGGTCAAACTGTAGTGCTAGTATGGTGAGTCAGAGTGTCGAATCCTCAGGGAAACTTGGTAATTCTTCTAAGTGTGGTTAAACACCAAAGAGCTGTTATTAACTCGATCTAAATCGCAATTTTATAACACAGATCACTACTATTCTACTTAACATAAAATAAATGCGTAATTTAAAAGTTATTCTAATATAATATATATAGATATATAAATATATATAGATGTACATAAATTGCAAAATATATATATAGATATAAATATATCGTTACCAATATATAGTTTAGATAGATAAGTTTATAGAATAGCCAAAGTTTATATAATTGATTTATACGATCTTTTCAGTGAATGGAATGCGCTCGATCTTTCCTTTTATATTAGGTCCAATTGAGTAAATGAAACGGTGCACTCCTGAGGTTAACAATTCCTCCTCACACGAGCGTATGAAATTGTCATATGTCATTGTCATCAGTTCAATCTCCACAACTGCCCCATGCTAATCTCAGTTAGTCTGAATAGGTACCGAGTACAATTCTACCCCGGATAAAAGAGGTTATTCCATTTGTCAGATGGCCGATGTTATTCAAAAGGCTCCGGTTGTCAGGCGGATCGATTTAACTTTCCGGTGTTAGTTTCAATTAAACTGTTGATTTTAACATTATTATGATCTCGAGCACAATTGTAATAAGATCTATCTTTCCCAAGACAAATCGCCTCGGGTAGGAAATAGATTCCGTAGTCACGCCAAGACGGCCAATTTTACCCTCCGGTTTTTCTATCTTTTATCTCATATCCTAACTTCTCCGGTCGGTTCATCGTTAGGTTATATGGTGCGATTCATCTTGGTTAATTACGCCAATCCGAATATTATCAATACGTTACTAAATAGAAAAAGATTCAATTAACTCAATTTTAGTCAATTTTACTTAGACAAACATTCATTTACCAAAAGATCGAAATAAAACGATTACATAACTTTGGCTAGTTATTAGATTTAGCCTACTAACATTATAAAAAGATAAAAACAAACATAACAAACATAAATACTTTAGAAATTTTACCCGATTACAACTGTTGAATCATAAGTTGTATTCTTCCGGATGTTACAACGACTTCAACAACATTGATCTTCTGACAATTTCTCGAGCATTATAACGATACTACTTTATTTATGGCATAAGGCCTATATACATACATACTACTACTAAGAAGAAGAGGTTAAGAAAATATATTGGTACCCCTCATCATGTGCTCAAAGTCGCTTCTTCTTATAGGCAAGATTTTGTGGCGGATCGATCCGAGAAAGGGCCGGATCGATCCGGGAATAAAAATATTATCCCTCGATTATTCTCTCGCAGGACCACATGCAGGATAATGATTACGTTTCCTCGGATCGATCCGAGGTTAATCCGGATTGATCCGGGTAGCTTTTTATTTCTAACTTGATCTGAAACTTGATAAAATCATAACTTGAGCTCTGGATCTCCAAATGACATAATTAAAGAAGCATTGGAAAGCTCTTGAAAAGATCTACAACTTCCATGAAGGACTCTTCTTCAGAAAATGCCTTTTTGATGGGACATTTGTTCGTCGAAAATATAATTCGATAATGGTGTCACGAACCATTGATCCACTTGAACTTTAAATCTCGTGGCACTTCCTTAATTCCTTCAAAAGATACGATTTTACTTCAAAAAGTGTCGCCACTCGGGTCTTGGTTTACCTAAGATCTCAAATAAAATACCAAAAATACCCACGTAAATCGACACACGACACTCCGGTTATTAACCCGGTACAAAATTTATAACTTTTATCACTTTTACTAGATTTTTATAGTATTTAGATTTATTCATAACTATTAATATTTTATAAGATTATCGTTATAATTTCTTATATTTTATATAAAAAGAGTCGATAACGTATATAAAACATCGTAATTTTTATCATATAAATGTTATACATCAACTACTCCCCACTTAGCTCTTTTTGATCGTCCTCGAGCAAAATAAGCGTAATATATATAAAAAAATTACAATAAAAATGATATACGTGGTAGATTAAATTTCAAATTAGTAAAATATCATTTCAATATTATAAACATATTAATTATATCTTTCTTAGAAATTAACAAGATAAAAAGTGTAGATAACTTTGGTAAATTATTTATCAACTATTATTCAAATGAAATTTCACATAATCTACTCAATAAATATAATTAAAATTCTAGAATTATTCTCCTATCTCAACTTATATGAAATATTTGGAATCAAAGACTAAGTCAAGTAGTTGACAAAATGGCTTATACTTTTTAGGCTCGTGGTGTTGGTTAATCGGAAGGATAGAAAAGAAAAATCAAAAGAGAAAGAAGCAAGTCGCACGTGCGTCACACCTTTCATAATTTTGATCAAAAATACCTCGATTAATAACATTCTGATATTATCACCTTTTTTTTTAAGAACTAAAAGCGTGCGTGTGTGTAGAAAATCAAACTTACAAGCATTGCTTCATCAAGATTAATCGGAGTAATACTCTTTCGATCGAAAATTACAAGTCCGGTTTCCTTAAACTTGTAATCATTCTTGAGATCTTAATTATGATTCGACTTTTTATCGGGAGCTTTTAAACCTCATAGTGATATAGGACATTTTGAGATAATACCCTACTGCACTCAAATCATTGGTAGCTACTACCGATATTTGTAATTTTTTAGTTGTCGATCAAAGATAAGGAAGATACACAGTATTTGATTAATTACAGGTAAATATGGTGCTTCGTTCTTAATCCTTTTATAGAATATTAACATATCCGAACTTATTACCAAAATCGACTATCTTGTAAGCGTCATGAGGTAAGATCGAATATACTAATACTTATCTAATTTTTTCAATCTCAGCATACACCATTCTTAGCTTCTGTGTCATCATCTTCTTTCATAAGTACGTACAAACTCGTGGGATTTTTAGGAAATGTAGACCAAAATGAGCTAAGGGTCGGTTATAATAAAAAATGGTTATTTCGAGTGAGGTCTTGATCACTCTAATCAAGGCTGAGGTAGGGACAAAAATTAGAATTTTATGTAAGCTATTTGGCTATTGTTTATATTTTTGTGGTGCCAAAAATCTCATCATTCCTAATCCGATTCCATATTCATATTTCGTTTTGAAAAAAAAATTATTCTAAAATTTCATTATAGATATAAGTATATTCGCTAAATTTCATATGAAAATTACTTGATAATATTTATGTGTAGTTACTTATACTTAAAATCTTATAAAAATCTAAAATTGACATATATAATATAATTATAATATATCTAATTTACTTTACTTAATTAAAATCTATTCTTACCAATTTATATTATTTTTATTCATATTAATTATATATTATCTAGTTATTTTGATTCAAGAAAAATTAAACTAAGTATTAAGCAATTAAGTATAAATTTATATAAGAAAATTTTAATTTTTATTTACTAACTTACCTCTACTCCCCACTTACGAAATGGCATCGCCCCGATGTTCAGTGAGTAATAAAAAGTAGTTCGAAAATAAAATTAAAATTTTATACGATTTTGATTTTTGTCAACATATATTATTTTGATTAAAGAAAATGACATATATATTAAACATTAAGGAAACTATTACAAACTTTAAAGAAAACTAATTAAAAAGCGATTAAACGATTAACTTAATCGAGTACTAACTTAACAACAACAACTTCTAACTGATTTCCAACAACTTATCAAACCGTAGATGAACATCCGGGATTATCTACCGGAAGTAATCCCAACTGAGAATCACGAGATGAAATAATCTCGTCAGTAGTAAACTCAGGCACTTGATTCAGTTGGACACAAAGTTGAGAGATAACCCAGGCAAACGGTAGTGGTCGTCCTCTATTACGCCTCTCTACTGCAAAATTAATTGCCGCTTTAAACATCAAAATCCCCAATCAATGTATGCTCCCACGGTCGCATATACAACAAAGCAATCTCATCTCATCATCCGTAACCCCAAAAAAATCTCTAGTTGGATAGATCCGGGAATTAATGAAGCGTTTCCACGCCCTTAAATGAGGGGGTAAGGCCAGAGTTGAAGAATCATAGTTATGATCAAACAATGGAAACACAAACTGAAAGGCTTCTGCAGTACGATTTACAACATTATAAGCATTTCCGAGTTCCCAAAGAAACTCGAAGTGTGGGTTTTGTTCAAAAGTACATGGTGGGATTTGAAAGATTTGATTTATGATGATCAAGAAAATGAAATAACGATGCCCCTAACTGTAATAAGCTGAGACGAGGCTGCTGACGTTATCTCAGTAAGAGACGCATAAAAATCTCTGACAATTGAAATGTTTATTCTACCTCTGGGAGTCCTAATCAGCTTTTTCCATCCGCAACCTCGGATTAGATTTCGTCCCCACTGATCAATTTTTTCTGTATTTAAGCCTTTCTCCATCAGAATAGGAGAATGGACGAAATTTATACGTCTCGGAACTTTATTATGAAAACACGAGGCATGGCTTTCGGGAACCACACCATCAGGCGTATGTGGTTAGTAACTATTAACCGAGGGAGAGGAGCGGTAAGACATTTTTTTTTTCAGATACAGAAAGTAAACTAAGACAGATAGAAGTAAAGAAGGAATGAGCAAAGTTGAAGGCTGCAGCTCTTTCCTTTTATAGAAATGTATCTATCAAGTAAAAGTAGGAAAGATCTCCCTTTTGGCGTTTTTGTACTTCCCGGATCGATCCGGGAAAGGGCGGATCGATCCGGCCTCTCAACTAGCAATCGTGTCGTCGGTATTATTTCAGCCGGATCGATCCGGTTTAGGTCGGATCGATCCGAACATCACTATTCACGGACGAGTTGTTCGCTTGTAAAGTGCCCAAAATTTTTTCTATATGTGATATGTTTTCTCCTAACTTCGGTTCATTTTTATTATATCATCAAAATAACGATAACTTTCACTTCACGGTGTGTACTAACATAAAATCAAACGAAAGTAAAATAAAATAACATAAAATCAAATAAAATCCTATTAAAATAAAACCAAAATAACCTAAAATTGTACGAAAAATGAAGTAACATAAAATCGCATTTAAAAATAAATTGTTTTCAATGTCAATAATCATAAAATGGTTTAAATCAATCCTCCTCATCACTCATCTCGACGTGGCTCGAACTAGGCATGGCTCGAGAACTGGCCGGATCATAAGTCGATTCTTGAAATGGATCTTGAAAATGTGTCGACATCCGAACCGAGCTGTCTAATCGCATCGAGCCCATCTCTCTCGTGACATCAGAAAAATTGCTTCCCCATCCCGTCGTGGTATGGCCAAATGATCCAAATCCTGTCCAATCAGATGTCGCAGCTGCCGTAGTACCTGTCGAAAAATCCCCTGTACCACTAGTTTGAAATCCAAAAGAATGTGGCATTTGTTGGAAGTCTGAGCGAGGTGGCATCGGTGGAATAAAGTCGGGCAAGGTATATGGCTGGGATTGGCAATGCGGAATATCCATCTCGGCATAGGTAGGGTTTTGCAAAGATATTCATTTGATATATACCTCGCATGCCTTGACGTAAATCTTCGCACCATAACATATTCCTTTGCGCAAAAACAGCCATATTGGCATTGGCACGATGAACATCATAAGCCATGGATTGAAACATGTCGTATGTGATGGTATTTGGAAGTTGAGTTTGAGTTTGACTTGGATGAAGGAGGGACAAGAGTGGATGGAGTAAGTTGAGAGGTCGTTGACGGTTAGGGTCCATAAAATCTATTCTTCCCGCCGCCTAAGTGGTAAACTAGACCTATAAGTGTGTCATCCACCATCATCAAATTATCATTTGGGAGCTCAGGGACACCTATCTCAAGACACAAGGAAGAAATAAAACATGGAAAAGGCATGTGATCGCCTGGTTTGGCAATCGAGACAAATTCCTTGGCCCTTCTATACATTACCCCGCCTACATCCATAGTATATCATTGACCATAGCCCAAGCAATACACATCCTCTTTACCAAAAGATGTAAAATGACGAGTAGGGTAAAGAGTGTGGCTAATAAAACGCTTAATAGCTCTCATATCCCGTATACATTTTCCATAGGAAACTTGCTTTCATGCCAGGCGGCAAAGGGATCTAACTCATTCAGGCTAGTGAAACAATATAGTCAAAGTCTGCAGGCTCATCTAAATTCCATACAGTATAATAATCCTCATTTTCTGGTATATCAGGGATACCATAAATAGCATTTATAACCTGAGGATTAAACGGCACTGTCCTAGTTCTTAGGTTGACAGAAGTTAACTCACCATTTTCTGTAGCATTGTGAGTTGCTACCAAAGAATAAAATTCAGCTACTAAGGTTGTGTTAATTTCACCCGACCTTAAACCAAGCTAACTCCAACCACTGCCGCTTTTGAAAATCTCTTTTACCTCCCTTCCCAAATCCTTGAAATCCAAACCCTCTCTATTGCAACTAAACACTTTGTCCAAATTTATTTTTAAGGCTTTTAGTAGCTGCAGAGACGCGTTCTTTCAAAACTAATGTACCAATTCTTCTTCATTAAAGGCCTAGTCTCTATAACCGAATTTGGGTAGGGATATGCGGCTTACGTTTTTTTATTGGCTTTTGATGATTCGGCCATTCTACGATAGTGACACAATAACAAAACAACACAAATCAAACAAAACAACACAAAACAACACAAATGAGTAACAAAATAGTTGAAATTAAATAAAATTGCATAAAAACGAAATTAACAAAATAAATGACTACAATGTTACCTTATAATGCTTAAAAGGTTGAAAAGTTGGCCGGAAAAGTTGAATATCACCGGAGTGAAAGTTGAAGCTTTTCTTTGAAAATTTCTTCAATTTAAACAAGAATTTGAAGAGAAGAGAGGAAAATGAGAAGAGTATAAGGATTGGGGTAGTTTAATAGTAATGTTATGTGATAATTTGAAGAAAAAATTTCGAATGGGGGAGAGGGGAGGGGCGGCTGTTTGAAGAAAAATGGAAGAGGAAGAAGAAGGGAAGATCCCGTTCTTCTTTTAGGTTTTTTAGTTTCCGGATCGATCCGGGGTTAGGTCGGATCGATCCGACCAAAATTTTCTTTTCTTTTTTTTTTACTTAATAAAAATTTTATAAAACTTTAATAATAATTCTACTAATTTTAAATAAAACCTTTTATAAAAAATTTATAAAACTTTTAAGTAATTTCATAAAGATCCTATTTATAAAATTTTCAAAAGTTATATAAAATTTTATAAATATTATAAAACTTCGAAGGTCCTAATTCCATTATTTCTAAATCTTCCAGGTTTCTAACATAACGCTCTATCAACCTAATCTTAAGAAATGAGGCGTCGAATTTTCCCTTTGATCTCCATCGATTTTCGGATAACCACCTAATCGTTCCCTTTTTAACAACATTCAAACACTCATCCTAGGATTTGGTTGTGCTTTCCCTACATTTCCCATCATGCTCACTTTTTCCACAGATTCTGCATCTCCTTAAAAACTTTGCCCTTCTCTTTATCGAACTTCTCGATTTTCCATTACATACTTCGTTAAATCTGATCTCTCTCAACAATTGCTTGTTTTTCTCAAAAACTGAACCTTCTATTTTAAACGCGACATCTTTATCCAGGCCTAATTTCAAAAGCAAAATAAAAACTCTATCTAAAAAAGACATCCAGTTCTTTTACGTCTATCCGGTAAAAGACGAGACTAGTTTAAACATAAATAAAAACACAGAAAAGTAGAGTAAAGATAGATAGCACCTGGTATTCGGCTGAATTCAGTTTCTCTGCTTTTCAGTTTCTTGATTTCTCTGCTTTTTACTTTGTCGGAGGATCAGTTAGTAGCATTACTTCTTCTTTCAGTGTGATTCCTTCTCCTTCCACAAATAACTTTACTCTGTGGCCATTGGCTATAAAAGTTGTATTTCCATCAGTTAGTTCAACAGCTCCAGATTTGTAAACCCTCGTTACTTTAAATGGACTTGTCCATCTTGATTTAAGCTTTCCTGGAAATAACTTTAAACATGAATTGTACAAGAGCACTCGATCACCTACATGGAACTCACGACTATAGATTCTCTTATCGTGAAAAGATTTCGTATGCGTTCTTGTAGATTCGAAAGCTTTTCATAAGAATCGAGACAAAATTCTTCTAGTTCATCAATTGAAGCAATCTATGATCACCGACAACCTTTAGGATCGAAATTGAAAATTTAATAGCCCAGAAGGCTCGGTGTTCTAACTCAACTGGGAGATGACAAGACTTACCAAAGACTAACTTATAGGGAGAACAACCAATTGGTGTTTTAAAAGTTGTTCTATATGCCCATAATGCATCGTCTAATTTAACTGCCCAGTTTTTACGATTCGAATCCACTGTCTTTTCTACAATTCTTTTGATTTCTCTATTAGACACCTCTACCTGACCACTGGTTTGTGGATGATAGGGCGTTCCTAACTTATGTGTTACACCATATTTTTCAACTATCTTGGTAAATGGTCTATTACAAAAGTGTGAACCTCTATCACTAATGATAGCCCTCGGAATGCCATAACGGGTAAATATATTCTTTTTAAGGAATCGTATGACAACTTTGGTATCATTAGTGGGAAGAGCTTCAGCTTCTACCCATTTTGAAACATAATCTACCATTACTAGAATAAATCTTTTTCCAAAAGATATAGGGAATGGTCCCATGAAATCTATACCCCAAACATCAAATAACTCACATTCTAAAATAGGTTGCATAGGCATTTCATGTTTTTTAGATACATTTCCCCATTTTGACAAGACTCACAAGATTTAACATACTTATAAGCATCTCTATATAGTGTAGGCCAATAAAAACCACATTGTAAAACTTTAAAAGCAGCTTTTCCAACCTCCATGATGACCTCCTCGCCTCACGATCATGACAAAATGATAAAACACTTAAAATTTCATTATCGTGCACACATTTTCCGATTATCCCATCCGAACATTTACGGAAAAGGTCCGGTTCCTCCCAAGAATAAAATTTTAAGTCATAAAAGAACTTCTTTTCTTTGCCAAGTCCAATGAGACGGAATATAATCACAAAGTTAAGTAATTAATGATATCTCCAAACCAGGTGACATTTCCTTAGAAGGAATTCTATTCCTTAATAACTGCATGGTTGAAGAGAGTATCTATTCTAAAATAGCTTGTTCATCAGAAATGAATCTTTAATTTCTATTCCTATTTCTACATCATTTTCCATTCTACTTAGATGATCTCACTACTACATTCTCACTTCCTCTTTTATCTTTAATTTCAATATCAAATTCTTGAAGTAAGAGAATCCATCTAAGAAGACGAGGTTTAGCATCTTTCTTACTCAAAGAAATACTTTAGGTCTGAAATGGTCTCAGATAAATTACTACCTTAGATCCAACAATATACGATCTAAACTTATCTAAGGCAAAAATTACAGCCAACAGCTTCTTTTACGTAGTTGCATAATTAAGTTGAGTCACGTTTAGTGTGTGAGATGCATAGTAAATAGCTTTGAGAATTTTGTTATATCTTTGACCTAAAACTGCTTCCTACAAATTTAAATCACCGCATCACACATAATCTCAAACGGCAAATTCCAATCACGCTACTAGCACTGTGCGATGAGTCAACCTCGCTTTTAAGGTCCGAATGCTTCCTTACATTTACTATCAAAGTTAAAAGGTACTTCTTTTTCAAGTAAATGACTTAAAGGCTTTGCTATTTTCAAAAAATCAGCAATGAACCTTCTATAAAAACCTGCATGTCCGAGAAATCCTCTTAGAGTTCTTAAATTAACTGGTGGAGGTAATTTTTCAATTACTTCGACTTTAGCTTTGTCAACTTCGATACCTTCTTCAGAGATTCGGTGACCTAAAACAATTCCTTCCGATACCAATAAGTGACATTTTTCCCGCTTTAGTACTAAATTGGTATCTTCACAAATAAGTAACACTCGTTCTAAGTGTAACACACAAACATCAAATGAATCTCCGTAAACACTAAAGTCATCCATAAAAATTTCTAAGAATTTCTCAACCATATCATCAAATATAGCCATCATACACCTCAAACGTAATTGGTGCATTACATAAACCAAACGGCATTCTTTTATAAGCAAAAGTTCCATAAGGACAAGTGAAAGTAGTTTTTCTCTATCTCCGATGCAATGAATATCTCAGAAATATCCTCGAATAACCATCTAAGAAACAAGAATACTTATGTCCACTTAAACGCTCCAACATCCGAACTATGAATGGAAGTGGATGATGATCTTTCTTAGTATGATCATTTAGTTTTCTAAAATCAATGCACATTCGATAACTCAATCTCTCTTGTCGAAATCCATTCATTCCTTTCATTCTCTTTCACCGTGAAACCTCCTTTCTTTGGTACCACTTGAGTTGGACTTACCCATTCACTATCTCGATATGGGAAAAATTATCCCCATTTCTAATAGCTTAATGACCTCTTTCTTAACAATTAACCGCAAATTTGGGTTGAGGCGGCGTTATGTTTGAATACAAGGTTTAGCATCTTCCTTCGTAATTATCTTATGAACGCAAATCTCGTGGCTAATACCTCGGATATCGGCAATCGTCCATCCAAAAGCTTTCTTATGCTTTTTCAACATTCTAAGTAATTGATCTTCTTGTTGCTCGCTTAAAGATGATGAAATAATAACCGTAATAGATTATTAGTTTCAAGAAAAGCATACTTCAGATTTAAAGGTAGCGGTTTCAATTCCAGATTCTTAGGTGGATCTTCCAGTGATGGTTTAAGAACTGGTCCTTCTAGTTCCAATTCCAAATAATTATGCCATGATGGTTTAAAAGTAAAACTTCCTTTATCTAGAGAAAGAATTATCTCTTTCATTTCGGTGTCTTTCTCATCTTCTTAATAGATAGACAAAGCTAAACATTCTTCTAATCTGTCTTCAAAAGTTGGTAACTGATTATCATAGACAGAATGAATATCTTCTATAAAAGAACATGATTCTGGTGATCTGTATGGATGGTTCATAGCTTTGAAAATATTGAAAGCAACTTCATCTTCATTGATTCTCAGAATTAACTCTCCTTTCTGGACATCTATTAAAGTTCTTCCTGTAGCTAGAAACGGTCGACCTAAGATAAGTGGCGCTGAATATCCTTCTTCCATTTCCATAACTACAAAGTCTACTGGAAAATAGAACTTGTCTACTTTAACCAATACGTTCTCAATAATTCCTTTAGGATATTTAATTGATCTATCTGCCATCTGCAGAGTCATTTCAGTTTTCGTAAGATTTCCTAAGCCTAGCTTCTTATAATCCTCATAAGACATGAGGTTTATACTAGCTCCAAGATCACATAAGACCTTCTTAAATGTAAAATCCTCCAATTTCACATGGAATGGTAAAACTTCCAGATCTTTCGCTTTAGGCGGTAACTTATGTCAGTAAAACCGCAGAACATTCTTCATTTAGGCATATATTCTCATATTCCTCTAATTTTTTCTTGTTTGATGTAATATCTTTCGAAACTTTCCATAAGCAGCATACTAATTAGAGCTTCGATAATGGATATTAACATGAATATGACGAAAGGTATCAAGGAAACGAGCATACTTCTTATCGCTTTAATCCTTTTAATTTGATCTTTAGGTGGGTAAGGTAAAGATTCTAAATCTATCACCTTTGATCCCAAAGTCATTTTCTCTTTTCCTTTCTCCTTAAACCTTTGAGTATTATTTGATCGCCAAGTATCATGATCTTGAGTTTTTTTCTTTTAAAACCTTCCCTGAATCAATCTCTACTTCAGATTCCTTTAGTTCTTCCTGTTTTTCATCCTTGTTTTCATTATCTTCCATTCTAACATGTTCCTTGAATAAATTCCTTAAATCTTTATCCATGGGATCTTTCAAAATCCTAGGGATTTTTACCCATTTTTCACCTTTACTTTCAGATTCCAAACTTCTATTCCTTTTCAAGAAATTTTCTATAATTTCTTCTTCCTCATCAGTGAATTCAAGTTCCTCTTTTCCATCTAAATCATTTTCTACTTCATTATTTCCATTGTTTTCTACTCCATTACTACCACAGAGTTTTCTACTTCTCGTAACTACAACATTTACCTCTCTTGGGTTTCTTTCAAGATTACTTGGTAATCCTCCGTGAGGTCTACTATTTTTACGTTCACCTTCCCTACTCAAATGATCTTCCATATTCCTTAATGAGGCTTCTATCGTTCTCATTCTGGTATCATGTCCACTCATAGATGTTTTCATTGAACTCATATCCTTAGTGACTGTACCAATAGAAGTCATCATTGTTTCTATATTCCTAGCTTGAGTAGATACTACACCCGTCATATTTTCCATTAGTTTTTCCCATTTTTCAACTCCTTCGCAGTTGAGTTGAACTTTGAGTTACCGTATACTTTGAGTGGTATGTTGAGGATAGGATCTAGGTAATGATTGTAAATTCTCGATTAGATGTGTTTTCTTGATAAACTTGATTATTATTCATATTCCTATATGGAACTCGATATGGCGGTTGTCCTTGCTTACTAGGGTTTTCGCACCATCGATAAGTAGGGTGATCTCTTCTAATAGCATTAAACGAGTTTGAGTATGCATTGTTCAAATTCCTATGCTGCTGAAGAAAACTCACCTCCTCTCTTGAATATCCTATTGGTTCTTCAATCCCTAATGGCATATTATCCTGATTTGAGTATTCAGTTGGTGTACTATTTTCTGAACTTTGGTTTTTGTTTGATTGTAGGCCATCAAATTTCCTACTTAAATTTTCTAAATGTGCTAGAACTTCCGTATTAGATGTACATTCTCCTGCAAAAGCTACTTTTCTGGTGCTAGAACCGGTTTCCCACATTCTGTTATTTTTGGAAATCTTTTCTATAGCATCATAAACTATTTGAGCTTCACTCATCATTAAAGAACCACCACATGCATGATCTACATCAGCACGTGAATCTTTTCTTAATTTATGACAAAAAAGTTGAATTTGCATATCTAAGGAATAACCATGGTCGGGACAAGCTCTTAACAATTTTTAAATCTTTCCCAGCATTCCCGAGCGCTTCTTGAGATCCTTGTCTAAAGTTAGCAACCTCGACTTTTAATTCCAAATTACATCCCAGAGTGAAATATTGTTTCGTAAATTCAGCTTGAATCTCCTCCCAACTTGTAAGTGAATGATGTGGAAGAGACATAAACCAATCTCGGCTCGTCCTTTTAGAGAAAAAGGAAACATAGTCATCCTTGTTAATTCCTTATGAGCACCTTGACTTTTGGTCAGATTGCACAGCTTCTTCAAAAAGATAGAGATGATGATGCGGATCTTCATCATCCTCTCCTAGAATTGGGCTCTTGCTTCAATTAAACCAAAAATATGAGATTTAATCTCAAATTATTCACTCCTTCATTAGGTAAAAGTATGGGATTATTAGTCCGGTTTCTTCTTATGGTTTGATCACGATATAGGCCTCGGGTTTGGTGGGTTATTACGATTATTCTCGGTTCCGATTCCGATTATTTCTATTATTATTATTATTTTGATTATTAAGGTTAACAGGTTCTGTCCATGCCCTGTAGTATGTTCCACCCTTGTTCGGTGTTTCATCACCGATTTCAAATGATTCTCATATTTCTGCTTGAAGATGATTCGTCAGATTTCCGACTAGTATGACCACGCTTACTCTCTACTTTAACCGCCTTTTCGTAAGTGTTTATGTCAGGGCTTATAAGGAGTGAGTGGGGCCTTACCACTTCGGTCATCAACTAACGAAAATAGAAAATAACACGAAATTGATAGTAGTAAAATTGGTAACTTACCTATAAGTTAAGTACCGACGAAAATTAAAATAGAAATGAGATAAGAAAAGTGTTGACTTATTCTCAAGAATTTTGAGCTAATACAAGTAGTAACCATAGACACAAAAAAAATAAATTAGCGCGTGCTCCCGGCAACGGCGCCGTAGTCGACGTGGCCTTTTCTAGTGCTAATACCACCCCAACCGACAATGTATCGGGTCAAACTCAGTAGTGCTAGTATGGTGAGTCGAGTGTCGAATCCTCGTGGAAACTTGGTAATTCTTCTAAGTGTGGTTAAACACCAAAGAGTCATTATTAACTCGATCTAAATCGCAATTTTATAACATGTATCACTACTATTCTACTTAACATAAAATAAATGCGTAATTTAAAAGTTATTCTAATATAATATATATAGATATATAAATATATATAGATGTACATAAATTGCAAAATATATATATATATATAAATATATCGTTACCAATATATAGTTTAGATAGATAAGTTTATAGAACTAGCCAAAGTTTATATAATTGATTTATACGATCTTTTCAGTGAATGGAATGCGCTCGATCTTTCCTTTTATATTAGGTCCAATTGAGTAAATGAAACGGTTCACTCCTGAGGTTAACAATTCCTCCTCACACGAGCGTATGAAATTGTCATATGTCATTGTCATCAGTTCAATCTCCACAACAACTGCCCCATGCTAATCTCAGTTAGTCTGAACAGGTACCGAGTACAAATCTACCCCGGATAAAAGAGGTTATTCCATTTGTCAGATGGCCGATGTTATTCAAAAGGCTCCGGTTGTCAGGCGGATCGATTTAACTTTCCGGTGTTAGTTTCAATTAAACTGTTGATTTTAACATTATTATGATCTCGAGCACAATTTTAATAAGATCTATCTTTCCCAAGACAAATCGCCTCGGGTAGGAAATAGGATTCCGTAGTCACGCTTTTCATGACGGCCAATTTTACCCTCCGGTTTTTCTATCTTTTATCTCATATCCTAACTTCTCCGGTCGGGTTCATCGTTAGGTTATATGGTGCGATTCATCTTGGTTAATTACGCCAATCCGAATATTATCAATACGTTACTAAATAGAAAAAGATTCAATTAACTCAATTTTAGTCAATTTTACTTAGACAAAGATTCCTTTACCGAAAAGATCGAAATAAAACGATTACATAACTTTGGCTAGTTATTAGATTTAGCCTACTAACATTATAAAAGATAAAAACAAACATAACAAACATAAATACTTTAGAAATTTTACCCGATTACAATCATTGAATCGTAAGTCGTATTCTTCCGGATGTTACAACGACTTCAACAACATTGATCTTCCGATAATTTCTAGAGCATTATAACGATACTACTTTATTTATGGCATAAGTCCTATATACATACATACTACTACTAAGAAGAAGAGGTTAAGAAAATATATTGGTACCCCTCATGTGTCTCGCAAAGTCGCTTCTTCTTATAGGCAAGATTTTTGTAGGCGGATCGATCCGAGAAAGGGCGGATCGATCCGGGAATAAAAATATTATCCCTCAGATTATTCTCTCAGGACCACAGGCTGGATAATGATTATGTTTCCTCGGATCGATCCAAGGTTAATCCGGATTGATCCGGGTAGCTTTTTATTCCATAACTTGATCTGAAACTTGATAAAATCATAACTTGAGCTCTGGATCTCCAAATGACATAATTCAAGAAGCATTGGAAAGCTCTTGAAAAGATCTATAACTTCCATGAAGGACTCTTCTTCAGAAAATGCCTTTTCGATGGGCCATTTTTTCGTCGAAAATATAATTTGATAATGGTGTCACGAACCATTGATCCACTTGAACTTTAAATCTCGTGGCACTTCCTTAATTCCTTCAAAAGATACGATTTTACTTCAAAAAGTGTCGCCACTCGGGTCTTGGTTTACCTAAGATCTCAGAAATAAAATACCAAAAATACCCACGTAAATCGACACTTACGACACTCCGGTTATTAACCCGGTACAAAATTTATAACTTTTTATCACTTTTACTAGATTTTTATAGTATTTAGATTTATTCATAACTATTATTATTTTATAAGATTATCGTTATAATTTCTTATATTTTATATAAAAAGAGTCGATAACGTATATAAAACATCGTAATTTTTATCATATAAATGTTATACATCACCAAGTCATATATAATGTTTATTATTCAATCATAAAAATTTCCAGATTTTTGAATAATAAACTTCTTGCATACTGCCCCAATGAGATCGTAGTACTACCTTACCATACATAGATGTCTACACCTATAAATTACTACATTATGTGATAATTGGGTCTCTGCATTTAGACTATATAAGTTACAATATCAAGAAATTATGATTTTCGAATTTGTGAGTTATTAAGTCTTATTTGTTTAAAATTCTAAATAAACTGCATTAAATGAAATTCTTGAAAACTGCAAAGGTTTAATGTATTAAAAGATTTTTTTTAAATAAACAGTCAACCGAATTTTAAACTAATGGCATTTGTTCTTTTCAAGTAATCAACTTTCAATACATTATCTCTCATAAATATTAAATACATTGCATCCATCACTCACCTCTTGCACTACCCGAGTCATTTAATGCCTTGTCCATTATCTGACTATAAGATCCCATTGACGTCAAACTGATCAAGCCAACAGAAGCTGATCAAACGTTTTCTAAAATACTAAAAATATTCCTTGTCTTTTTCTGAGTGTTTACTGAAATACTTATTCATATGTTCATCTGATCAGAGTGAGTAAGTCCGTGCTTAATCTTGAACTCTTAACTAAGTTCGAGATTGAATCTGGTTGTGGGGATTGCATCTAGGAAATGGATTGGACTTGGATTTCTCTTTGGTTGCTTTCTGGTAACTTGTGCACCGTTCTCTCCCGACCTGAACCTTTGTGGTTCATTATCAGTAAGTTCATGTCTTATTTATTGCTTTCAAATTTCTATCTTCAACCGTGCTCTTGATATTAGAATTTGTTAGAATAATTACTGAGGTTGTATTGTTCTGTTGTGTCATCTTTTAGTAACAGAACTGTGAATGAATCTTTTACGGTTAAGATTCTTTCACTACATTGTGAACTAAAATGGTGACAAGTCAGAACACCGTTTCATCTTTTATCTCATTATTAAAATTGTTGTAATCTGTAAACCAAAAGTGCCTAGTAAATCTGTGTGTGATTGTATCTGAAACATAGGATTGATTTTTATATTAAACAACTAAAATCAACCTATTCGATATTCTGGAAATTCAAATAGAAACACACTTATCATTGCATACTAAACAAATGAGGAATTAACTCGTTAATTCTCTAAGTTGATAATCCCACAATAACGTTAATTTATAAACGTTGATTCAAGTTAGATCTTTCACCTAGTTTATTATCAATAATAGGTTAGGTATTTTAAACTCTAAAAAGGATTAATAAAATTTAAAAAGCCATAGTTCCTATTCACCCCCCCCCCCCTCTAGGATACATATTGCGCATAACTCAATCCAACACGCAGGTCAGACTCAGCCTAAAATCATTAAGTCCGCATACATATACAAAACGAACTCAGCAATACATTTAAGTGTTGAGCTATGCAGGTCAGACTCAACTCTGAGCTCTGCAGGTCAGACTCGGTAAGTTTGCAAAAAAACAAACTTTCTAAGTCTGTAGGATAGACAAACTGAGTTCAACAGGACGGACTCAGCAAGCTTACAGACGTAAAACTCACTAAATCCCAAGACACATGAAAGCGTTGAGTGCTTAAAATATGTACTAAAAGTAAAGCCAAGGCAAAAAGACTTGGTATAATACTCTGCATGTACTTTAAAATAGTTTTACGAAAGTTACAATTCTTTAGAGCAAAAGCAACAAAAGAAAAGCAAGTCCACAAGCAACTTGATCTATGCATCAGGAGCTAGACTTTGTTGCTCAGAAGAATGAGGAGCTGAAGTAGAAGCAGCTAAAATAGAAGGCTCTGACCCAGTACCCATTAGACGAGAGGTTACAGCTCAGCGAGAGTATTTGGACACAATGTCCACCCCTTCCTTGAACTCCTTTAGACGCGTGTCATAAATTTCACCCATGCCAGGCTTATAGAAAGTGTGGCTGGCCAGGCTATCCAAAGCAAGGTCAGCAAACTCATTTGAAGCCTTGCATTCCTAGATGGCTCCAGTAATCCAATCTGCAACATCAGCTTCTAGCCCGTTCTTCTCAGTGCGGAGCTTCGCCACGGCTCGCTCCAACTCAGCTTTCTTTGTGGAAAATTGGTCGTTTGTGGCTTGAAGACTAGCAGTATACTTGTCTTCTCTAGCCTTTTGCTCAGCCTCCTAAGCCTTGAGATGCTCCTTGAGAGCCTCTACCTATTTGTCTTTTGATTCAACAGAGCCCTTAAGCCTTTCCTGATCTACAAGCAGGTCGGTAACCTTCTTTTCCAGATTCATCTAGATAGTGGAAGACTTTGCCAATCTTTTAAAACAATTCCTGGCCAGTCCAGGTTCCTTGCATAACGAAGCCGCAAACATGAGAAACATTATCAAGTTGAAATACAAAACTTAAATTGAAAATATGAACTTACATACTCCAGGGCACCAAAGCCTGTTCCAGCCAGCTCACTAGCAATCCACTCCGGTTCGGTAGCGGCATCTTCTCTTCATGAGACTGGTCTTGAGCCTCATTAGGAAGAGTAGCAGATTTTCTCTTTTTCTTGGGCCTTCCCTCCTGAGGGTTCACAGGAACACCAGCTTGACCCCTCTTTTGGAGTTAGCCATCTTCTCACTCCTGATCAGCTTCATCCAGGGTGATCAGGTCAGTGTCCCATTTCAGAACAGAGATGGGGGGACCACTGCATAATTAGGTTGAGCAGACAGAATCTGGACCCCAGCAGCATGCAGGGTAGTGCCCGCAGCTCAGGCTAGAGGAGTCTCCACACTTTCAGTCCTCTTAGTATCCTGGCTTTGTTCGGGCTGACTATCCTCAGCCTCATCATCACCAGGTACCAACCAATAATGGAGCAAAGTCTGCCACTACAACATAAAAAAACACGATTAGACAAAAAAACAGAGAAAAATATAAGCATAAGTAAAACATAAAGGGAAAGTAGAAGAGAAGTCCTACAGAAATCCCTCTCCACATCACTAGAGCCACGTAAAGGTCATGCCCAACATCTGTTAACTGAGCAGCGATGATCAGCTCAGTGAAAAAGTCCTTGACGTCCATTGTGATACCTGACTCTTGGATACCTCTTAATAACTCCTCGCTAACAGTGGGGCAAACATCCCTAAGTTTTTGCCGACGATCGGAGGCCATCTTCTCCAGGTCAGCAATCTTCCTCTTCAACTTCACCTTGTTGGACGAAGACGTAGCAAGCCTTGTGATAACGGTCATTTTGTGCCCGTTATTCTATGACCTTTATCCCCGATTCTAGTGTAAAGGAGCTATATTAGAGTAATAATAAATCGTAATACGCTTAATTTGCATATGCCGAGAGTTACGATTCATTATTATGTATTAAGAGGTTTTATTATATTATTTGATATTACAGATCAGTATTTCATGTTATATTTGTAGTAACTCAATTGGGAGCACAAGGATGGACCTCGGAGAAGCTTTGATGGATCACGCATTTGAGTTAAGGAAGCCCAAGATAAAAGAGGAAGAAAGCCCAGGAGCGTGTAAGGCTCGGTCGACCGAGCCTATGCATTCGGTCGACCGAGTGGGCCTATAGTCCAAAAGAAGTTCGGCACATTAATTGAGTCGGTTAGGGTTCAGAGTTTCGGCATTTTAAGTCGGTTTTCTATGACGGCTGAGGCTCTATATAAACACAAGTCCTTTGTATTTTTTGAAGAGCATTCACCAATATTCATTCATAAAAACATATAAGCAAATAAGGCTTGTGGAGGAGCTAAGGGTGCAAACATGTAAGCCCTAGTGCTTCATCTTGTTTTCTTTTTAGTAATCAATTTCCCAATTATGCTTTGATTGTTTGAGTAGGTATTCATATCTAGATGATGTAGACCTAGGATATGACGTTAGGGCAGTGGTGATACCTTGTCTATAAGGGTCCCATACCCTACGTCCTCTACCTAATATCTACGGATGAATCTGTGTGTTTAATTTACGTGTATTTAGATTAGTTTATATGATGTCCTGATGATTCGCTATATAATCCGATTCGTATATGAAACACCGAGAAATATGTTCGGGATGTAAATGCAGGGAGTTAGACTCTCGGGTGACCGAGAGGTGTCACTCGGTCAACCGAGAGCACCTATTCGGTCGACCGAGGGTTGTCAAACCTGTTTTCATCCGTTAATCGATCCACGCCTTTATGATTAGGTTAGCTTAATTGAATTTATTATCTCAAGAGGTATGGCTATGGCTACGCCACTCGCTTAATTTAACTAAAACGCGTGTAAAAGGAAATACCGATATAAAACTCTTAGGTAGGCTTAGGAATTGATCTTGGACGCTCAAATGTTATCTCAGTAGGTTTATATTAGGGAATTGCGCGCACCTTGTTACACGTAGATCGTAAACTAGCATGAGACTATAACTTGGTAATTGTTAGTTGGACGAGGGTTTGAGTGATCGTCTAGGAAGTACGCCTAACCAAAGGAATGTTGCCCGGACGAGGTGTACGGTCAATATCGGCATCCTTAGAGTAGTAAGCGTGTGAGTTATATGAGATGGAGGCACCAAAAGGCGAAGTCACGTAACAATACCACAGTGATATAGTGACCTACCGGTGCTACATCAAGCTTAGAGGATGACTCCCGTAGCCAATATAAAGAGATATGAACGGATTAATAGTTGATGAGTTTTGTTGTCATATAAATTGTCTAGATCCAAATGATTATGGTTATAATTGGGCAGTTGATTACGTTATGTGTTTACATGTTGTTTATATGTTTGAGTGTGTCTTTCGTTTCTCGTACTTTATGTTGGTCATAGACCGTATTTGTCAAACGAAATAACTAGGTTGACTATTTAAGTAGGATCCACAAATTGATTCTCTGTGGGATCGACCTCGACTCTATTTAGCTATACTGCGATTGAACCTAGTTCACTTGCTAGTGGTTATTTAGGAATCGAGTTAATAATTTAACTTGACCTCGATCAAGTTTTTGGCGCCGTTGCCGGGGAATCAATGGTCCAATTGCTTAAATAATCTACTTGATTATTTCGTTTTTGTTTCTGTTTTCTTTTACAAGTAAAATAAAAAATAAAATAAAATAAAATAAAATAATAATAAATAAAATAAAAGAAAAATTTATATATGTTCTGTATGTTCGGTCGACCGAACAGTGTTACTCGGTCGACCGAGCTCTTTCATTGTTCTAATTTATCTGACAGCATTGTTTTCCCTCTGCTTCGCTTTTCCCGTCGGTAGGTTGTAAGCCTCAGCGCCAGATGAGCAATCGTCTTATCGTTAGTTTATTGACCGTTGTTGTTTTTCTCATGTTGCAGATAATCAGAACTAAATCGCTCGGGTAAGATTGTTCGGATAAACAATATGTCATCAAAACAATTCTCCAAGGTTAAGGAAGAGGATGTTAACGTTTTACCGAACCAAGACAACACCAATGAAGCCGATGACGCAAAAGTCGAAGGAGAGAATAGCAAAAATGAAAGAACGAATTCGTGAAGCCGTAAAGTCAAGGGAAGCGAGTGAAGCGTATGTAAAAGAGGTATGTGTGCTTTAAATCCCAAGTAATTTCTTCGGATTCGGATTCGATTCGATTCGTATATTGATTATATGGATTACATATCGGAGATAGAGTCCAGTTACGAGGTAGCGTAGATATGGAACGACCTATAGTCACCATGTGCTAAAGAGGCAAAATGTGTTGAAGATGAATCTCGGTTAATGCCAAAGTTAGGTGACCCTGGGTATTCCTTGTAGATGTTACCTTAGAACAAGCACACTTGGGATTGGCCTTAATTGACTCGGATCAAGCTTAAACATTTTCCCTAAGAGCCTTTGCGATAGGAATATGATTCGACTCCACAAACACCCCAACAAAGTGAGATTCATGGATAGTACTAGAACCATCATGTCTGGACAAATGAATAACATGATCATTGGTATCGGACAACTTCGGTTTAAGATAGATTTGGTCGTAATGGACATGAGAGGAGCATCCGTATAGCCCAATTATCTTGGGTAGATCTTTTATTAATACCTCTGTGAGCCCTCATTCGTATGACTAGGCATGAGATCACATTGTTTGATGCTAAGGGTTACGAGACTTTTGGGATAAAGAATCCTGAGTTTCCTATTCCGGTAAGTGTAAACATTATAGAAGTCGTTGGTTCTAAACCGGATGTGATTCCAAGTTCGTGAGGAGTGTGATGATGACAATGTTGACGATCGAGATGAGAAAGAGGTCCCGACAATCCTAAGCCGAGATAGAGCCGCTCACCTGCACTGCTGTTAATAAGGATGATCTTTGAAACCTCGTTTTCAAACCTAAGGATAGAAGGAGGAGAGTCAAGCGACGAACTCGTAGAGTTCGCAATCAAGAAAGCTCATCGAAATCAAACGATCCCGAAAGTCGGTGCCTGCTTTAGATGGGCAGTTTGATTGTCTTTTCGCCGACGTACATCCCACGGAAAGGCACTCGTGCAAAGAAATGGCAAGACGTTTTTAGGTGAAGGTTAGTCGGGTGAAGACCTGGCAAGTCAAGAACAATTCTTAGAGAGTGATATTTTTGGAAGTCGAGCTACCGACTTAAATCAGTAGAACTATTTCTGCCCTTCATTATTTTTATCTCTATTTTTATTTATCTTTTTCTAAATAAAAGTAGCATGAAACGATAAGAAGTTTTTTTTTTTTTTGCCGTGTTCACGCGATTGTTGAGTTAAGGATGTGCAAAATAATTTTTTTTTTCAATCGTTTTTATGTGAAGTGAAGTGTAGTAATTGAATCTTTGTAAAAAAATTTGTTGATTAAGGAAATGGTAATGCGTTATTTTACAAATGCTTAGACCAGATTGTTTGATTTATTCATGACAAGAATGAGGTTGCTTTTGTGCTTGAGGCGACTTATTGGTTAGAGAAAAAATTTTGCGGTAGAGTGAAATAATAAATTTTGGCATGGTTATTTGTTTTAGATAATTTACGGTGTGTCAAAATAATTAAAATGGTCAACAACCTTTATTTCTACATATCCCCATTCACCTTTCCCTCTTCCCAATCATTCACCTTTTTCTCTTCCCAACTTCTTTATTATCCCAATTCAAATTTTCAAATTCCACCTTTCCACCTCATCAATCCCCAACAACTTTTCTCCACCAATCACATTCCACTTTTCAAACTCCATTTTCTCTATTTAACCCACCCATACTCTCTTTCATTTTCTTCATCCTTTTCCCCAATTCCTTCATCCCAATTCTCCATCTCCTTTTCTCAAACCCCGGTAGAAATCAAATGGAAATATTCGAACATCTTTATCCACTTCACCATTTTCACTCACCTTGAAAAGCCTAGCGAAAATTTTTCTGATCAATTGATTCGATCACGGAAGGATACGACTGCACGCCGTTGTTTGTCAATTATCCACACTCGGTCAACCGAGTGATCGCTCTCGTCGACCGAGAGTCGGGCCGCCTTTCCGCCTCTTGCTTTGCCTGTTTATCTGTCAGGATGCCGCCTAGAAGACGCAGAGCCGCCCAGTTCGTGGCTGTTGAAGGCAACATTCCATTAATCAACGGAGTGCCACAATTCACGAGTCGGGAGGTATATTCTTCGTTTACTAATCATTTCGTTAATGCCCCTGTACATCGAGCTCGGGGTCTAGATTTGGACAATTGTAGGGATGAGCTTTTGGAGTTGGTGGAAAGTTATCAATGGCGTGATGTCGTCGCACCCCCAGGCCGGGTCAACGTCAATTGGGTGAGAGAATTCTATGCTTATTTGCGCATGCACCCCGACACCAATGTCGTTATTATTCGTGGACGACCAATTGTAATTTCTCCGGGTACGATTAATGCTCATTTTGGGTTGGATATCTCGGAGGACGGGCCAGAGTATATGGCGACATTTGCCGGGTCCGATGCTTGGTTGGAGGAAGTTGGAGCCTATCTGGGAATAGAATGGACTATAGGGGAGGTTGCCCGCACATTTGCGGAAACAGACTTTAGGAGATGGGAGGATAAGTGCCTTAATAGGCTTATCCGTTCTAACATCTTCCCGGCTAAGCATGTATCTACGGTTTACTATACTCATGCCACTTTGCTCTATTGGTTGTACAGGGGATGGCCTGTGAATGTGGGGGCATTGATACGCAAGGAGATGACAGACGATGCTCTCAAGCCTCGGCATACCTTACCTTTTGGTTCACTGATCACTACATTCTGTGAGGGAGCCGAGTGCCCGGTGTTAGGCGGCGATTCCTATGTGGAACCAATGCCTATCCTATCTTTGAATTCTGTCCCACCGCCTGTCGTTCACGGCCACGACCAAGAAGGGGAACCCGAGGATGATGCTAATGAAGCCGGCCCGAACAATTTGCAACTAGCACCATTCAATCCAGGCTGGGATTAAGTATTTTAATTTGAGTGTTTGCATTTCCTATAATTAACGAGTTTTTATTTTGATTCAATTCTACTAGTATGTCGTGTTATATAGAGCAAGTTTCTCTGTTTCCTCAATTCGAACACATGTAATGTTGGACTTGCTGAAATATATTGAAATATAATCATTAATTTATGGACTTAAAAATGTTTAAGGAAATTGTTATCCCTTTTACGGTCCCTTTTTCTGATTATTACTTATCTGGACTAATCCTCAGAACGAATGTCGAGCTTTGTTTAAGATGTGTGTTGCGTTGATTCTTCTTCCTTTCTCGCTATGCGCCACCGCTCATGCTGTCAAAACTTTGCCGAATCTCCAAGACTTGTTCAACGTCCACCATTATCCGAGCTAAGTTCCTTTCTTGAGCTTGTTATTTCGGATTTTATACATTGGGGACAATGCATGGTTTAATGGGGGTACAAGTCACTTAGCTCAAATGAGTAATTCCATATATCAAATAAGAAATAAAATGAGTAAAAAAATTAAAACTTTTAAACTTAGAATCACATTTACTTTTGTGAGTTCCTGATAATTATATCTAATAAGAAATAAACCATACTTCATGAGTACGTGATCACTTTATACTTCACGATTTATTGATTAGTAAACTGAATGATATTCATATTGTCCGTTGCAAGTAGTTGTTTATTATTCACTTATTCAATAATTGAATCGAGTTGTACTACGCTTGTTATAAAAGGTAAAATTATAATGTGTACATTGCATAGATAATTGATTATGCTTACCTAGTGTCAAATTTATCGTCCGATGTGTTCCTAAAGATTCTAGCCACAAAAGCTGAGTAATAAGCTTGAGACGTACCTGTGTTTGACAACATTGAAACACTGGGCTTGTAGTAAGTTACCAAAGTAGCCTCGCGCTTGTGGTAATATTCGATGCTAATATTTGATCTAAGATAGAGGGATGCTCTAAAAAGTTTTCCTTCTTGAGATTGATAGTATCTAAAAAATATGAAGATATGAAAAGAATATTCAACTCTTTAAGAGGCTTTGAGTAGTACTCGGTCTCCAAGTCCAAAAACCCTATAGATACGCTCTTGCTTATTATTCTAGTGCTTGAAAAATTAAAAGGCTTAAGAAGTGGGAATACTGAAGTTGGTAGGTTAAGACTACGAAGTTTGCATAAGCTCTAATCTTGCTACGAATGTTTAAAACTCAATGCACATGCACACAACACATCGATTCATGATGAATGGTGGATAATGGATATCTGATGAGCATAGAGGATATGAGTTGATTCGAGTTTCTTGTGTCAGTATACTGTGACCACTGGAAAGTAGTGCATGGGGAATAACTTATTGATATTTTGATCGGGACGATCAAAGGCTAAGTGGGGGGTAGTTGATAACGGTCATTTTGTGCCCGTTATTCTATGACCTTTATCCCCGATTCTAGTGTAAAGGAGCTATATTAGAGTAATAATAAATCGTAATACGCTTAATTTGCATATGCCGAGAGTTACGATTCATTATTATGTATTAAGAGGTTTTATTATATTATTTGATATTACAGACTGTACTTCATGTTATATTTGTAGTAACTCAATTGGGAGCACAAGGATGGACCTCGGAGAAGCTTTGATGGATCACAGACGAGTTAAGGAAGCCCAAGATAAAAGAGGAAGAAAGCCCAGGAGCGTGTAAGGCTCGGTCGACCGAGCCTATGCATTCGGTCGACCGAGTGGGCCTATAGTCCAAAAGAAGTTCGGCACATTAATTGAGTCGGTTAGGGTTCAGAGTTTCGGCATTTTAAGTCGGTTTTCTATGACGGCTGAGGCTCTATATAAACACAAGTCCTTTGTATTTTTTGAAGAGCATTCACCAATATTCATTCATAAAAACATATAAGCAAATAAGGCTTGTGGAGGAGCTAAGGGTGCAAACATGTAAGCCCTAGTGCTTCATCTTGTTTTCTTTTTAGTAATCAATTTCCCAATTATGCTTTGATTGTTTGAGTAGGTATTCATATCTAGATGATGTAGACCTAGGATATGACGTTAGGGCAGTGGTGATACCTTGTCTATAAGGGTCCCATACCCTACGTCCTCTACCTAATATCTACGGATGAATCTGTGTGTTTAATTTACGTGTATTTAGATTAGTTTATATGATGTCCTGATGATTCGCTATATAATCCGATTCATATATGAAACACTGAGAAATATGTTCGGGGATGTAAATCTGGGGAGTTAGACTCTCGGGTGACCGAGAGGTGTCACTCGGTCGACCGAGAGCACCTATTCGGTCGACCGAGGGTTGTCAAACCTGCTTTTCATCCGTTAATCGATCATGTCTTTATGATTAGGTTAGCTTAATTGAATTTATTATCTCGTGAGAGGTATGGCTATGGCTACGTCACTCGCTTAATTTAACTAAAACGTGTAAAAAGGAAATACCGATATAAAACTCTTAGGTAGGCTTAGGAATTGATCTTCGGACGTTCAGCGTTATCTAGGTAGGTTTATATTAGGGAATTGCGCGCACCTTGTTACACGTAGATCGTAAACTAGCATGAGACTATAACTTGGTAATTGTTAGTTGGACGAGGGTTTGAGTGATCGTCTAGGAAGTACGCCTAACCAAAGGAATGTTGCCCGGACGAGGTGTACGGTCAATATCGGCATCCTTAGAGTAGTAAGCGTGTGAGTTATATGAGATGGAGGCACCAAAAGGCAAAGTCACGTAACAATACCACAGTGATATAGTGACCTACCGGTGCTACATCAAGCTTAGAGGATGACTCCCGTAGCTAATATAAAGAGATATGAACGGATTAATAGTTGATGAGTTTTGTTGTCATATAAATTGTCTAGATCCAAATGATTATGGTTATAATTGGGCAGTTGATTACGTTATGTGTTTACATGTTGTTTATATGTTTGAGTGTGTCTTTCGTTTCTCGTACTTTATGTTGGTCATAGACCGTATATGTCAAACGAAATAACTAGGTTGACTATTTAAGTAGGATCCACAAATTGATTCTCTGTGGGATCGACCTCGACTCTATTTAGCTATACTGCGATTGAACCTAGTTCACTTGCTAGTGGTTATTTAGGAATCGAGTTAATAATTTAACTTGACCTCGATCACCTTGCAAAGGCCTCCTGGCCAGTAAGGATCCCTGCATCAACAAGTCATCAAGTAAGGGAAATCCTACCAAGTTACATACAAAGTACGACTGAAGAAGCGAGACTTACATATTTTATGTCCATAAAGCCAGCATCCGCCAATTGCTGATCGGACAAATGATTCGACGGAGGTTATAAAACCCCAAACACGTTCTCAAATACCGTTCCACTTTAGACGACATGGGCAGAAATGCCTCGTTTCTCGGGAAAGTTACAACAGCATCATAACCGAACTCTGCCACTTGTCAAGAAAATGTCTTAAGGTGTGGTTAAAATACATGAGGAGCGCTTAACAAAGGAGCCGAGCTCCATAAAGATAGAGCGGAACAAACTCAGGAAGCAATCTGTATAGATCCGACCTGACCTCTAGAGCTCAGCTGGATCTGGGGAGCTTATGACGATACTGTATTTCACCACTCCACGTATCATGCAAACAATACTCGAATAATAATAATAATAGGGCCAAGACCCTAACTTTAAGGACCAAGAGTCCCTTTATAGGCCTAAGGGCTGATCTCCACCTCCAAAGGAAAGGGCTGCTCAGGTCGTTCCTGTTAGGTGTGATGCCCGAAAGACAATTTTGTAATTGTTTTCTTTAATAAATGAAATGATATTATTATTCATATTTATTATTCTCATATTCACCGATGTGACAATAGTATTTACACTACAGAAAACCCTAAAGTATATCGTTTATGTAATCACTTAACTCAGTCTATGGGATATACATGGGAGGATTGAGTTAGTGAAGATGTACTTAAAATACAATTCGCCCGTAGTGAAGTTAATCGAGAGTATCGGGTCTCTCCTTTAACGTGCTATTAATGTGCCCAGAACACAATAGGAGTGATTGTCTTATCCGGACTTTCGGTTAAGAGAACCTAATGGGGCATTTATATATGATAGATATATCATATAGAATTTGGACCGATTTGATTAGAGTTCACGATATAATTCCGTGTCGAAAGTCTTATCGAATCAATCAATGATCATATTTATGCAAATATCTTAATCTGAGGTGATAACAATCAACCGCTTGAATCCAGTATGAGGTTTGACTTGACGGTTAAGGATTACACTGAGTCTGTGATCTGAATTACCCCATCTTGGCATTGTCTTCGGATTGAGTGAGTAGTCTGTGTTATCACGAGATACGGAATCCATTCCTTCCATTTATGGAAGTAGATAAACGCCTCCTTTATTTGTTAATCCTAGAAACCGATCGATCGTGCGACTTCATATTACAATCGATTAGCTACCAAAGAGTTGTATGATTTAATTGATCACTAGGGGGTTAATGGTAAATAAGGATAAGAGGTTCTAAAATGGGTTAACGGTAACTTCCCGATTTAGAATGAACAGTCTATGGAGGATTAATCCATATGTAATGATTATATCAATGGACGCTTATTATAATTCTCGTGAGGAGATAAATATAATCTTATAATCGGAGGAGTGCAGTCACGGGATTATGGTGGCATATTCTTGTGATTGATTTATCGAATATAATTATTCTGTTTGTAACATAATTATTTATTTGATTTATCGGAGCCGCTGATTATTAGTCCATGGTCCCCGACGTGCCTCCAATATAGCATAGCTATTCTCGGACGTCGAATCCTAATAATATTAATTTAGTTCTTATTAGAATTTAATTAAAACGATATGCGAATTAATTGTTTAGTAGACTATTAAATTAGTTGGGATAAATAATTAAATATGTGAAAAAGACATTTTTCATAAATTTGGCCCAATATGTGTGTCATGGCCGAAATCCAACCCTAGGATGGAGGATGAAATTTTCGGCCTCCTCATGTCTTAGTGAGCAAGAGATTGTTTTCTTGTGGATTAATAAGACATGTGCACAAAATATTTATTGGATAAATATTTATGGTAAGAAATAAATATAAAGATTATTCTAGATTTGTTCTAAAATATTTTGGGATTATCTTTTATTTATTGGATTTATTTATTTGCAAAATAAAATCCTTGGAGGACAAGGATTACTCTCCTATATAAAGAGAGTTCTCCCAAGCCTAAAAGAGACACACAAAATTCGACTATCATCTCTTAGAGAGAGGATAGATAAATTTCGTCCAAGAGGGTGAGAGGGAAAATCTTGGAGGTTTTCCGGGTAGCATATCGGGAGGATTCGAGACGAGGATTTCCTTCCACCGGGAGTTGCTTGGATCACACGTGCGGAAGATCGTGGTGCTCTTCACACCATCTTTTGTTCTTCCTATTGCAGTTCTTCTACTTTGATTTTGAGATCCAAGAGGTATGATCTACAACCCCATTGTAAATGTAGATCTAGTTATTTTATTACGTGTATTTATAGATCTAGATCCTTAAATCGCTTCCGTTGCGGATGGTATTACTAACAGTGGTATCAGTCGCCTGGTGATCTATATTTATACGTATAAAATATTAGATCTAAGGAGTGGAAAACATGTAGATTTTTTGTCCCCATTTTTTTTAGGGGCCGATATGTATATGTATTTTTTTTATGTTGCGATTGTTGTGGTTTGAAGAGATGGATTGGGGTTGGTACTGTTTACTCGTTAGATCTATTGTAAGCTCTCTCGATTTAGATCGTTTGAGCATAGGATTGATGTAAAAATTGTTGTTTTTTATTTCCTTTTTTCGGCTATTTTTATTTTTTTTTTGTAATTCTGAAAAAACGACGAAAAACGATGATGAACACGAGATGAAGACGGAACTCGAGGTATGAATAGGAGTCGGTGCTGCAAATTTTTTGTTCATAATTTTCCTAACTAGGTTAGGTTTTGGATTTTATTAAAAATCATTTTTTTATATTTATATCGGCTGTTTAATAAAATAAAATAAAATAAAAATTTCAGGAATAATAAAACAGCCGGATTTTTATTTTTAAAAAAATTAATAATTTCGAAAAGAAAAAAAAATTCATTTATTTTATTTTATAAAATAAAGGCCCCTTCTCCTTTCGGGTTCGCGGTTCGTGGTTCAAGGTTCGAAGATCGAAGACATGAAGACAGCAAGATTGTAATTTTTTTCCTAGGATAGATTAGATACCCAGGTACCAACGATCCATCTCGGTGTTTAAATTTTCCGCAATTTATTTTTTATGTGTTTGATCATAAAATAGATATAAAATCGGAATTGCCATGACATGCATCATATCATAAATCCACTCCATGCATACATGTAGAATTTTAATTTTGGTAATTAAAATAGGCATGTATACAAACTCGCGTATTTAGTTGAAATTTAATTAATACGTGGTAATTAATTAATTTAGTAACTAATTAAAGATCCGAGGACGGGTTATGAAATCGTTAAGCCTTTTCGGTGTGTGTTCTCGGTGAACCGCCTTAAAAGCCCAAACGAGATCACGTTTTCGACTCATAGTGTCTACGAGATTGAATGATGGTAAAAGAACAATAAATCATGGATAAAAACAGTTCGCCTATAGGTTGGGTGGTAAACTGAGCTTCGCTCGACCGACTTAACCCTTCTAGTGTGATGCATGCACGGGGGTCCGGCAAGACTAAGCTACACCGGCGAGCGGAGGGGTGATTCCTTCTTAACTCAATGGGGCTCTCTTGACCCGATTTCGTCCGACTGTCACATATGTTCCAACGAATAGGACGGGTAGGCTTGCCTACGTTACCGACACCATTCGGAATCCTTGATTTGATGTGCTTTTATGTTAACATCAAAAAGACGTGGTTAGTTAACCCACCACCACTTCCAAAATATTGAGTGGGAGCGGGGGAGGCGACAGCCAACCCCACGGCTCTACTATAGATGCAAGTAAGTGATAGAAGGGTGACGCCTCGCGGCGCTTTGATTTCGTCCCCCTACGGATGGTGTTCACCCCTATCAACATTCATGGCTTGGTCTCCGAAAGGATAGGATTTCCGGGTACTCGTCGGGTCACTGACCTATCCTACGACGGCACACTCGGGGCATACCTAAGAGATCCGATATAGTAGGTCACACTCATCAAGGGTATTATTGATAATATATAGGCTAAAAAAGGAAGGTAGTCAATGAATAAAGGGATGTTCGATTCTCACAAGTTATTCATTGATGAGATTGTCTCGATTTAACCGTCATCTCTTTGACCTACCCTACGGCGGCACTGGGATGCGAAGTTAAAACCTTGGAATGGTAGAGTAGACTTAATTTTAGTTTACAATTCCTACAATAAACTTATATAGTAGTGTTAAACTTGAATTAATATATGTCATTTTATTTTCAGCAAAAATGCCTGCTCAAATTTCTGCTTTACTATCTGAAAAATTATCGGAAAACAACTTTAAGAAATGGAAGAGTAATCTAAACGTGGTACTCACATACGAGAATGTGCAACATGTACTCACTTCTGAATGCCCTACGGTGGCGATCCAAAAACCCGGAAAAGCTGAGATCGAACAGCGTAATCGCTGGATCGAGGAAGATAACCGGGCTCGTGGGATCATCCTGGCGGCAGTGTAGGAGGTCATTAGGACCCAGATTGAAGAGTTTGAGACTACAGGAGAAATCATGTGGAAACTTACTTCGATGTTTGGATCACCTAGCAACCAAGCAAGACACGATGCCATCAGGATGGTCATTAACACGAAATTGAAGAAAGGTCAAGCGTTGAATGGTCATGTTCGAATATGATCGCCACTTCAATGACGCCGGTATTCATGGATCAATGTTCGATGAAGCAACTCAAATGTCGATGATTTTGGAATCGTTGACTCCTGAGTTTATCCCGTTCAAAACTCAGTATCTGATGGGCAAACATGAGTTGATCATGACACAGATGCTTAATGAACTGACTGTCTACGAGGGCCTACTATCGAAAGATAAGGTCAAAGTAGGGGATAAGAAAGCTGAAGCCAATATGGCCGAAGCTAAGCCATCAAACAAGCCTAAGGCCAAACCAAAGAAGAAGGGTAGTGTTGCACCTGTGCCCAAGCCAATGAAGAAAAAGAAAGCCAAGAAAGTTGACGAGGCCAAGCCCAAGGGAAAATGCTTTTACTGTAAGGAGGTAGGACATTGGAAAAGCCATTGTCCGGAATACCTTCGTGATGTAAAGGATGGCAAATCCAAGGCTGTTACTGGGAAAGATAAGAAAGGTAATTTGGAATTACTATTCTTGGAATCTTTTAATGTAGCTAAAGATGTGTCCACTTGGATACTTGATACTGGAGCTACTAACCATGTATGTTCTTTATTGCAGATTCTTAGTTCGTACGAGGAGCTGGAAGAGGGTTCTCAAGTGATGCGAGTAGGCACTTTGGGCGCTCATTTCAAGCAAAGCGATGGGAGCTGTGGACTTGCATTTTAATAATAGAATTTTACATTTAGAGAATGTTTATTTTATTCCGAATTTCAGGAGAAATTTAATTCTCATTTTGTCTTGGTTGAACAATCATTTTCCGTTTCAAATTTGAATGGTGAATTTGTTATTTCGAAGAATGGCTTTGAATTGTGTTCAACTACGAATGAAAATAGTTTATATTTTGTAAGACCACATAAAGCTCTCCTACTTTATACTGAAATATTTAAAACTGCTCATCAAAGATGTGCTAAAAGGTAGAAAGTTTCTCAAGTAAAAGAAGATAAAACATACTTGTGGCATCTGAGGCTCGGCCATATTTCCTTGGAAAGACTCAAAAGACTAGAAAAGGTTCATGCCTTAGGTGAGTCATCTGTTGACACACTTCCTGTCTGCGAGTGTTTCCTGGAGGGAAAAATGACCAAGCGTCCCTTCTCATCAAAGGGTAATAGGGCCACGGGAACTCTAGACTTAGTGCATTCAGACCTTTGTGGTCCGATGAACGTATGCTAGAGGCGGATACAAAGATTTTTGTGACTTTCATTGATGACTACTCAAGATTCGGTTATGTTTATCTGATGCATAGGAAGTCCAAGGCTTTTGGTAAGTTCAAGGAGTTCCAAGCAGAAGCCGAAAGGCAACTAGGCAAGTCATTGAAAAGCCTTCGCTCGGATCGTGGAGGTGAGTATTTAGATAATGAGTTCATTGACTACTTGGCTGAAAAAGGAATTTGTTTCCAACGTTCAGCGCCTAGGACACCTCAGCAAAACGGAGTTGCTGAGAGGAGAAATAGGACATTGATTAACATGGTTAGATCAATGATGAGCTACACCTCACTACCTATATCCTTTTGGGGTTATACTTTAGAAGCAGCGGTCTACATTTTGAATGCATTACCATCAAAGTCTGTCAAAAAGACACCCGTAGAGATGTGGTCCGGACATCGCGAAAGCATGCGTCACTTCCGCATATGGGGTTGTCCTGCACATGTGCTGATGGACAAGACTACCAAGCTACAATCACGTACGAAAGTATGTTTGTTTGTAGGCTATCCAAAAGGTACACGTGGTGGTCTATTTTACGATCTGGAAGATAACAAAGTGATAGTCTCGACTAACGCTACGTTTTTGGAGGAAAGTTATATGAAAGACCACAAACCTCGAAGTAAAATTGTACTAGAGGAACTACTCTCCAATGACGTCGGGCCTATTGTGGCTGATGATGTTCCTGTAAACAACACTACTAATACAACAGTCACTTCCGACATTCATGTTCCACCTAGACGTACTGCAAGAGTGGTTCGGCCACCGGCTCGGTACGGCATGGATTTAGAGACGAACGTAGTCGCCTCTGATGGGGTGGAAGATGATCATCTGACCTATAAGAAGGCCTTACTGGATCATGATAAGGATAAATGGATTGACGCAATGAATCAAGAGATGGAGTCTATGTACCCTAACTCAGTCTGGAAACTTGTAGAACTTCCTTAGGGTGAAAGGCCCATTGGATGTAAATGGCTCTACAAGCGAAAGAGAGGAGTAGATGGGAAGGTCGAAACCTTCAAAGCACGGCTGGTAGCCAAAGGTTACACATAGCGAGAGGGTATAGACTACGAGGAAACCTTCTCACATGTGGCCATGATGAAAACCATCCGCATCCTCCTTTCGATTGCTGCATGTCTGGATTATGAAATCGGGCAAATGGATGTTAAGACAGCGTTTCTAAACGGCTTTCTCGATGAGGAAATCTATATGCAAAGCAACCGTAGGATTCATCAAGAAGGTCGAGAGCACATGGTGTGCAAGTTGCTCAGATCCATTTATGGGTTGAAGCAAGCATCTCGTTCCTGGTATCATATATTCGATCACACGATCAAGTCTTATGATTTCGAACAACACTTTGCTGAATCTTGTGTGTACAAGAAGGTTATCAAAGATAGTGTTGTATTTCTAGTGTTGTACGTTGATGACATACTCCTAATTGGCAACGATAAGGGGATGATGTCCGACGTGAAAAGTTGGTTAACCACGCAATTCCAAATGAAGGATTTGGGAGAAGAGAGTTATGTTCTAGGGATCCAAATTATAAAGGATCGCAAGAACAGGATGTTAGCTCTGTCCCAAGCAACTTATATAGATAAGGTGCTGGCATGCTTCAGTATGGAGAACGCAAAGAAGGGTTTTCTACCAACCCGTCACGGCGTTTACCTCTCTAAGACTCAGGGGCCTCAAACTCCTGAAGAGACATGAAGCTATGGGAAGAGTGCCATATGCCTCGGTTGTTGGTAGTCTTATGTATTCTATGAGGTGTACGAGACCTGATATTTGTTACGACGTTGGATTAGTCAGCCGTTTTCAGTCAAATCCAGGGAAACCGCACTGGACAGCAATAAAGAATCTCATCAAATATTTGAAGAGAACCAGAAATTATATGCTCATCTATTCGAGTGGGAGTTTGGAGTTAGCGGGGTACACCGATTCTGTTTTCAGTCAGACAGAAATGATTCTAAATCAACCTCTGGTTCAGTGTTTACACTTGGTGGCGGTGCAATAGAATGGAGAAGCCAAAAGCAATCCAGCACAGCCGATTCAACAATGGAAGCTGAGTTCATAGCGGCCTCCGAAGCAGCTAAGGAAGCAGTTTGGTTAAGAAAGTTCAACAGCGGATTAGGCGTGCTCCCGAATGCTGAAGATCCTATTACTCTCTATTGTGATAACAATGGGGCCATTGCCAACTCTAGGGAACCTCGAAAGCACAGTAAGTCAAAGCATATAGAGAGGAAATACTGGGTGATCAACGATTTTGTCGATAGAGGGGACATTTCCAATCAAAAAATCGCCTCCGCCGATAATCCTGCTGATCCAATCACCAAGACACTGTCGATTGAAGCTTTTAGTCGACACTTGGAGACTATAGGTATTAGAGCCATGTCTCAGTTGCTTTAGAGCAAGTGGGAGTGATAGTTTGCTGTATTTTAAATAATAGAGTGTGCTCTAAAACAATTAATCACATGCTTTCGTGCAAGTGGGAGATTGTTAGGTGTGATGCCCGAAAGACAATTTTGTAATTGTTTTATTTAATAAATGAAATGATATTATTATTCATATTTATTATTCTCTTATTCACCGATGTGACAATAGTATTTACACTACAGAAAACCCTAAAGTATATCGTTTATGTAATCACTTAACTCAGTGTATGGGATATACACGGGAGGATTGAGTTAGTGAAGATGTACTTAAAATACAATAGCCCGTAGTCAAGTTAATCGAGAGTATCGGGTCTCTCCTTTAACGTGCTATTAATGCGCCCAGAACACAATAGGTGTGATTGTCTTATCCGGACTTTCGGTTAAGAGAACCTAATGGGGCATTTATATATGATAGATATATCATATAGGGCTGGACCGATTTGATTAGAGTTCACGATATAATTCCATAATCGAGAAGTCTTATCGAATCAATCGATGATCATATTTACGGATATATCTTAATCCTGAGGTGATCACAGCCAACTGCTTGAATCAGTATGAGGTTTGACTTGACGGTTAAGGATTACAGTGAGTCTGTGATCTGAATTACCCCATCTTGGCATTGTCTTGGATTGAGTGAGTAGTCCGTGTTTATCACGAGATACGAATCCATTCCTTCCATTTATGGAAGTAGATAGACGCCTCCCTTTATTTGTTAATCCTAGAAACCGATCGATCGTGCGAGTTCATATTACACTCGATTAGCTACCCGTGAGTTGTTTGAATTAATTGATCACTAGGGGTTAATGGTAAATAAGGATAAGAGGTTCTAAAAGGGTTAACGGTAACTTCCGATTTAGAATGAAATAATCTATGGAGGATTAATCCATATGTAATGATTATATCAATGGACGCTTCTTATAATTCTCGTGAGGAGATAAATATAATCTTATAATCGGAGGAGTGCAGTCACGGGATTATGGTGGCATAATCCTATGATTGATTTATCGAATATAATTATTCTGTTTGTAACATAATTATTTATTTGATTTATCGGAGCCGCTGATTATTAGTCCATGGTCCCCGACGTGCCTCCAATATAGCATAGCTATTCTCGGACGTCGAATCCTAATAATATTAATTTAGTTCGTATTAGAATTTAATTAAAACGATATGTAAATTAATTGTTTAGTAGACTATTAAATTAGTTGGGCTAAATAATTAAATATGTGAAAAAGACATTTTTCATAAACTTTGCCCAATATGTGTGTCATGGCCGAAATCCAACCCTAGGAGGGAGGATGAAATTTTCGGCCTCCTCATGTCTTAGTGAGCAAGAGATTGTTTTTTTGTGGATTAATAAGACATGTGCACAAAATATTTATTGGATAAATATTTATGGTAAGAAATAAAGATAAAGATTATTCTAGATTTGTTCTAGAATATTTTGGGATTATCTTTTATTTATTGGATTTATTTATTTGCAAAATAAAATCCTTGGAAGACAAGGATTACTCTCCTATATAAAGAGAATTCTCCCAAGCCTAAAAGAGACACACAAAATTTGACTATCATCTCTTAAAGAGAGGATAGATAAATTTCGGCCAAGAGGGTGAGAGGGAAAATCTTGGAGGTTTTCCGGGTAGCATATCGGGAGGATTCGAGACGAGGATTTCCTTCCACCGGGAGTTGCTTGGATCACACGTGCGGAAGATCATGGTGCTCTTCACACCATCTTTTGTTCTTCCTATTGCGGTTCTTCTACTTGGATTTTGAGATCCAAGAGGTATGATCTACAACCCCTTGTAGATGTAGATCTAGTTATTTTATTACGTGTACTTATAGATCTAGATCCTTAAATCGCTTCTGTTGCGGATGGTATTACTAACAGTTCCTTGGTCCACCGTAGGTCGGGCAGGGCAAGATAGAGGTAGAGCTTCCTAGATCGATCATATGGACCTCGGCTGCTCGCCGCGGGTCGGCTAGAGCATGCAATGATAAACACACATTTATCAGGATAATTATGAGAAGAATCCTAAGTCATTACGACTCTGATCTTTATCAGTAATCTAATATTTAAATACCGAGATTATTTCCTAAAATTAAGGGATAATTACGGTTTAAGTGTCTTGTGGTACACTAAAGAAAGATCCATGATGGACACGCCCATGAAGGCCTAGGGCACAAATGTTCCCTATATAAACAATCACCAAGAACTACTGCAGACTTGATTCCAATTCATATTTTGGATACATAGGCAACTTGGGGAAATCCTAGGCTCAGTCTAAATCATACCCCCAAAAATCCTTCCCCCATTCATACTCTCTTGTTTTTCATCCTTAATTCAATTACCTTTATATTAAACAGCCCCGATTTTGTACCCAACGGATTTTTTTCGTCAGTACCTCAAGCTTCATGTGTCTGACTTTTTAAAAAGGATTTGTCTTGTTAGAACATCTCAAGTCAAATAGACGTGACTGTCACACATAATCAATTTATAAAGATTTTTTTCTCTTAAAGTTTATAAATCTTTTTATATAAATATTTTATCCACTGGATATAAATGTCATCAAGTTATAAAGTTTTTATCTTCCGTACAAAAACACCTTTAAAAAGTTTTATAACATTGATTTAATACTAAATAGTTTATTCTTTACGACATAAATTCCAAGAGAAATATATGTATTTAAATTCTATATATATATGACATTGGTATGATCGGTCACCGTATACAAAACACTTATCAAGCCTCATACATAGTGATAAAGGTCATCTTAGCAAATAAGTCGACATGGGCTCAGCTAGATATCGGATCTCAATCAGCAAGGTCCATCTTCAGCTTAGCACGTGTCGCTCTTATATTCAATCCATCGACATGATGCAGGTCATCCTATATCGGACATGGTTCATGTCGTCCTTATATATGCATCGTGCGGCCGGCATGACACTAGACGTCTACGGTATCTTACTTCTGACATGGTGCAGGCCACCTCGGTCAGTTATATGACGTAGGTCATCCTTGGTCTCAGAAAATGGTTACACCTCATTAAGCAAGCACTTCAGATATTACGCTGACATTATACCATGACTGTAACTGCTCCTATAGTGGCTCAAAGATCGTCTCTTGAATGCTTTAGTACGCATCTACAACATTGACCGCTATATTAATGTGCAATCCCATAATGGAGCACTATATAAAGGGATCTTATGTTGAAATAGTATCCTAAACCCAATCGGGTTGGACCGGATCCGACCGGGTCGGATCATTTCTACTAATTCTTTATGATTATACATATATAGTAAATGGCTTTTCTGTTGTCATATATTTGTTCTTTTAAAGAACCAATTATGAATTGTTATATGATAATGTCCTTAGTATTAAACTGTGACAGGGAAACCATGATAGGCGATTACGGTTGATGATATCTCTAATCACTTTAATAAGTTTGATACTTAAATGTCTCTAGGCTTATGTACTATTAAACAGGGCATTGATAGTACAAACAGGCTAGCACGTATTAGATGTCTTTTGTCTTTAAGGGCAGGGATAGATCTCTTCTATCAAAGTGTAGAGACACTTGGACTGTACGTGGACGTGTATTAGAGAATGCGTACATTAGATTGACCTACTTACACTGTTAAGTGTCACACTATGTGACGGTTGTGTAATTATCCTTAGGACCGGAGTCTACATGGCATCACGGTGTAGATTGTCATCCTTTGACACTATTGAGGTTTCCCCTAGCCATGGGGCGATCATGCGGTAGTGATTGTGTGTGATACTGAAGCATGCGGAGTATACATGTTTGGTCGTCCAGGAATCGCGTACCCTATTAGTAGGAGTGAATATCCGAAAGGGCCTTCTTATAAGGAATTTCTAGCTCTCGAGAATCTTTGCTAAGTGGGAGTAAATGTGTTATTCCGAGAGAGCATGATATCCAGATTATAAGATACGGTTGTTGATATTTGACACTCGACGTACGACCGTATGGATATTATTACATCGATAGGATTCTATTTACACGGTAACTATTTCACATGAAATGTAGTAGTCATTGTATTTGACTCTTCCGATGATTGGGGGTCACGGTGTGTTGCTAGACGCTATTCTTTGATCGTTAGGTGTGAAGGGCATTTTCGTAATTTTCTCTTTATGTCTACGGCCAATATATTCGGAAGCCTATCGGGTCACACACATATAAGAACATCTAGGCCGATTAAAATGCGGTTATAGTGATAACCAAATAAGGAAAGCATATATCTCATACTATAAAGGTTATAGTGGTAAATTAATATGGTGGTATTTATTTATTATGAATAAATATAATACAAGATATTAATTATGTTGATTAATTAAATATGTATATAGATACATATATTTGAAATATATATATATATATATATATATATATATATATATATATATATATATATATATATATATATATATATATGTATGTATGTATATATATGTATGTATGTATATATAATATACGTGTATTTTGTGAATTAATTAATCATAGCATTATATTAATTAAAGAATATTCCGGATGCCAATTTACTGCTAAAAGGGGCGCCAATTTCTGGTGTATTAGATATACTTGGATTGTGCAATTTAATTAATAAGATTACCATAATATTAATATTGGATATTAATTGATTTTTGGGAAAATAGAATTATGGAAATAAGATAAAGATATTCAATATGAGATATTGACAATATTCTAGATTTATTTAATATAAGCTATTAAATAAAAGAGATAAATCAATCAAAGTGATTTTCCTTATTTTATTAGGAAAAGGTTTTTTTCTTCTTAATCGACTAGGAAGCTAATCCCAATCAGATTGGGAGACATGAGGGGCACCCCAACACCTATATAAGAAAGGGGTTGGCTAGTTTTTTTGTACATCACAATTCCAAGAGACTAATAGTTTCTTGTGAAAAATAGAGAGCTTCTTAGAGAGAGATTTGAGAGAGAGAAAAGGTCGGTCTAGCAACCGAATTTTTCTACTAGCAATCCAAAGGTGGATTCCGGCGGGTTGTTCGTGTGGACTAGCAGTAGAGGCCGAACGCTTGGCGGGTCCGTGCACCACTACTCTCCTTAGACGGTCAAAGCATCGATCTTTTAGATCAAGCAAGGTAACCACCGTCTACTAACTTGTTATGTTTGTTGCTTTAACGAAGTCGATCCTGGTTAAAGGAAATAAATTTTGAATTCCGCTGCGTTCCCGCGTAGATTTCCTAACATCTTCATCCTTTTTCTCAGGTACGCGTCCAATCCCGCTCATAATTACATACAATCAATAGAAATTTATCTATACGACTACTGACTTGAGCATCGGAGTGGTCACCCGGAGAACAACTCTGGGTCCTCTAACGCCTTGTTCATTTTTTAGGCTCACCGGAAAATCTCTTATATCATCACTTTAGAGTCCAAATTACCTGAATATACACTTGATTACAATCTGGACGATACCTTACATCGTCAAATAGCAATAGATAGAGGACCCAACTTATATTATTGTGGTTACTTACAACAACCCATATATTCTGGAAGTAAAATTCAGAAAACAAACACAGAATGAACACATCTTTGTCCTAACATACAGGTCACGGAACGGAATGGGAGAATAGTATAATAGAAGGACTATCTTAACAATTGCTGATGGACCCGATTTATCATTTTTCCCATCTAAGAGATCATGTCAAAGCCCGCATGAGTCTTGTTGGTCCCAGAGGAGGCATGAACAAAGGTCAGAAAGGGGGTTGAATGACCTTGTTCACTAAATTTTGAAACTACTATGAAAATGTGCAGCGGAAAACCTTTCTAAAGTGCATTTTTTTTTAAAGAATGATGATAAAGAAAATCAAAACTCTTTGAAAAATAATACAAGACTGAAACTGTTTTTCTGATTGATCAATTGATAGAGTATTATTTATTAGCAATATCCACACATTAATCTTAGATATTACGTATTAATTACAGAATAATTATATATTTTGTAATTATTAAGTATTAATTACAGAATAATTATATATTCTATAATTAATGTGTATATATTGCAAATATTATTTATTTGAATAAATTATGATAAACAATATATTTATTTCATATAACTTTGTCTCTTATTTTGACTCCATCTGTCTATATCTTGTCTTTATCTTCTAATATCCTCCCTCAAACGAGGCCGGGTTTGGAGGCTGAGTTTGTCTTGGCATAATTTGGAGGCCATCTCCACTCCGACAGGTCTTCCGGGTTCGATTAGTATGATGTTTGGAAGGCATCTCCACTCCGGTGATTTTTCCGGAGTCCATAGTTGTTGTATTTTTAGAGGGCATCTCCACTCCGGTTGTTCTTCCGAAGTCCATAGTTGTGATGTTTTGGAAGGTATCTCCACTTCGGTTTTTCTTCCGAAGTCTGTAGCTGTGATGTTGTTTTGGAGGGCATCTCCACTCCGGTCGTTCTACCGGAGTCCATAGTTGTGTAGCTTTGACTTTAAGTGGTTGATTTTGGTTGAATGGATATGAATCGGCCTCCAATTTTCACAGCTGCAATGGATTTAAATCTTGTTTTATCTCACCTGAAGAATAGAGACATAGAATGGATGCCAAAAGAAATAATAGATGTTATAGGTAAGACTATTTATTTTATTTAACAAAAAAAAGATAAAATATAAAAAATGAAAGGTGGAATCATGGAAATGAATCCATGTCTATTTGGAAAAAATCTGGACTTTCTTTTTTGACTAATGTTTGAATGCACGATAAAAGAAAGGAGTTTATTGAGTAAAGTTGGGTGTGTTTTTTTCGGTCCATGGTCACAGAAGGGTTGATCGGGGAGTTTTGTTGACAATGGGCATTGCAATTAATTTTCTGATGATGGAAAAGAAGTGGACGAAAAAAGAATTGTTTGGAAGCGGAAGAAGAATCGGGCGAGGGTTCACCAATGTTAAGGCATACGAACCCCCGTCCCTGGCTCTGATACCATACAGAAAATCAAAACTCTTTGAAAAATAATACAAGACTGAAATTGTTTTTCTGATTGATCAATTGATACAGTATTACTCCATTATATAGGAGAGAAATCCTAATGCTATTATTTATTAGCAATATTCACACATTAATTGTAGATATTACGTATTAATTATAGAATAATTATATATTCTGTTATTATTACGTATTAATTACAGAATAATTATATATTCTATAATTAATGCGTATATATTGCAAATATTATTTATTTGAATAAATTATGATAAACAATATATTTGTTTTCATATAACAACTTTGTCTCTTATTTTGACTCCATCTATCAATCTCTTGTCTTTATATTCTAATAGATGACACACACAGAGACAGAAATTAAAGTGCAATGTAGTAGATAGCGGAAATTAAATAACATACAAAGTATAGAGGTTTAGGGTAGTGTAATCCCTTAGTCCTCTCTTCTCCTGTGATGATCAGAGGAATTCACTGTTGTTTGTTTTACACCGTTACAATAGTGTGACAGTTCTTCACAACCCAAATTGCTTCACGGTCTAAGTAACCACTTCCTCACGGTTGTCAACTTCTTCGGTGATTCAACTCATGATCTTCCTTCAGAAAGTCCTTAAACAGCTATCGCCAAATTTGCAGTTCCTTGACACATGAACTGTGTCAACTACTTCAGTCCTTCAAACCCTGTAGCTTCTTCATTGATTATAGATCCCTTTCAAGATTGGCATGGTTTGAATCAAATGATTCAAAACAATTCAAGCTCAGATTTGATGTAGTTCTGTTAAGTTCCTTAGGATTTTTTAGACTTGAATTTTTCTGGATAATGCTTTTTGATTTCGATTGATCAAAGTTTTTGTCTTTTTGCCTTGTGTATTCTTGTTGTTGATTTTGTTGGATCGAGAACGCACAATAAATACTCTAGAGGGGGTGAATAGAGTATTATGACCTTTTTAAAAAATGTTTAACCACTTTCAAAAATACTTGAGCAGATTTATACAATTAGAGTGGTTAACAGTCAAAATCGGAGTATACTATACATTTAACTTAGTTCAGTTAACCAACCTAGGCGGAAGATCTAGTTTCGATTAACTATATGAAACTAAGTTAACTTCAGTTGAATTGTTTCTAGATCAAGTTCAGTGAAGATTTACAGGTTTCAACTATATCAGCTTTGAACACTTATAAAAAAACAGAATAGCATGCTTGCAGTTTTAGATTATAAGTGTTATCCTAAAACATGCAGCTTCTAAGGTGTTCAAACAATATCACAGAATTGCAGATTCGGTTTTTTAAGTTCTTTAAGCCTAAGCAGCAATTCTAAGGTGTGTCAAGGAGATAAACTACCTAAAGCAAATATGTGTGATCTTATAGAAGATCACACCCATACATAAAGTATTCACTAGATGTATCTTGAGTTTATTGCAAAACAAAAACAAATAAAAGATACAACACTTTTAATGTTAAAGTGTTACTAACCGGATAACCAAATTAGTGTTAGTCTTAAGCGAACCAAATACTCCGACTAACACTAAGATGTCTTAAATCCTTAGTAACAACATTCAACAGATTTTTACAAAACACATTCACCAAAGGAGTACTTACCAAGAATCACTGCCCGGATTCTTGAACCCGAATTCAGTTCCGCGAATTCGTATCTCAGCAGGGACGAACTTGAACTGCTGAACCACAGCTTGGCTAAGTTGTGCCCTTGTTATTGCTCCTCAATAACAAGTGGAGAACACCCTCAAACTTCAACAAACACTCACTAACAAAAGGTAGAGATTTACCCTCTACACTTATCACTCTACTTACACCTCACTTTTCTTACACTCAAGAAACAAAGCAATTTATAAAATACAAGTGTTAGGAAAATGAAGCTGAGATTTAGTGTAGAAGTTGTCTTTGGAGAGGCTATTATGCTTTTGATGAAGGCTGGGGTGGTATATATATACTACTAGAAGAGTAGATAGATTGGTCTAGTGTAATCCAGCTTTTGGCTTTCCTCCAAATGGCTATAATGCAGTGAGGAAGCTGACAGCTTTAGCTCTTAGTTCAACTTTTCATAAGCAGTTTTTTGCATCCAACGGCTCTTAATTTGTTTCCAAAAGGGAGAAAGTGTAAAAGCCTGCACACTAAATAAAACCTCAAATCTGTTTTAAGAAAACAAAAAAGTGCAGATAAAGTTAAAATGGCTCTTGTACCATCAAGGGTCAAAAAGTCTTGGGTGAGATAAAAAGCTACACATTCACCAATACAGCACATTATTCAAGACACACAAACCAAGACAAAAGTTGTAGCAAATTCTGAAAATAATATTTATCACACATATATACGTGATATATATATATCACAAATATATACATATGAACATATTATTTCACATTGGTAACAGAAACAAAATTGTATCTATGCCAAATATAGCAGCACACGTGAACATTAAATTGATCAAATACATACACTTATTATAGATTATGTAGTCCTAGACAAAATATGCCACAAATTTGACTTAGGACTTTAAACAGAAGGTACATATATATATATATATATATATATATATATATATATATATATATATATATATATATATATATATATATATACACACAAACATACTGAAATATACTAAGAAAATATATATACATATAAATTTCAGACAAGTATTACATATTAAAATCTAAAGCAATCTGAACTCAACCTTTTAGCTTGGGGAGGGACTAAGACATTTTTTTTTGGATCCCAAGCAATTCTAAGCATGCATAAGACATTCAGATTTCAAATGAACAAGAAATACACACGACTGAACATATCAAACATAGATTAATGAAAAGATTATGACCTTCAATTCAGAGATCTAAAAGAACACGATAATCATTTTAATCACTTGAACAACAAATCTATAGTCCTATTTTGATTTAACATTCAAAGCAGAAACAGATCTGTAAACTTCATGCATAAATACATTTAAAAATATTCAGTTTACATAATCATCTAATTAAGCATCATATTTTTCGGTTAGAGCCAAATAATTTAATACACGGGTAATGCATTTGAGACTCAGATTTAGAACAAAAATACATAGTACATAGGCATGCATATTAATGTGACCGATTACTTGGATTTCTAAGCATGCAGTACGTTGAGTTTTAGTAAAACATAAACTAATCTCTGATTAAGTAAGTATCAAACAAAAACTGATACAGATCAGAGCTTTAACCACGATAAGGACTATTTAACACATACTAAAGAACTGAAATGAAAAGGGTGAAGAAAACTTTCCTGAAATGGCTGATTTGCGGGTTGAGGGTTTGTTGGAGGAGACATCATCGACCTCGATTTTTGTTCTCATCGGTCTCAGTCAGTTAGCATCAAAGACCGATGCTTTCATCAAATGACCAGGTACGAGAAAGAGTCCAAGCACCAGCAGGCCTTCAGATTTCCAGATGTTGCAGAACTTGGTTTTGACAGAGAACCATTTCAGAGAGCAACGGTTGAAAGCTTTTCTCAAGAAGCTATTTCGGGGATGAAAGAAGAAGACTTTCATTGAAACCAAAGATGGTTTCTCAGGAAGAGGAAAGATGAAGAGAGACATTTGAGAGCGTTAAACAAGATGGAGACTTTTCAGAATGTGGGAGAGTGTAACGAGGAGGGATAGATAGCGGGGTTAGTTTCCTAGAAACTACTAGGTAGTGGATAAATAAAAAGGTGGGGGAGGGGAGTTGTAAGTAGAATAGGGTTTGATGTATATAATAAAAGGGCTTGAAATTATTTAATGGAAAGACTTTTGTGTCAATGAAAATTCAAGGTTGTGGCCGACAAACATAAAATACATACATATATATAATTTATTTATATAATAGTAGATATAATATAACATATCAAATAATAATAATAATAGTAATAATAAGTCTTATGTCACATTATAAGATAAAGTTATGTCATGATAAATATCATTTGACACACTTATTTTCAATGGAATTCATAATGTGACATACACATAATGTTAGGAAAAATACTTGTAATAAAAGATATAGAAATTATTACCTATGTCACATGTAGAATATATTAGAAAGCTTTAGTGTGACACACACATGTAATTGACCAAGTAAGTACAATATCATAAATTATTTTAGTCACACATAAAATATAGAAATTAAGCTTGGGTGACTTAGATAATTTTCAAACACAATGTCACTTAAGATATAAAGCATTTAGTGACAAGATTAATTGTAGAGTAAGTATGTTGTACATCCCAAAATAAATATATTTGAAATACATCAACACAAAATACTCAACAATTCTCCCCCTTTGATTATTTTCAAAATATCTTTCTAAAACTTTATTTTGGGGTAGGCTCCCCCTACAAATGAGCTTTCATTTAAAGTATCAGCTCCCCCTTGATAAAACAATTCTAACTTATCAAAATAAGTTTTAATACATATCTCTCCCCCTTAGTTTGAAAATTAATCAAGGGTTTAGTGAAAAATGGAGAGATCTTTAAAAAAAGAATATAATACTTATATATTAGCAGAAAATACTTAACAATTAAGGCCTTATGAGGGTAAAAGTGAATGATTAAAAAGAAAGGGAATGGATTTGAAAGGAGTTTGATATCAAGAATGATACCAAAAGAGGTAAGGTTTAAGATAGGAATAAAAGGCAATGACATTTCTAGATACCAATAATGTTGCACATTAAGATCCTGCAAAACAAGAAATAAGAAAGATTTGGTACCTTTTTATGCTTTGGGTCCTTGAATATTAGTCAAAGTAGATTTAGGCACCCAAATTTTCTTATAACTTTGGATCCTTGCATATTATTAAGAGAGGACTTAGGTACCCACTTTCCTAACTTCAGGTCTATGAACAAAATTATTAGAACCATGGGTCCTAAAATGCTGTCCATAAGATGTAAAAGGAGGACTGTATGAGTAATGCTGAAAATATGGTGAATGAGCATGCTGGAAATGAAATGCATGATGATGGTGATATGGTGTGTAATGTGGGGGCTGCCAATAGTGATATTGGGTAGCTTATGGTGTATAAGCATGCTGGAAATGTGTGTAAGAAGTTGTATAAGACCTAGGAGCATAAGATTTATATGAATGCATATTCCTAGAGGCATGAGAACTAGATGGATAATGTGTCCTATGATTATGTTGTCTAGAAAATGATGAATGATTCATATTATTATGATATGTAGGTGTTGTACTTTCAGTTTGATAAAAATGGTGTTTAGGAGTGAAGTTCCTAGAACCTCTTCTATCGTATTAAAAACCATGGTGATTCATAGGAGCATGATGTCTAGGTGAGTGACATGAAGTGGATGATTCAGCCTTAGGCTGTGATGCAGTTGTGTGATGTGTATGAAATGGTGTAAATGATGATGCTTGTGACACAAAAACAGATTTTGGTTTATAAAGTAAAGAGGGATGAATTTCGTGGGACCGAAATGGTTTGACACTTTGCATCTTTTGGTTAAAAAAGTAAGAGGATGAATTTCAGGGCAGTTTGAACTCCATATTTCTTAAAAGAGGAAGGAGAAGTTGAACTCCATATTTCTTAAGAGAGGAAGGAGAAGTGTTCAGCTCATTAGAGCTATATTCAGATTCTTGAATGATCTTTGTGAACACATCTCTCTCAAGACTTAAGGCTTAATATCAGCCTCTAACTATAAAACCTTTTGTTTGAGCCAAGCTTCTTGAGTTGAAAATTTAAGTTCAAACTCGCTAGATGTATCAATTAAGGAACAAATTAAATCATCTTTATCACTTAGTTCCTTTTTAAGATGCATAACTTCATATTTTAATTTAAGATTTTCTCTAGTCAAATCAGAAAATGTTGAGTTATCATCTTTTACCTCAGATTCAGAATCTGTTTGAGGCATGACTACAAGTTCAGCAGTGTTTCTAGAATTAAGAATGCTTTGCAGCGATTCGCTCGAGTAGAGGATTTAGAATCAAGAATCGGACTGATTTCTTTGTAATTCAGTTGAGCGAAGACTCGAAAACAAAGAAATTTGGTTCAGCAATATGTTCAACAACAGGACTTTTTTGCTCATATTGAGAATTGTTTACAGGAAGCATCACAGATTCAGTAATACATTCAGCAACAGAGCTGTTTTGCTGACATTCAGGTTTTGATGAAGATTCAGTAACCTCAACTGATGCAGAATGATTATCTGACTGGGAGGAAAATGCAGCAGATATTTCTTTCTTGTATAGTGAACGCTTGAAACATCTGAACAGCTTGTAAAATGCTCGTTCATCAGGTTCATCGTTACTACTGCTGCTTACCGAGAGATCAGATTCGGATTCATAACTTGAGCTATCCAATTCAGCATTGATGGGTTCAGATTCAGGACTTTGAAGAATAGCTTTTGAAGAAAGTCTAAAGGCGCAGGATAACACTGTTTATGAGACAACAATGTCATCTCATGAACATATGCAAATTCCATAAGTTCTTCAATATGAAAATCATTGGGATCTTTTTCTTCCTTAATGAATGAGACAAATGAAGTCCATTAGGGACTTAAACTTCTTAAAAACTTTCTAAGAATCTGTGCTTCAGAAAACTGTTTTCCTAAATATTTCAAACTATAACCAATCAATTTCAATCTAGAAAACATGTCATTAACAGACTCATTAGGACTCATTTGGAATGATTCATATGAATGCATGAGTTCATTTAATTTATGAGACGGGCCTGATTGTTCATGCCTCTTTTTCAATGTATCCCATACTTTTTTTGCAGTTGTACATGAATAAATAGACCATCTTTCAACTGGACCAAGAAAGTTAATAAGGATGGCCATGGCTCTAGAATTTCGATAAGCTATAAGCCCGTCTTGTTTCAAAGCTTTTCCATCTTTGTCAACCTCAGTTCCGGGTGAAGGATTAGAAATGCAAAGACCATCTTCTACAATGAACATAGATATAGGTCTAAGCATTCTAGGAATGTCTTCATTTTATTCTTCTAAACAGCATACCTTGTTCCATCGAAGAAAGGTGGTCTTTGACCAAACACTTCTTCTTTTGCAGGATCATAGGTATACAATGTAGAAGCCACAAATAAAGATTTAAGAAAAGAAAATGTTGTTTGGGGTGAATGTAGTGTAAAAGGCACAATGCAGGTTACACATGCTTTATGAGTCCAAACAAGATCAAAATGACACTGATTTTCAGAAAGACCAAAACAAAGCTCCGATACCAATTGTTGGATCGACAACGCGCAATAAATACTCTAGAGGGGGGTGAATAGAGTATTATGACCTTTTTTAAAAATGTTTAACCACTTTCAAAAATACTTGAGCAGATTTATACAATTAGAGTGGTTAACAGTCAAAATCGGAGTATACACTTAACTTAGTTCAATTAACCAACCTAGGCGGAAGATCCAGTTTCGATTAACTATATGAACCTAAGTTAACTTCAGTTGAATTGTTTCTAGATCAAGTTCAATGAAGATTTGCAGGTTTCAACTATATCAGCTTTGAACACTTATGAAAAACAGAATAGCAGGCTTGCAGTTTCAGATTATAAGTGTTATCCTAAAACATGCAGCTTCTAAGGTGTTCAAAAAATATCATAGAATTGAAGATTCAGTTTTTAAGTTCTTTCAGCCTAAGCATGCAATTCAAAGGTGTGTCAAGGAGATTAACTACCTAAAGCACATATGTGTTATCTTATAGAAGATCACACCCGCACATAAAGTATTCACTAGATGTAGCTTGAGTTTATTACAAAACAAAAACAAATAAAAGATACAACACTTTTACTGTTAAAGTGTTACTAACCGGAAAACCAAATTAGTGTTAGTCTTAAGCGAACCACATACTCCGACTAACACTAAGATGTCCTAAATCCTTAGTAACAACATTCAACAGATTTTTACAAAACACACTCACCAAAGGAGTAACAAACACTCACCAAAGGAGTACTTAACAAGAATCACTGCCCGGATTCTTGAACCGAATTCAGCTCCGTGAATTCGTATCTCAGCAGGGACGAACTTGAACTGCTAAACTATAGCTTGGCTAAGTTGTGCCTTTGTTATTGCTCTTCAATAACAAGTGGAGAACACCCTCAAACTAAAACAAACACTCACTAACAAAAGGTAGAGGTTTACCCTCTACACTTACCACTCTACTTACACCTCACTTTTCTTACACTCAGGAAACAAAGCAGTTTACAAAATACAAGTGTTAAGAAAATGAAGCTGAGATTTAGTGAAGAAGTTGTCTTTGGATAGGCTGTTCTGCTTTTGATGAAGGCTAGGGTAGTATATATATACTACCAGAAGAGTAGAGAGATTGGTCTTGTGTAATCCAGCTTTTGGCTTTGCTCCAAACGGCTATAATGCTGTGATGAAGCTGACAGCTTTAGCTCTTTAGTTCAGCTTTTCATAAGCAGTATTCTGCATCCAACGTCTCTTAATTTATTTCCAAAATGTAGAGAGTGTAAAAGCTTGCACAAACATCAAATATGTTTTAAGAAAACAAAAAAAGTGCAGATAAAGTTAAAATGGCACTTGTACCATCAAGGGTCAAAAAGTCTTGGGAGAGATAAAAAGCTACACATTCACCAATACAGCACATTATTCAAGACACACAAACCAAGACAAAAGTTGTAGCAAATTCTGAAAATAATATTTATCACACATATATACGTGATATATATATCACAAATATATATATATATGAACATATTATTTCACACTGGTAACAGAAAAAAAAATTGTATCTATGCCAAATATAGCAGCACACGTAAACTTGAAATTGATCAAATACATACACTTATTATAGATTATGTAGTCCAAGAAAATTTGACTTAGAACTTTAAACAGAAGGTACATATATATATATATATATATATATATATATATATATATATATATATATATATATATATATATATATATATATATATATATATATATATATATAACCACACACAGTAGGCATATACATCACTGATACACACACACACACACACACACACACACACACAAACAGCATACGAAATATACTAGGAAAATATATATACATATAAATTTCAAACAACTATTACATATTAAAATCTTAAGCATTCTGACCTCAACCTTTTAGCTCGAGGAGGGACTAAGACAATTTTTTTTTTGGATCCCAAGCAATTCTAAGCATGCATAAGACATTCAGATTTCAAATCAACAAGAAATACACACGATCGAACATATCAAACATAGATTAATGAAAAGATTATGACTTTCAATTCAGAGATCTAAAAGAACACGATAATCATTTTAATCACTTGAAGAACAAATCTATAGTCCTATTTCGATTTAACATTCAAAGCAGAAACAGATCTGTAAATTTCATGCATATACACATTTAAAAATATTCAGTTCACATAATCATCTAATTAAGCACCATATTTTTCGGTTAGAGCCAAATAATTTAATACACGGGTAATGCATTTGAGACTCAGATTTAGAACAAAAATACAGAGTACATAGGCATGCATATTAATGTGACCGATTACTTGGATTTCTAAGCATGCAGTACGTTGGGTTTTAGTAAATCATAAACTAATCTCTGATTAAGTAAGTATCAAACAAAAACTGATAAAGATCAGAGCTTTAACCACGATAAGGACTAATTAACACATATTAGAGATTTAGGAGTCAGAAAAGGTACTGAAATGAAAACGGTGAAGAAAACTTCCCTGAAATGGCTTATTTGCGGGTTGAGGGTTTGTTGGAGGAGACATCATCGACCTCGAATTTTGTTCTCATCGGTCTCAGTCAGTTAGCATCAAAGATCGATGCTTTCATCAAATGACCCGGCACGAGAAAGAGTCCAAGCACCAGCAGGCCTTCAGATTTCCAGATGTTGCAGAACTTGCTTTTGACAGAGAACCATTTCAGAGAGCAATGGTTGAAAGCTTTTCTCAATAAGCTATTTCGGGGATGAAAGAATATGACTTTCATTGAATCCAAAGATGGTTTCTCAGGAAGAGGAAAGATGAAGAGAGACATTTGAGAGCGTTAAACAAGATGGAGACTTTTTAGAATGTGGGAGAGTGTAACGAGGAGGGATAGATAGCGGGGTAAGTTTCCTAGAAACTGCTAGGTAGTGGATAAATAAAAAGGTGGGGCGGCAGAGTTGTAAGTAAAATAGGGTTTGATGTATATAATAAAAGGGCTGGAAATTATTTAATGGAAAGACTTTTGGGTGAATGAAAATTCAAGGCTGTGACCAACAAACATAATATACATACATATATAATTTATTTATATAATAGTAGATATAATATCAAATATTAAATAATAATAATAATTGTAATAATAAGTCTTATGTCACATTATAAGATAAAGTGATGTCATGATAAATATCAATGTCAAACTTACTTTCAATTGAATTCATAATGCGACATAGACATAATGTTAGATAAAATACTTGTAATAAATGATATAGAAATTATTACCTATGTTACATGTAGAATATGTTAGAAAGTTTTAGTGTGACATACACAAGTAATTGACAAAGTAAGTACAATATCATAAATTATTTTAGTCACACATAAAATACAGAAATTAAGCTTGGGTGACTTAGATAATTTTCAAACACAATGTCACTTAAGATATAAACCATTTAGTGACAAGATTAATTGTAGAGTAAGTATGTTGTATATCCCAAAATAAATATATTTTGAAATACATCAACACAAAATACTCAACAATTCTCCCCTTTTGATTATTTTCAAAATATCTTTTTAAAACTTTATTTTGGGGTAGGCTCCCCCTACAAATGAGCTTTCATTTAAAGTATAAGCTCCCCCTTAATAAAACAATTCTAACTTATGAAAATAAGTTTTAATACATATCTCTCCCCCTTAGTTTGAAAATTAATCAAGGGTTTAGTGAAAAATGGAGAGATTTTTTAAAAGAAATATAATACTTATATATTAGCACAAAATACTTAACAATTAAGGCCTTATGAGGGTAAAAGTGAAGGATTAAAAGGCAAGGGAATGGATATGAAAGGAGTTTGATATCAAGAATGATACCAAAAGAGGTAAGGTTTAAGATAGGAATAAAAGGCAAGGACATTTGTAGATACCAAAAATGTTGCACATTAAGATCCTGCAAAACAAGAACTAAGAAAGACTTGGTACCTTTTTATGCTTTGGGTCCTTGAATATTTGTCAAAGTAGATATAGGCACCCAAATTTTCTTAACTTTGGATCCTTGCATATTATTAAGAGAGGACTTAGGTACCCAAACTTTCCTAACTTTAGGTCTATGAACAAAATTTTTAGAACCATGGGTCCTACAATGCTGTCCATAAGATCTAAAAGGAGGACTGTATGAGTAATGTTGAAAATATGGTGAATGAGCAAGCTGAAAATGAAATGCATGATGATGGTGATATGGTGTGTAATGTGGGGGCTGCCAATAGTGATATTAGGCAGCGTGTGGTGTATAAGCATGCTGGAAATGTGTGTAAGAAGTTGTATAAGACCTAGGAGCATAAGATTTATATGAATGCATATTCCTAGAAGCATAAAACTAGATGGATGATGTGTCCTATGATCATGTTTTCTAGAAAATGATGAATGATTCATATTATTATGATATGTAGGTGCTGTACTTTCAGTTTGATAAAAATGGTGTCTTGGAGTGAAGTTCCTAGAACCTCTTCTATCGTTTTGAAAAGCATGGTGATTCCTAGGAGCATGATGTCTAGGTGAGTGACGTGAAGTGGATGATTCAGCCTTAGGCTATGATGCAATGGTGTGATGTGTATGAAATGGTGATGATGATGCTTGTGACACAAAAACATATTTTGGTTTATAAAGTAAAGAGGGCTGAATTTCAGGGACTAGTTCTTTGCCCTTTGCATTTTTATTAAAAGATTCAGGACTTGGAACAGTTTGAACTTCAGATTTCTTAAGAGATGAAGGAGAAGTGTTCAGCTTATTAGAGCTATATTCAGATTCTTGAATGATCTTTTTGAACACATCTCTCTCAAGACTTAAGGCTTCAATATCAGCCTCTAACTGTAAAACCTTTTGTTTGAGCCGAGCTTCTTGAGTTGAAAATTTAAGTTCAAGCTCGCTAGATGTATTAATTAAGGAACAACTTAAATCATCTTTATCACTTAGTTCCTTTTTAAGATGCATAAGTTAACATTTTAATTTAAAATTTTCTCTAGTCAAATCAGAAAATGTTGAGTTATCATCTTTTACCTCAGATTCAGAATCTGTTGGAGGCATGACTACTGGTTCAGCAGTGTTTCCTAAAATCAGGAATGCTTTGCAGCAATTCAGCTCGAGTAGAAGATTCAAAATCAGCAACAGGACTAATTTGCTGTAATTCAGGTTGAGCAAAAGACTCAAAAACAGCAGCTAGTTCAGCAATATGTTCAACAACATGACTGTTTTGCTCATACTGGGAATTGTTTTCAGGCAACATCACAGATTCATCAATACATTCAGCAACAAGGCTGTTTTGCTGATATTCATGTTTTGATAAAGATTCAGTAACATCAACTGATGCAGACTGATTATCTGACTGAGAGGAAAATGCAGCAGATATTTCTTTCTTGTATAGTGAACGCTTGAAACATCTGAATAGCTTGTAAAAAGCTCGTTCATCAGGTTCATCATTACTACTGCTTCTTACCGAGAGATCAGATTCGGATTCATAACTTGAGTTATCCGATTCAGCATTGATGGGTTCAGATTTAGGACTTTGAAGAAAAGCTTTTGAAGAAAGGCTAAAAGACTCAGGATAACACTGTTTATGAGACAACAAAGTCATCTCATGAACGTATGCTAATTCCATAAGTTCTTCTATATGAAAATAGTTGGGATCTTTTTCTTCTTTAATGAATGAGACAAAGGAAGTCTATTCAGGACTTAGACTTCTTAAAAACTTTTTAAGAATCTATATTTCAAAAAACTGTTTTCCTAAAGATTTCAAGCTAACAACAATCAATTTCAATATGGAAAACATGTCATTAACAGACTCATTGGGACTCATTTGGAATGATTCATATGAATGCATGAGTTCATTTATTTTATGAGACGGGCCAGTTTGTTCATGTCTCTTTTTCAATGTATCTCATACTTCTTTTGCAGTTGTACATGAATAAACAGACCATCTTTCAACTGGACCAAGATAGTTAATATTGATGGCCATGGCTCTAGAATTTCGATAAGCTATAAGCTCATCTTGTGTCAAAGCTTTTCCATCTTTGTCAACCTCAGTTCCGGGTGAGGGATTAGAAAAGCAAAGATCATCTTCTACAATGAACCATAGATGTAGGTCTAAGCATTCTAGGAATGTCTTCATTTTATTCTTCCAAACAGCATACCTTGTTCCATCGAAGAAAGGTGGTCTTTGACCAAACACTTCTTCTTTTGCAGGATCATAGGTATACAATGTAGAAGCCATAAATGAAGATTTAAGAAAATAAAATGGTGTTTGGGGTGAATGTAGTGTACAATGCACAATGCAGGTTACAGATGCTTTATGAGTCCAAACAAGATCAAAATGACACTTATTTTCAGAAAGACTTGGACTGTTGTGCAAAGATGTGTAGTAGAGGTGAAGTGAAGCTGTGAAACAATCAGTGAGATGTAACTTTCAGCCTGTTTAAGAACTTAAGTTTAATAAAATTTGAAAACAACAGGCTGTAAAAAAATGCAGACGATTTTAGGCTTTGGCCCAACGCAAATCTGAACTAAAACGAGCATGCATACTGATTCAAGTAGTCCTGCAAACTACCAAGCTCCAAGAAAAGTGTAAATATCACAGTGTAATACAATGATAAATTATGCTCAAAATACACATGATATTAACACAGAGTCAACACTTATCAACAGATAGCCACAGAACACAAGATCAAGCAAAAACAATCAGCTCAACACTGTTCGTCCCTTGAAAAGGCTTTGGTTAAGTTTAGAGGGGGGGTGAATAAACTTAACACTTAAAACTTTTGGAGTTAACAAACTCAAAGTTGTTCATGAGCCTCTTGATTGCTCGGTAGTCTCCTCGACCACTCAAGAGTCTCACGACAAATTTCGATAGTCATCTGATCGTTGATTTTACTGAATTTGTTGCAGCAGAATATATTCAAATTAAGCCTTATTACTTGTTGTAAAATATGATACCAAGTATTGGATACTCAGTAGTGTAAGTGTGTGATTCAGTTGCTAGTTTCAGTAGGTTGATGTGCTTAATGTACTAAATGCAGAAAGTAAGTAGGCAGTTTTTATAGTGGTTCTAGGTGGTGTAATCCTGCCAGACCACACTTCTCCTGTGATGTTGGAGGAAATTCACTAGAGATCTTTGAGGTTGCAGTTACAAAAATCCCTAAGCTGTTTGTCCTTCACCAATAACTATGGCTTCACAAACTGAACACTTGGAACAGGTAGGATTGTTGCTCCAAAGTTTTCCACTGGTCCTTGAAGGGTAGGATTGCCTATTCACCAGCTCCACCACAAACAACGGTTCTTGACACCTAAGTGTTTCTCTGTCTTCAGCAGGTTTCTTGTGAAAGAAAGTTTGAATCAAGTAAGTGATTCAGCTTTCAGCAGCTTGATCAGGATGAAATGATCAGCAGCTTGATGTCTTCAAGTGTGTAAACTTGATGTAACTTGATAACATGTTACACTTGAAGAATATACTGGATCAATAGCCTTAAACTCAGTAATGTCAATAAGGGATTTCTTGATAAGAATCTGATAGCTCAAGATTGAGTGTTGTTTTTCATCAATCTTCATCACTTGTATCTGAATCAGAAGCCCTCTATTTATAGTAAAGAATCCTATGACTTATGTTTGAAATTCAAACATAGCCGTTTCATATTTGTCCCCATCTTGACTTGCTTTTTCTCGATCGTTCATAGTAATCTCGACACGATCGATCTTCTTCTTTGTCGATTTTAATTGTCTCCCTTTGACTTGTGTCCATTGGATAAAGCTCTGAATCTTTCTATCATCCTTTTAATCTTGACCATTGATTTGTTGACAAAATCAAGACTTGTTATATGTCCTTATCCTTGTAATCTTCAAATGTAACCTTTGATTAAATCCAAATATATATTCAGCAGGTTCCTGTGTATGTAAGTCTCATTGAAAATACTTGTCGATCAATATCTCAAGTTTGTTTGTGTTAATGAAACACTTCAGCTGACTGTCTTTTATCTACCTTTTGATTGTGAAGTTAGATTACACCAATTTGAACATAACTAAGTTCTAATCATCACTTAACTTATGGAACTTGGACTTTGTACACAAGGTATATCTAATCATTTTAGGTCATCACAGACTTCCCTAAATTCTGATTCCATATCCTTGACTTTAAATACTAAGTTTGATCCCTTAGCCATCAATAACTGAGTTTGAGCCCTCACCTTCCGGTCTTCAAAGAGTTCCTAAACTAGTCTACTGACTCAGGTACCTTACTGACCTAGACAGGTCTACTGATGAAAGTCAGCTGACCTTTTACAGTGCTTGTTTGATCAAACCTATACAAAGATCAAACTCTAATAATCCTATACATTTGATCTAGATATATTTTTGCCTTTGCCCTATAACAACTAGTCTGGAACTCATCACTAAAACTTAAACTATGTCCAACAAACACAAACACTTGCACATATACCAGATAGATCAAATTCAGCACAAGGAACTTGCATCAATAGAATATTAACAGAATCAGCTCAAATACAACAAGTACTGTAATTATCATAAAAACACAAGATACACGATCACTAAACAAACTGATACAGAAACTGATCAACTGGTGACCTGTTCTAATACATAATGTAAAACATATATCAGCAAGGTCAAAACCAAGCTCCGATACCAATAGTTGGATCGAGAACACGCAATAAATACTCTAGAAGGGGGTGAATAGAGTATTATGACCTTTTTAAAAAATGTTTGACCACTTTCAAAAATACTTGAGCAGATTTATACAATTAGAGTGGTTAACAGTCAAAATCGGAGTATACACTTAACTTAGTTCAGTTAACCAACCTAGGCGGAAGATTTAGTTTCGATTAACTATATGAACCTAAGTTAACTTTAGTTGAATTGTTTCTAGATCAAGTTTAATGAAGATTTGCAGGTTTCAACTATATCAGCTTTGAACACTTATGAAAAACAGTATAGCAGGCTTGCAGTTTCAGATTATAAGTGTTATCCTAAAACATGCAGCTTCTAAGGTGTTCAAACAATATCACAGTATTGCAGATTCAGTTTTTTAAGTTCTTTAAGCCTAAGCATGAAATTCTAAGGTGTGTCAAGGAGATAAACTACCTAAAGCACATATGTGTGATCTTATAGAAGATCACACCCACACATAAAGTATTCACTAGATGTAGCTTGAGTTTATTACAAAACAAAAATAAATAAAAGATACAACACTTTTACTGTTAAAGTGTTACTAACCGGATAACCAAATTAGTGTTAGTCTTAAGAGAACCACATACTCCGACTAACACTAAGATGTCTTAAATCCTTAGTAACAACATTCAACAGATTTTTACAAAACACACTCACCAAAGGAGTAACAAACACTCACCAAAGGAGTACTTACCAAGAATCACTACCTAGATTCTTGAACCTGAATTCAGCTCCGTGAATTCGTATCTCAGTAGGGACGAACTTGAACTGCTGAACCACAGGTTGGCTAAGTTGTGCCCTTGTTATTTCTCCTCAATAACAAGTGGAGAACACCCTCAAACTGCAACAAACACTCACTAACAAAAGGTAGAGATTTACCCTCTACACTTACCACTCTACTTACACCTCACTTTTCTTACACTCAAGAAACAAAGCAGTTTACAAAATACAAGTGTTTAGAAAATGAAGCTGAGATTTAGTGAAGAAGTTGTCTTTGGTTAGGTTGTTCTGCTTTTGATGAAGGTTGGGGTAGTATATATATACTACCAGAAGAGTAGAGAGATTGGTCTTGTGTATTCCAGCTTTTGGCTTTGCTCCAAACGACTATAATGCCGTGATGAAGCTGACAGCTTTAGCTCTTTAGTTCCGCTTTTCATAAGCAGTATTTTGCATCCAACGGCTCTTAATTTGTTTCCAAAAGGGAGAGAGTGTAAAAGCATGTACACTAAATAAAACATCAAATCTGCTTTAAGAAAACAAAAAAAGTGCAGATAAAGTTAAAATGGCACTTGTACCATCAAGGGTCAAAAAGTCTTGGGAGAGATAAAAAGCTACACATTCACCAATACAGCACATTATTCAAGACACACAAACCAAGACAAAAGTTGTAGCAAATTCTGAAAATAATATTTATCACACATATATACGTGATATATATATATTCACAAATATATACATATGAACATATTATTTCACATTGGTAACAGAAAAAAAATTGTATCTATGCCAAATATAGCAGCACACGTAAACATTAAATTGATCAAATACATACACTTATTATAGATTATGTAGTCCTAGACAAAATATGCCATAAATTTGACATAGGACTTTAAACAAAGGTATATATATACACACACACACACACACACAAATAGCATACGAAATATACTAGGAAAATATATATCCATATAAATTTCAAACAAGTATTACATACTAAAATCTAAAGCATTCTGAACTCAACCTTTTAGCTCGGGGAGGGACTAAGACAATTTTTTTTTTGGATCCCAAGCAATTCTAAGCATGCATAAGACATTCAGATTTCAAATCAACAAGAAATACACACGATTGAACATATCAAACATTGATTAATGAAAAGATTATGACTTTCAATTCAAAGATCTAAAAGAACACGATAATCATTTTAATCACTTGAAGAACAAATCTATAGTCCGATTTCGATTTAACATTCAAACCAGAAACAGATTTGAAAACTTCATGCATATACACATTTAAAAATATTCAATTTACATAATCATCTAATTAAGCACCATATTTTTTGGTTTGATCCAAATAATTTAATACACGGGTAATGCATTTGAGACTCAGATTTTGAACAAAAATACAGAGTACATAGGCATGCATATTAATGTGACCAATTACTTGGATTTCTAAGCATGCAGTAAGTTGGGTTTCAGTAAAACATAATATAATCTCTGATTACGTAAGTATCAAACAAAAACTGATAAAGATCAGTGGTTTAATCACGATAAGGACTAATTAACACATATTAGAGATTTAGGAGTCAGAAAAGGTAGTGAAATGAAAAGCGTGAAGAAAACTTCCCTGAAATGGCTGATTTGCGGGTTGAGGGATTGTTGGAGGAGACATCATCGACATCGAATTTTGTTCTCATCAGTCTCAGTCAGTTAGCATCAAAGATCGATGCTTTCATCAAATGACCCGGCACGGGAAAGAGTCCAAGCACCAGCAGGTCTTCAGATTTCCAGATGTTGCAGAACTTGCTTTTGACAGAGAACCATTTCAGAGAGCAACGGTTGAAATCTTTTCGCAAGAAGCTATTTCTGGATGAAAGAAGAAGACTTTCATTGAATCCAAAAATGGTTCTCAGGAAGAGGAAAGATGAAGAGAGACATTTGAGAGCGTTAAACAAGATGGAGACTTTTCAGAATGTGGGAGAGTGTAACGAGGAGGGATAGATAGTGGGGTTAGTTTCCTAGAAACTGCTAGGTAGTGGATAAATAAAAAGATAGGGTGGCAGAGTTGTAAGTAGAATAAGGTTTGATTTAGATAATAAAAGGGTTGGAAATTATTTAATGGAAAGACTTTTGGGTGAATGAAAATTCAAGGATGTGGCCGACAAACATAATATACATACATATATATAATTTATTTATATAATAGTAGATATAATATCAAATATCAAATAATAATATTAATAGTAATAATAAGTATTATGTCACATTATAAGATAAAGTGATGTCATGATAAATATCATTTGACACACTTATTTTCAATTGAATTCATAATGCGACACACACATAATGTTAGATAAAATACTTGTAATAAAAGTTATAGAAAGTATTAACTATGTCACATGTAGAATATGTTAGAAAGCTTTAGTGTGACATACACAAATAATTGACCAAGTAAGTACAATATCATAAATTATTTTAGTCACACATAAAATATAGAAATTAAGCTTGGGTGACTTAGATAATTTTCAAACACAATGTCACTTAAGATATAAAGCATTTAGTGACAAGATTAATTGTAGAGTAAGTATGTTGTATATCCCAAAATAAATATATTTTGAAATACATCAACACAAAATACTCAACAGATTTTTCTAATCAAGACCTCTATTTATAGTCTTGAATTCCCAATTAAAATTTTCCATTCGTTGGAGCAAAATTAATGTCCTTGATTCTTTCTGATTTGATTTTCATAATTTTTGCAATCTTTGTCTCTAAGTTAATTTTCCTAAGATTTATCCTTGATTCGCGTCCTTGATTTCCTCTGAATTGATTATAATGTCGTTTCTTAAATCATCACAAGTTTTTTTGAATGTACTCATTAGTAGGCTGAATAAATATCTCGTCAGCTGTCTTCAGTTTACTCAGCTAAACTATACTCGGCTGACTGTCTTCTTAGGTGAATTTCATTACTGCTGGTTTTGACTCAGCCGATCTTTAGTCTACCGAATTGATTTCTTTTCTTCGATCCTTTGTTTGGGTGAGATCAGGGTACACCATATTTGAGATTTGTATTTCATCATATAATTGATATTGCTTAGGTTTATTCAAGGTCAACACAGACTTCATTGATTATAAACATGTCCATAAGTCTTCGATACTGAGTCTGGTACCTCAACCTTCTACATGGTTGGTGCAAGAGATGGTCGATACTCCACTAAGATGACCTAACAGGCTACCATTACAATGCTTATTATGCTGAACCTATACAATATCTGATTTCTAGTAAGCATATGCAAGCAATGATTTTCGGACTCAACCATTCTTCTATAACAGATAGTCAGGTCATCATCAAAATTGAAATATTCCTGACAATTTTCCCTTTCTGGATGATGCCGAAACACTCATAAGCCTTGAAGAGTTAAAATAGTAGAACATAAAACCAAGACTTCAGTTTATCTAATTTTTCAAAATATTTCAAAATTTATTACAACTACACTTCATTATTTGCTTATAGTTATTTATATCGTGTACACCTTTGAGTAGGTACTCCATCTAAGTCTGAAAAATCTAACTCTGGAAACTTATGTTTCCAGTACTTAAGGGAAACATGTTTAGTTATGCCCAAAAACACTCTCTCGGCTATGAGTTAGAATCTAATGATTCAAAAGAATTCAAGCTCAGACTTGATGTATTTCTGTTAAGTTCCTTAGGATTTTTTAGACTTGAATTTTTTTGGATAATGCTTTTTTAATTTCAATTGATCAGATTTTCTGCCTTTTTGCCTTGTGTATTCTTGTTCTTGATTTTCTGATCAAGTCCTCTATTTATAGTCTTGAATTCTCAATTCAAATTTTACATTCGCTGGAGAAAAATTAATGTCTTTGATTCTTTCTGGTTTGATTTTCATAAATTTTGCGATCTTTGTCACGCAGTTAATTTTCTTAAGATTTATCCTTGATTCGCGTCCTTGATTTCCTCTAAATTGATTATAATGTTGTTCTCTAATTCATCACATGTTTTTCTGAATTTACTCATTAGTTGGCTGAATAAATATCTCGTCAGTTGTCTTCAGTTTACTCAGTTGAACTATACTCGGCTGACTGTCTTTTTAGGTGAATTTCATCTCTGCTGGTTTTGACTCAGCTGATCTTTAGTTTACCGAATTGATTTCTTTTCTCCGGTCCTTCGTTTGGGTGAGATAGGGGTACACTATATTTAAGATTTGTATTTCATCACATAATTGATATTACTTAGGTTTATTCAAGGTCATCACAGACTTCCTTGATTATAAACTTGTCTATAAGTCTTCGATACTGAGTATGGTACCTCAGCCTTCTACATGGTTGGTGCAAGAGATAGTCGATACTCCACTAAGATGACCTAACAGGCTACCATTACAATGCTTATTATGCTGAACCTATACAATATCTGATTTCTAGTAAGCCTATGCAAGCAATGATTTTTGGACTCAACCATTCTTCTATAACAGATAGTCAGGTCATCATCAAAATTGAAATATTCATAAAAATTTCCTTTTTTTGATGATGCCGAAACACTAATAGGCCTGAAAGAGTTAAAACAGTAGAACGTAAAACCAAGACTTCAGTTTATTTGATTTTTCAAAATATTTCAAAATTTATTACAACTACACTTCATTATTTGCTTATAGCTGTTTATATCGTATAAACCTTTGAGTAGGTACTCCATCTAAGTTTGAAAAATCTAACTCTGGAAACTTATGTTTCCAGTACTCAAGGGAAACATGCTTAGTTATGCCCAAGAACACGCTCTCAGCTGTGAGTTTGTTGAAATCTGGAATAGTCTCCATGGCAATTGGATTGCCAAAATGTTTCATCAATCTTCTTTGAGCAACTTCTATTTGAGGATCATTTTTTCTTATAGATCCTTAAACTTTATCCACTATTCTTCATGGGTCATTTTAGCAAAGGGTTTGAATCCCGGTTTCATCCTCTCAAACTTGATTCTGTCTTCATCAGTCTTTTGAGAACTCTCAGTTGATCTAGTTTCAGTTGGTATGGATGCTGGGGATCTCTCAGATGGTCTTAAGGATTCACATCTTCGTGATGGTCTTGAATATTCCCCTGAAGTGATGATTCTCTCTAGTGTCAAAGCTGTTTATGTCTCTTCATCTCAGTCAAGAGATAGCTCACATCAGCACGATATTGCTCTTCATGTTTGGACACCTAATCCTTCCATGCATTTTCCCGAGTCTCGTTGGGGTATAATTTAGACTAGTTCTGAAGAAACTCTCCGACTATCCTTTTGGGTTCTTCAACGGGATCTACTCTGATGGTTGATCTCATCTGCTGAGATCTGTGCTCAGGCCTATTTATGTCCTCAGATCTCTACTCTAGTTGCCCACGTTGACCGTTGCTCTCAGATCTGTGTTGCTTAGTGCCAGGCCTCTAGTCAACTGACTTTAAGCCTGATTATTCTTATCATTCTCATGATATCTTCTTCGAGAGTCCAGCGGAGCTGTGCATCTCTCATCTGGTTCTAAGGCTCAATTTCGCATTTCTCTTTCTTCGAGCCTTATCCTTTCTTCCTCTTGCATGGTAGGGACAAAGCTGGTCTCCGATGCTTTCCTTTTATTATTCTCTTTCCCCTTTTTGTCATCATCAGGGTTTTGGGGTTAAAAGAACGTTTGTTGTGTTCTCCGATGCCTAAAGAACGCTGTCAACTTAGGATCCAGCTCCGTTAACTTGGAATCCTGCGCTATCAGCTTCTGGTCCACATCATCAAATTTTCCAGACATAGCATTGGTGACTGATGTGTAGCTTGAGGTGCTTCAGCCTTTCGTTGCCATTCCTGTCCATATGAACCAGCAGACTAGTTATTTCAGTGAATTCTTTCTTGACATCTTTCTCTATGTTTTGAATGATATCATTTTGAAAACTGAGATACTCAGCTATGGCTTCAAACTTGTTCTGCAACTCAGGTCCCTCAACTTTTAAGGTCTTGGTAACATTATCTAGTCATAAAGACTATCTCTCGGATGGAGTTGTTTGAATCAGTTGTAATTTTCTGAATGGAAATCAAGTTCGATGAAATTTTGGGAACATGTAAGACATTCATGAGTGTAATCTTAAGTGTCAAATCAATATTTCCTATACCTTCAACAGTGATCATAGATCTATCAGCCATAGTGATTTTCTTATTATTGGGACTTGGAACATAAGTATCAAATCAGGAATATCAAATGTCATATGATCAATGGCACTTGAATCAATCACCCAATTCCTTATTCTTTTTGAGGTTTTGGTGTTTTAAATATGTACATGTAAAATCCATGGAGCAGTTGGATTGTTCAAGGTTGGTCAAGAACTTTTTCAGCCTTTCAATTTCAGATGCTCCAAGCCCATATGTCTGAGAGTTTGGGTTCTCATTCTCATTATTGGCAGGGTGTACAACAAAAGTTTCATTTTTCCCAAGTTCCTGGATTCACATGAAGCTTCCAACATTTATCCTTTCTGTGCCCATTTACTTTCCAGTAATTACAAGTCAAAGACTCCCTGTTAGTTTCTTTCTAATCATTCCCAAACTAGTTCATTTGAGGCTCCCATGTTCTCGGTAGCCTTAGGTGGTCAAGTTTTAGAAATCTTTGAGATCAAAGCAGAAGTATCATCAGTAGAACTTTCTAGCATGACTCCATGCCTGTTTTCTTCAGCTCTGACCATTGAAAATGTCTCATCCAAAGAGGGAAGATCCTCTCTACCCAAATTTTGAAACCTAAAAACATCAAACTGTGGGTTTAATCTAGCAAGAAATGAATAAATCCTATCATTTTCAAAGATTCTTTTTACAATGAGAGTATCCTCATTGTCTTACAACTCTATACACTAGTGGTGATCAAGTTCTTACCATAAACTTTGTAGAAGCCTCGAATATTCAGTGATACTCTTATAACCTTTTTTAGCAACAACATTTTTAGTCTTTATTTCATAAATTTAGGAAACATCACTGATCTTAAAGTAAGTTTCTCGAACAACTTTCCAGATTTCCTTAACAGATCCTAAGAACATGCAGGTGTCATTAATTTCTGGGATCATCGAATTCCATAGCCGAGACATGACCATAGAATCACTACCATCCCAAGTAGAGTACTTGGGATCATCAGTAGCAGGTCCAAAACCCACTAAATGACTTAATTTTCCCTTTCCTTTGAGGAAAGCTCTAACAAATTGTGACCATTTCAAATAATTCTTTCCATTCAATCGATATACTGCTTGAATAATCTGCAAATCTCCTTGAAAATAATTTCATTAATAAAACTGACTTAACCATTACGAATGATTATTGGACAACATAAATAAGAAAAGCCAAATGTCTATTACAAGAAAAGACATGTTACAGTTTGCTAAGGTAGCTAACGATAACATTCTTACAAACAAACATACGCAAAAGAAACAGCTGAGATGTGAAGCAGCAGAGCAGGCGTGAAGCAAATCAGCTTTGAAGAATCAAACCTGAAGAAGTCCAAATGTGAAGGAAGCATATTTGATTTTCTAACATTATCATATTCTTCGATTGCAACTATCATCGTATTCTTCGATTGTGAGTGACTGTCCGTTTATTAAGCAATGGAGTGTGAGGTAGCTTTATCTGATTCTAAGGGTTTACAAGGTTGGTATCTGATATATTTGATGTCCGGTATAATCACTTACCTAATTTGATATTTTGAATTACTTGATTTTGTCTCTTTGTTCGTTTAGTTGTTAGATTTACCTTTTCACGCGACGATTTGGTCCAAGACTACTCTTCATGTTTGCTAGTTCTAGTATTTGGTTCATTTCTCCTAGTTGACACATTTTTTGTCGGATACAAGTACAACATTGACTCGTCATAACTACACCGTGATTGACCTAATCATCTTACTAATATCATATTACCATCAATAATACCTATAGAAAAAAAAATTCCTTCGTATGAAAAGTGGGCATAAAAAATGTAAGATTTTGAGAGTACATATTTCCAAAAGAAAATTTGACAGAATATGACTAAAAAGGTAATTTTTCGAAAAAAGATATGTCTTAAAAGCATTTTGTGATGATTTCGCAGCAGATCTGTGACGAAAATATAGCAACAGAGTCACAAAATACTTTTGAAGCATGTATCTAAATATTAACTTTTGAGACATAATTTTTGAAAATAGTTACCTTTTTAGTCGTATATTTTTTTAAAGTTTTTCTGTCCCTCTAAATTTCCCTCTTCCTTTTTATAGAAAATTCTGATTTACTCTAAATTTCCCTCTTCCTTTATATAGAAAATTCTGATTTAATGACGCTTTAATAGAACGGATCGTCGGATGAATGACATGTATATAAAAAGAGAAGACTATTTTTTTGTTTGTATATATGACAATCATATAACGGTCCATTCGAATATAAAGTTTATAGGGCAGAATCACCCATTTATACAGTGCAATGTAAGCGGTAGAAAAGCACAGCAAACAGCTGCAGCAGTTGGCAGAGGCAATAATTAAATCACCAATATCTTTAATGAGGTAAATATCATATCTGACTAAACACAGTTACAATGTTGTCTATGCATTTTATCTAATGTAGTACCCAATAATAAAAAATTAATATGACAAATGTCCCTCTATGTCCACAGGCTTGTATTAATAATTTCCTTCCAAATTTCCAATCACCAACACCTGTTGTATTCCAACAAGCTTTACTTTTCCTCCTTGTTCCTATATTCCCTTATCTCCTTCCTCCTCCATTTCCCCTTTTCTTTCCACTCGTACCAAAAATGAGAAGATTGGAAGAAAGCTACTGGAAGCCCTTCTAATGTAATCTCAGCCTCCTGTACTGGTCACTGTCAAAATCACCTTCCTTAACTTCTTTGCAGTGAGATTTAGTGCAAAAAGTAGATGCACCAAGAAATATCTACTTAAGACTGTGAAGAAAAATGGGTTAGGCTAGTTTTAGAGTTCGTGTGATGATGCAAGGGAAAAATTGAATGGCATGGCCGTTTGGAAGAAGCAGATCTCAGCATAAAAGTGGGAGCAGGTACACAAGAATTAAAGTAGTAGAGGTAAAACATAATTTTTAGGAAGTATCTTGTCAATTAAAAGCTGGAACGAGAGAATCAGCAGAAGGGTCTGAGTCTGGATCCTCAAAGGAATCACTGTCAGCATTATCCAAACCTAAACCAAAGGCATGAACTTTCTTTAGGAAATGTAGAAGAAGAGGAGGGACAGCAAAAAGGTGAAATCTTTACTACTAGTTCACAACATTCTCAAGAATTTCTTCAAATTTTATATGCAAGGATAGAATCCCACCAAGAAGGAGGAGGAGGAGGAGGAGGGATTTCACAGCCGTCACCACAACAACCCATCAAAGAAAGGTCATATTTTTCTTCTTCCTCCTCAACCCAAAACCAAGAATTCGAACATGCAATATTGGGAGGGAAGATGAGTGATAGTTTGGACCATTTTGAGCAGCCCCGTCGAACAACTTCAAGATTAGGCTCAAAAATCACTGCTGGAGAGATTGTTGAAGTTCAAGGAGGCCACATTGTTAGGTCCATTGGTCGAAAAGACCGGCATAGTAAAGTTTGCACTGCTAAAGGACCAAGGGACCGCCGAGTAAGGCTCTCAGCCCACACAGCCATTCAATTCTATGATGTGCAAGACCGACTTGGCTATGACCGACCCAGCAAAGCAGTTGATTGGCTTATCAAGAAGGCCAAGACTGCTATAGATGAGCTTGCTGAGCTACCAGCTTGGAATCCCACTTCTCATTTGTCATCAATTTCCAATCTTTCTCAAGAACAACCCCAAAAACGACAGCTTGGCATCCAGCAGAGTGATTTGGTGGGTTGTGGTGATGTTGCTGCTGGATCTTCTAATAGTAAGAGGGCAATGACAATGGCGGGGAGAGAAAGTGAGGCACCACAAGGTTTGCAGCAGCAATGTTCTAATTTCTTGCCTCCATCTTTGGATTCAGATTCTATTGCTGACACAATTAAGTCTTTCTTTCCAGTGGGTGGGGGTGGTGGTGCTTCAAATGGGGGTAGTTCTTCAAGAATGCAGTTTCAGAGCTTCCCACCACCTGAATTGTTGTCAAGAAGTAGTAGTCAGAGTCAAGAATTGAGGCTCTCATTGCAGTCATTTCAAGATCCTATCTCGCTCCACCACCACCAGCACCATGTCCCACAGAATCAAAATCAAACCTCAGTTACAGAGCAACAAGCTCATGTTCAAGGGCATTCTATGTTTTCTGGGGCTAACAATTTGGGTTTTGATGTGTCTGGCTGGTCTGAGCAGCAGCAGCAGCAGCCTATAGACTTCAGCCGATTCCAGAGACTAAATGCTTGGAATTCTTGTGGAGATGCGCCAAATAGTGGTGGAGCTGCAGGTGGATACTTGTTCAGTTCACAACCAGTGCAGCAACAGCAGCCATTGTTGCAGCAAATACTTGGCCAAAACCAAGTGTTTTCTCAGAGGGGACCCCTTCAGTCCAGTAGTTCACCTTCGTTTCGTGCTTGGATGGATCCATCAATGCTAGCCATTGCCACTGCTGATCATAATATTCAGCAACAACAACAACAGCAATATCAAGCAGTCCATCCTATTTATCCATCATCATCAGCCATTGGATTCGCCTCTGGAATAGGTGGAATCTCTGGTTCTTTCATCCCGGCACGAATTCGCGGTGAACGTGAGGAGCAGCATGACGGGCTTGCCGACAACAAGCCGTCCTCTGCTTCCTCTGATTCTCACCATTGAGCTTTCTCAGAACATTTGTTGCTGTCCCTCTTCTCTAAAAGGTGATGATCTCTTCAGATTCAATGTTGGTTATTATTAATGCATAATTTCAGTAAACGGTGTTTACGCTTTATTTTTTGCAATACTATTTTGTTTCACATAGGCTTAATGTTGCAGGACCTGCCCTTATCCCTCGTGTGTATGAGGTTTGTTTAAAGGAAGTTCCAAATTATCCATGTCTGCTGTGATAGAAAAGGAGAGGTTTCAGAGCAAGTAACAAAGACTTAATGGTGAATGTTAGGGAGAGGAATTCTGATAGTAGTTTCAGGTTTTTCGATCCCAGTTTATTTTTATTAGCTTTAAATAATTGTTTGAGTCAGCTATGATGGGCTCAATAATGCTGAACTTAAGTTGGATTTGCTTTCGAATTTCTGTTAAACGTGTTCAGTTGATTATGGATGGCTACATGTTCTCTTTTTGAGGCCACATAATGATTGTTGTTCTTGAATTCATTGGCTTATTGTGTTCTTCATTAACAGTGACATGTGAATGTGAAGAGTTCGTTGTTCTTTTCAACTGATGTTTACAGCTTTATAATGCAGAATGTTGTTCTTGCACTAACTTCCTAAATCAAGTTTTAGAGAAAGACTGTTATAAACCTGCCATTTTTTGGAAACTTGTTAGGAGCATTTTGAGCCTGTCCGTTTTTGTAAGAGTCCAGGTTATTGAGAAAATAACACTCTGCTAACTAGATTTAGCTTCTTTTACTATAAGTAGTAGGAATTTGTTTAAGTCAATTGGCTGCATAAAAGGCATCATTAGATTTGGAATGATGCCAGTAGTAGACTGTAGACCACACATTTAAAGGCTAAAAGTCATAAATATATATATAGAGCAAGATAAATATCAAAATTATTTAATAAAAGGATTATTTTGGTTAATAAGTTGATCATTGTTGCTGTTTCTACTATCAGTGCTGGATTAAGATTGTGTGGTGACCCTTTTGTCCCGAGGGTTGTTTTGTGAATCGAACAGCCTTTGCGTGGAAGTACCCCACCCTTCCCTATATAAGATCCATTTGTGCTAAATGAACAAGGGAAGAGACACTTAAAGGGGCATAACGATCAAACCATATAATAATCAACCTTGAAAAAGTCAAATATCAGTGTGGTGTCTTTGATAGGTGTGGTGTCTCGACAAGATGTGTAGGGTACGGCTCTAATAAGGGAAAGGTAATAGTGACGGGCCGTAGTTGCCTGGGGTATTTAGGAAACCATTAATTATGATTGGTGAACAAGATGAATGAAGTAGAAGTATGGAAAGATACAATGGGGTAGATAACACCAAATTGTAGTATTAGCCTATTGTCTCTGGTCCCCTGCATATGCCCTGGATAAAAAAATCTCAGATTTAGCTGGAATTCAATTTTTCTTTTTTGCCCAAAACAAATATAGAAGAGTTGGCTTGGTTGTTGTGATGACAGTGACAATTGCTCATGGTTGTTGTTCCTTCTTTATTGTTAGACAAGTACACTACTAATAAGATAAAAAGCTTTTGTGTACTTTTCTTTTTTGGACATGCATAATATAATTGATCAAACACTGTTGATAGCTTGTAAGCATTGTCTGTTTAAATTCAGGAGTTCAGATTAAGTTTTGCTAAATTGCTTTCAAGCATGAAGGAATGTCTATATATGTAAAGAGACCTTAAACCACATCCCCCCCCCCCTTTACCCTAAACCTGAAAGGCTGGGAAGCTTTGCAAACATGTTTAGGTTCTTCAAAATTCTAAGATCACTTGTTTCATTTTTAAAAAAATGGTTAAACCCTAACCACGATGGTCCCCACTTCCTTGTCACACGGAATAAGTAGAGATGTTAATCGAGAACACTAATGGGCAAAAGTCATAGAACTGCTTTATTATAGCAGATAAGCGAAAAAGTCATCTCTTTTACGGAGTTCGACTCCATGATCTAGTTTAAGGTCCAAATTTGCCTGATACATACCGGAGCAGAGGTTTCCATTATTTCTTTGCAGCTGTATCCTATCTTTCAATCACCTTCCCTTATTACGAAATAAATTTAACTCCTAATCTCGATTACTTTATCAGATTTAAATTGCTAGAATGGGCATATACACACACACACTAAGAGTTGAAATATGCTAACAATACTGGAAATAATCCAAAAGGATTTGCAACTATTTTTATTCTATTTTACATACGGGTAGGGATGTACACGGTTCGGTACGGTTAATGCCCGTAACCGAAACCGAACCGAAAATTTCGTTTAGTAAATATCAATAAATATCCAAACCGAAACTAAACCTTTTGCTTTAGGAATCAAATTTAACCGAACCGAAATATATGGTTCAGTTCGGTTAGCCAAAAACTGAAATAAAATTTTAAAGTTTTATTTGGTCATAAACGGTTCGGTTTTCTGTTTGGTTTTTTCATTCGGTTATAAACGGTTCGGTTATAAGCAATTTTCGTAAAGAAATATAATATTTTGGCTATAAAAGCTAATTATACATGTTGGATATAAACGCTTCGGTTACAGTTTACTGTTTGGTACGGTTTTCGTTCGGTTAATTGTTTGATTTTTAATTCAGTTCGGTTTTTTGCTCGGTTACAGATAATTAGTAGCGTGAACCGTAACCGAATCGAAATTTTCGATTTCTCCATACTATTAACCGAACCTGAAACGAGTATTCACCGAACCGAACCGAATGACCTCGAATCGGTTCGGTTTTCGAATAAACCATATCCATGTACCCCTACATACATGCATTGTGTTGGGATAAGTGGTTTTGTGTGAAAAGACGCTCCCTTATTATTTTGGTCTTTATTTTCATAATCATGACTCTATCAATGTATCATACTACTGCCACATATTAAATCGACTATGTGAAAATCTATTCTAGACCAAAGAACCGACCTTTATTAATTCTATAAAAACGATGTAGTACACCGATAGGTGAAATGCAGCGTGTAGAACAACTATGATGTAAATAACCGATTTTTTTTGCTTTCGGTGGAAATGACTTTTTTTTTCCTTTCTTTAAGTAAATGTGTTGGATAAGTTGGATTACGTGATAGACTGATATTACGACTTCAGAACATACTTTCCACGCATGGCTTTCTCGATGCTTTACTAAGAGTTGCACAAGGGTACTCTTAAATTATTTTCAAGATGAGATTCGGATAGTGGTGGCCAAATGCTCTGACCGGACCGAACCTTAACCGGAACCGTCAGTTTTTTTTTTTCCGGTTTGTGAACCGGCGGTTGAAGTGAACCGTCGATTTACAAAACCGGCGGTTCACAGTTAAAACCGGCGGTTGACGGTTCAATACGGTTCACGGTTCATACGGTTTCCTTCCGGTTCAGATCACGGTTTTAAAATTATTAATTTTTTTTTTTTTTTTTACATTTTCATATAATACATATTATTTTCACTACAATAACAAATTACTATTCTTTTCATTACAATTACCAAAGCGAATGTAATATATACTTTTTTATTTGGTTTTAAATATAATAAATATTGTGTTATTTTTTATATGTAAATTATGTTATTTTTTCAACGCTTGTACCGGAAATTCGGTTGTCTACTATCTTTTATATATAATTGTGTCGGAGGCACGACACATATAAAAAAATCAAAACGAACGTAGTTCATATTGTTTCTTTTAGTCTTTCATAGTTTTTGTATTTGTCTTTTTATAGTTTTTTTATTATAGGTTTTTATAGTATTTTATAGTTTTTTTAGTAGGTTTTAAGTATAAGTGGATTAAAAATGTTGTTTTATTAAATATTACGTGAGAGATATTGTGTTATTTTTCTTATATGTAAATTATGTTATCTTTTCAACGCTTGTACCGGTAATTCGGCTGCCTACGTATCTTTTATACGTAATCGTGTCGGAGGCACGACACATAAAAAAATCAAAGTGAACGTAGTTCTTATTTTTTTTTTTTAGTCTTTTATAGTTTTTTTTTTATAGGTTTTATAGTTTTTTATAGTAACGTAAAGTAAATTTGATTGTTGTTTTTAACAACTAAACAAATTTGATAATCAAAGAAATGTGTAGAAGATGTAAGAATTTTTATTTTGAGGGAAGAAGATGTAAGAATTGAGAGGAGAGTGGTGTAAGAAATTGGAAATGGAATGGGGTAGTATTTATAGGATTTTCTTGAAGTGTTTGGAAAAAAAAAATAATCTAGCCGTTTGACGTTTGTATTGTAGCCGTTGCAACCGGTCCGGTTCCAGTTCCGGCCGGGCCGTTTGAACCGCCGGTTCCGGTCCGGTTCAGGTTACCAATACACCCTAACCTCCCATAATAATCGAGCCGAATGAGGTTATCCAAAACCGATTCTGTGAATAAATGATTCCCGGCCCTAACCGCCGGTTCCGATTTTATTTGGCCACCACTAGATTCGGACCATTCAGTGTTCGAGATTCACACAAATAATTTAATTTAAAACTACTCCATAATAGAGACAAAATATAAATATAAATATAAATAATGAAACGTGAGCCAAAAATCCAAAAAAAATAAATAAATGTTGAATAGGAATACAGGACATACAATTTGAAAAAATTACAATAAGAACAAAAAAGAAATCACTAGACAAAAATACTCATTACATTGAAATATACGCGTACTATGCATACTGTGAGAAAAAAAAAACTGAATATTAATTTTTCTTTCCAACAAATTTTTAAACAACCGTAACTTTTGTTTTGATGTTGGGAGAGATTCCCACGCTCTTGAATGCATAAAGAAATATAGTAGCGTATTTACTAACACCAAATGGTTTTAGTACGACGGTAATCGCTTGATCTTAACATTATATCAGAGCCAGAAGTCACGGGAACAAACTCTGGTTAGAACATTAATTTTAAAAAAATTGTGCAAGTGTTGGGACAGATTGCCCACACTTGATGAGAGACTCTTGAATGAAAAATTGTGCAAGTGTTGGGACAGATTGCCCACTTGAGGGGTGTTGGGAGAGATTCCCACACTCTTGAATGAATAAAGAAATACAGTTGCGCATTTACTAACACCAATTGGTTTTAGTACAACGGCAAACGCTTGATCTTAACATTTGAACCTCCGATCAAAATTCTTCCACCATAATTTGTAATTTTTTCATGTTCTTTATTTTGATATATCATTTAATACCCTTCCGACGTAATTTCTGATATCTTAAACAAATTTTGCGTTAAAAAACATTTGTTACAACATTTGCAGCAACTTCTCACAGTCTCATAGTGACACCCACTATGACACCTCACAGTTTTGCAACACCCTCACAATGACACCGTCACAGTTTTGCAGTAACACCCTTATAGTTCCGCAGCAACACCTCACAGTTTTTACAATAACATCTTCCTAGTTTTGTAGTAACAATCTCATAGTCTTCCAATTACAACTCACGGTTTTGCACCACTCTCACAGTTTTGCAGTAACACCCTCATTATTTCATAGTGACTGCACAACACCTTAGTTTCATAGAGACACCTACACTAATGCATTCACATACGCAGCAACACCTTATATACTCACACGGTGAATCTGGAGTAACACATCAACACCTTTACCTCGATCCTACTTCCAAGTGACCCAATCCTTAGTAAGAGGCCATGTTTCCCAAGTCACAATAGAGCCAAATTGGCCAAAACTTGAAGTGGGATCACAATCATCAATACCACATTTTTTTCCTCTCTTACAAATACGACATCAAAAATGACACCAGTGTCGATCAACACAATGACCGTAAACAAAAGCACAACACGAATGAACTGAAATATATAAAACAACACATCCCAGCCATGAGGGGTGTCAGCGACCTTCACGTTGTGCTTATCTTCAGCGGCACACAACAAATCGATGGCCTTCATCACAACCCAAAGACCCATTAACAAATGGATCTGATGAACAAACATTTTATTTTAGAAGCATATGTGAATACAAAATCCTAATATCGCAAATTGATGTATTTAGAATCGAGGACGCAAAATAAAGGACTTTGCTGAAGTTTCCTGAGGACCCATATGAGAGAAAAATCTTTAGAGAGGAGGAGAAAGAACGGAGACAGAAGAGACATAAATTGTAACGTGACCTCGTGTGGATGAAGCCAAAGCGCTCATATAGAATCATAACCCGTGCATCGGAGCTGATCTTTAGCTTCTTCATCACAGTTGTGGTAGCGGCGGTGGACAGTAGGAGTGTGGTAAGATGGAAATGAGGATTAGGAGGAAGAGAATTACTTTTGACATATTGGCATGGGATGCATAGCCGGTCTTAGTGCTTCCGTCACATTTCTTGTGAGCACATTTAGTTTGGGAAGGGTGTTTTAGTCCAATCAATTTTATTTTGTTTTTATTACGACAAAAAATATAAGAGCGTATTTATGAATGTCAAGCAGATGATGTATTTTGCTGTATTTTGTTTTAGAGACGATTTCATATCAACTCTAGTAAATATTGTGATAATATGGTTTGTTTTTGTATATAGTAGATATTTTAAAATCTCACTATTTTGACATATTTTGAGGCTTATCAGCCTGCTTTTGTTATCAGAATTACCCATGTTTTTTTCTTTTTTTGTTTCATTACAGATACCATGTGGTGAAACCTTGGGGTCATGACGTACAACTCGATGGATGCAGAAATATATTTATTAGAACAATTTTTATAAAATTTCGTTACATAAGACTAGAAGATGGCCGGCTCAAGCGGAATAATCCGGGCACGCCGAATACCAAAGATTTATCAGATCGGGCATTTATTGAACAAGACAGCTCTAACTAACTGCCGTGATTCAGCTCAAGCCGAAGAAGAGACCGGCTCAGGCCAAAACTGGATCAATTCAGCACTATATTAACATTTCACATTCAGAGCTGAAAATATAGATATAGAAGGAGGAACGGAGCTCATCATCTTCATCTTGCAGGCACCATAATTCCAGGGCCTTTAGAGCCAAAAATTAGTTCAATTATTAGCTATTTCATCACAAGTGCAATCCTTAGAATGCTAGTTCAACCTCTTGGGGTATTTTGATTGGAAGAAGTGTTGGAATAGTGTTATATGATAACGTCCTTAGTGTTAAATTGTGATAGAGAAATCTTGATAGGCGATTATGGTTGATGATATCTCTAATCACTTTAATAAGTTTGATATTTAAATGTCTCTAGGCTGATGTACTATTAAACAGGGCATTGATAGTACGAACAGGCTAGCACGAATTAGATGTCTTCTATCTTTAAAGGCAGGGATAGATCTCGTCTATCGAAGTGTAAAGACACTTGGACTGTACGTGGACGTGTATTAGAGAATGCGTACGTTAGGCTGACCCACTTACACTGTTAAGTGTCACACTATGTGGCGGTTGTGTAATTATCCTTAGGACCGGAGTCTTCATGGCATCACGGTGTGGATTGTCATGCTTTGACACTATTGAGGTTTCCCGTAGCCACGGGGCGATCACGGGGCGATCATGCGGTAATGATTGGGTGTGATATTGAAGCATGCGGAGTATACATGTTTGGTAGTCTGGAAATCGCGTACCCTATCAGTAGGATGAATATCCGAAAGGGCCTTCTTATAAGGAATGTATTACTCTCGTGAATCTTTGCAAAGTGGAAGTAAATGAGTTACTTCGAGAGAGCATGATATCCAGATTATAAGATACGGTCGTTAATGTTTGACACTCGACGTACGACCGTATATATATTATTACAGTGATAGGATTGTAATTTACACGGTAACTGTTTCACATGAAAGGTAGTAGTCATTGCATTTGACTCTTCCGATGATTGGGGGTCACGGTGTGTTGCTTGACGCTATCCCGTGATCGTTAGGTATGAAGGGCCTTTTCGTAATTTGCACTTTGTGTCTATGGCTAACATGTTCGGAAGCCTATCGGGTCACACACATATGAACATCTAGCCGGATTAAAATGTGGTTATAGTTGATGACCAAATAAGGAAAGAATTTATCTCATACTATAAAGGTTATAGTGGTAAATTAATATGGTGGTATTTATTTATTATGAATAAATATAATACAAGATATTAATTACATTATATATATATATATATATATATATATATATATATATATATATATATATATATATATATATATATATATATATATATATACCACGTGAATTGCAAGTAATGTGGCACCATTCATCTTTTGTATAGGATATATTTGGTTTGTGCAATTTAATTAATAAGATTATCATAATATTAATATTGGATATTAATAGATTTTGGAAAAATAGATTTATGGTAACAAGATAAATATAGTCAATATAAGATATTGACAATATATTGGAAATATTTAATATAAGATATTGAACATTAATGAGATAAATCAATCAAATATATTTTCCTTATTTTATTAGGAAAATGTTTTCTTTCTCCCCAATCTACTAGGAGGCTAATCCCAATTAGATTGGGAATCACAAGGGGCGCACCACACTCTATTTAAAGGAGGGGTTGGCTAGCTCTTTTGTAACACCATTCCAAGAGCTAATTGTTCTTGAGAAAAATAGAGAGCCTTTCTGGAGAGATTTTGAGAGAGAAAAAGCCGGTCTAGCAACCGGATTTTTCTAGTAGCAATCCAATGGCGGATTCCGGCGGGTTGTTCGTGTGGACTAGCGGTAGAGGCCGAATGCTTGGGCGGCTCCATGCATCACTACTCTCCTTAGACGGTCAAAGCGTCGATCTTTTAGATCAACCAAGGTAACCACCGTCTGCTAGCTTATTTGTTTATTGGTTAAACGAAGTCGATCCTGGCCAAAGGAAATAAATTTTTGAATTCCGCTGCGTTCCCGCGTAGATTTCCTAACAATGGTAGCAGAGCGAGCTTCGAGCTTAAGCAATAAGCATGTTTATTTGTGTAGTTAATTTTATCGTTTAAATCACGTAATTAAAGGATGAAAGATTTTTATTCGCAAAAACGATACACAAAAAGAAAACAAAAAAAACGAGATCTGGTGGTTCTCGGCCGACTGGCGGTGGTGGCGGCGGCGGCAGGGCAGCCTGCTGCCGGCGTCGGTTGACCGGCCAATGCTGAAGGATCTCCAAATTTTTGTTTTGTGTATTTTGTGATTCAATATGGTTCATAGTTGTGATTGGTAATTCCTCTTTTGTTTAGTTGTGTCATGTGGCTAACCAATGGTTCAAATAGTTTGGGCCATTGGGATACCATATGGCATTAAAATAATAATGGTCTTGACAAACTTTGTTTGGAATAGGCCTAGCCCTTTTCAAATATTTGATTCGGGAAAAGGTCTAAGCCTAGGCACTTTCAAAATTTTGATTTTGGAAAGTGGTCAGACGCATTAATAAAAAATATTGGCCTTTCCAAATTTTGTTTGGAATAGACCTAGACATTTTTTTTTCAAAATATTTGATTTTAGAAAAGACTTAGGCCTAGGCTCATTTCAAAATTTTGATTTTGGAAAGGGCCAAGAGTGATGCCTTTTGGTTTAGGAAACCAAAGGCATCCTTTTTGATTAAGAATCAAAAAGAAAGAAGCAAAAGAGACCTAATTTTAATTTTGATTTATTTTTTGGAATGGTTCTAATTAATTAAAATTAAAATTGAAATCGGTTTAAAATTAATCGTTAATTTTATTTCGATTAAAATCATTTAATTAATTAAATGTTAATTAGTTAATTGATTGGATAAAATTATTTAATAGATTAAATGTTAATTGATTAATTAAGACGCAAGTAGTTAAGTTTTAATTTTATCTTTTTCATAAGATGTTATTGTATGGATTAGATATAGTAGATATAATATGATTATATGGACCCCGATTAATCATGGACTCGACCGATAGGATATATAAGAATGATTTAATTTTTCTGTTGGTTTAAAAATTGTCCTAGACCGTTATGAAGAACGTGACCTAGTTTATTTTCTGCATTTATCTCATTCCCGTTAGTTCCCCCCGTGTGCGGCGGATGTATTTATTTTATTAGATAGAATTAAATGTAACAAGAATGAAGCAAAAGATGGAGACCAAAGAAGGAAAATAAAGATCCCATTGGAGAATGGAGCATTAAAAATCCTATTGGCGGTTGCAGCTACCCTTAGATTGTGACCCGTGGTTTCGTCAGTTTGTATTCGAAACCGCACCTAGGAAAAGTCCATGATCATACCGGTTACTTACGCATTTAATTATTTTGTGCTTGTAATTATTTTATATGATACGATAGATGCATGACTAGGCACGATCTAGATGAATGTGTAGGATGTATGTCTATAGAGATAGATATACTTGATGAGACCGTAATAAAATTAATTAAGTGAATTAATTTACATAAATACTTCCACCACAAGAGAATCAAGTTGAAATTGCCTCCCCATATTATAATGACGGTGAAGAGCCATTGTTTGGATCCAACTCATCAGCCAAAGCAGGGAGTTGACCTACCTCGGGTATATCGTCATTATCGAGAGATGATCATATGAGATCTCACGAATATTGGGGTTATGACTTGACTAAGAATTCTCTCGGCCACCAGCCAAAGCGGGGTCGTTTGGATTTTAGAGGCAAAGGTTTTGACTATTTCAAAAGATGAAAATGGTCAAAGAGTTGACTAGTCAAACAACAAGAGTCGTATAAGATACGATTGATAAAGAGTTGTCTACCTATTAGGCTATTTTCGGCCCACCAGCCAAAGCGGGGTCGCGGTAGTTTAGTGGGATCTTGTACACTAAAGAAATTAATAATTCTTGACAGTCAATTGGAAGTAGTTGACTAGTGGGAGCAAAATCATAAACCAAAAGACTATTTTTGATTTGGGTGTATAAACAGCAACACTCTTTTATTTTCATTTTTATGTTGTAGTTTTAGCAAACTTTATATTTATGTTTTATTCTCGATTAGTAAAACCAAATTATGACTGTTACCTTTTGAGAAACGTTCTCAAATATGGTTAAGTAAATTTAATCCTTTCAAATAAGCAATGACACGAGCAATCCCGTTATAGTAGTTGGAGACAAGGAGACTACATATTTGATGGAGTAATCCAAGACTTTAATTATTAAAGAAAAACGGAAGCTCATGATATTGGATACGATCTAATATGATCATTCAGTCATACGATGACAATTAATTCAAACGTTGGATAAGAATGACCAGACAAAATTTTGGAAAGGTTGTTTTCAAAATTGTAAGATTTAAGTATCGACTTATTTCTTTAATCATTGCTTAAAGGTTAATTAAATAGTCAATGTTTTGAGTACGATTCAAAAGGTTAAATAAACTATTTAATAAACTTTATATTTTCTTTATGAAAGGAAATTAAAGACATAGGTCTTGTGATTTTTCTTAAGTCTTACGAAGACTACACTAAGAAATTTTTACAGGTGCTTAAAGAATTAAAAAGTAAAGTTAGGGCATGTGCTTAAATAAAGAGCTTATCGAAGTCTAAACTCTAGGCAAGTGTGTTGAGATAAATCTATCTAAGTTCAAGTCAACTCTTAGATATATGATGTCTTACGAGTGTGACTAAATTAGAAAGATTAAATACATATATGGAAGGTGAAGCAAACGTTGTAACACTTATCATATTCTGGATCTAGTAAACTGATAAGGGAACTAAATAAATGTTATTATGTTCCGGTTCTTATGAAGAACATACTTTCAGTTATTTGTTAGGATTTAGTAGACATATTCAATTGTAAAGAATAAATGTTATTCCGATAAAGTTGGAAGGTCACTGAATCTAACATACTAGATTAATGTCACTATATAGTTGATATAGGTGAAAAATCTCAACTAAATATTTGTATGGCTGTTCTAGGCACAGTCTCTATGGAAGGGAAGCGTGTAACCAAACGTCATTCTGATGATGCTGAACCATATGATTATGAATCATGTGGGTTATACGCATCTTATCTAAAGATGACTAAAACACCCTTTTAAGAAAAGGTTATAAATTCTAGAAAATTTGTCTAAAGCCTAAACATACTGATGTTTGTTTTCTTATGACAATTAATGCCACAAATAATTGTTTATTAATATCTATGGCTATTTTTAGAAATAGTTGAATGTACTTATTGAAGTGCAACAATTCGGAAAACCTAAAAAGTTCGAGCTAGTACGAATATGAAATTGATGAGCTACTTAGGAATTAATCTCCAATTGGATTGAAGTAATTAATACTTGAAGGGTGTTTCAGAAGTCGTCTGAAAAGGAATAAGATTCTCCCTTGAAGGATACCATTTTTGGGATACACAATTAGATTGTGTTCCTGAAATGGAAACAACACTTAATATGATAAAGGTGTGATGCAAGCCATGCAAAGTATCCCTTACCCGTTTCGGGATAGTGCTCTTATACTTAACCGAGTTCCAAAGAATAAAGGTTGAATAAATTCCATATTAGATATGGAAGAAGATAATGTCGAATCTATCTTAACCGATGATTTGAAGTTGTCATAGGCAGAGTCAGAAAGGCTTGGAGCCTAGTACGACATATGCAACTTTGTGGAATGTCTTAGCTAGCACGCTGGATATTATTTATTTGTCCGCGGAGAAAATGTTTGTCTCCAAACATGTTGTCTTCAAAAGGAAGTGTTTCTTCAAAAGAAACAATGTGAGTGAATCAGATCTCAAAAGAGTTTAAGAACCACAAAGATATATTCAACCATAGGAACGTGAGCAGACGCCACATAGCGATGAGGTGTAGAACACTGCTCAGTGCACACAAAAGTTCTATAAGTCTGTGGATAACCTCAAGTCTGAAAAGGCTACTGGTATATTCATCTTGAAGAATGAATATCTCACGACTTATGAAGGAATGTTTGAAAGGCAAGATTGAGAGATATGGCCAGGAGCCATAATATCTGAATTAGATTCCATCAGTGACAACCAAGTTATGAACCTAGTCTCTCTTACCTAGAAGGAATGTCCCTGTAAGGCTGAGCCCAATTCTATTCAGACTATGCTTGTTGTAACTTCGTATCATGGCTATATGATAGTGTTGAAGACGTTGGGCAAATAGCTCAATGTTCATAGATGATAACATGATATGTAAGCCCATGAGATCCATTTATGGACTCAAACTAGTTTCTCTAGACGATTTCTTTGTTTGATAATCAAATGAGTTTGATTTAGTCAAAAGAAGGATATGCCCAATGTGCAAGATGGATAGTGGGAGTGTGTTACAATTTTTGAGTAAGGTATTAGACATCTCTCTCAGGAATTTCCACCCCATGTCACAGTCAATTAATGTTTGGTAGTTCAAGGTCTTTACAAAACCACTTGGATTAGTAGTTCTTGTTTTAGAAATAAGAATCTATAGCGATAGATTTAAGTGCTGTTAGATTATAGTTTACCTATATAGATGTGATTCTAAAAGGAGTTTAGCATAGATCGCAACATGGGATACTGCTTGCCGGTGTTCTCAAGATCTATCTAAGTTAGGACGTTAGTCTTAAAGATAAGGTGAAAGATGATACTTATAGAAGGTTCCCTTTGCTACTGCAATATGATCCATCATAAGAATTAAGCTAGAGGTTCGCACTCCATGAAGATTCGTGAGCAAGTATGAAAGTGATTCTAGTAAATGACGAGAACGTCCTTAAACAAGTTAAGGATAGTTTCCTAGTTTATCGAAACTTGGATGCGAATAAATATAGTTATGCAGACGTACATCCTGAGTCTTATGAAAGCGAGTGGGAGCTACAGTATGGGTTTGCAGTCACTTTGATTAAGTGATACAGTGACCTGGAAATGTTCTTGGCTATCGGTCACTGTAAGTTTTACAACTTAGGCCAAAACACAGTAGTGCCTTGGAGGCACAGCGGGAGCAGTACATGGATCTGGAAGGTTCATTTCTGAATCTTGTACGGTTCTTCCACCTTTTCTATAGAGCTGATATAGTAAGTGGATTCATTGCTTAAAGCAAGGAACAGGGTCTCGTCAGAGATTCATGTGTGTGTTGAGGCGGTTCCTTTGACTTGGTCACTTGGAGCATGGTATGAAGATAGTCTAAGTCCCCATGGATAGCGATCCGTTCATGGCTAGGGCTGGTTTCGAGTATTGTATGAGATTCTTGTGTTTCAACTTGGTCTTGTGTGTGCGAGTGATTGGTTTTAGGCCAAGTGGGAGATTGTTGGAATAGTATCCTAAACTCAATCGGGTTGGACCGGATCCGACCGGGTCGGATCACTTCTACTATTTCTTTATGTTTATACATATATTAAATGGATTTTCTGGTGTCATATATATGTTCTTTTAAAGAACCAAATATGAATTGTTATATGATAACGTCCTTAGTGTTAAACTGTGATAGAGAAACCATGATAGACGATTATGGTTGATGAGATCTCTAATCACTTTAATAAGTTTGATACTTAAATGTCTCTAGGCTGATGTACTATTAAACAGGGCATTGATAGTACGAACAGGCTAGCACGTATTAGATGTCTTCTGTCTTTAAGGGCAGGGATAGATCTCGTCTATCGAAGTGTAAAGACACTTGGACTGTATGTGGACGGTATTAGAGAATGCGTACGTTAGACTGACCCACTTACACTGTTAAGTGTCACATTATGTGGCGGTTGTGTATTTATCCTTAGGACCAGAGTCTTCTTGGAATCACAGTGTGGATTGTCATGCTTTGACACTATTGAGGTTTCCTCTAGCCACGGGGCGATCATGCGGTAGTGATTGGGTGTGATACTGAAGCATGCGGAGTATACATGTTTGGTCATCTGGAAATCGCGTACCCTATCAGTAGGGTGAATATCCGAAAGGGCCTTCTTATAAGGAATGTATTACTCTCGTGAATATTTGCAAAGTGGAAGTAAATGAGTACTTCGAGAGAGCATGATATCCAGATTATAAGATACGGTCGTTAATGTTTGACACTCGACGTACGACCGTATGGATATTATTACAGCGATATGATTGTAATTTACATGGTAACTGTTTCACATGAAGAGTAGTAGTCATTGCATTTGACTCTTCCGATGATTGGGGGTCACGGTGTGTTGCTAGACACTATCCCGTGATCGTTAGGTATGAAGGGCATTTTCATAATTTGCACTTTGTGTCTACAACCAACATATTCAGAAGCCTATCGGGTCACACACATATGAACATCTAGCCGGATTAAAATGTGGTTATAGTTGATGACCAAATAAGGAAAGAATTTATCTCATACTATAAATGTTATATTGGTAAATTAATATGGTGGTATTTATTTATTATGAACAAATATAATACAAGATATTAATTACATTAATTAAATAAATTTATATATATATTATATATATATGGCCACGTGAATTGCAAGTAACGTGAATACCAAAGATTTATCAGATCGAGCATTTATTGAACAAGACAGCTCTAACTAACAACCTTGATTCGGCTCAAGCCGAAGAAGAGACCGGCTCAGGCCGGAACTGGATCAATTCAGCACTATATTAACATTTCACATTCAGAGCTAAAAATATAGATATATAAGGAGGAATGGAGCTCATCATCTTCATCTTGCAGGCACCATAATTCCAGGGCTTCTAGTGCCAAAAATTAGTTCCACTATTAGCTATTTCATCACAAGTGTAATCCTTAGAATGCTAGTTCAAACTCTTAGGGTATTTTGATTGGAAGAAGCTCAACATCTTGGTGAGCCAACTCCATTTATGTTCTAAGAAGAGGAGTGCAAGCTTCCCCTTGCAAACTCATTGTTTGTGATCGGTAACATTCTAGTTTTATTTTGTTTTGTTAATCTTATTGCTATGAATACTAATTTCAACATGTTAGTACGTGTAGTAATGAGTAGCTAGACTTGTAACTAGCCAAGGCATTGTAGTTGAACTAAGTGTTCTCTTTTGGTTGACCGGATGATGATTATGTTATGTATGTTTTCTTTTCGATTGTGTTGAAGCTTTTTTTTCTTGTATTGATTGCTTGTTTGTGTTGGAGTAATTGACCAATGCTAGCACACAAACACTTAATGGATACCGAACGGAGATATTAGGCGTGAGAATGAGTTAGAAAAACCGGAAGGTAAAGTTGACCGTTATTGGAATTCAATTTCTTATCCGGGGAATGAACTAGTTGTACTCGTGAATTTATCATGTCAAATCATTAGGTTTAGGGCTCTTAAACCAAGGAGGAGGCATAGAACAATTTCGTACACTCGTCAGAGAGGAAATTGTTAGCATAAGAGTACACCGTTTCACACACTTGGACGTCCTCAATAGGCCGGTCGAACCCATGAAATTAGAAGAGATCGATGTTCAATGAAACTGCCTTGGTTAGTACCTTTATCATTAATCGTTAATTTTAGTAGTGACATAAAACCATTACTTTTATGTTAAACTGCGACTTAGATCAAGATAATCATAGCTAATTGGTGTTTAACCACACTTTGTATTATGTTCCTTGTGGAGATGACATTGACCACCAAACTAGACTACAATTTGACCCGGTACACTGCCGGTTAAATTGGACACCCAGATTTGGCCGATCAAAGCTTTTTGGCCGTTGCCGGGGAAGCTTTTCATTGTATAACGGTTACTACTTGAATTAGTTCAAAATTCTTGAGAATGAGTCAAATCTTTTCTTTACCTCATTTATATTTTGTTTCTTTGTTACTTACCTCTCGGGTAAGTAGCCAAGTGTTATTTTATTGTTTTCTTGTTGTTTCAATCTTGTAGTTGATGACCCGTTCCAGAATCGGTAAGGCCCCACTTACTCGATACAAGCCAGACATTAACAGTCATGAAAGGCAGTTAAGAGTAGAGAATAGACGTGGTCAAACTAGCCAAGGACATCTTGGTGAATAATCTTCACAAGGATCATCGAATCAAGGCATAGATATGGCAGAGAACAAAGATGAAAACCAATTGAACAAGGGGCTCAATCATGCCCAAGGTCATGGATGATTTCCAATAATCCAAACCCACCATCACAAAAAATCTTCCTCGAACCAAATCCAAATAATCGGAATAACCAAAACCGAAACCAAAATAACCGTAATAATAACCCACCAACCCAAGACCCATTTGTGATCAAACCTTGAGAAGGAATAAGACCAACAATCCAATTCGTTTATCCAATGATGGTGCAAATAACTTTGAAGTGAAATCCCATCTTTTTGGCTAGATTGACACAAGAGCTCAATTTCTTGGTGAGGATGATGAAGACCCGCGTCATCACTTATATCTTTTTGAAGAATTGTGTAATACGGCCAAGAGTCAAGGTGTTCATCGAGAGTTGACAAGGATGTCAATGTTTCCTTTTTCCCTAAAAGGAAAGGCAAGAGATTGGTTTATGTCACTCCCACATCATTCATTGACAAGTTGGGAGGACATTCAAAATGAATTTTTGAAGCAATATTTTACTTCGGGAAGGAATTTGGAATTGAAGGTTGAAATCGCTAATTTTAGGCAAGGATCCGAGGAAACACTTGGAAGTGCTTGGGAAAGATTTAAGAAATTGTTAAGAGCCTGTCCCGATCATGGTTACTCTCTTGATATGCAAATTCAACTTTTTTGTCGAAAATTGTGGAAAGACTCACGTGTAGATGTTGATCACGCATGTGGTGGTTCTTTAATTAATGATGAGTGAAGCACAAGTTGTGTATGACGCTATTGAGAAAATTTTGATGAATAACCGAATGTGGGAAACCGGTTCTAGCTCAAGGAAAGTGGCATTTGTAGGTGAGTCTACATCAAACTCGAAAGTTTTAGCACAATTGGAGAATCTTAGTAGGAATTTTGATGGTTTGCAAGCAAGCAAAAGTCTAAACTCGGAAGGTAATGTATCTAGTGAATATTCGAATGATGGCATGAGAAATGATGACAGTATATCAATAGGAATGGAAGAATCCGAAGGATATTCAAGGGAAGAGGTGAGTTTTATGCAACAATATCGGAACTTGAACAATTCTTATTCAAACTCATTCAATGCCATCAGAAGAGATCACCCTAATTTCACTGGTCCGAGAGCTCAAGCAAGCAAGGACAACCTTTGTATCCCACTCAAGATACAGAGCTCGTACAATATTAATGCAAATGCTCAAACCCAAGGTTACCAAGGAATTACCTCGAGCCAAACCAACCTACCACCCAGATCGTACCCCCAACACACCACCAAAATCATACCGGTCACTCAAAGTTGAACTCCGCATGTGGAAGGAGTTGAAAAGTGAAAAAAAAAACTAATGGAGAATATAATGGGTGTGATGTCTACTCAAGCTCAGAATGCAGAAACCATGATGACTTATATAGGCACAATTACTAAGGATGTGAGTACTTTAAACAAATCCATGAGTGGACAGGATATGAGAATGAAAACCATAGAAGCATCCATGCTAGATGTGGAAGATCATTTGAGTAGAGAAGGAGAGTGAAAGAACAATAGACCTCCGGGAGGACTACCGAGCAATACCGAAAGAAACCCGAGAGAGGTGAATGCTGTCATTACCCGCAGTGGAAGGGTATATGGAAGCAATGGAGTAGAGAACTCCGGAAACAATGAAGTGGAAGATGATTTGGATGATCAGTTTGAAGAAGATCTAGAAAACAAGAATGAAAAAGAGTTAAGTAGAGAAGAAGAAGAAATTATTGATAATTTTTTGAGACTTGATAGACATGTTGAAACAGAAAGAGAAGATGAGGAATGGATCAAAGTCCCGAGAATATTGAAAAACCCAAGGGCTAGCGATTTATGGACTTTATTTAATGAACACGTTAGAAAGGACAATGTTGCTGATGGTACGGTCCACGCCGGAAGTAGCAACACTCAAAAACCAGCAAGTCTAGAAAAAGATATGGCCCACACTGGACATGGTATGGTTCACACCGACCGTGAAAAGAAGAATTCAGGGCACATTTCGAAGAAAGTAGTACAAGATCATGACATATGGCGACCCCTAAATGCACAAACGTTCAAGGAAGCATCACCATCTTCATCCGAGGAGAAAGGTAAGGGAGCTATGACTTCGATCCCTAAAATTATTGATCTTGAATCTTTACCTTACCCACCTAGAGAGCAAATTAAAAAGTTGAAAACGAATAAGAAGTATACACGTTTCCTTGACACATTTCGTCATATTAATGTCAATATTCCTGTCATTGAAGCACTAATCAACATGACCATATATGGAAAGTTTCTTAAGGACATCCAATCAAACAAAAAACGTTTAGAGGAATGTGATAACATTTGTCTTAATGAGGAGTGCTCTGCAGTATTGCAACACAAACTCCCGCCTAAACTTAAAGACCCAGGTAGTTTTACCATTCCATATGAGATTGGGGGATTTTTGTTTAAGAAGGTGCTTTGCGATCTCAGTGCGAGCATAAATCTCATGTCTTACGAGGATTATAAGAAATTAGGAATAGGAAAACTCAAAAACACTGAGATGACTCTCCAATGGCAGATATATCTATTAAGCGTCCTAAAGGAGTCATCGAAGACGTGTTGGTCAAGGTAGATAAATTTAACTTCCTAGTTGACTTTGTGGTTATGGAGATGGAGGAATGGTTTTCAATTCCCCTCATTTTTGGTTGTCCATTCCTTGCCATGGGAAGAACCCTTATAGATGTTCAAAGAGGTGAACTAGTCTTAAGAGTCAATGAGGATGAGGTCACTTTTAATATCTTCAAAGCTATGAAACATCCATACACATCACAAGAGTCATGTTCATTCATAGATACTCTATCCTCTATTTGTATGGATCATACTAAATTGCAAGTTTTTGAAGATAAGATTGAAGAATGTTTGGCTTTATCCATTTATGAAGGAGATAAGTATGACCAAGAGATGGAAGAAGTGATTTTTCACCTGGATACAGGTGGTTCTTTTGTGAGACAACCATGGCATCGTTATTTAGAATTAGAACTGGATGGCCCAGTCTTAAAACCCTCGGTGAAGGAGGCACCAAGGGATTTGGAATTGAAACCTCTCCCTTATAATCTTAAATATCCTTTTCTTGAATTCAATAATTAACTTCATGTTATTATTTCATCATCACTAACATGTTTGCAGGAAGACCAATTATTGAGGATGCTGAGGCAACATAAGAAAGCGTTTGGATGGACAGTGGCAGATATTCAATGAATAAGCCCCGAAATTTGTGTACACAAAATCATCTTGAATGAAGGTTCTAGACCGTGTATCCAACCACAATGCCGCCTCAACCCAAACATGAAAAAAGTGGTCAAGAAAGAAGTTATTAAACTATTGAAGATGGGGATAATTTTTCCCATATCAGACAGTGAATGAGTAAGTCCCACCCAAGTGGTACCAAAGAAGGGCGGCTTCACGGTAAAGGAAAATGACAAGCATGAGTGGATTCCAACAAGAGAGGTCACAGGATATCGTATGTGCATTGATTTCCGCAAACTAAATGAGCACACTAGGAAGGACCATCACCCACTTCCGTTCATAGTGCAGATGTTGGAACAGCTGAGTGGAATAAATTTTATTGTTTTTTGGATGGCTATTCAAGCTATTTGCAAATATTTATTGCAGCAGGAGATAGAAATGATTGTCTTAATCTTCGTAACAAGATTAATTTTGAGACTGGAAAATGAAGCTAATTTTCTTGGTTGGTAGATCGAAAACAAATCAGTGGGGCCATGCCGGTACGACTGAATATGCGTTAGACCCTACGACACCAAAAAACCGGGCCGAACTTCTACCGCCCGCTTCCACCTGTCCATATGGAACCTTTGCATACAAAAGAATGCCGTTTGTTTGTGTAATGCACCAGCTACTTTTCAGTGATGCATGATGGAAATATTTTCTGACATGGTAGAAAAAATTTTGGAAATTTTTATGGACGATTTCAGCATTTATGGAGACTCTTTCGAAGGATGTCTCTCACACTTAGAGCGTGTTCTGCAATGCTGTGAAGACACGAAATTAGTCCTGAACTGGGAGAAATGCCACCTCATGGTGTCAGACGGTATTGTTTTGGGTTACAGAATTTCTGAAGAAGGTATTGAAGTGGACAAAGCAAAGATCGAAGTGATTGAAAAGTTACCACCACCAGTAAATCTGAAAACTCTGAGAGGGTTTCTTGGACATGCTGGTTTCTATAGGCGGTTTATCACAGACTTTTTCACGCATAGCAAAGCCTCTCAGTCATTTTCTTGAGAAAGAAGTACCGTTCAATTTTGATAATAAATGCATGGAAGCGTTTGAGACTTTAAAGAAGCGACTGACAAGTGCACCAGTACTAGTGGCACCGGATTGGAATTTACCTTTTGAGCTTATGTGTGATGCAAACGATCTGGCGGTTGGGTCTGTGTTAGGTCAACGCCATGACAAGGTGCTTAAGGTAATCTATTATGCATCCCACACATTAAACGCGGCTCAGCTCTACTATGCCACAACAGAAAAGGAGCTATTTGCCGTAATCTTTGCATTGGAAAATTTTCGTTCTTATCTCGTCGGTTCCAAAGTCATTGTTTATACCGATCATGTGGCATTGAAGTACTTGTTGAGAAAGAAAGATGCAAAACCGCGTCTTCTCAGATGGATTCTCTTACTTCAAGAGTTCGACATTGAGATTAAAGATAAAAAGGGTAGTGAAATGTGGAGCAGACCATTTGAGCCGTGTGGAATTTGCTGAAGAAGAAGGAAAGAGACAAGAGATTAAGGATTCATTTCTGGATGAACAACTCATCTTCGTTGATGCTCCCCAACAATGCTACTCATTAAAGCCGGTAATGCACCGAAGAGAGAGCTCGCCATGGTTCGGTAATATTTTTATTAATTTACTTGTGAGTATGTTACATCTCATTGGACATGGAAAAGGAAAAGAAGTTCTTTCATGAATTAAAATTCTATTATTGGGAAAACCAGGACCTTTTCAAAGGTGTTCGGATGGCATAATTAGGAAATGCATGCCCGATAATGAAATTTTAAGTATCTTATCTTTTTCCATGATCGTGAAGTTGGCGGCCACCATGGAGGGTGGAAAACCGCCTACTAGGTATTGCAATGTGGTTTTATTGGCCAACGTTGTATAAAGATGCACACCACTATGCACGATCTTGTGAATCATGTCAAAAATGGGGAAATGTTTCTAAGAAACATGAGATGCCTCTCCAACCTATATTGGAATGTGAATTATTTGATGTTTAGGGCTTCGATTTCATGGGCCCATTTCCCCATCATTTGGTTAGAAATTCATCTTGGTAATGGTCGATTATTTATCTAAATGGGTCGAAGCCCAAGCTCTTCCAACTAATGATACCGGAGTGGTGATGAAATTCCTTAAAAAGAATATCTTCACGAGATTTGGTACTCCTCGGGCTATGATTAGTGATAGGGGGTCACACTTTTGTAACCGACCGTTTGCCAAGTTGATTGATAAATATGGCGTGAAACACAAGATTGGTACTCCGTACCACCCGCAAACTAGCGGACAAGTTGAAGTATCTAATCGAGAAGTAAAAAGAATCATTGAAAAAACTGTCGATTCAAACCGTAAGAATTGGGCAGAAAAGTTAGATGATGCACTGTGGGCGTACAGAACGGCCTTTAAAACACCGATTGGTTGTTCGCCCTATAGACTAGTTTTTGGCAAGTCTTGTCATCTTCCGGTTGAATTGGAACGTCGTGCCTTTTGGGCTATCCATTTTCTTAACTTCGATCCCAAGGCCGTTGGTGAACATCGATTACTCAAACTCACGGAACTTGAGGAGTTTCGCCTAGATGCGTATGAGAACGCACAAATCTACAAGGAACACACGAAATCCTTCCATGATAAAAGAATCTTTTGTCGTGAGTTCCATGTGGGTGATAGGGTGCTCTTATACAACTCACGTTTGAAATTTTTTCCAGGTAAGCTTAAGTCTAGATGGACAGGTCCCTTTTTGGTGACTAAAGTGCATGCATCCGGAGTTGTGGAATTGACTGATGGAAAGACGACCTTCATAGCAAATGGTCATAGAGTGAAGATTTACGTTGAAGAAGAAGGAATCCCTCCAACTCGAGAGGTGATGTTCCTTGTTGACCCCCCAACCAATTGAAGCATGAGATAGTCTAGGTATAGACTATAAATGTAGCAATCAAGGGTACTATCCTTCCTATTACTCCTTAAGCATTTATTTTCGGTTGGTTCATGTACTTAATTGTTACGTGCTTGGATGAGTAATTGTTAGAAGTATCCCCTTTTGTTTGGCATACTGATTAATCATCAGCATTTTGGTCGTTAATTCTGTCGAGCAAACGACATTAAACAAAAGCGCTGCCGGGAGGTAACCCGTAATTGTGTGTTGTTTTGTAAAAAATTTTGGTTTGTATAGTTGATAAATACCAAAAATAATTAGATGATATTAATTATGGGGCTTTCTTTAAATCAAGCCCTGCTTTGATAGCGTTAAACACGGCATACAAATGTGTGTATAACACGGTCTATGCCGGACTTTAATTCAAAATCAGAGGGAAACCTCCGTTTTGCGGTCTACGCCGCGCATGCACGGCCTACGCCGATATGTTAGTTTTGGAAATTGCAAATCGGTTCTCTTCTTCCTCTCTCCCCCATAACTCCCTCATTTCGGTTTCTTCCCTTCCACATTCACTCCACCATTACAACCCCTTTCACCTCTTTTCACCAAACAAATATTTCTTCCACCCACCTCCTCACAAACATCCACTTTCACAATCATCTTTTCTCCCTCTCATCTCTTTTTCTCCTCTCCATCGAAGAAGCAGGACCAAATTTTGCTCTCAAAATCGGCAACTCCATCATTTCCGGTGCAACTCCATTATTTCCGGCCAACATCTATTCTACTCCGGTGACTTAAACACAACAAGAAGGTAATTGAATTTTATCTTTCATTTCTTTGATTTTTGATCAATATTTGCTTTACTTTTGATTTGAAGGGAAGGTTTAAACTTTAAATTTTGATAAATTGTTGTGTTGACATCACCACCATAGATGGTGAATCTTCAAACCTTGTAGGAAAGATTCCAAAGAAGACTAGTACTCCAATCGCCGTCGTTCCCATCCATTAGCCCCGTCCTCTAACTAGTGAGGAGAAGGCGGTCACTTTTCGGAACACCGCCCCTCTGGCCACCATTAGGGCATTTGATGACTATTTTGGAACTTGTAATCTTCTCCTCGAGAGTGGTATAGAGTTTGAATCCTTTGAACCGAATTTACGCCGCCTTTTTTTAGCGTCGTTGGTTAAGGATTGCTGAAATTCGTGACCGATATCATTAATGCCACCATGGTAGCCGAATTTTATGTTGTGATGTCGGTTGTTGATCCTTTGGAGGAAGGGCAACTCGCCTCAATTTCTATTCGTGGCACTACTGTCCCCTTTTCCCCTCGGGTCATCAATGCTTTCTATGGAATCCTAGATGAACCATGTGGTCAGGAATATGCTATATCATGGAACCTTAGTCAAGCTAGTATGGTGCAAATCCAAGTTTTCGAGGCTCAACGTGCTTTTGATCCTTCCGCCACTTGGGTTGAAAAAAGGTTTAAATTTGGTGGATGTATCAAGGAAGGGAGAGCCCTGAAGCATTTTCTAGCCCACACTGTGAGTCCCTCTAGACACATTAGCGCTTTTAACTATGATGAAGCTTGTATGGCTTAGGCAATTGTTCAAAATGTTCCAGTTGATTTAGGTCATCTTATCTTTGCCAGAGCCACAGATTTCGTGTCTAACCGTGCTAGGGGTGGCAATATGCCTTTTCCAAACCTAATCTCTGCACTTTGCATTCGAGCTCAAGTTCCTGTTCTTTCAGGAGATAGACTCACGCCGACCTGACTATACTCTGCACAACTCAGTATTGTGTTTCCTAGACTCGGCAAATAGGGTTTACAAGACCGGCGTGAGCCGGTATTATTCTGCCTCACGCCGGCAAAAGTTATAAAGTCGATCGTAAATCTCTTCTGCAAACTTCCTTCGTCTATTTAAACCCTTTTATCCTTTTCCAAAAAACCCTACCCCAAGATTTCTTTTACAAAATTTTCCCAACCACTTCTTCTCATCCTGCAGCCATGTCCACCCCTTCCTCCCCCTCAGCCCCTTCACTTTCTCCAGCCGATTCCCCAAACTGCATTGTCTCTCAACCAGATCACCACTCTTCCACCCCCACTATTGTCAACTATGCCACAGAAACTGCCCGTGATCGTTATTTTTCCAACTTTTTCCACTCCCCGATTCTGATAGAAAAAGGTCTGAACATGAGTAAGATTTAGGAATGGTGTGAAATACGAGTCATGTGAGGAGGCTGGGAGCGTTTTGTTCATGCTCCCCGTGGTCGCATCAATATCACAATGGTGCGTGAGTTTTTTGTCGTACTTTCTGAAACGCCTTCTATCGAAGCTACCACAACTGTCTCCATTCGAGGTGTCTCGGTCCCGTTTACTCCTGCGATCATTAACCATGCTTTCTTCATTCCACAGGAGCAAGCGGCTCCTCACAGCCACTCCGAGGAGGCGTGGCATTTGGACACCATCGGCGGGCTGATTATCAAGTTCACCGCGGCACAAGTTCTCTGCTTCCTGGCGACCACGATCGTGATCTTTCGGCCTATGCTTTATCTTCTGAGATGCGTGCGTGGAAACACTTCATTAACTTTCGTGTCTTCCCCACTAACAATTTTTTTGAAGTTAATAATGAAGAGTTGTTGCTTCTTTATGCAATATCTGTTAGAGCCGTGGTTGATTGGGTGTGCTCATTCATCGTGTTGCTATCTGCTTTGCCTTGTCTAGGAGCAATTTTCGTCAACCCCGCTTTTTCAGGGTTGATTTCACATATGTGTAACCATGTGGCTGGTGTTCCAGTGATCTGCACTGATGAAGTCTTCCCGTGTTGTCGTGCTCAAGTGGTTTTGTTGCTTGTTGACATACCTGGTGGTTCCTCTTCTACTGAGACTGGGATACCGATTGAGCTTGCAGTTGGTGGTTGTCGTTGCCTTGTTTGAACATGCCTTGGTAGTAGTGATGATTGGTTCGGTTGTGAGGTTGGTTGAGTTGTTTTCATGTTTTGATGGCTAGGTTGTTGTTTGTTTTTTTATGTTCGTAAATATCAATAATGGTGTCGGCTAGTCCTAAATTGCTTTCGCTCATAAATTTGTATTATAGTTTCCATATCTATATAAACCAAGGTTGCATGCTCTATTTTTCAAGTTCTTACTTTCGTCTTTGTCTTTGTCTTGACTCCGCTTAGAAATGCATATTTTGCCCCAAATAGCTTCATGCAATCAGTAAATGACTCTCTTCAAATTTTGCATTTCACGGTCTATGCCATGACTAGTTCGGTGCGTGCCACAAGAACTTTTCACTATTTTTCATGTACATTTCGGTCTCATACCGACATCGACCTGGCCTACGCGTCGAGGCCATTTTCCACACAACTTCACGATATTTATTTCTTTTGATTCTTCCTTATTTCCCTAACTACTTCTTTCCTACTCACTTTTCATTGGGACAATGACAGTTTGTAAGTGGGGAGTGGAGACGCAGTTAATCCAATAAGAATAGAAATAATTTCACTAAATACTCAAGAAACACTTAATTTTGATTATTTTTCGAGCATGATAAGTAGAATGAAATAATTTTGGGCACAAAATTTAGCTTCGCGATTAATAGAATGAATACTTCAAAAAAAATGAGCAACCTTAATAAATTAGAGGTACATTTTATCTTGAAATTCTTTGACAGTAGTGTGAATCCTTGGAACACGTATATTCCAAGCTTTTGTTAACATGCAAACTTTTGTGAAATCATGCACGCATGCCTCAGTAGCAGCTAGAACTTAGGTTTGATATCTTTTCGAGGCGAAATAAAAAGGTGTTTGGAGTCAAAGTTAGGGATGACGGTCCTGGCATTTCTTTGATTTAACCATAGCCAAATAGCCGTCCCGAACGTAATTTCCGCCTGTCCCCACCTCAGCCTTTGTAGAGTGGTGAGACCCCACTCGAACTAGCCATTCGTGTTTAACCCCATTATTATCCGACCCTGACCCTAATTTTGGTCTACATTTCCTTGATGTCCCGCAAGATTAGCAAGTTTTTATGTATTGTGCAGTGATAACTTTGGAAGTTGAAAGTTGGCCAATTCTATTGGCGTAAAGTTGAGATGATATCTAGTTCGGAGTCCATTGTTGTGTATATTGTTTTATTTTCAAAAAAAAGTATATATAAATCTTTTGAAATTTGAATATAATTAAGAGTGAGTTTTAGAAGGCAATTTTGGAAGACGAGTTCAACAAATTCAAGTGATACGAGTTCGGGTGTTAAATCAAATGAAAAGATACTTCATCTCTTATGTTTATTGTTGAAGAGACGTCTTTGGCAATTATTCGAGAGAGTTGGAGTTGTCAATTCAAAAATCATTGGAATTGAAGGTATAGATTTTTTTCTATCTTGCATTTGTTCTTTTGATATATCCTTTTCATCCCTTCGATTAGCCAATACCCGAGCCTAACGTTACAAACCTGCAAGTCCTACCCGACCTATCTTCTTGACTCCAAGTGCCTCGATTAGTGGAGATTGGTATCACTCTTACGCCTATGGTTTGCATTTATTAAGTTTTGCATGCAAGAATTCATGATTGGTTGCATAATATCAAAAGTTGAGGAACGTTTGCACACACACCACACTGTTTTCTTAGATAACTGGATAACATATAGCTTTAATTCTGATTGGTTGCATCATCTAGTTGAACCTTCATTTCTTGACATTGTATAACTATCGGTTGTGGCTTAAATTGTTTTGTCGCTTGCTTTGCTCGAGGACGATCAAAGGCTAAGTGGGGAGTGGTTGATGTATGTCAACCAGATGATGTATTATGCTGTATTTTAATCCCGTTTCTTGAGTTTTTAGCGACGATTTCATATCAACTCTAGTGCGATAATATGGTTTGTTTTTGTATATAGTAGATATCATAAAATCTCACTATTTTGACATATTTGAGGCTTATCACCGCTTTTGTTATCGAATTACCCGTGTTTTTTCTTGTTTTTGTTTCATTCTGTATACCACGTGGTGAAACCTTGTTCGTGTGACGTGTCTGACTCGATGGATGCGGAAATATATTTATCGTAACAATTTTTATGAAATTTCGTTACATAAGACTAGAAGATGACCGCTCAAGCCGAAGAATCCGTGCATGCCGAATACCAAAGATTTATCGATCGAGCATTTATTGAACAAGACAAATTCTAACTAACAACCTTGATTCGCTCAAGCCAAAGAAGAGACCGCTCAAGCCGAACTGGATCAATTCACACTATATTAACATTTCACATTCGAGCTAAAAATATAGATATAGAAGGAGGAATGGAGCTCATCATCTTCATCTTACAGGCACCATAATTCCAGGGCTTCTAGGGCCAAAAATTAGTTCCACTATTAGCTATTTCATCACAAGTGTAATCCTTAGAATGCTAGTTCAAACTCTTGGGGTATTTTGATTGGAAGAAGCTCAACATCTTGGTGAGCCAACTCCATTTATGTTCTAAGAAGAGGAGTGCAAGCTTCCCCTTGCAAGCTCATTGTTTGTGATCGGTAACATTCTAGTTTTATTTTGTTTTGTTAATCTTATTGCTATGAATACTAATTTCAACATGTTAGTATGTGTAGTAATGAGTAGCTACACTTGTAACTAGCCAAGGCATTGTAGTTGAACTAAGTGTTCTCTTTTGGTTGACCGGATGATGATTATGTTATGTATGTTTTATTTTCGATTGTGTTGAAGCTTTTTCTACTTGTATTGATTGCTTGTTTGTGTTGGAGTAATTGACCAATGCTAGCACACAAACACTTAATGAATACCGAATGGAGATATTAGGTGTGAGAAAGAGATAGAAAAACTGGAATTGGAGTTCAATTTCTTATCCGGGGAATGAACTAGTTGTACTCGTGAATTTATCATGTCAAATCATTAGGTTTAGGGATCTTAAACAAGGGAGGAGGCATAGAACAATTTTGTACACTCGTAAGAGGGGAAATTGTTAGCATTGGAGTAAACCGTTTCACACACTTGGACGTCCTTAATAGGCCAGTCGAACACATGAAATTAGAAGAGATCGTTGTTCAATGAAACTGCATTGGTTAGTACCTTTATCATTAATCGTTAATTTTAGTAGTGACATAAAACCATTACTTTTATGTTAAATCATGACTTAGATCACTAATTGGTGTTTAACCACACTTTGTATTGTGTTTTTGTGGAGATGACCTTGACCACCAAACTAGATCAGAAATTGACCCGGTACATCGCCGGTTAGATTGACACACCAGATTTGGCCGATCACGTATTAAAACTTGTTTTTATCTTGATAAAATTGGAATATTTCCTAATTCCCCATGTGTGTGTGTGTGTATATATATATATATTTGCTCGTATGAGTAGGAAAAAAATTAGAAGAATTATTAAACGTAAATGATCTACATATTTTTCTGGGCGTGGTATTTTCATCAACAACGAATAGGTTCTTGAGGGTCATGCATGCCGCTCGTCTAAATAACATACTGCTTCCGTCCCACAAAAATATCTACTTGTTTGAAAAAAATTATCCCATAAAAAGTGTCTATTTAGAAACCTAATAAATTATTTATTCATTTTTTTTCTAAACACACCCCTATCTAAATATTTAATGTTTGTATCTTCATTTCCTTTTTTTTTTATAAAATATATATATATATATATACACATATATATATATATACACATATATATATATATATATACACATATATATATATACACATATATATATATATATATATTATTTGCTCGTATGAGTGGGAAACAAAATTAGAAGAATTATTAAACGTAAACGATCTATATATTTTTCTGCGTGTGGTATTTTCATCAACAAATAATAGGTTCTTGAGGGTCATGCACGCCACTCGTCTAAATAACATACTGCTTCCGTCCCATAAAAATGTCTACTTGTTTGCTAAAAATTATCCCATAAAATGTGTCCATTTAGAAACCTAATACTTTATTTATTCATTTTTTTCTAAACACACCCCTATCTTAATATATAATGTTTGTATCTTCATTTCATATTTTTAAAAAATATTTATTATGTGATAGGGGTGTGTGTGTGTGTGTGTGTATATATATATATATATATATATATATATATATATATATATATATATATATATATATATATACTTTTGATTTTTTTAATCAAACGAAAGGTTTTACACACGCACCCTTTTCTGGTCTTAACGGGGCTCGAATCCTGGTCACTTGCCAGGTTATACCATAATACTCACCTCTAGAGTGATACCTTGTTGGTCTTTAATTGATTTCTTAATTTGTCCAAAACAAAAAATGTATACTTTTGCAGGCAGAGGTAGTACCAAATAAACCTTCCGGAATTTTCTTGCCATGTTGGTTTAATCGGTTTATTAGCATGAAATTGACCAACTCGGTGAGGGCCTTTCTGTTTCTTGGCCTCTCTCTAAGCTAAAACTTTATTTATATCAGCATTAGACCCTTGTGTGTGCTTGCTACTCGTCTTTTGGTCAAATTGTTGGTCAGTAGGTCGGTTAACTGGTTCTATTTTATTTGCACCACTGTAAACTCATCACATGTGTTAAGAGTCGGTTGCTAGTATGGTTTAAATCTCTGGTCCGACACTTTACAAGCCAAAATACCATTATAGCCTTGACAGGCAACCCAGGGTGGCAATGTGAAAGTCTTGACCTAATCTCATACCTTACCTAATCAGGAATTTGACACATGCTATTTTGTGCCTTGGTTAAAGAGTTTCAGAGCTGCGAGTCTCCTTGTGTCTAAGGGTTGCACTTACCCTTTAGGCTATAAATAGACCAGGACAATGATTGGGACTGCAACAACCCAAAATTCAAATTTCTGAGCAATCCTACATTCCATAATCACTTTAAATTTCTCTCTTTTCTGGTTCTTGGTTGAGTAAAAGCACAGAAGTTGAGTTCTTGGTAATTTGCTGGATTGGCCAATGCTTGATTCTGGTCCTTGATATTGAGAAATGTGGTACTGATCAATATCTTAGATAGAATCTGTTGGATCGAGGTCTTTAGTGTTCTCAGTGTGTGAGGTAACACATCGACTCTTTCATGTTTTTCAATTTTCTATGATTTGTGTGTTTGTTTGTGATTGCCTTGAATTTGCATTACAGTAGTCTTTTGATACTGGTTTTTCTTGTGGTTGTCTGAGTCTGTTCTTTGTGTAAACATTGATTTTGGTAGTTGATCTTTATTGATCAAGGCGGATACAACCATCCGATTGGTGCAAAGCACCAAGTCGGGATCGCTTTAGTGAGGTTAATTGTATGTACCTTGGGTCTGCAAAAGATCAATACCTTAAGTCTCTGTTTTGCCTTAGACATAAGTCTGTGTTTAAATTATGGTCTGTGTGTTTGAATCCTTGTTGTTGTTCTGTTAAGTTTGTGGTTCAAGACCTTTGCAAGTGGTGGTTCAGAGACACATTGGTCCAAAGTGCCGGTGTGTCGCCTTGTGTGTTAAAGGTTGTAGATTTATTTAATATAAGATATTAAATAAAAGAGATAAATCAATCAATGTGATTTTCCTTATTTTATTAGGAAAAGATTTGCTCTCTCCACAATTTACTAGGAAGCTTCTCCCAATCAGATTGGGATAGCAAAGGGGCGTAGGTTACCCTATAAAAGGGGAGGTGTTAAGGGTGAATTTATACGTTTTATAACGTTATATTTGATAATGATTTCCCCCATAATTCATATGATTTGCATAGGAAATGTGGTTTTAAATGATTTATTAAGCAAGTGAGATTTTAATTAGTTTAATCGCAAAATGAGGTTGTGTATGTGTTTTAATTATGGTTTCTACGAGTATTTGGGTGTGTTACGTTTTATGGTGTTTTTGGTGTCATGTAGGTACATGTTGGAGGCTAGATTGATGATCAAATGTTGATATAATTCGAGCTAAATCAAGATAAAGATGGAAGAAGGAAGAGATAATGATCAAGAAACCGGAACCAGGCACTTCATGGGGATTTTGTCCACACTTGTAGGCACTTTCAGGGAAAGTTGTATTGATGAAAGTTGTAGAGGATTGAAATAGCTTTCAACGCATGTTGAATCACCTCATTCGAGCCCTAGAAGTGAAGTTATGAGCAAAATACTGGAGCTGAGTAGTGGGCGGGCGTCCATAAAAGTGAATCGGCGTCCCGTAATCGTATTTTACATTCGAGAGAGTTCAGACGCGCGTTAACGAGCGGCGTTCATTCTCCGTTCATAGAGGTTGGACGAGCGTCCGAGATAGTGGACGGGCGTCCACGGCACCGACTCAGCGAAACCGACCTAAAAATCTATAAATAGGCGCGTTTTACCAAACCCTAAACATACAATTCGATCCCTAAACCTGTGGAGCAGCTTTTGGCTGCGTTTTTACTCCTTTATTTTCCGGTTTTATGCAATAAAACATCTAGATTAGATAGTTAGATTTATGTTCTTTATTCCATCAATTCGAGTTTGCATAAGGATGCTAGAGGCTAAATCCTCCTTGAACAAGCGTTGTGAAGCCGTCCGTTTCAACAGTTTGATCTCTAGTTCGTGATTATTTTGTGAGTATCTATTAAAGTTGTTACTTTTATCATGTTTTTATATGTTGATTGCATGCTATATCGAAAGATCCGTGCTTTTGTTTATTGTTTGCTTGATGAAAGTCATGTTAACCTTAGAACACCATGATAAAAGTTTAGACCTTTAATCTAATCACAACGAAAGTTATTAGATTGAATCTCTAGATTAGAAATTGAAAGATTTCACGCCTAGGTTAGAAAGACGTAATCTTTAACATCGAAAGATAAAAGATTAGAAAACGAACTCGTCTACGAGAGTAGGAGTTTATGCCTTCGATTAGGTGAATCACGACTTGAGTAGAGATCACGAAATAATCCGGATTAGAAGTGAATGTTGATAGGATAGGTGGATCAATTGCTTGTTCGTTCGTTATACTTGATTTAAATCCTTAAAACTTGAATTGTTTAGCTTTAGTTTACTTTTAATCGCACTTTTAGTTTATTTTTATCGCTTTCAATCTTTCCTAGAATTGGATTAATCTCCTCTGTCTAGTTATTTTATGCATATTTGTTTAGGTTAGTTGTTCGTTAGGTTAGTTTCGTGACAATAGTTTAGTTGAAAACAAAAGCTAGGATTCACATTCGTCTAGTTCCCCGTAAGATCGACCCGGCATTAGCCTCCATACTACGATCCTTATACTTGAGGTTAACCGGTTTATTACTTGTTGTTTTGTATTGATAAAATCCGGGACAAGTTTTTGGCGCCGTTGCCGGGGACCCGGACGGTTGCCTAGTTTTTGTTTTTGTTTTTAGTTTGTTTTCAATTCTTGTTTTTAGGTTAGATCTTTTCAGTCTCTTTTTGTAGTTAGTAGTTTAGTCGTTTTAGTGAGTTTATCTGTCGTGTTTCTGTCAGTAGTTAGTATAAATTTTAGCTTCTAAGTCTATACTGCTTTCGCCTATCACGCTCTGTTTTTCTAACCGTTTACGCTGACGAAGGGCGTCCGCTTTTACCGAACGTCCGTCTCAGCTTTGTTTCATCGGACGGCGTTTATTTTACTGACGCGCCCGTCCACTGAAGTTTCCTCAATCTCGAATCAAAATTCACGACTGCAGATTTAGCGTTCATACTTCGGGCGCCCGTCCACGTGAATTGAAGCGGACGGCGTTCATATTTTGAACGCCCGTCCATTTCGAAATCGGTCGATTTAACGTCCATCCAAATTGACGCCCGCCTGGCCCTGTCTGGCCATCGCTTGTATTTTATTTCAATTAGGTTTTCTGCTTTTTTCGTAGGTAAGTGTCGTAGGTAGGTTTCTTAGGGTGAATCATCGACTCCACATCTTTCACGATCAAATTTTTGGATAAAAGGATCGTTTTAGTACTCTTTAGTATTTTGGCCATAACTTTCGCTCGAGTGTCGGATTGGCGCGCAGACCCCAATTCGAAAGCTCGTTCCGACGCCGACGACGTGGCAGAGACGGCCAGAGGCCGTCCGACACCGTTTTCGAGGTCAAAATCCACTGTTTTCCCTTCCATTTTGGGCTCAGAAGATTTCAACACGTTTTCTTCCCGTTTTAGTGTTTTCTGTTTTTCTATTTTTCGTAGTTTAGGTTTCTGTTTTTTGTTTCATTTTACAATCTTTTTCTCTCTTCTTTTCTTTTCTCTAGGTTTCCTTTCTTTCTTGCTCAACATCTTGATCTTGGATCTCGGTTTATGCAAACTCGGAGTCATAAGGGACCACTAATCTACTCCCCTGACCCCGAGCGGACCATAATCCGACCCAATAGGCGGAAACTTCGTTTCGACGAAGGAAACGTTTTTGATCGAGAATTTGAGCAATATCTTGCAGGTGAAATCAAAGACATAGTAATAATGGCGGCGAAGATAGACGGACATTGGCCGACTATGCCATGCCCGGCATATCACCATCAACCCGGCTATCGCCATGCTTCTACCATTACTTGCTCCAAACTTGAGCTTAAACCCGGACTTATTCGGATGATGCAAAGATGCATCAATTTTCCATGGTTTCCCATCCGAAAACCCCACTCTCACTTACACACATTCTTGCAAATATGCGGTACTACCCGTATCCAAGGTGTAAGTGAGGACGCCATCAAGCTTAAACTATTTCCATTTTCCTTACGGGGAGGCACTCGAGTGGTATCACTCTCTCCTCTCTCGAATCCATCACTACGTGGGCGGAGCTCGAGAAGGAATTTCTAAGTCAATACTTTCCTCCTTCAAAAGCATTGCACTGTCTGAACGAAATCTTCACATTCCGTCACCGGAAAATGAGTCATTCTTTGAGGCGTGGAAGAGGTTTAAGTCTCTCCTGCGAAAGTGTCCCCATCATGGCTTGCCAAAGCAAAGGCAAGTCCATACTTTTCAAAGTGGATTGACCGAGCTCACAAAGGGCATGGTCAATAGTTCCTCTGGTGGGGCATTTCTCAAGAAAACACTGATGAGGGGTGGGCGTTGTTCGAGGACATTGCCAAGTACAATTATGCCCCTCTTATCAAGCCATTCAAGCACCTCCTCCGCCTCCCAAGGTCGAAGAGGTGACGATGCAAAATCTCGTTGCCATGTTGCGAAGCAAATGGCAACCTCTCAAATGATGACTTCTCAAAACTTTCCAAATCCGAGTTATCGAGGCTCCTTCACCTTCACGAACTCTCAAGTTCACATCTTGTGAAGCTTGTCGCCGACCGCCATATGATCGCCAATGTCAATTTTCTTCCCTCTCTCGCTTTCAAACAAGTCAATGCCGTTTCATGACTATGGACGGCATAATCCAATCACATGCCAAGTATGTGATAGCATAGGGCACACACTACCGCTAAACACCCCATGATTGGGCGAAATCACGAAGTCAATGCTTTCTCTGGCCGGACAAATCGTAGAGATTCAATAACCAATTCTCTGCGAGCAGTTTCCAAAACCAAGGGTTTAATCAATCTTCGGGATTTAATCCTAATTCGAACTTCAATAGAAACCCTGGTTATAATCAGAATTGGCCCGCAAATTCTAGTTCTACATTTCCAAATCAGTCCAATCAGCCACTCCCTCAGAATCATCAGAACTCTCAAGGACCCTCCCAATCCAACAATTTCAAACCAAGTTGGAGGAGCAAAGCAGACAATAAAAATCTTGAGAGACAAATAGGGCAATTGGGTGAGCAAATAAGCGTCAAGACCCCTCGGCATCTGCCCAGTTTTACCGAGAAAAATCCTAAAGCGATCATGTTGCTCGGGCCGATTTGAGCGGCGAATGAATGTAATGACCTCGTTACCAACAATGCATTATGGACAAGAGGAGGCCAAGATACAATGAATTTAAGAAGCGGTACATACCGAGTGGTCCCCTGGCTTCCAGGAAACCACTAGCCCCTCCCGCCATTGATAAGGCGGGAGGAAGTTGAGCACCCATCATCCCCTTGGCCGCAAGCAAGTACTCAGTGGGCCGATCCCCGATAGGTGAAAAGGTTGGAAATCCTCGGTGGTGTTCCCCGAGGATCGAACAAGTTGGAAATCCTCAAGTGGCTGACCCCTTGAGGACTGAAAAAGGGAAAGAAAGTCAGGTGGCTGATCCCCTGACTACGAAAGCTTCTGAAAAGATGGTTCGGTGGAAGGATTTGGAAGACAAAGCTATCAGCGCATCCTCAAAGAAAGTCTTTTCCGAAAGTGATCTGAAGAAGCTTCCGTTTCCACCGAGGAAGAGCAACATTCCATTGGTTGAAGACAAAAAAGTACGAGAAGGTGCTAAACCTTCTTGAAAAATACTCAGTGAATCTCGCCATTATCCGAGGTCTTGGTGAGATGCCTAAGTATACAAAGTTCATCAAGGATGTTGTATCTTCCAAGAAGAAGTTAGCAGGAATGGATCAAGCAATTGGTAAGGAGTGTTCTATGGTCAATTATCAAGACTTACCAACCAAGAGAAGCGACCCGGGCAAATTTGTGCTCACATTGCAGATGGGAGGCCTAGTCTTCCCGAATTCCTTATGTGACCTGGGTGCATCCATCAGCTTGATGCCATTGTCCGCTTGCAATCGCCTTGGTTTGCGTAATCTTCTAGAACCCACTACCATGAACTCAGCATTTGATAGGTCCTCTAAGAAAGCTTCAGGGATCCTAAGGGACGTATTGGTTCAAATAGATAGGTTTACCTTTCCAGCTTGACTGGCACGCCTTGGATATTGAGAAAAGTTAAAGTGTCCCTTTGATTCTCGGAAGACCTTTTCTATCTACGCCAGAGCCCTCATCGATTGTGATGGTGGGCATGTCACCATTCGAGTTGGTGACCGTGAGGTGAGCTATAGTGTTTCAAATCTATCAATGTACCTTCCGGATCTCCAACCGGGCCGTTCCATTGAGGAGACGTCTGATGACTTCAATGACTTTATGGATAAGCAAGTCTTGGTCGTAGAAGCGAGAATATGAGCGATTGATTGATAATCTGAATAATCATGGTGTGGTCAATCTGCACCGCTTAGCGGTGATTTTGAGGATGAGCTAAGAGAAGAAGCTTTGGCGTGGGACCACTAAGTAAGCTCAATGATGTTGAGTTGAAGAGTGGCGATCTTAAATCAAGTCTAGAGGATCCTCCCGTAGATTTGATGCTGAAGCCGTTACTAAACATCTTAAGTATGTGTTTTTAAGAGAAGGTGACAAGCTTCCTTTGATCATCTCTCTGCCAAGCTATCTCGTATAGAAGAGCTTAAACTGCATTAAACGCCTTGCGCAAAAAATGAAAAAGCCTTTGATGGCGGTGGGAGATATCCGAGGATATCTCCCATCATCTGTATGCACAAGATCAAGACGAGGAGGGTGCAAAGCGAGTTAGACAAATTCGAGAGAAGACTCAACCCTCACATGCAAGAGGTAGTCAAGAAGGAAATTATAAAGCTTCTAGATATGGGTATCATTTACGCCATTGCAGACAGTGAGTGGGTATCCCCAACTCAAGTGGTTCCCAAAAAGGGTGGAATTACGATTGAGAAAAATGAGAAGGGAGAGGAGATAGCATTGAGGCTCGTTACAGGCTATAGGGTCTGTATTGACTATAGAAAACTCAATGAGGTCACACTGAAAGATCATTTTCCCCTTCCATTCATTGACCAGATGCTTGAGCGTCTAGCAGGGCACGCATTCTACTGTTTCCTGGATGGATATTCAGGATACTTCCAGATACCCATCGATCCTGTTGACCAAGAGAAGACCACTTTCACTTGCCCTTATGGTACATTCGCCTACAGACGGATGCCATTTGGTCTATGCAATGCCCCTGCTACCTTTCAGAGGTGTATGATGGCAATCTTTGACGGGCTAGTTGAAAAGTGCATGGAGATTTTCATGGATGATTTCTCGGTCTTTGGTCAATCCTTCGATGATTGCCTCGATAATCTTGATCAGGTGTTGTCTAGATGTGTGGAAAAGGACTTAGTGCTTAATTGGGAGAAATTCCATTTCATGGTAGATGAAGGTATAGTCCTTGGCCACAAAGTGTCAGCCAAAGGTATAGAAGTAGATAGGGCCAAGGTTGAAGCTATTGAGAAGATGAGTTATCCTAAGAGTGTACGCGAAGTCAGAGGTTTCCTCGGACATGTCGGTTTCTATAGGAGATTCATCCAAGATTTTTCCAAAGTAGCCAAGCCCCTATCCACTCTGCTCAAGGAAGACGTTGAGTTCAATTTCGATGAAAACTGCAAGCAAGCGTTTGAGGAGCTTAAGAGTAGGCTGATCTCTGCTCCAATTCTTATCTCACCTGACTGGAACTTACCCTTTGAGCTTATGTGTGATGCATCCAACTATGCTGTTGGTGCGGTCTTAGGACAAAAGCTTAATGGGAAGTTCCAGCCCATCTATTATGCCAGTCACACGTTGAATCCTTCGCAAGTTAACTATACGACTACCGAAAAGGAATTATTGGCCGTAGTGTTTGCTATGGACAAGTTCCGTAGTTACTTGTTAGGTGCTCAAGTGATCGTGTGGATCGATCACGCCGCTTTCGCGTATCCGATGACTAAAAGGATGCTAAACCGCGCCATCTGCGTTGATACCGACCCTCCAAGAGTTTGACGCTCAAATTAAAGATAAAAGGCGTTGAGAACGTAGTGGCGGATCATGTTTCTAGGATGTTAAGTGAGGAAAAGGGTGATCCTGAGGATATAGATCTTTACTTTCCTCTAGAAAACATCATGTTGATCGATGGCCGTTCTCCTGATGTTCCCTGGTACTCCTCCATTGTGAACTACCTTCATGCCAAATACCTTGATCCTGAAATGTCTTATCAAGAGAAGAAGAAGTTCTTCTCTGATATGAAATATTTCGTTTGGGATGAACCTTACCTCTTCAAGATCTGCAAAGATGGTTTGCTGAGGAGGTGTGTTCCTGAATCTGAGCAACGCGATATAATCGAGCAATGCCATAGTGGACCCACTGGTGGTCACTTTGGTCCGTGGAAAACCGTTGCCAAAATCTTCCAATCCGGGTTCTATTGGCCTACGATCTTTAAGGACACGGAAGCTTTCTGTAAAGCTTGCGATAGGTGCCAAAGAACCGGTACTCTAACAAGGCGATTTGACATGCCTTTGAAACCCATCCTTGAATGCGAAGTCTTTGATGTTTGGGGCATCGATTTTATGGGACCATTCCCATCATCTTGTGGCAACAAATACATCTTAGTCTGCGTTGACTATGTTTCGAAATGGGTGGAGGCAATTGCCACTCCTCACAATGATCATAAAACGGTCATGAAATTCCTAAAGAAAAATATCTTTGTGAGATTTGGATGTCCACGTGCCTTGATCAGTGATGAAGGGACACACTTTTGTAACCGACCCTTGGAGAAAGTCCTCGAGAAGTATGGTGTTCGCCATAAAATCGGCACACCATATCATCCGATGACTAGTGGTCAGGTTGAGCGAAGCAACCAGAGTCTTAAGAAAATCCTGGAGAAGACGGTGAATAGTCATAGAAAAGACTGAGTTCGAAGTTGGACGATGTACTTTGGGCATATAGGATCGCCTATAAGACCCCTATGGGGGTACATCGCCATATCGATGGTTTATGGTAAGTCATGTCACTGCCACTGAAGTTAGAGCACGTATGTATTGGGCTACCAAGTTTCTTAACTTCGACTCCCAATCTCGTGGCAAACACCGCCGCAGTGATTGCATGAGTGGATGAATTCGGACTCCAAGCTTACGAAAGCGCCAGGATTAGTAAGGAGAAGATGCAACTCCTCCACGATGCCAAGATAAAGAAGAGAGAATTCAAGGTCGGTGAGCAAGTGTTACTCTACAATTCCAGGTTGCATTTGTTTCCGGCAAGTTGAGGACACGTTGGTCCGGTCCTCTCGAGATTCTCCAAATCATTCCGGGGTGTGCTAAATTACGAGGTTATGGTGATCAACCGCTCCGAGTTAATGGTCGAGGTGCAAGCACTATATAGGTGAACATAAAGAGAAGCCTTTGATTGTTAAATTCCTCGAAATCCTCGGGTGTGGGACTTCCAAGTCAACCACTTTGACGAAGTTTTCACCCGATTTGTTTTCCGAGGATGACGGTTGTGTTAAATCAAGATGTTCTAGCGGGTAGTCTTTGATATGGAAGAGTTTGAAAGGGAGCGACAACTTAAACGTCATCAGAGGAACCGGAGAAGAAAGAATACAACCATGGGGAAACTGAAAAAGGTATGGAGAGCTTTCAAAGATTTAACCCCATGTGTTAAGTCTCGCTTTCTGCCACACATCGACCAAAGCTTACACGAGGTAATGGCTGGCAGAAAGGTTAAATGGCCTGATCCAGGCTGAGCTTCAAATGTGTCGAGCTAACGACAATAACCATTAGCGCTACTAGGAGGCATCCTAGATATCCCTTATTATATTAGTTTCTTTCTTTAGTTATTTTTCCTTGTTCTAGTTGTTTTAATCTTATTCGGATTGTGTTGTTTTTGTCAGTCAGCCGTCCTAGGCTTATAAAGGGTCGAAGTGTTGTTTTGCTTACGATTTCCTCTTATCTTTATCTCTATCACTTTTGCGCGATATGATATAATCCCTTGTATCCCCCGAGGTATTTCTTTGTTTTTCAAGTGTGCAGGATATTTTCGATAAGCGATTGTGAGCTTTAGACGATTTCGGCTTTTCCGTGAATGGTCCACGATCTCATCGATTTCCTCAAGCATTTCGGATCTGGACCATGGCCACTTCCAGACTTGCCACTTTCGAACTACAATCAGCTAAGTACTTTCTTTCTTTTTTTATTTCTGCACAACATGAGGACATGTTGTAATTTAAGTGTGGGGGAGGGGATTAGTCGGTATATATCTATGCATTTGCTTACATGATATTATTTTCTATGCAAAATGAGCTAAATTTTAAAAATTTTGTTTTGTCTCGAGTGAGCAATGCATGTTTTTGTTCGGTTTGTTATATTCATCGATGCTGTATGCCGTATGTTCCGTAAGTTAGTTGTTTCACCCGATATTATTTTTCACGAAGCCATAGTGAATGATGAGCTATTTTATAGAGTTATACCCCGTTTTGGATTGGTAGTTTTTGATTATCTTATAAGTCATGTACTTAGTGCTACGTGCATATCGTGAGATTTATGATAGTTTGTATTTAGTTCCGTAGTACGTTATACTGTGAATATCTAGAAGTTTGAATGTGATAAGTAACACGGGGCTAATGTCAATTAAAAAGATAAGTTAATAGTTGGTTAATAAGGGTGTGTCGAAAGCTAGTCGATGATTTGAGTGAGGTAGGGTATACCACGTATGTCCTATACCACTATGATGACTAAAAGCTCACGGCAGCTTAGAAAAAAGCGCCTTATGATTGAGTAAGGTAGGTATTATCTCGAAATGTCCTATTCTGCACATGAGGGCAATAGCTTCTTCTAATGTGTGTTTAAAGTGAAATAGTTAAATCAACTAAAGAATCGGTACGATATTGAATATAAGGCTTAGTTTTCGTTAATCTTATCCCCAGTATAAACCGATAGATATGTTGTAGGATTATCCTCTCGAGTATTTCGAAAAGGCCCTAGATATATTCGATCATTCTTCTCGGGATATGTCACGCTTTGTAGGGTACACCTTATGAGTGTCATTTATTACTATTCTACTTATGGGGGTATTAACTAGTTTTACTTTGAGTTCCTCAAGTTTGGATTTAGTGGAAGTTCTCTATGGCTATGCACACACACGATGGTGAACTTCTAAGTTATTGAATATATGTTATATTTGTTGAGATGTCCGTACTATATCGAGCTTGATTTTGTTTTGTTTTGCTCGGGACGAGCAAAGTTTAAGTGTGGGGAGTTGTTAAGGGTGAATTTATACGCTTTATAACGTTATATTTGATAATGATTTCCCCATAATTCATATGATTTGCATAGAAATGTGGTTTTAAATGATTTATTAAGCAAGTGAGATTTTAATTAGTTTATTCGCAAAATGAGGTTGTGTATGTGTTTTAATTATGGTTTTACGAGTATTTGGACCGTGTTACGCTTTTGCGGTGTTTTGGTGTCATGTAGGTACATGTTGGAGGCTAGATTGATGATCAAATGTTGATATAATTCGAGCTAAATCAAGATAAAGATGGAAGAAGGAAGAGATAATGATCAAGAAACCGGAACCAGGCACTTCATGGGGATTTTGTCCACACTTGTAGGCACTTTCAGGGAAAGTTGTCTTGATGAAAGTTGTAGAGGATTGAAATAGCTTTCCAACGCATGTTGAATCACCTCATTCGAGCCCTAGAAGTGAAGTTATGAGCAAAATACTGGAGCTGAGTAGTGGACGGGCGTCCATAAAAGTGAATCGCGTCCGTAATCGTATTTTACATTCAGAGAGTTCAGACGCGCTTACGAACGAGCGCTCATTCTCCGTTCATAGAGGTTGGACGAAGCGTCCGAGATAGTGGACGGGCGCCCACGGCACCGACTCAAATAAACCGACCTAAAAATCTATAAATAGGCGCGCTTTTACCAAACCCTAAACATACAATTCGATCCCTAAACCCTGGGAGCAGCTTTGGCTGCTTTTACTCCTTTATTTTCCAGCTTTTATGCAATAAAACATCTAGATTAGATAGTTAGATTTATGTTCTTTATTCCATCAATTTGAGTTTGCATAAGGATGCTGGGAGGCTAAATCCTCCTTGAACAAGCGTTAATGAAGCCGTCCGCTTTCAACAGCTTTGATCTCTAGTTCGTGATTATTTTGTGAGTATCTATTAAAGTTGTTACTTTTATCATGTTTTTATATGTTGATTGCATGCTATATCGAAAGATCCGTGCTTTTGTTTATTGTTTGCTTGATGAAAGTCATGTTAACCTTAGAACACCATGATAAAAGTTTAGACCTTTAATCTAATCACAACGAAAGTTATTAGATTGAATCTCTAGATTAGAAATTGAAAGATTTCACGCCTAGGTTAGAAAGACGTAATCTTTAACATCGAAAGATAAAAGATTAGAAAACGAACTCGCCTACTTAGAGTAGGAGTTTATGCCTTCGATTAGGTGAATCACGACTTGAGTAGAGATCACGAAATAATCCGGATTAGAAGTGAATGTTGATAGGATAGGTGGATCAATTGCTTGTTCGCTCGTTATACTTGATTTAAATCCTTAAAACTTGAATTGTTTAGCTTTAGTTTACTTTTAATCGCACTTTTAGTTTATTTTTATCGCTTTCAATCTTTCCTAGAATTGGATTAATCTCCTCTGTCTAGTTATTTTATGCATATTTGTTTAGGTTAGTTGTTCGTTAGGTTAGTTTCGTGACAATAGTTTAGTTGAAAACAAAAGCTAGGATTCACATTCGTCTAGTTCCCCGTAAGATCGACCCGGCATTAGCCTCCATACTACGATCCTTATACTTGAGGTTAACCGGTTTATTACTTGTTGTTTTGTATTGATAAAATCCGGGACAGGAGGCTTGGCTAGCTCTTTGGTGCATCATAATTCCAAGAGACTAATAGTTTCTTGTGAAAAATAGAGAGCTTTTTAAGAGAGTTTAGAGAGAGAGAAACTAGCAACCGGATTTTTCTAGTAGCAATCCAATGGTGGATTCTCAAGGGTTGTTCGTGTGGACTAGTGGTAGAGGCCGAATGCTTGGGCTCCCATGCACCACTACTCTCCTTAGACGGTCAAAGCGTCGGTCTTTTAGATCAAGCAAGGTTACCACCATCTACTATCTTATTATGTTTGTTGCTTAAACGAAGTCGATCCTGGTTAAAGGAAATAAAATTTTGAATTCCGCCGTGTTTCCACGTAGTTTTCCTAACAAAAGCAGCCACAGAAGGTGCTTGACGAGGAGTTGCAGCACGGCGGGGGATATACTTAGATGCAATGTCTACCCCTTCCTTGAACTCCTTTAAACGAGCCTCATATGCTTCACCCATGCCAGATTTGTACAGAGCCTTATTGGTAAGGTTGTCAATTGAAAGATCGGGAAACTGGGCCTTGGCGTCTTCTACTCCTAAGAAATAGCTATGGTTAATTATGGGCGCGAGCAGAATCTTCATGGCCCAAGAAAACTCGGTCGAAGCTTTATAGTCCCGGACAACCCAAACAGAGGCCCCCTTAAGTTGGGCCGGTTGAGTTTAGACAACCATTTCCAACACAGTCTTACCCGTTCGGAGCTTCTTGATAGCTTGCTCCAGCTCAGACTTTTCCTCCGCATGCTTATCCGTCGCAGCTTGGAGGATCACAATGTATTTGGTCTCAAGGACCTTCAAATCATTTTGCTGGGCCTGAAGCCATTTTTAGAGAACTTTGATCTCGTGATCTTTGGACATAGCTAAGTCCTTATAATTCCGTCTTTTAGAGGCCTTTCTTCTCCAGCTCAGAGACCCTTCCCTCTAAGTTGTCAACAAACGCAAGTCTTTTAAAGACTTTTTGACCGATACGAGCACCCTGCAATCATCAGGGTATGAGAAACGTGGTCAGGGCATAAGCAGAAAATACAAAAGATAAAGTGCAAAAAAAATACTCACAATGTCAACCAGCTGCTGCTGGGTCATCCCGGAGAACGGGTCAGGGCCCAGTGCGGTATCTTCCACTCATTGATCAATAGGATCTTCAGTATCCTCAGGACGGGCATCACGTCTGCCCTTTTGCTTGACCTAGACACTTGGGTAGTCACATCGCCTCTCGATGTTGCCCTCTTATAAGTCGGGGGTTGTTCTCAGGGTTAGAGCCGTCTAACTCAATGGGAGTTCGGTCTCCTCCTAAGGCAGGATGGGCCGCATCATCGTAGGGTTTTTTTGGCCAAGGGCTAATATGTAGAAGATGCCAAGGTAGACCCAGCAGATCGGGTAGGAGGTACATCCAGACCATGTTCTTCCTCCACCGAGGCGTCTTGGTTGAGCTGATTCTCCTCAGCTTCATTTCCCGCAGCAGCCAGCAGCCAGCAGCGCAACTAGGTCACTCTTTGAAAGAAGCAAAGTGCACAAATAGATTAGTCAAGGCAACAAAGAGAAATAGGCATAGCAAAATCAAAGTACTAAAGAAAAGACCCATACGGGCATTCCTCTCCTCCATGCTAAAAGGTACCTGGGGGCAAGCCCCGCATTGGCCAACCGAGTAGCGTTTATCAACTGGGAAGGAAGCTTCTTGACCTTCAGGAAATCTCCCACATTTCGAATGGCCTGCAGGTCTTCCTTACTAATGTTATCTGGGCCAACGTCCCTGGGCAGCTCGTCTGATCTCCACTGCCCTAATTTTCACCTTCTTCTATGAGGAAGGAAGAAGAACTTCGGCTTCCATCCTTTAAAAGAAGATGGCCCCTCGGCAAGCACCGGGATACTATTCAGAGCTCAAGTCCGATGTGCAAAGTACTTCCATCAAGGTGCGTTCATTACCTTCTTGATTTGGTAAGGCTCTGAACAGACTGACGGAGAACGGAACTCCGGCAATCCGGCATAAGATGGCAAATCCCAAGATACTTCTAACCCTATTTGGGGAAACCTGAGCTACACCTATCTGATAGTAACCCAGTACGTCCAGGACGGCTGGGCATAAGGGTAACCTTAACCCGCTCTCGAGCTGAGCTTGGTAGGCGGCACAGTACCCCTCCGGCAGACGGGTAGGCGTACGGGGTAGGGATATCTGGAACTACGGGGAATAAGTCTCCATATCTATCCCGCACTCCTCACAAAGACTATTTACATTGTGCAAAGAAAGGGTAGAATTCACCTCATGACTCTCTATAATCGCCACAGTGGCTTTATAGGCATTGAGCTTCAAGACAACGCAGAAGTCCCAAGAAATGATGGAAAGAACCAGGGGGCGAGAAGAAGGGAGAGATGTGGGACAAGGGGAACCCAAGGGATTTCTTCTAATCTAGAATATTTACTACTTCCCTAGTTTTGGATCAAGCTCAAACAATCAGTTACGGGTTAAATCTACCTCAAGTTCAATCGAATAGCCTTTCTCTCAAGAAGATGAAACGGACATAAAGAAAAAAATGAAGAATAAGGAGACGAAGCTTACTTGTAAGATTGAAGATTGAAAGGAGGGAAATCGTCAAATCAAGCTGCAAAGTGTCGATTTAAAGCAATGAGAAGCAAGTGAATGGGCAACTGATTCGAAGGGTTATAAACCCCAAAAAAGTTCTCAAAACTATTCCACTTCAAACAACGCGGGGTAAATACCTCAATTATCGGGGTAGTCTTAATAAATATTATAATGGTAACCCCGCCACCTAGCGAGTTGATCATTATAAATTCAACATGTCTAGATGACATAGGCCGATCTACACCTTTAGGCGATCCGACTGACCATGAACGCCAGCAGGACTGGGAGGCTTATGGCGAGGTGGCGAACTAAGCCTCGCATGTGTCATATCTACATTGGTTAAGCATTCAATAAGGACAGAGAAAATATAACTTTAAGGGCTAGAAGCCCCACTTTGTGCCTACGAGCATATCTCAACCCCAGGTGGGAGATCGGCCCCGCTCCCCAAACCACCGCAGGTCGGCTAGGTTGCAACGGAGTTTGACCAAAGGCGATTCGGGCCGAGACGTCCCATGGGGGCTCGGCGCAGTCGGCGCGAGCCTCCTCATCTAATATATATTAGCCCACATGCATACATTACGAGATAATTATGGGAAGATCCTTTAGCCAATAAGACTCTGATCATATTTTTAAACTACCTATAATTATCTCCTAAATAGGGATTGACATAATAGCAAGCCTTAGGGGCTACGAAATAGAGCCCTTGAAGGACACGGCACATGCATGCCATTGACGAGACGTTCCCTATATAAACAATCCCAAGGAACTATGAGAGACTTGATTCCTGACTCATACACAGGATACGTAGGCAACTTGGGATCCAATAATCTCAGGCTCAGTCTAAAAATCACAAACACATCTTGTTCTAGGGTTCATATATTGAATTTATTGTCATTAGGGTTTTACGGCCCGGATCATCTTCTTGACGAGATCCAACATCGTCGATTAGCCTTAATCTGATCAGCTATAGTGTTTGTACCTTCACACTACTGTATTTGTAACCTTGGACTGCATTTGCTTATTCTGTAATCTGGTTGCATTTTATTCTCTTCTAAATAAGTTGCAAAATGATCTTGAACCTTTTGTTACATATATCAGCGCATAATTGCTGTTCTATCATGTTAGGATCAAAAGTAATTTTTGTACCATTCTTAATAATATAAAACAGCGTTTGAATATTTGTTTGGCTGTAGTTTATTTTCAAGTGTATCCTACATTGAATCTGTTTCATAAAAACAGTGTCTGAACCTTTTGTGACGTATATACAAACGCCACTATAAGTTCTGTTTAACTTATTCTAGCTTGCAACTTTTGTTAATCAAACAGACCAGATATATTACCATTGCTGAGTTCTACATTTGACCAATTTGTATCTGCCTGCAATTCTTGGTTCATTAATTTGTCTACACAGTACTTAACTTGTTGTGAATCAATTTTGTTTTAATCAGCTTTCATAAAGCCAAGTGGTAATTAGTTTCATCACACTTTACGCATCACTTATCATTTGATCACTTAGGTTATACAATACAAGTGAATAGTTAATTAAGTAAGTTTCCGTACTTAATTTACTAATACTTGTGTTGGAAATGAAAAGAGTTAAATTTCATCCAAAACTCTATTCACCCCCTCTAAAGTGTTTGTTTGCGCTATTATCGATCCAACCACGTGAGGAGACAAACCGGATTTAAGTCTCTACCATTGTACAAGTGAATAGTTAATTAAGTAAGTTTCCGTACTTAATTTACTAGTACTTGTGTTGAAAATGAAAGGAGTTAAATTTCATCCAAAACTCTATTCACCCCCTCTAAAGTGTTTGTTTGCTCTATTATCGATCCAACCATGTGAGGAGACAAACCGGATTTAAGTCTCTACCATTGTACCAGGTGAAAGGCACTCCATGAAAGGGTACGTCCATCAAGCTACAATGTGCAAGGGCGCTCCGGAAAGCTGCCATTGCAATGGTGGATCTATCTCACGCACCTCATAGTCATGCGCAAAACAAATCTCATTAAAATCCCAACCCACTAGACAAGGCAAATCAAAAGGGCCATGCAGACGACGTAAGAGATCCCACGAAAGGCGACGATCCTTCTGAGATGGGTTACTATAAAACCACGTAAATCTCCAAGGCGGAGAGTTTCCATCTTGAACTATCCCATCTATAAGACCCTTACTACTACCTTTGATATGCACATCAACTGTATCATTCCAAAAAAGGGCTAAACCTCCACTAGCCCCCCGAAGAAGGAACAGAATTGACGAAAATCCAAGCAAAACACGAATAAAATTAAACCGACTAGAAACTAAATTTGTCTCTGAAATAAAAACAACAGAAGGAGAACCACTACTAACTAAGGCTTTTAGATTTTATACTGCACAAGGCTGGACCAAGCCCCGGCATTTCGAGCATAGGAGATTCATGGCTCGTGGCAGGCCTACATCGCAGACTCCCAAGTGGCAAAACGAAAATCTTCTTCACCTGCACCTCTCCATCAACAAAGGAGTTTGACATTCGATTTTCCCCTAGCTCTGTCATTGTGGTTGAAACAATCCATCCTCCTTGTCGTGCAAATCGCTTGAACTTCGAAACCCTCGTTCTCTGGAACTACATGTGAGATTGGCCTACCCACCGCATGGAATTTGGCTCAATGAAATCCCACAAGTTTAATCCCGACCAACCGAGAAGGTGTGCAAAATGCTAACAAGTACTTCGACCAACTCCACCCCAACCTCTGACTGGTCCACCATCGGCACATCCTGCCACCCACCCTTCTACATAGCCCCAACCCGTGAGGCTAAAGGAACAAAAGGAACCATAGCCAAAGCAGAAGACGGCCCAGCACCCCTATCAACACCTCCAATCTACCGACTAACTCCCGAGCCATGATCGACATTCTCACCGAGCTCTACCACACCGGAGATCGGAACTCCGAGACACATTATGCCACAAACCGTAAGCTAAGGCCTTTTTCTCCTCCGACGTTAACTCATGCTTTAATAAGGGAAAAAATGCAACGTATGATCCACCATACCACATGATAACATAAGCTCGGAAATCGTTCATATTGTATCAAAGCTACCATCCCAACACTATCCACTTCCAGACGCAAAACCCGCCGTAGCGGCTCCACAAGAGCCAAGGAAACCCAAAGCCGCAAAAACCGCGCTCCTGTGTAACCACCTCCTCCCAGTTTGACAACAAAAAGAACACCTCCCCATAATCTCTCTCGCCACCCCCACCTTGCTACCACAGGTGCAAAGGTGAGTCGATCCGAAATATGAGCCTGCAATTCGGACCTCCCAAAGTAACCCACGGATCCCCATCCATCAACCCAGGCTCGAAAAAACACTAAAATTCAGCTTAAAACACAATACCCACCGCTTAATACCTAGCCAAGATCAACCAGAAAAATTGCAAATGTAGTCCTCTAATTGGTCATGTTTTGCAATTTTGGTCCTAGTTTTTCTCCGGTCACAATTTTGGTCCTTTAAGTGGTTTTTTTTTTTTTTTTTTTTTTTGTTTGCAAAAATGGTTACGAACGGGCGAAAATGCTTGGTTGGACAAATTTTCCGGCCCAAAAATATCAGTCATCCGAAATTGACATGTCACCCAAACACTTCAAACCACTTTCCACAAGGGATTGAACCTACAACCTAAGACTTAAAATATAGACAATTGGCCATCCAAGCTACATCAACATCTCTTGTATAAGACACAACGTATTACTTAAAGACACGTTCAAATATAAAATATTATAGATAATCTAATGATACAGACAATTTTATATTTTCTATAAAGTATAGATAGTATTTATTACACGTGGTGATACATTTATTGAATGTTTATTTTAAGTAATATGGGAGTTTCTTAGTTTTTTATTGTTCTTTATCGTATCCATTCTTTATACACATTTTCTCAACGATTATTCACTTTTACAGGGCGTATATTCTTTTCCAGGGCCTCAAATATAATTGGTAAAATCACGTTTCTGTTCTGGGCAATTAAGCTTACTACATGCTCGTTGTTCCACAAAAATAGAGCTCGCTCAGCAACCTAATACATAAATAAAGTTTCAGAACACATCATTAACATTTGACACTACAACAACTTGTATGATGCAGTAGCTCCTATTATTCTTCGGTTTTTTAAAAGCAATTAACCAGCTAAAATTTTAAAAAGGAATGCTTTTTTTCTTTTATTACTAAGTCAAAGTATGATCAAGAGACTGTCAGAACTTCAAGAAGGCCAAACAGGTAAGAAACAGCAATTATAGAAAGTAGATCTAATTAGTTGATGACTGTAAATTGCAATTTCGATAGTACTAAGTTAGTTCTCTGATCTAGTCTAGATGGTACGAAATCATGTATAGAGGAATAAACTGCAACTTCCCGAGTAGTCGAGGAACATGCTCTATAGAAAAAAAAATGTCATAAAACATATAGAAAATGATCTAAACTAAACACCATTTGAACTGATGATTGATTTGGAAAAAATAGTTTACATCTATTGAGGAGTCCATTTAAATATTTATTTTAGTCTATTTAAATGTTTATTCAGTTAATATTATTTGTAACAATATACTACTTGGAGCCCAAGAATAGTGCTAGTATATAAAGCACGTGTACACTCTATTTTCTAATAAATGAAAATCATTTGTTTATACTCGTTGATATGGTATCAGAGAGAGTCGATCTAAACCTATCTATCCTTCTTCCTTCTCACGTCTAAACAAAAAAAAAACCCCAGCGGCTGCACCCTAGATCGGCAACCATGTCTGACTCTGAGACAACAGTAGAAACAACGGCAGCTCCCTCTCAATCTGCCACTTCCTCCTTCCACCCCTCATCTCATATCCATATTATCAAACTCAATCGTCAGAATTATCATCTCTGGCGTGCTCAGATTGTTCCATATTTCAAAGGTCAAGGCGTTTACGGTTACGTGACCGGTGCCATCAAAGCTCCCCCACCGACGATTGTGGCCAAGGAAGGTGATCCACCGACTGAAAACCCAGACTATCTAGTGTGGGAGAAACAAGATGCCCTCGTCCTCTCCACCATCACATCATCCCTCTCCGAAGATGTTCTTCTGCAGGTATACCAATCTCAGACCTCGGCGGAAATATGGGCAGCCATTGATACAGCCTTTTCGTCCCAGTCTCGTGCCCAGATGATGCAAATTCGCACCCAGCTAGCCTCAACCCGTAAAGGCACGTTATCCGCTACGGAATATTATGTTCAAATCACCAAGCTTGCGAATGATCTAGCCATGGCCGGGCACCCATTGTCTACTGATGATATTGTGGCCTATTTAGTTTCCGGTCTCGGGTCGGAATATGATGCGTTTGTGACTATGCTCTCTGCTCGTTCTCATATATCCCTTGCGGAGGCTTATTCAATGCTGTTAAGCACGGAGGCTAGAATTCAGCGCCATCAACCTGTACCATCGCCGCCATCTCAGCCTTCTTCTTCAGCAAATCCGGCGGCGCACTACTCCTCTGCCACCTACGGTAATTCCCAGCAGCCCTCTCTTAATTTTGGCAATTCCTCTAATTATCGTGGCCGCAGTGATAATTCGAATAGGGGCCGTGGTGGTCGCAACCAAAATTCTCGAGGTCGTGGTAATGGCCGCTCCTCCAACTCATCCCAGGGACCTCCACCAGTCTGTCAAATCTGCTCAAGAACAGGCCACGCTGCCCCTCAATGCTATTACAGGTACACTAATTCGGATAATCAGCCTCCCGCTCGTCCGCATTATCAACAGCAGCCTCCCTCCTCTTACCAGAATTATCAACGTCCCCCTCAGGCTTATTACCAGAATTTTACACCGTACCCAGCTCTACCCGCTCCACATGAATGGGTACCCGATACGGGAGCAACCCACCATATGACCAACAATGTTCGGAATTTAAATTTGCAGGTTGAACCATATGACGGCCCGGATCGCATCAACATTGGTGATGGCTCAGGTATGCGTATCTCTCATGTTGGTGCATCTCGCTTTAACTCGAATGCTTCTTCTTATTTATTGTCTAATGTCCTTGTCTCCCCTGCCCTCCGTACCAATCTATTATCCGTCCAGCGCTTTGCTTCCGATAATAATGTATATTTCGAATTTCATGCCTCTCATTTTCTTGTGAAGGACTACTCGGGCCGCATCCATCACAGGGGTTTCCTTAAAGACGGTCTCTACCATTTCTCTAGCTTGTCCCACCATCCCATTGCTCGTGCTCTCATCTCCAGTCACGACCCCACCAGTCTCTGGCATCAACGTCTTGGCCACTGTTCCAACCAAGCCTTAGTTCAAGTTCTACGTAGTTTGCAACTTTCTGTTTCCAATAATACACCGGCTCATGTTTGTGCCGCATGTCAACTAGCTAAAAGTCACCGGCACCATTTACCGGTTTCTAGTTTTACTTCCACTGCACCTTTGGATTTAATTTTCTCTGATGTTTGGGGTCCTTGTGTTGAACCCTCTATTTATGGCTCTCGGTATTATGTTAGTTTTGTGGATGATTTTTCTAAATTTATTTGGTTTTATCCGCTTCGCCTTAAATCTGATGTTGCTTCCACCTTTTACACTTTTCAAGCCTTAGTTGAACGGCACTTTAATCGCAAAATTAAAGCCTTACAATACGATTGGGGGGGTGAATTTCAACGTCTGTCTAGTCACCTTACCTCTTTAGGCATAGATCATCGCGTATCTTGCCCTCACACGCACGAACAAATGGGTGCGGTTGAACGTCGTCACCGCCATATTGTCGAAACTGGCCTTTCTCTGTTGGCCCAATCCAACCTTCCTCTTCCTTATTGGGAAGATGCTTTTACCTCTGCTACTTATCTCATAAATCGCCTCCCTACCCGTGTCCTCAATAATAAATCCCCGTATGAGATTGTTTATCGGCGCCCTCCGGATTATTCCTTCCTTCGTGTTTTTGGATGTGCCTGCTGGCCTTACCTTAGACCTTTCAACCGTCACAAAATGGATTATCGCTCTAAATCCTGTATTTTTCTTGGCTATAGCCCCTCCCATCACGGTTACAAGTGTCTCGACCTTCCAACGGGCAAAGTTTATATCTCTCGTCATGTTGTCTTTGATTTAAACCATTTTTCCGTATACTCCCACCCAATCCGTGTTCACCACCGACAATATTATAGTTCCATTACCCTCTCAACTTCGCCCACCAGCAGGCCCAATTGCACAGGCCCCTCCCCCTTCCAGTCCTGTGGTCCGCCCCACTCCCTTGCCCAATTCAGGGCCTGTTCCACCCAGCCCAACATTTTCAGCCCAATCCAGCCCTGAGTCGTCCACCTCAGGCCTTTCTCCTGCCGCATCTGGGCCTTCTGCTGTCCCCAGCTCGGCCCAATCTGCTTCTCCTGCACCTAGCCCACCTCCTCCACGCCATATAGTAACCCGGTCTCAAACCAATCATTCCAAACCCAAAGAACTTCCTCCCGATTTTATCCGTTATCCTCTTCCAAAAGCCTTTCTCACCTCCCACTCCTCTCCTGAGCCAACCTCTTACACCGAAGCAGTTAAGCATCGAGTTTGGCGGGATGCAATGCGTGATGAGATTAACGCATTGGTCCATAATGATACGTGGGATCTCGTTCCCCCCTCCCCGGGTATAAATGTTATTGGTAATAAATGGGTTTATCGTGTTAAGCATCATGCAGATGGGCGCATTGAGCGATATAAAGCACGTTTGGTTGTGAAAGGCTTTCACCAGACTGAGGGTGTGGACTTTCATGACACTTTTAGTCCGGTTGTCAAGCCTACCACTGTCCGGCTCTTGCTCTCTTTGGCCACTACTAATCATTGGCCCCTTAAACAAGTGGATATACAGAATGCGTTCTTACATGGCTTTCTTGAGGATCGGGTCTTTATGCAGCAGCCTCAAGGTTTTCTCCATCCTGATTATCCTAATCATGTATGCCGTCTTAAACGCAGTTTGTATGGGCTCCGTCAGGCGCCTCGGGCTTGGTACTCTCGCTTCACGTCTGTGCTTACCTCCTACGGGTTTGTCGCGTCCAAAGCGGACACCTCCTTATACATTTATCAGCGGGGCTCTGCTTCTGTTTATGTGCTCATCTATGTTGACGATGTTTGATAACGGAAAAATTCACTGTTATTTTTATAACTTTTCAACCCGTTTCTGATATCATTTCGAGTATTTTTATATCAGTTCGAGTCATTAATTCCAATGTTTCATCTAAATATGTTAGTAGTACCTATTTTATAAAATATCGTGTTTTATAAGTTTTTATTAGTTTTGTACCGGTTTAGTAACCGGAGTGTAAATGTCGATTTACGTTTGGTATTTTGGTGGTTTATTGCAGGATTATAAGTAGACCAAAATCCTAATGTAACGACATGTTTTGAGCCCTAAAAGAGGTGTTTAGAGGGTTAGAAGAAGGTGCCACAAGCTTACGAGTTCAAATGGATCAAATTTTTCTTAAGTACTTAATCGTTACATATTTTCGACGAAGATTTGACCCAGCTTAGAGGCATTTTCAGGGGATGACTTCTTAATGAAAGTTGTAGATCTTCACATAAGCATTCCAACGCACTTTGAATCAAGTCAATCGAACTTCTACAACTCAAATGGTGGTCAAGTGGCTAATTGACTTGTATTAAGGAAAATGTCGCAAAACGACACGTAATGGGAATGGCTCATCAAAACGACATTTTCTGAAGAAGAGTCCTTCATGAAAGTTGTAGAGTTTTCCGGGTGCTTAATTATGACATTTGGATCACGTCATTTGGAGTCTACAACTCAAGATATGAATTTTAGAAGTTTAATATATAATTATATATAATTATATATACATACCTGCACATGGATCACATGCAGGGTAATAATTGCAAATGATGACACCGGACCGGTCCGGTTCCTTTCAGACCTGGTCCGGCCTTAATCAATTTGTCTATATATATGAGAAGCGATCTGACGGATCGGGGCCTCTCTTCTTCCCCATTCTCTGTTTCATCTTAGTTTTCTCTTCCTTAATTTATGTTTTGAGGGCCTATAATATATATATATATATATATATATATATATATATATATATATATATATATATATATATATATATATATATATATATATATATATATATATAGATTATAATGTCGATGTAATAACCCGACTAGTTATCGTTTTAATATAATTTCGTTTCCGTCTTTTATTGCTTTCTTTTATTTTCATGCAATTAGTATAAATATATATATATATATATATCTATATGTATATATATATATATATAAGTATAAGTAGTAGTATCTATAATTATATATATATATATATATTTACTTTTACGCATTTACTTACGTATTTACTTTTACGCACTTTACTTACGCATTTACTTACGTATTTACTTTTACGCACTATATATATATATATATATATATATATATATATATATATATATATATACTTTTACGCATTTACTTACGTATTTACTTTTACGCATTTTACTTACGCATTTTATTTACGCACTTATATATATATATAGTATATTTACTTTTATGCACATATATATATTATTAGCTATATAACTATATATCTATATATATAAATATGTATATATGTACTTATAAAAAAATGAATTCGTTTTTACTTTCTGTCGTTAATATAATATCCGTAAATCATTCCGTTATTATCGCCAAAATGAATAGCTAAACGTACGTATAGTCGAATTATGTAAAAACGAGTAAAAACGCCCTAAGGGGGATTAAACGGGAGTTGTGTAGCGTGTAAAATAATGTTTTAATGAGTAATCCACGTCCTAAAACTTAATCTGAACGTCTTTGAATTAAACTGATCATTTAGTTCACTGTCACACACATCGAACCTATAAATGTATTTTGCGGTGAGATGTGGGAAAAGGGGTTTTGGGATCGTTGCGTAGATTCGGCCTAATTGTTGAGATCTGTTTCCAATCTGAGGTTTGTCATCGTTGTTCGAGCGACTCAAAGAGCGTAATCATGTTAGGTTAATCGGTTTTCTAAAGGAAAAATTAATTAACTTCACATAGGGTGTTAGTGAGAGTTGTTGATCTTAACACCGCATTAGGAGTTGGCACCCGTGGATGTCGTTAAAATACTGTGGAAAGGTAGGTTGGTTAAAACACACTCCTTGTCAAGTCTTCCCTTAGGGGTAAAAATAACTCGTTGGATCATAATTCGGCTATACCTTTTAATAACTAGAACTACAACCGTCTGCTAATTTTTACTTTCGCACTAGTGTAAAAACTCTCCACCGCAATCTTGACCTAAACCAAGTTCTACGTCGATTTTGGTACTTAAACGTTGTTCCTCGTGGATTCGACCTTGTTATCACTATACTCTTTGTTGATTCGATACTCACAGCCGGTTAAAGTTAGCGATTAGTTATTTTGCTATCAAGAATTTTTGGCGCCGTTGCCGGGAACTAACGCTTGATATCTTGTAAATTGACCAAAGCCTGGCTTAGTCGTTTTATTTTGTTTTCGTGTTGTTTCTTGTTTGTCGATGAATGACTCGAAGCTCTAAAGAACCTCTCATCGAACCCATCCAAGAAATCAAGCTTACGCGACGTCATAGAAACTTGATCAGCCGCCGAGGAGAAATCCTAGTCGCTAGTCCGAACCCTTTGTTTGAAGAAAGAGAGACATTAGAAAGATCACTTTCTAATTCCTCTGCCAGAAATGGACGATATAATAACTAGAAAAACGGTAAGGATCCCGGTGATGAAATGGACTCTCACAGGGGCAAACCTCAACCACTATCGGTGGTAATGCAACAATACCTTTTGCAAACTCCACCGAGGACCCCTCGTCATGAATCACCGAGAGAAGACAACACAGGGCTACGCTGGTTGGGATATACACAGTTTAATCGAGAGGCGAGGATTGGGCAAGATGAGAGAGAGGACAAGATGCTCAGATACGCAAAACTTCGAGACTGAATTAGACCAAGAAACGGTAAATCGAGTACTTCGGATGCTAGAGATGCAAGGGAATCAACGAGGGTTCCAAACCCGTATAACCCCTATAATCTACCCCTCAAAGACCGGTTTATCGGCAATACATGGCTCGGCAAGCACACGTGGACTCGAGGTTTTGTCGAGATTACGTCACTACCCCACAGGAAGTTATAGGGCACAACCCAATTAGGTACCCCAATTAATCGACTAACATGGATATTAAGCAAAATATTTTGAACATGTTGGGGAACATGCCTTGTTCCACGGAAGTCGATCGAGAACCCGAATAAACTTTCTCGGATCACTTTCTCGGATCGTGGAACAATGAAGTATAACGGGGTAAGTGATGAGGCGGTAAAATTAATAGTTTTTCCGTTTGCTTTAAGAGGAGCAAATGGCGGATTGGTACGACTCATTACCAAATGATTCGTTACTTACGTGGGCTGACGTAACGAGAGTGTTCCTGAAAAAGTACTTTCCTCCGGCAAAGATTTTAGATCTGAAAGAAGAAATCTCTTCGTTTGATGGTCTCGAGGGAGAGACACTAAAAGAGACTTATGAGAGATTTAGGGGTTCTTGAAAGATGCCCCCACACGGTTTTTCTACGGTGGAGCAAGTTATTATATTATTCGGGGCCTTAGAACCGATGGACCAAAACAAGTTGAATCTTTAAGCGGCGGAGATATTATGAATCTACCACGGAAACAAGCAATGAGACAGAGATAAAATGCGGCGAGATGGAGAAGGACAATGGGGATCGGCGAGAAAGAAGAAGAAAGCCCCAATGGAAAGTGTAAAGTCGCTTGAAGAGGAACTCGATCGAGAATCGCCATGCATGACAAGATGCAAGAAATGGTACTAAAGATGGACCGAATGGAGTCGAAAAAGAAAGAAGACACATCGATTGCCAACTCTGTGGAGGTGGACATTCGCCATAGAATGTGCATCATTGAAAAATCCACTTATCCACAACAGTTGACACCTACTCGAAGACAACAACGATCGGCAATCGAATGACCAACAATGAATGAATGTCTATGCGATGGGACGGAGATGGATATGAATCGGCAAGAGTTTGGCCAAAGAATAAAGTGGAACCAAAACTTTAATAATCGGCAAGGGCCACAAATGGATTATGGTATGAATGATGGTTCACAACAAAATGATGTGAATTATGTTGGACAAGGTTGGAATCGAAGCGAGAATCGAGGTGGAATAGAAACAATAATCAGAATCAAGACTTTAGGCAAAACCAAAGTTCATACAACCGAACTTGGAATCAGAATCCCCAGAATCAGAGTTCATACCAGAATCGAGGCTACTATCAGAATAGTCGAATCCATGAGTCTCGATCCACAAGGACAACAGCAGAGAATCGAGTTCATATTGGAATCAAAATCAAAAATTTGGAATCGGAAATCGATGTCGACAAAAACAATCGAGAATCGGCAAGTGAGCGACCATCTTTGAGAAGTAATAATTCGCACCTATCAACATCCAAACGCTCATCTCACACGAGAATAATCAAAGCAATCAAGCCAAACAATTACGTGTTCGGAAGATGGCCACCGAGATACTCCTGGAGAAATTAGACAGAATGTTTACGAGTTAAATAAGAATGCTATGGAGCAAAAAGTGGTCACACATTCTCGCCATTCGAAACTTAGAGACCCAAGTAGGTCAAATAACCGACACTCTGAAGATAAATTTAAGTGGTGGACTCCGAGTAAACACCGAGAGGAACCCAAAGGATGTGAATGCTGTGTTCACACGAAGTGGTAAAGAGGTCGGGCCGAGTGAGAAAAAGAAAGAATTATGGGCCGGAGAAGCGTAAACGGCGAGAAAGGCGAGAAAGCGAAAGCAGCTTGACTGTGAAGGAGCTATGTATGGTGAAGTCGAGATCGAAGATTTAGAGGCCGGCAATATCAAGCGAGAGAATGGAAGCAATGAGGAAAGAATTGGAAGCCACGAAAAAGGCTTTGGCCGAGGCAAATAAGAAATCATTGGAAGGGCAACACCGAAGAACGACTATGTGGTCTTGGATATCAAAGAAGAAGAAGCCTCACCGCTAAAAGAAAGAGGTAAGAAAAATGTAATTCCTCCTCCTCCCCACGATTTTGATGTTAATACTTTACCCTATCCTCCTAAGGGAACCGAGAAGGACATCCCGACCCAGGGTCGTGCAAAATTTCTGAATCTTTTAAGGAAGATAGAGGTGAATATTCCCTATTAGAGGCAATTTCAAGCATTCCCCATACTTTAAGTTTCTAAAAGGAATGTTGTCGAGTAAGGAGAAGATGCAACAGATGGTGCATTTGAGTGAGGAATGTTCTGCAATCTTTGAGAATAAGATACCCCAAGTTACAGGGATAGAGGTAGCTTTACCATCCCAATTACCATTGGAGAAACTGTGTTTAAAAATGTGCTATGTGATCTAGGGGCTTCGTGAGCCTGATGCCTAGAGGAGTTTATGAGAAATTGGGATTGGGAGTGTTAGAGCCAACAGAATGACCTTACACGGATGGCGGATAGGTCTCATAGGAAACCTCAGGGGTAGTGAAGATGTGTTGGTGCGGTAGACAAGTTTGTTTTCCCGTTGACTTCGTAGTTTTAGATATGGATATGGATACTAAAACCCCACTTTTGTTAGGTCGGCCTTTCTTGAACACAGAGAGACCTTGATAGGCGTAAAGAGGGGAGAGATTATACTACGAGTAGGGAAAGAGAGTGTAGCCATAAATGTGTATAAGGCGATGAAGCATCCTAATGATGAAAAGAGTGATTGTTTTTCTGTTGATGCTATATATCCTTGTATTGTGGAGCACACTAACTGCGGGGATACCAAGAACCAATGGAAGAATGCTTGATGAAGTCAAGCACCGCAGAGATGATGATGATCCACAAATGAGAGTTCGTATATCATTTGGAGGCAACTCCTTTTGTTGACGCAAGTGGAATAAGAAGCTAGAGCTCGGTTTGGTGGCAAGTCGCCAAAGCCGTCAATCGAGGAACCACCTCTTCGATCTGGAGTGAAGCCACTTCCTAAGCATTTAAAGTATGTGTTTTTAGAACTTTGATGAATTACTTCCTCTTATTGTTTCATCTGCACTAACCGCTTTGCGAGAAGCTAAGTTGATCCACGTTAAAAAAACACAAAAGGCCTTCGGATGGAAGATGGTTGACATAAAAGGATCGATCTTTGATATCTGCAAGCACAAGATCATTCTCGAAGAAGATGCCAAGCCGGTCGAGGCGATTTTGACGACTAAACCCACATATGCAAGAGGTGGTGAGGAAAGACGTGGTAAAGATGCTTGAGTTAGGGATAATCTCGCAATCTCCGACAGGTGAATGGGTGAGCCCCACGCAAGTCGTGCCTAAGAAAGGAGGCATCACAGTTGAGCTTAATGAAAAGGTGTGCCTATTCCTACTCGTTTAGTTCACCGTCACGGGGTTTGTATTGATTTTCGCATGCTAAATGATAAGACTAGGAAAGATCATTTTCCCTACCCTTTATTGATCAAATGCTAGAGCGTCTAAGTGGTCATGCATTTCTTGCTTTTGGATGGTTTTAGTGGCTATTATCAAATTCACATCGATATACATGACCAAGATAAAACTACTTTCACATGTCCATATGGCACTTTTGCATTTAGAAGAATGCCGTTTGGGTTGTGTAATGCACCACGACATTCCAAATGATGCATGATGGCAATTTTTGTGATATGATAGAACATTTTATGGAAGTTTTTATGGATGACTTTAGCGTTTTTGGTGATACTTTTGATGAGTGTTTGTCGAACATTGATAAGGTGCTTGCGTTGTGAAGAGACAAACTTGGTTTTAAATTGGGAAAAGTGTCATTTCATGGTAATCGAGGGAATTGTTTTAGGACATAAGGTATCGGGGAAAGGAATAGAGGTCGATAGAGCAAATATAGAGGTAATTTCTAAGCTTCCTATGCCTACAAATCAAGACTCTACGTTCGTTCTTGGGACATGCGAGTTTTTATCGTAGATTCATTCCAGTTTTTTCCCACATTGCTAGACCTCTTACTCTTCAATTGATGAAGGAGCCCCTGTGTTTTGATGCGGCATGCCTAGATGCTTTTCGAACCCTTAAGAAACTTCTTACTTCGGCTCCTATCTTGGTAGCTTTGATTGGTCTAAGGGGTTCAAGTGATGTGATGCAAGTGATTATGCCGTAGGAGCTGTCCTAGGTCGGAAGATTGACAAGTTGTTTCGCCCCTATCTACTATGCGAGTCATACCATGAACTTGGCTCAACAAAAGTATGCCACAACCGAAAAGGAACTTTTAGTTTGTTGTTTTTGCTTTCGATAAGTTCCGGTCATACTTGGTTGGATCGAAAGTCATAGTTCACACCGACCATCTTCGCGTTGAGATATCTATTTGCCAAGAAGGATGCAAAACCACGCTTGTTGAGGTGGATCTTGCTTCTTCAAGAGTTCGACGTAGAAATTAAGAATCGAAAGGGGTGTGAGCGTAGTAGTGACCACCTCGGTAGGATGGAAACAGGAGACAAGAAACACTCCATTAAGGTTGAAATTGATGATCATTTTCGGGATGAGCAGTTGTTCGTAGTAGATACGATGCTCCCGGTTAAGCGAGGAAATTTCCTGCAGAGAGGAAAGAATGGGAACCCTTGGTATGCACCTTTTGTTAATTATTACGAGTGTGGGTTTGTAGATCCACGAGTTTGATGAAAACCGAGAAAAAAGTTTTTAGTGAGGTAAACCGATATGTGTGGGAAGATCCCTTAATTTTTAGGCTATGTGCTGATGGAATCCTGAGGAGATGTGTTGATGACAGTGAGATAGTGAGTATTCTCTCGTTTTGCCATGATAAAGAGGCCGGTGGCCACTTCTCGGGCGAGAGAAACGACATTAAAGGTGTTACAAAGTGGGTTCTCTTGGCCCACTATTTTCAAGGATGCATATGCTTATGTTAAGATGTGTGATGCCTGTCAACGCTCGGGAAGGATTTCGGAGAAATGAGATGCCCGAAAACGATAATAGTGTGTGAAGTGTTTGATATATGGGGATTAGACTTCATGGGACCATATCCGTCTTCTTTCGGGAATCAGTACATTCTTGTCGCCTGTGATTACGTTTCAAAGTGGGTTGAGGCAATTGCTTCACCTACTAACGACAAACATGTAGTCATAAAATTTCTTAAGAAACATATTATATCCCGGTATGGAATACCTCGAGCAATAATCAGTGACAATGGAAGTCACTTTGCTAATAGAGATTTCAATAAGCTTTTAATGAAGTACGGGGTCACTCATAAGTTAGGCACTGCCTACCATCCTCAGACTAGTGGCCAAGTAGAGGTGTCCAATCGGGGAATCAAAAGAATCTTGGAGAAGACAGTGAATTCTAACCTTAAGGATTAGTCAAAGAAGTTAGATGATGCGCTTTGGGCACACCGAACTGCGTTTAAGACACCAATAGGTATGTCACCCTACATGCTCGTTTTTGGCAAGGCTTGTCATCTCCCCGTAGAGTTAGAACATAAGGCCTATTGGGCGATTAAGAATTTAAATATGGATGACGCATTAATTGGTGAAAGAAGGATGGCTCAGTTGAACGAGTTAGATGAGTTTCGCTTTCAAGCTTATGATTGTTCGGTGAAATATAAGGAAAAGACCAAATTGCTTCATGATAAGTTGATCAAACCTCGTATTTTCGATTAGTAGGTGATGAGGTCCTTTTCTATAATACTCGCCTCCACTTATTTCAAGGCAAACTTAAGTCAAGGTGGTCAGGACCATATACGGTATTGAGAGTTTTCGACTCAGGAGCCATCGAGGTAACGCATCCGAAGCACGGAACGTTCATCACGAACGGCCTTCGTCTAAAAAAGTATAAGAAGTTACCATTCGATGAGGCTCTTGAAATTGTGCATTTGACTGATCCCGAGCCTCAATAAATCGCTTCGAGTCTCTGTCGAGCGAACGACCTTAAACAAAAAGCGCTACCGGGAGGCAGCCCGATAATAATAATAATAAAGATAATTTGAATAAGCCTAGTCTTAATGAAATGAAGAATCTGTATGAAAGATGAACACAAAGCCTAACCAAGTCTCAGGATGGATGTTTGAATGTCATTAAGAGGGAACGATTAGGAGCTTATCCGAAAATCCCGATGGAGAAAAAAGAAAACATTCAAATACTTCATTTCTTGGACTTAGGTTATTGAACCCTTGAGGATCTGGGTATAAAAGACTCACTACATTTCATTTTATGATCTAGTCTGTTTCAAATTTCTAGTAGTTGTAGTAGAGTGGTGAGTATTCCCGCTTTAATAAAACTGTGTGTAATAAAAATGAATCTAAGAATAGCTGACTTGACTATGATATATGCTCATGTGATACATATATGCTTAGATGTTCTATGCTTTACCCGTGTGGGTTATTTTTCCATCTAAAGCTATATATATATCTTTTGCTATCGAATTTTACGATGTAATAGGCCATTATCTTATTATTCCCATATCCTGTTCAATATTTTGTACGAGGACCATGTCCCGTGTTGGCTTTGTTTTGGTTGTTTTGGTACGAGGAATTCGGGACGTGCTTTCTTATGGTCATTCACGGGATTCGATAGCACATTTCTGCCAGGTTTATAAGCTAAGTTTTCTCTCTATCTCTGGGAATAATGCAAAATCGTAAGTGGGGGTAGAGTATGGTCGAGTTAGAAATGGCAGTAAGTGTTTAAACCCTTGGTTTTTGATCTTTTTCGAGCATTATTTAGTTGATTAAAATAATCTGTATAAGGTATATATTTCATGGATTTAAAGATGTAATGATCAATTTGGATATGTATAACCAATGTGAACCGTAAGTGCATTTTAACCCAAAAATTTATTTGTGTAACATGAATTCCTTCACGTAAGCCTTTGATATTGAAGCGATTATTTTAAACTGTACCCATTCAGCATTCTAGTGATTTATCCTAAAAATAGCAGTAACTTAGTACCTAACTTCAGAACATGTCTTGTGAATATCTCAAGGTTTGAATGTGATAGAAAGAATGTCAAAATAAGATAAACTATATATATGTCGGTTGTAGCTACCAATGATTTGAGTGCGGTAGGGCGTTATCACGAAGCGTCTATACCACTATGAGGAGCTTAAAAGCTCCCGGCGCTGATGATAGTAGTCCGGCTAGGGTGTTATCACGAAACATCCTATTGCTGGGAATGAGAATAAAATAAAAAAAAAAAAAAAAAAAAAAAAAAAAAAAAAAAAAAAAAAAAGAGTTAGATAGGTATTAATGTATTCAATCTCACCTCATGACGCTTGAAAGATAGTCGATTTTGGCAACGAGTTCAGATATGTTAGTATTCTATGAAAAAAAAAAAAAAAAAAGTTATCTTCTGACTATCCCCAGTATAAACTAAATGATATGCTTTAGGGATTATCCTAATGAGTACACGGAGGGCTTTGTGTGGAAGCTATTCTTTGCTATACTTAGAAAAGTCATTAGGACTGTCTGAATGGATATTTGTGCGTTTGCTTGAATTATTCAAGAGAGGATAGTGGAAATTGAAAAGGCTTGTCACACACTCACTCTGTTATACATTTATATTGCGGTTAACGTGTAATTATGATTCGAATGGTTGCATCATCTGATTGTCATTCATATCTTATTTTCATGAATTTTTCCTCATTCATTTTATTTTACCGCTTATTTTGTTCGAGGACGACCAAAAGCTAAGTGGGGGGTTGTGATAACGGAAAAATTCACTGTTATTTTTATAACTTTTCAACCCGTTTCCGATATCATTTTAGTATTTTTATATCGATTCGAGTCATTAATTCCAATGTTTCATCTAAATATGTTAGTAGTACCTATTTTATAAAATATCGTGTTTTTATAAGTTTTATTAGTTTTGTACCGGTTTAGTAACCGGAGTGTAAATGTCGATTCGTTTGGTATTTTGGTGGTTTATTGCGGGATTATAAGTAGACCAAAATCCTACATGTAACGACATGTTTTGAGCCCTAAAAGAGGTGTTTAGAGGGTTAGAAGAAGGTGCCACAAGCTTTACGAGTTCAAATGGATCAAATTTTTCTTAAGTACTTAATCGTTACATATTTTAATGAAGATTTGACCCAGCTTAGAGGCATTTTCAGGGGATGACTTCTTAATGAAAGTTGTAGATCTTCACATAAGCTTTCCAACGCACTTTGAATCAAGTCAATCAGACTTCTACAACTCAAATGGTGGTCAAGTGGCTAATTGACTTGTATTAAGGAAAATGTCGCAAAACGACACGTAATGGGAATGGCTCATCAAAACGACATTTTCTGAAGAAGAGTCCTTCATGAAAGTTGTAGAGTTTTCCGGGTGCTTAATTATGACATTTGGATCACGTCATTTGGAGGTCTACAACTCAAGATATGAATTTTAGAAGTTTAATATATAATTATATATAATTATATATACATACCTGCACATGGATCACATGCAGGGTAATAATTACAAATGATGACACGGACCGGTCCGGTTCCCTTCAGAGACAGTCCGGCCTTAATCAATTTGTCTATATATATGAGAAGCAGATCTGCAATGGATCAGGAGCCTCTCTTCTTCCCCATTCTCTGTTTCATCTTAGTTTTCTCTTCCTTAATTTATGTTTTGGGGCCTATAATATATATATATATATATATATATATATATATATATATATATATATATATATATATATATATATATATATATATATATATATATATATGTAGTTATAATGTCGATGTAATAACTCATTAGTTATCGTTTTAATATAATTTACGTTTCCGTCTTTTATTGCTTTCTTTTATTTTCATGCAATTAGTATAAATATCTATATATATATATATATATATATATCTATATATATATATATATATATAAGTATAAGTAGTAGTATCTATAATTATATATATATATATATATTTACTTTTACGCATTTACTTACGTATTTACTTTTACGCACTTTACTTACGCATTTACTTACGTATTTACTTTTACGCACTTATATATATATATATATATATATATATATATATATATATATATATTTTACTTTTACGCATTTACTTACGTATTTACTTTTACGCATTTTACTTACGCATTTTATTTACGCACTTATATATATATATAGTATATTTACTTTTATGCACATATATATATTATTAGCTATATAACTATATATCTATATATATAAATATGTATATATGTACTTATAAAAAAATGAATTCGTTTTACTTTACATCGTTAATATAATATCCGTAAATCATTCCGTTATTATCGCCAAAATGAATAGCTAAACGTCGTATAGTCGAATTATGTAAAACGAGTAAAAGCATACTAGGGGATTAAGCGGGAGTTGTGTAGCGTGTAAAATAATGTTTTAATGAGTAATCCACGTCCTAAAACTTAATCAACGTCTTTGAATTAAACGATCATTTAGTTCATTTGTCACACACATCGAACCTATAAATGTATTTTGCGGTGAGATGTGGGAAAAAGGGTTTTGGGATCGTTCGCGTGAGATTCGGCCTAATTGTTAGGACTGTTTCCAATCTGAGAGGTTTGTCATCGTTGTTCGAGCGACTCAAAGAGCGTAATCATGTTAGGTTAATCAGTTTTCTAAAGGAAAATTAATTAACTTCACATAGGGTGTTAGTGAGAGTTGTTCGAGATCTTAACACCGAGTGGGAGTTGGCACCCGTGGATGTCGTTAAAATCTTTGTGGAAAGGTAGGTTGGTTAAAACACACTCCTTGTCAAGTCTTCCTTAGGGGTAAAAATAACTCGTTGGATCATAATTCGGCTATACCTTTTAATAACTAGAACTACAACCGCCTGCACTAATTTTTACTTTACGCACTAGTGTAAAACTCTCCACCGCAATCTTGACCTAAACCAAGTTCTACGTCGATTTTGGTACTTAAACGTTGTTCCTGTGGATTCGACCTTGTTATCACTATACTACTGTTGATTCGATACTCTGTCGGTTAAAGTTAGCAGTTAGTTATTTTGCTATCAATGTTATTCTCACGGGCTCTTCTCTTGCACTAGTTGATCATGTTATTCGGCACTTGAGCACTCACTTTCCGGTCAAGGATCTCGGCCAGCTATCTTATTTCCTGGGTATTGAGGTACTTTCATCTCCGGCTGGCCTTCACCTCTCGCAGCGTAAGTATATTCTTCAGCTCCTTCAACGCTCGGGTATGACGGCTGCTAAGCCATGCACCTCTCCTATGGCGGCCAAGTGTCGCTTAACTCGTGATGATGGTCCTCCTTTCTCTGATCCTGCTCTCTATCGCACAATTGTTGGTGGCTTACAGTATCTTCAATTCACTCGTCCTGATATCGCCTTCGCCGTTCATAAAGTAAGTAAGTTTATGCACTCCCCAACCGAGGACCATTGGGCTGCTGTCAAACGCATTCTCCGGTACCTTAAGCATACCATATCTGAGGGTCTGCTCATTTCCTCGTCTTCGCCGCTCACTCTTCATGCCTATTCGGATGCCGATTGGGCTGCCGACTCGATGATAAATCGCTGCTTACATTGGGGCATCTTGTGTTTTCTTGGGCTCAAATCGATTAGTTGGCGTTGCAAGCGAAGAATCGAGCGATTCTAAGAGTAATCTTGGCGGAATACAAAGCACTTTCGAATGCCGCCACGAGGTTCATGGCTTCGAGCTTCTTCGTGAGATCGCGTTTCTCTTACAACCCTCCTATATTGTGGTGTGATAATATTGGCGCCACCTACTTAGCGGCAAATCCGTGTTTCATGCTCGTCTGAAGCACATCGAGCTCGATTTTCATCATGTCCGTGAGCTTGTTGCCTCCAAACGTCTCCAAGTTGCCTTTGTATCTTCCAAGGATCAATTGGCGGATGTGCTCACCAAACCGCTTGCCAATCCACGTTTCACTACCCTCAAGACCAATCTCCACGTCCTTCCTCTTCCCGTGGGATTGCGGGGGCGTATTGAGGAGTCCATTTAAATATTTATTTTAGTCTATTTAAATGTTTATTCAGTTAATATTATTTGTAACAATATACTACTTGGAGCCCAAGAATAGTGCTAGTATATAAAGCACGTGTACACTCTATTTTCTAATAAATGAAAATCATTTGTTTATACTCGTTGATAACATCTATACTGGACTGGAAAAAATAGTTTACATCTACATCTGAATACATTAGAGCAATATTGAATAAAATCACCTAAAAATAACACAGTTCAAAAAAAAGATATATGTCAATACATAGCAGACAATGTCACTGCATAACAGATGAATGCCACTGCATACACTACATCAGCTAAATAGTCATTAAAACTGAAATTCCACTACACTGACTACAACATTGATTCAACAACATTGAAATATATCACTGTCTAACCTGAATACAGAATAAATCACAAAAAACATAACAGAAACATCACAGCTGTCAAGTTCAAATAACTCTGTTTAGATTTCAATCAAAATTCATGTACACAATATTCACAAAATTACAAACAGAAACATCAAATTCACATAAAAGGAACACGTAAACTAATTCTAACTGAAAATACACTTCATATGTTACAAAAATCATTAAATAAGAACACAGGCAACACTGAAATAATACTAACTACTACAAGAAGTAACTGCATCAGAACATTATGCAATGTCATACAATCCGAATCAGAAAAACAACAATACAGAGTCACTAAATAAACACAGAAAAGAGGAAACGCTAATTCAAACAAGAAGAAAAATCATTCAAACTCATATGCCACTTAAAATAGATGCAGTCAGAATGCAGAAACAAAATCACCAATACACAAGAGTAATAAACAAATCTCAAAAAGTACCAGAAAAATATGAATAATTAAGAATAGAATGCAGAAACAAAACAATCAGGTGGAAAAATATGAAATGAGAGTAATAACAAAAACTAAAAAATTACGAGAATTGTTGAAGCAGAAGATGAAAAACGATTTCCAAAATCGAGCGACAAAGAAAAACCTGGATGATTTTCGAAGTTGTGATGCACAAATCGGCCGGAAATTGATGAATCCAGAACAATATACACACAGATGATCAATACATAATAAAATGCGCAAATGAATCGGATTAAATGAGAATGAATTGCATAAGAATCAGAATTGAAAGCAACATGAAAGCCGTAAGAATCAGAATGAGAATCAGCATTAATTGCAAATGGAATATGCATTAAAGACATATTATATGTGAAGGGTATAATTGGAAACATAAAAGAAATACGTCCTTATAACTAATGATCTTTTAAGTGTGTCCTAAGTGCCTAATTAAGTCCCAAAACACGTCATTATAAACAAATAACACTAGTTTTTTTTCTTGTTAAGAAGATCTTTATTAAGGCAAGAGCGAAGAGCCCCTAACGTGGCAATACATCAAAATTACAATGCAAATGACATACGAGAATTTCTTTGTCTGTAAAAAAAATTGACATACGAGAAAAAAACAATCTCAAGCAAGTGTCAAATCTAAAAAGACATTTATTCTTCAATTCCCCAAGCTAGTCAGAGATCCTTCGCCCTTTTAACGGCTTTCGGAAGAAAAACTTGTGATGGTGGCCTCACCAAACTCGGATCGTGCACAACTATTTCCTTTAATACCAAATGCCATAGCATATTTCTTGAAATACATAGGGCTAGTTCTTGCCTATCTATGGTTACATCCAATCCAGTCTTGCAAGTGTAAGAGCGAAAAGAAATGGTGCTCTTCCTCTGCTGGGACAACCCTCTTCCACACCGAATAAACCCAATCACAGTCATGCAAGGCATGAAGAACTGTTTCGGTATGTTGAGTACATAGGCTGCATTCCGGGCTTGGTGCAATACGCTGAGAGAAAAGAAAATCTCCAACCAATAAGCTATTGTGGCAAACCTGCCAAATGAGGAAATTATAGCGAGTGGCCCTTTTAAACTCCACACCAAAGTCCAAAGATCCGACGGCTTGATCTCCAAGAAGCCCATTTGTCAGTCATTCATGCTTTTGACGGTGTATTTGCTAGAAGTAATAGCACCGATCGAGACACTCGATCTTCGCACAGCAGAAACTTATTCGATATACGATATGAGACATAAATAATTAATCCTACGAGAAGGTTAAAGATTTACCTTAACGGGAGAGAGATGAGAAAACCGACTAAGGGAGAAGCCGTAGTCTTCCGGATTGTATCTCCAAGCGACGACTGGTGGACGTCGATCCTCGCCGTAGAACCTCCTCGAATATGCACAAGAAAAACCCTAGGTTTTTCTTCTCTAAATGACTAAAGCAAGAAACTAAATTTTCTTCCTTTATTTCAAGTGAGGCGCAATTTGTGTTGTATATTGTGCTAGAAGGAACTCTCTTTATATAGGAAAATAACTAGTCAAGAGAGTTATCATTTTCACACCACAAAAACCTATTCCTATAAGGAAAAGATATTTTTGCTACAAAATAAGAGATAATTCCCAAAAAATCAATCTCTTAATTTTTCCATTAATTATCCAACAAATAGATAATTAATTAATTACACATGTGACATAATCTAGAAAAATTTCTTCTCCTAATTATCCACAAGTTTGGCGCCATTAATGTCATTTTTAATAGAAAATGTCTTTTCTATTTTACATATTATTTACCAGATAAATAATATTGCATATTCATTAAATAAACCAACTATTTAATTTATTCTCGAGGTTCCATAAAACGAGAAAACACTCGCGTGTTAGGAGCCAACCCGGGGACCATGGACCTATAACCAGCAGCTACAATAAATAAAATATTCATCAAACAGAATATTTCTACTTAACTTATTAATTCCGGAATTACGCCACCATAAATCCGAAACTGAACTCTATCGATTATAGATATAACTTATTCTCAAAACGTCGAGTCGAGTCGATAAGTGTCCATTGATGTAATCATTTCATATAAACTAACCCTCCATAGACTATCCGTACTGAAGTAGGATTATTTCCGTAAACCTTTTTCAATACATCTTATCCTTATTTACCATTAACCCACTAGTGATCAATTAGTTCATAACCAATACGAACTCCCAGGATCGATCATTTTCTAGGACTAACAAATAAGGGGATCGTCTTTCTACTTCCTGTATGAAGGAATGGATTCCATAGCTGTGAGACACACACTTCTCACTCAATCCAGAATAGTGTCAACGTGAAAGTGATTCGGACCGCGCCTCTTAGCGATCCTTAACGAACATATCAAACCCTATCTTGAAACAAGCAGGAGTCTGCAATCACCTCAGGATTAAGGTTAATCCATATATGATCATCTTGTGATTTAATAAGATTTCTCAATCATGGAATTATATGAGAAACGCTGATTAAATCGGTCGATCTATATGACTCTCATCATATATAAATGCCCCACTTAGGCAACCAATGTCGACTGTCCGGATAGGAATGTCACACCTTAAAGTGTTCTGGGCGCATTATTGGGGGTTTAATCAATAGACCCCATACTTTGATTAACTTCACCATAGACTAACAATTCAAGTGTATCACCATAAACTCAATCCTAATGTGTGACACACACTAAGTTATATGACTACATATGATACAACTTGGGGTTTTCAGTAGTGTATTACTTACAAGCACGAAGCAAGTAATAAGATGAGAATAAATCTGTCATTTATTAATCTAAAAACAATTACATAAATTGTCTTTCAGGCGTTACTTCCAACAATATCCAACTTGCCCGTAAGGACAAGCAACAATTGTCTTTCGGGCACACTATATCTAACAATCTCACACTTGCCTGTAAAGACAAGCAATGATTGTTTTTAGAGCACCACACCCTTATTCTTTCTATTTACAACATTCTCCCACTTGATCTAAAGCAGATGAGACATATCTCTCAACTTCATATCCGCCAAGCGCTTATCAATGACATTAGATGCCATACGACTTGGTAACTGATCGACTAGGTTGTCGGCTCGAGCGATCTTTAAAACCAAACGTCGCCTCTCTGCATGATGATATGTCCGACCAGTGGTATTTACTTTCAATATGCTTTTGACCTCTTGTAACTGCGACGATCATTTGCATGAGCTACCTCTCAACAAGTTTTCATAGTAAAATGATATCAGCTTATCGAGACCTGGAATCACTTCCCGATCCAACAAAGAACTTCTCAAGCCACACTGCCTTTTTAGCTGCTACGAAAGCTGCTACGTATTCGACTAACAGAGTCAAACTGGCAGTGTTGGATTGCTCCAGTCTATAGCTCCATCACTATGAGTAAACACTGAGCCTGAGATCGATTCATGATCATCCTTAATCCGACAAAAATCAGAATCAGTGTAGTCAACGACACTCAGGTTCGCACCCGAATGGACAAGCATACGATTCCTCGTTCTCTCAAGATAATTGAGGATGCACTATTCTGCTTCCAACGTCCGAATCAAAGACTCGAATTTTATTGACTTTTAATAATCTGACTTTCTCTATCCAAAAGAGAATTTATCCCATTTTCTCTATATCCGAAGATTGAGAGAATTATTCCGTGAGGGGTTGGGTAAGAAACCTCTCATTGAATATCGCATACTAATATGCATTTGTTATCTTAACTAATAAGATGGATGGGATACGGCCAACAACTTGTTCTCATGAATTCGCCCGAATCAATTCTAAGAATATAGTCCACTTCTCTGATTCAGAGAATCTTGGCTTGTCGGGCGACTTGGATAACACACCCATGTTGTTTCCAACTGTTGCAGTGTCAACTTTTATAAACACTAACGTCTACTACTTTACCAATATTGATTCTCTGGTCTACAAAAGACTCATCAATATTCTAGTCAAGCCCACACATTTCAAAACATGTGAATTTTAATGACCTTAAGGTTTGCTTTAATCCACCAATGGATATAAGCATAGGCTGTTAATCTGCCATTGGATTTAAGCGAAAACCCTTCTGTTCCGAATGAATCTAAGCTCCGTTGTTTGGGCAAGAAAGTTTCAGGGCATCACCCCTGGTAATCTTTCTACTTTCCAGGGAGTCAAGCAAGGCTGAGTGGTGATAAAGTTTCAGGGCATCACCCCTATTGAACTATCTATTTCTCAAGGAATTACCCCTAGACCACTTGGCTTTGCTTAGAAAGTTAAACTTTCTCATTCATTCGACTCTTTTCTATGTAGATCCAATTACTCCCACTGGGCCAGAGACACTCAGGTGGTTCTACAAGTGTATGAACAAAATTGGAGTACATAAAACTCCATTTACAGGTATATGGCTTTAAACCAACCTCCTTTGTCAGAATCCTATACAGTCTTCCCTAAAAGACCATAGGTGATCAATCACCCCCAGTAGACTGTAAATTCTGCATGATCATAGTGGGTCAATGGTTAAACCATACTCCCACTGCATTTGGGTGGATTGATATTCTGATATAGTTCAGTAGTATTAATCAGCGTAATCCCCAACAACCAATGTTGGATGTGATCTGATTAAATCAGATAGTAACTCCTTGAGTAACTGTACTTCAAGGTCTAAGGTTTGTTATTTAAACATTCTTTCAGAAAGGCTGTGACAGTACAACCGTCACTTTCCAACCTTCACTTTCCAACCTTCACTCATTGTATTAAGATATTTCATGATCACCACCATCCGAACGTGTATGCAAAATCTTCATCCCTACCTTCAAGCACCAAGTGCTAAATGCCTTTATTTTCGGAAGTGGAGTAAACGTAGTTCACTCCTTATCCATAAATTCATAAGCATCTTCTAGGTAGACTTCTCGGTATTACATAATAGTGTATACCGTTATTTTGTAACAAATATCTTAATTGAGTTAAGCAGTGTACTGTAGCATATCAATAACTATATAAGATAATACATGGTTTATCCTTTCAGTGAAATCGTTTCACCCGGAGGTAGGCCAAGCATCGATGCAAAACTATGCTTTAGCTTATATATCCGAGCAAGGAATACTCATTTCTCTAGTAATATCATAGATTCCTCCAAATATTTTGATAAACTAATCGGCGTTTCGAGTAGTCATTAGACAAAATGTCTATTACTCAAAAGCTCCCACTAGCTCGTATCTTCGTAAGACCCCGAAGGTCAATATGAACACGCTGTGATACTTCTTCAGCTCTATTTCCTTTCCAAGTTGAAAGGTTACTTAGTCATTTTTCCTTAGAGATAGTGTTCTTAGACTGGGAGATAGGAATCACCCTTAGCCAGTCTTCAGATCTTATCTCTAGGATATATGCACTAATTAATAGATCTTTGAAGAATCGTTTATCGAAATAACGGAAACCATTGGTCTTAATAGTTTATGATGTGTTACATATACCTTTTCAGCATTACTTAGTGGTTTTAACTTTATCAGACAAAAGTCCGAGTCTCAGAATCTTATACAAATGTCATATTCACTTTCTTTGAGGCAACTATATTATCGATTCGAAAGTGAATCCATTCGCTCCAAAGAATCAAAAATAGAAATTAAATTTCTGCGATATTCAAGGATTAAAATCAAAATTTGTTTCCTTATATCACTCCCACTATCTTAGTTTGAATTAATCGCCCGTTGTCTACTCTTCATCATGAATGCCCACTATCTTGTTCTTACAAAAGAACATTAGCTTCTGAGTCAAATTACTCGGTTTAGAAAGTCTCTAAGGATTCATAGGTTAGTGATCCGAAATCATTTTCCTTATCCTACACTTTCTTTTATTGATATTTCGGTTTAGCCTTTAACTTATTTAGTTTAGATGACTTACACTTGTAGACATTTACCTTTCCATTCTTGGCTTTCTTTAAAGGAAATGGCATTGAACTAGCAGTTTATAAGAGTAGACACTACTCGTAAACCGTGGGATGTCTGGTGAGATTGATACCAAATCATTCTCGTCATCTTTGAACTAATTTTAATTTGTCTCCCGTTTAACACGAGTGACAGCAGTGACATACTTTTCAATGTCACTTAAGTTTGTAGGCTCAAGAGGAACTTCCTCTTCCGAAAAATTAATTTGCATTCTCGATTTTTGAGTTCAACGTTTTTGTTACTTTTCCACATTTACAAAGTCGTTACTAGTCAATTTATCGTATTTAGCAGTTTAGATACCTTGAGATGATATGTAGTTGCGAAAATAAATTTTGATAAAAATATAAGTGAAATCATACACCACAACAAATAATAAATTTTTAGGAATTATAAACGTGATGTCATGCATGCAGTTTATCCTACCATTCCAAGGATTTAATCTCACACCTACAAATTACGCCCGACGGGTAGGTCAAATAGGTGATGATTAAATTGAGACAATCTCTCTCAACAATTAACTGAGAATCAGACATCCCGATTTAATTGTTGATTACCTTCCTTTTTCAGCCAAGATATTTCCAAAATTACCCTTTAGAGTGTGACCTACTGTTTCAGATTTTAAAGTAGACCCCGAGTATGCCGCCGAAGGGTAGGTCAGTGACCCGACGAGTACTCAAAATCCTATCCTTTCGGAAACCAAGCCTTGAATTTTGATAGCGGTGAAGGCCATCCGAAGGGGGCCGAAATCAAAGCGGCACGAGGCGTCACCATTCTCTCACGGTGCTTATGTCAACAGTAGAGGCCGAGGGGTCGGTTGTCACCTTCCCCGCTCCCACTCGTTATTTTGAAAATTAGGTAGTCTTTTAGGATTTTCAGAAATTATTTACAATCCGAAAAACAATAAATCATGAATATTTACATTTATCCTCCCACTAGGTCATCGGTTCCAAATACCGTCTAACTAGTGTCACTATATTCACGATTTTCCAATTTTATGGATTAATTAAAATTTCTTGTGTAGACGCTACACAATTAAAATTCACCAAGAATTTTATAATCCCAATACATTAGGACTTTATGAATTTTCTACCAAATCGAAAAATAATAAATCACAAATTTAAAGCTCCCACTAGTTTATCGGTTCCAAATACCGTCTAACTAGTGACACTATATTTATGATCTTCCAATTTATCGATTATTTAGAAATTCTCTCGTGCAATCACTAAACGATTAAAATTCACTAAAAGAATTTTATAGTCCTAATATTGACATGATAATAGTTTTGGGATTGTAGAATTTTTCGAATAAATCGAAAAATAATAAATCAAGAAAAGCAACCACCAACTCATCGGTTTTAAACCATGGCTGAGCTTTAACCGAGTTCACCGAATGGTGTCGGGTAGAATTTTTCGAATAAATCGAAAAATAATAAATCAAGAAAAGCAACCACCAACTCATCGGTTTTAAACCCTGGCTGAGATTTAACCGAGTTCACCGAATGGTGTCGGGATCGGCTAAGCCGACCCGCCCTCTTCGTTGGTTCATGTACGATCATTTCTTTGGATGAATCGGGCTAAGGTTGCCCCATTGAGCCTCAAATACGCGGATAGCTTGACCTTTCCGGACCCCCGACGCTAACGTCGCACTTGGACGGACAAGTCGAGTCAAGCCGAAGCCCTGTTGACCGCCCGAACCAATTTTCGAACATTTTGCTCAGTTGGTGTCCAACTTTTCCGGATTTTTCAATTTTTTCGATTATCAAAATTCAAAATTTTTGTAGACACTACATAACCTAAACTCCGTAGGATTTATTTTCCCAAATTAAGTTTATCATGTGAATTTTATATCCCGATAAAATTCCGTTCGTTTTATTTAATTTAATTAATTATTAATTATCGTGTTCATACATGTCTAATTAATGTCACGATTAATTATCTACATATATCATATCTTTAGAGTGGAATTCATGAATATGATGTGATGCTACATGGCGTTGTTATTTCATATAAATTATTAAACATGAAAATAAATGCATAAAAATAAACCACTGAGATGGACAGTTAGTACCCCGTATCTAACCTATTTAAACTAGGGAAAAAAAAATCTAAGAAGTCTTCATTAGAAAAAATAAATAAATAAATCTAACATGTCTTCATTGATGCCATTGATCTTGGATAAAAGGTTGATGCCTTTTCCTTTTGTCACGTACAACAGCGTCCCCTTTTTTTCTTTTCATTTTTTTTTTTCTCTTCTCTTCTCTTCTCTTCTCTTCTCTCTTACTCCGCTGATGTCATCATCCAACAATTATGCGGCAACATCTTCATCAGCAACAGCAATACAATTCTTCTTCCCAAAATAACTAAAAATAGCTCGGTCTTTTTCTTCTTTTTTTTTCTAGCTTAGGAAATTAAATTATAACAAAATAAATTACATAATTTTCTATATTCAAAAAATAGCAGGTTTACAATAGATCTAACGGTAAACAGGTATCAACCTCAATCCATATCGTCAACCAAAACATTCAATCACATAAATAAAATAAAAGATGCAATCTTATATGCAATTTCATTCCTAAATTAATTAATCATGCTTTCGATATCGTAAAAATTTAACATCGCTCTTCTACTACATGCTAGAAAACTACAAGAAAATGTGTTTAAAAGGACAACTTTTAAAGAGACGACATTGTTGTCCCTTTATATATATTTTATTGGGACGATCGCTAAAAATTCCTTTAAATAATTCAAACATAATCAAAATTTTTGTCGATTTTTTGAGAGGAAACTTTAATGGGACGACAATGTCGCCCCAAAAACAAAATATTAACCCCACCGCGCTGCGTTGGATTTCCACGCGACGAACAATTTAAAGGGACGACAATGTAAATCCCATTAAACCATTTTCGAGATAAAAATATGTTATGTGGAAAAATATATAAGATTTTTTGTTTTTAGGGAGGACAAATGTCGTCCCTTTAAAGTAAATGAAATATTTTTGAAATATAAAACGTTGTGTTAATAAATAAGATTCGGTGATATATAAATCTTATTTGAAGGGACGACACAGTCGTCCCTTTAAATGAAAACAATTTTTTTAATATGCATATTCTAATATAAAAATACATTATTTTTTATAAAAATTCATTTACCTAACGATAATATACAGGTGATTATAATAGTACTTTCTACCATGGATTCTCGGTTCGTTATCGAGCATTGATTTGGATCTCGGGGTTTGTTAACGAGCAATTGATCTCAATCCCGAGATCCGATATTGATTAAGTGATTTCAAACCGATATCTTTCGTTACAGATCATTCTGATAGTACTATCTACTATAGATCGTCAGTTCGTTATCGAGCGATTGATTTGAATCTCGAGGTTCGTTAACGAGCAATTGATCTCAATCCCGAGATCCGATATCGATTAAGCGATTTCAAACCGATATCTTTCCTTACACATCATTCTGATAGTACTCTCTACCATAGATTCTCGGTTTGTTATCGAGCATTGATGTGAATCTCAGGTTCGTTAACGAGCAATTGATCTCAATCCCGAGATCCGATATCGATTAAGCGATTTCAAACCGATATCTTTCCTTATAGATCATTCTGATAGTACTATCTACTATAGATCGTCAGTTCGTTATCGAGCGATTGATTTGAATCTAGGGGTTCGTTAACGAGCAATTGATCTCAATCCCGAGATCCGATATCGATTAAGCGATTTCAAACCGATATCTTTCCTTACAGGTCATTCTAATAGGACTATCTAATATAGATCATCAGTTCGTTATCGAGCGATTGATTTGAATCACGAGGTTCGTTAACGAGCGATTGATCTCAATCCCGAGATCCGAAATCGATTAAGTGAATTCAAACCGATATCTTTCCTTACAGATCATTCTGATAGTACTATGTACTATAGATCGTCAGTTCGTTATCGAGAGATTGATTTGAATCTCGGGGTTCGTTAACGAGCGATTGATCTCAATCCCGAGATCTGAAATCGATTAAGTGATTTCAAACCGATATCTTTCTTTACACATCATTCTGATAGTACTATCTACTATAGATCGTCAGTTTGTTACCGAGCGATTGATTTGAATCTCGGGGTTCGTTAACGAGCGATTGATCTCAATCCCGAGGTCTGAAATCGATTAAGAGAATTCAAACCGATATCTTTCCTTACAGATCATTCTGATAGTACTATCTACTATAGATCGTCAGTTCGTTATCGAGCGATTGATTTGAATCTCGGGGTTCGTTAACGAGCGATTGATCTCAATCCCGAGATCCAAAATCGATTAAGTGATTTCAAACCGATATCTTTCCTTACACATCATTCTGATAGTACTATCTACTATAGATCGTCAGTTCGTTATCGAGCGATTGATTTGAATCTCGGGGTTCGTTAACGAGCGATTGATCTCAATCCCGAGATCCAAAATCGCTTAAGAGAATTCAAACCGATATCTTTCCTTACAGATCATTCTGATAGTACTATCTACTATAGATCGCCGATTCGTTATCGAAATGATTGATTTGAATCTCGGGGTTCGTTAACGGCGATTGATCTCAATCCTTAGATCCAAATCGATTAAGTGATTTCAAACCGATATCTTTCCTTACACATCATTCTGATATTACTATCTACTATAGATCGGTAGTTCATTATCGAGCGATTGATTTGAATCTCGGGGTTCGTTAACGAGCGAGATCTCAATCCCGAGATCCGAAATCGATTAAGTGAATTCAAACCGATATCTTTCCTTACAGATCATTCGATAGTAGTATCTACTATAGATCGTCCGCTTCGTTATCGAGAGATTGATTTGAATCTCGGGGTTCGTTAACGAGCGATTGATCTCAATCCCGATATCCGAAATCGATTAAGTGATTTCAAACCGATATCTTTCCTTACACATCATTCTGATAGTACTATCTACTATAGATCGTCAGTTCGTTATCGAGCGATTGATTTGAATCTCGGCGTTCGTTAACGAGCGATTGATCTCAATCCCGAGATCCGAAATCGATTAAGTGATTTCAAACCGATATGTAATTTATATAATTATATTGATACTTTAATTATATATTTAATATATAATATTAAAAATATGTTATTTAAAAAATATTAATTTTTAATGGGACGACATTCTCGTCCCAAAAACAACATGTCGTCCCATTAAACTTAATACTCAGTAATAAATCGGGCAGCCCCTTCTTCTTATTCATTTCTCTTCTTCTTCTCAATAATCCGATTTGTAGAAAATCCCCCCCCCCCCACCTGATATCAATCCCGCCTCCTCCGGTCACCACCCCTACCCCCACTCTTCCTCCGGTCAACACTCCTTCAACCACCCATTTCCTCCTTCCTCCGGCAAGCAACAACAACATCCCAGCCGCAGCAACAACAACAACATCCCAGCCGCAGCTCCGCCACAGCTCCGGTAAGTCTTTTTTTTTGTCAAATTAGTTGCTTTTCTCTTCTTCTTTTTGTCAAATTAATTCAATTGTGACCTACATTAGTTGCTTCAAAATTGGTTTTAGTTCAATTTTTTTTGTCAAATTAGTTGCTTTTAATTAGGGATAGTGTAGTGTAGTGAATGATGTGTAGTGAGTAGTGTAGTAATTTAGTAGTTTTTGATGGATAAATGGATAGTAATGTGTGTGTTGAAATGAGGCATATGAATCTTGGCCATGTATGTATTGGAAAAGTGTTGAAGAACATGATGATAGTGTTAGGTGTGATGCCCGAAAGACAATTTTGTAATTGTTTTATTTAATAAATGAAATGATATTATTATTCATATTTATTATTCTCATATTCACCGATGGGAAAATAGTATTTACACTACAGAAAACCCTGAAGTACATCGTTTATGTAATCACTTAACTCAATGTATGAGATATACACGGGAGGATTGAGTTAGTGAAGATGTACTTAAAATACAATTAGCCCGTAGTAAAGTTAATCGAGAGTATCGGGTCTCTCCTTTAACGTGCTATTAATGCGCCCAGAACACAATTGGTGTGATTGTCTTATCCGGACTTTCGGTTAAGAGAACCTAGTGGGGCATTTATATATGATAGATATATCATATAGAATTTGGACCGATTTGATTAGAGTTCACGATATAATTCCGTAATCGAGAAGTCTTATCGAATCAATGGATGATCATATTTATGGATATATCTTAATCCTGAGGTGATCACAGTCAACTGCTTGAATCAGTATGAGGTTTGACTTGACGGTTAAGGATTACACTGAGTCTGTGGTCTGAATTACCCCATCTTGGCATTGTACTGGATTGAGTGAGTAGTCCGTGTTATCACAGATACGAATTCATTCCTTCCATTTATGGAAGTAGATAGACGGTTCCTTTATTTGTTAATCCTAGAAACGATCGATCGCGCGAGTTCATATTACACCGATTAGCTACCAAAGGAGTTGTATGAATTAATTGATCACTAGGGGTTAATGGTAAATAAGGATAAGAGGTTCTAAAAAGGTTAACGGTAACTTCCCGATTTAGAATGAATAATCTATGGAGGATTAATCCATATGTAATGATTATATCAATGGACGCTTATTATTATTCTCGTGAGAGATAAATATAATCTTATAATCGGAGGAGTGCGAATCACGGGATTATGGTGGCATATTCCTATGATTGATTTATCGAATATAATTATTATGTTCGTAAGATAATTATTTATTTGATTTATCGGAGCGTGATTATTAGTCCATGGTCCCCGACGCTTCCTAATATAGCATAGCTATTCTCGGACGTCGAATCCTAATAATATTAATTTAGTTCTTGTTGGACTTTATTAAAACGATATGTGAATTAATTGTTTAGTGGACTATTAAATTAGTTGGGCTAAATAATTAAATATGTGGAAAATACATTTTCCATAATCTTGGCCCAATTATTGTGTAATGGCAAAATTAATATTGACTAGGTCAATATGTGAATTTTCGCCCCATGCTCTTTTTTATGGAACAAGAAATTGTTTTCTTGTGTATTAATAAGACATGTAATAAAAAATATTTATTGGATAAATATTTATGGTAAGAAATAAAGATAAATATTATTCTAGATTTGTTCTAGAATATTATGGAATTATCTTTTATTTATTGGGTTATTTATTTGCAAAATAAAATCCTTGAGGTTAAGTTTTACTCTCCTATATATAAAGAGAGCCTTCCAGCCTTACAACACACATAAATTTCAACTATCAACTCTTAGAGAGGAAGATAGAAAATTCGTCCAAGAGGGTTGAGGAAAAATCTTGGAGATTTTTCCGGGTAGCATATCGGAAGGATTCGAGTCGAGGATTTCCTTCCACCGGGAGTTGCTTGGATCACACGTACGGAAGATCGTGGTGCTCTTCACATCTACTTGCAATCCTCCTATTGCGGTTTTTCAACTTGGATTTTGATATCCAAGAGGTATGATCTACAACCCCGTTGTAGATATAGATCTAGTTATTTTATTACGTGTAATTTATAGATCTAGATCCTTAAATCGCTTCCGTTGCGGATGGTATTACTAACAGTGGTATCAGTCGCCTGGTGATCTATATTTATACGTATAAAATATTAGATCTAAGGAGTGGAATATGACGTGTGTAAATCAGCATTATTTTCGTTTTAATTTTATTATTTTCAAAATTTCATGATGAATGCTTGTGATTGTCGTGGTTGAAGAGATGATGATTGGGGTTGATGCTTGTTTACTCATAGATCTATTTTGTAGCTCTTTTTTGATTAGTATCAATTGAGCATATGATTTGTAATTTAATTATGTTGAATTTGAAAAAAATTGTAAAGGTAGTAGACTTTTGTATTTATTTTTGGTTCGGATTCGAGCATTTACGAAGATCACGATGTGTGTTCAAGATCATCAATACGGTGGAACATAAGGTAATAGGAGAAGGGCTATTTTGTTTTTTTTAGATCACGGCAAAATTTGGTCACAGCAATATTTTTCTATTCGGCAACCCTAATTTGGTTGTGTCACATATTTTTTATTTTTTTTTTCCAACACCTGGCCGAAAGGCCTGTTTGTTAATAAAAATATATATATATATATATTTTGCATAACAGCCGTGAAGAAGGAACAAAAAAAAAAAAAAAAGTTTTTTTTTAAAAACAATTATTAATATAGATATATTTTAAATATATTGGTATATTACTACCCCTCTCCTCGCTGCTCGCGATTCACAAGATCGAAGGTTTGAGATCCTGGAAGTTTCAAGATCAAGATCGAAGATCGAGATTTGAAGACTTAGAATTAGTTTTACTTTTCCTTAGAAAATAGGTTAGTCGGGGGTACCAACGATCCATCTCGATGTTTAAATTTTCCGCAATTTATTTTTTATGTGTTTGATCATAAAATAGATATAAAATCGGAATTTCCATGACATGCATCATATCATAAATTCACTCCATGCATACATGTAGAATTTTAATTTTGGTAATTAAAATAGGCATGTATACAAACTCGCGTAATTAGTTGAAATTTAATTAATACGTGGTAATTAATTAATTTAGTAACTAATTAAAGATCCGAGGACGGGTTATGAAATCGTTAAGCCTTTCGTGTGTGTTCTCGGTGAACCGCCGTAAAAGCCCAAACGAGATCACGCTTTGATTCGTAGTGTCTACGAGATTGAATGATGGTAAAAGAACAATAAATCTTGGATAAAACGGTTCGCTTATAGGTTGGGTGGTCAACTGAGCTAGGCTCGACCGACTTAACCCTCTAGTGTGATGTATGTATGCGGGGGTCCGGCAAGACTAAGCTACACCGAGAATGGAGGGGTGATTCCTTCTTATCTCAACGGGGTCGTCTTGACCCGATTTCATCCGATCATCACATATGTTCCAACGAATAAGACGGGTAGGCTTGCCTACATTACCGACACCATTCGAATCCTTGATTTGATGAGCTTTTATGTTAACATCAAAAGACGTGGTTAGTTAACCCACCACCACTTCCAAAATATTGAGTGGGAGCGGGGAGGCGACAAACAACCCCACGGCCTCTACTATGATACAAGTAAGTGAGAGAAGGGTGATGCCTCGCGGCGCTTTGATTTCGTCCCCTACGGATGGTGTTCACCCCTATCAACATTCATGGCTTGGTCTCCGAAAGGATAGGATTTCGGGTACTCGCCGGGTCACCGACCTATCTACGACGACGGCACACTCAGGCGTACTCAAGAGATCCAATATAGTAGGTCACACTCATAAAGGATATTTTTGATAATATCTAGGCTAAAAAGGAAGGTAGTCAATGAATAAAGGGATGTTCGATTCTCGTGGGATGTTTGATTCTCACAAGTTATTCATTGATGAGATTGTCTCGATTTAACCGTCATCTCTTTGACCTACCTACGGCGCGGCACTCGAGATGCGAGGTTAAAACCTTGGAATGGTAGAGTAGACTTAATTTTAGTTTACAATTCCTAAAATAAAATAATATAGTAGTGTTAAACTTGAATTAATATATGTCATTTTATTTACAACATTATATCCCTTACTAAATTGCTTAAAATTAATAATTGACTAGTATTGACTTCGTTAAAAAGTGGAAAGTAACTAGGACGTTGAACTAGTTAATCGATAATGCAATTATTTTTCGAAAGAGATATTTTCTCTTAAGCCTTTTAAAAACCAGAGTGACATATAGGTATGTCACTAGTGTCATTCGTGTCAAACGGAAGACAAACTTAGTTTGATCAAAGGTGATTTCGGACTTTGAAATTCTTCTAGTGAATTTTAAGTGTGTAGTGATTACACGAGTAATTTTCTGATTGAAAAATCGGAAAATCATGGAGTGTTACTAGTTGGACGATATTTGGAATCGATGAACTAGTGGGAGCTTTATGATTTGTTGTTTTTCTAGAACATTAGAAAAGTGTAACTGACTACAAACATAACCGTTCCAATTGAAAACCGAGAAGTCATGAAATGTCGCTAGTTGGACGATATTTGGAATCGATGAACTAGTGGGAATTCTATGATTTGTTGTTTTTTCTGGAAACATTGAACTATATACGAAAGATTTTCTAATCGAAAAATCGGAAAATCATAAAAATAAAGCATTGCTCGTTAGACGGTATTTGGAACCGATAAACTAGTGGGAGCTTTAATGTTATGATTTGTTGTTTTTCCGGTACATATTAAAAATCCGAGAAATCCCGACGAGTAACACTCAAAATAGACATCCCACGGTTCAAGAGTAGTGTCTACTCAAACGAACTCACTGTTCAAGACTGTTTCCATTCACGGAAAGTCAAGAATGGGAGAATATGTCTAAAAGTGTTAGTCACCTAAACTGAGAAAACTTTAAGGTTGAACCGAAAATTAATTAACTGAAAATCATAGGATAAGGACAGTGATTTTGGAACACCAACCTATGAATCCTTGTCGATTTTCTCGAGCTAAGTTCTTTGGAAGAACAAGGTAGCAAAGGCATTTAACAATTAAAAGAGTAAACAACGGGCGCTTAATTTTAGCTAGAATAGTGGGAGTGATATAAGGAAATGAATCTCGATTCAATCCTTGGATATCGCGGAAAAATTATTTTCTGCTTAAGATTTGTTGAACGAAAGGATTTACCTTCTATTCGATAATTTGTTTGTCGATGTAGAAGTGAATATACCATTTATAGTACGAATCCAAGACTCGGACTTTTGTTTGATAAAGTCAAAACCACTTAAAACTGCTAAAATATGTATATAAAACACATCTTAAGAACTATTAAAAGCAATTTGTTTCTATATTTAGATAAACGCTTCTTCATATTCCATAGTTAGTGCATAGTCCCTAAAAGACAAGACTTGAAGACTGGCTCAGGGTGATTCCTTTCTCCCAGTCTAGTTAGATTGTCTCAAAGGTTCAATGACTAAGTTTCCTTTCAATTGGGAAAGGATAATGGAAATAAAGAAGTAACATAGCTTGTTCATAACGACCTTCGGGGTCTGATGAATGATACGAGCTAGTAGGAGCTTCCGAGTAGTGACTTCTTGTCTGATAACTATTCAAACACTCCGGTAAGTTTATCCAAAATATTTTGAGGTTTCTCTGTTTTCAACAAAGATAGAGTATCCTATACTCGGAATAGGCCATTCATAGTCCTCGAGACTGATGCTCAGCCTGCCTCATTGTGACATGTTCTCACTAAGTGAGAAACCGTTAAATTGCCTTATATAGTTTTAGACGTGCTACAATACACTGCTTAACACAATAAAGATATTGGAAGCAAAATAACGGTTTACATTGAAATGTAAGACCGAGAAGTCTACCTAGAATATGCTTTGGAATTTACGGATAAGGTGTGGATTCGGTTCACCCCACTTCCATAAATATAAGCATTTAGCACACGGTGCTTGAAGGTAAGACTGGAATTTCGCATACGCTCGGGTCAATGATCATTCGTGATATATCTTTTAACCTATTGAGTATAAAGGTTAGGATTCTTGAAATCGTGAGTGGGCGCTTATATCGCTGCATCCTTTCTTTCGATAGAGTCCATGAACAAGAAACCTTGAACCTTGAAGCACGCTTACTCAAGGTAGTTACTAACCGATTAAAATCGTACCACATCCAACATCGGTTGTTGGTGATAACACTAAATACTACTAAACTAGATCGAAATTTCGATCCACCCAAAGAAGTATTGGGAGTATGGTTTATCCATTACCCATTACGGGTTTCATGACGTGTAGTCGAGGATCGATTGATGACCTATGGCTCTTTTGTGAGCGCAGATAGGATTACGATAATAGAGGTTGGTTTAATAGCCATAACCCTGTGAATGGAGTTCGGTACTCAGCCGGTTCATGCTCTTGTAGAACCACCTGAGCGCCTCAAGCCCAAAGGGGAGTAATTGGATCTACACGGAAAAGAGTAGAATGAATAGGAGAGTTTATCTTTCAGAGCAAAGCCTGAGTGGTCTAGGGGTAATTCCCTAAGAAGTAGAGAGTCAATCAAACCTTGGACTCTCTTACTACTTAGTATTGCATGATTTCGTTCAAAAACAGAAAAAATAGGGGTGATTCCCTCGAGACTTTCTTGCCAAACAAACGGAGTCCGGATTCATTCAAAATGTATGGTATTGCCTTATGAACTTATGACAGGGATGACCGCCAAGGCTTATGTCCTTTGTGGATAAAAATCAAACCTCTCTCACATTGGAAGTCATATATTTCTACAATATGTGGATTTGACCGTAATATTGATAAGTCTTTTGTAGACTGGATATCAATTTTAGTACAAGAGTGAATATATACATTAGTGTTTGTGAAGGATAACACCGCACTAGCTTGGAATCAACATGGGTGTGTTATCCAAGTCGAATCCGACAATACCACAATTCTCTCGCAAATGAGATTTGGACAACATTCGTAAGAGTTTGACTCGGTCGAATTCATTAGAATCAGTCACTGGTTTCCCATCCATCTTATTGGTTAAGATGATGCATCTGTGTATGCAACATTCAACGAGGAAGTTCTACCCTATGCCTCAGGAATGACTCTCTAAATCTTCGGATCAAGAGAAATGGGATAGATTCTCTTTCAAGTAAGAGATGGTCAGGTTATTGAACGTCAACTTTGATCGAATCTTAGATTCGGCGGTTAACAAAGCAAGTTTAGTATGTCCTTTAGTATCTTGAAAAGAATGAGGAAAAATATGCGGACATATTCATGTGTGAACTTGGATATGTGTGATACACTGATTTTGACTTTAAGTCAGATTGAGGATGATCGTTAAGTCGATCTCGGGCTCAGTGTTTACTCTTGTGTTGAAGCTATTGCCTGGAGGAATCCAAAGAACGCCAACTCGACTTTAACTAGTTGGGTGATTAGCGGCTTTTGTAGTAGCTAGAAAGGTGATATAGCTTAAGGATTTCCTTTTCATATCTGGGAGTGATTCTAGATTTGGAAGCCAATACCACATCATTGTGCAAACGATGAAGGGGTAGCTTATAAGGATTTCCGAAATCACTAGAGGTCCAAAGCATATTGGGAAAGTACCACATGATTAGATGGACCGGTAACGTTTCAATTCTACGGATCGTCTCGAGCCGACAACCTGACTAATCATTAAGACCCATGACATTTAGATGTAGGTACTCATCGAGTCACTGACCTATCCTACGACGGCACACTCGGAATGTACTTTGTCATCTGGCAATGGTTATGATATGCTTAATGGGTACTATAATACGGGATGTGTCTCCATTGCTTTAGAGCAAGTGGGAGATGTAGTTTGTTGTACCTTAAATAATAGGGTATGCTCTAAACCAATTAATCACATGCTTTCGTGCAAGTGGGAGATTGTTAGGTGTGATACCCGAAAGACAATTTTGTAATTATTTTATTTAATAAATGAAATGATATTATTATTCATATTTATTATTCTCATATTCACCGATGTGACAATAGTATTTACACTACAGAAAACCTAGAAGTATATCGTTTATGTAATCACTTAACTCAGTGTATGTGATATACACGGGAGGATTGAGTTAGTGAAGATGTACTTAAAATACAATTAGCCCATAGTAAAGTTAATCGAGAGTATCGGGTCTCTCCTTTAACGTGCTATTAATGCGCCCAGAACACAATTGGTGTGATTGTCTTATCCGGACTTTCGGTTAAGAGAACCTAATGGGGCATTTATATATGATAGATATATCATATAAATTGGACCGATTTGATTAGAGTTCACGATATAATTCCGTAATCGAAAGTCTTATCGAATCAATGGATGATCATATTTATGGATATATCTTAATCCTGAGGTGATCACAATCAACCGCTTGAATCGCATGAGGTTTGACTTGACGGTTAAGATTACACCGGAGTCCGTGGTCCGAATTACCCCATCTTGGCATTGTAATCGATTGAGTGAGTAGTCTGTGTTATCACAGATACGAATCCATTCCTTCCATTTATGGAAGTAGATAGACGATTCCTTATTTGTTAATCCTGTAAACGATCGATCGCGCGAGTTCATATTACACCGATTAGCTACCAAAGAGTTGTATGAATTAATTGATCACTAGGGGGTTAATGGTAAATAAGGATAAGAGGTTCTGAAAAGGGTTAACGGTAACTTCCCGATTTAGAATGAACAGTCTATGGAGGATTAATCCATATGTAATGATTATATCAATGGACGCTTATTATTATTCTCGTGAGGAGATAAATATAATCTTATAATCGGAGGAGTGCAGTCACGGGATTATGGTGGCATATTCCTATGATTGATTTATCGAATATAATTATTCTGTTCGTAATATAATTATTTATTTGATTTATCGGAGCCGCTGATTATTAGTCCATGGTCCCCGACGTGCCTCCTAATATAGCATAGCTATTCTCGGACGTCGAATCCTAATAATATTAATTTAGTTCTTGTTGGACTTTATTAAAACGATATGTGAATTAATTGTTTAGTGGACTATTAAATTAGTTGGGCTAAATAATTAAATATGTGGAAAAGACATTTTCCATAATCTTGGCCCAATTATTGTGTAATGACAAAATTAATATTGACAAGGTCAATATGTGAATTTTCGCCCCATGCTCTTTTTTATCGAACAAGAAATTGTTTTCTTGTGTATTAATAAGACATGTGCATAAAATATTTATTGGATAAATATTTATGGTAAGAAATAAAGATAAATATTATTCTAAATTTGTTCTAGAATATTATGGAATTATCTTTTTTTTATTGGGTTATTTATTTGCAAAATAAAATCCTTGAGGTTAAGTTTTACTCTCCTATATAAAGAGAGTTCTCCTGCTCCTTACAACACACATAAATTTCAACTATCAACTCTTAGAGAGAAGATAGAAAATTCGGCCAAGAGGGTTGAGGAAAAATCTTGGAGATTTTTCCGGTAGCATATCGGAAGGATTCGAGTCGAGGATTTCCTCCACCGGGAGTTGCTTGGATCACACGTACGGAAGATCGTGGTGCTCTTCACATCTACTTGCAATCCTCCTATTGCGGTTCTTCAACTTGGATTTTGAGATCCAAGAGGTATGATCTACAACCTCCTTGTAGATATAGATCTAGTTATTTTATTACGTGTAATTTATAGATCTAGATCCTTAAATCGCTTCCGTTGCGGATGGTATTACTAACAGATAGTAGTGTAAGTGCTAAAGACTTAGTTTTTTATTTTTTATTTTGTTAAGTTTATTTCCAAATTGTGTATTATTTGATGAAAGTTGAAAGTTGAAATTGATTGGAGCAAGGTTACGTGGTGAGTTTGGTTTGATGGTGAGTTGTTTGGTGTTGTTTGGTTTTGGGCTGGTAAGTTTACATTGGGACATGGAAGTTGATAGTGTATGAGTAACTTTGGTATGGTGAGATTACATTGGTTTGATTGAGGCTTGATGGTGGTAATGAAATTGTCCATATTGATGGTTTGATCGTGCATAAGGTCTTGTTCTACCCAAAATGGTATCAAAATGGCTCTGCTTTGAGACCATTGTTATTGAAAATATTGATCACACTTACACTTAGAGTGAAAGGGTTTTAAGTGTTAAAAGTCTTTGTTTCCTTGTTTGAAACATCTTAGTGTATAAAGCGTGTGATTGACTAGTATATGTGTGTTATTGACTTGAAATATTATTTCGTCAAGTAGCTAGTAGTGTATTAAGTAGTGTATGAATCTTGGCCATGTATATATGTTGGAAAAGTGTTGAAGAACATGATGATATGTCTAGAATGATGATGAAGAACATAAACTAGTGTTGTCTAACATTGAAGAACTATGAGTGGTAAGTTCTTTATATCAAATACTTGATCATATAGGTGAATGGCTTGCACGGGATCGGCAGGTGGTTCTAAACCACCACTCGAGCATCCATTTAGGCTACCGGGCCAATGCGAGGACGGTAATTAATTAACTTTCATTTTTTTTTGTCTAGTATGATTATTTTTATTTCGTTGAATTAACTTGACACCGATACTACAGATCATATAGCAGATAATGAGTATGAGGAATTGATACCATCACCTCCATCCCCGAAAAAGAAGCAGGGTGAACGTGGACCTGCAAAAAGTTTCACCGTCCAAGCCCTCAAGAGAAAGTTAGGGGGCTTGATTCCTCTTATATGGGATCTTAGATTTCCCAAAGTTCAAAAGGTATTGGGAAGATACGCGAAGGATTTTGAGTCTGAGACAAGGAAAGTCGTTAGGTCCCATGTTCCCTGTTACATCCCGACCTGGCGAAAGGTGGAAGACCGACTTAAACAATTAATTTGGGAAGAACTTCGAGTACTTAGCTAATCAAATTGTTAACACTTTCAAATTGTAATTTTCATTATATTAATTTAGAAACCAATCGTTTCATTTCTTGTGTTTTCAGTCATCGTTCCAACCCCTTGAGCCTATTCACCGCGATGCCGTGCTGAAAAGCGCTGGTACTTCATTCAAAAAATGGAAGGCTAGACTAAGGAAGGATGTAGATGAACACAACAACAAGGGGTTGCCGTGGCCTTGTCCCCACCCAGGATGTGTTTTCACACCACAATGGGAAGTGTTTCTCCGCCACCTTAGTAGTGGTGCTTTTAAGGTAAAGCTTTTATTCCATTACATGTGTTACGTAGATTCGATTATTATTACTTGTTACTGCTTATATATAATACAAAAGTACTATTTTTTTTGCAGAAAAGATCTGATCAGAATAAGAAGAATCGCGCCGGGAGTAAATATGTAGGCCGCCAAGGACAAACGCCTATGGCCGTAGTGAGATGGGATAGGTTAAGAAGGGTAAGTATTAGGAAATAAATCCCTATCACTTAATTTTTTTGGATTTTCATAACTAATACTTTCGTTTTTTTTCAAGGGTAATGTGAGTCTGAGTGAAGATCCTACAGGGCAAGATCCTATCCATGTATGGGCGAACAAGCATAAGAATGCTGACGGTTCGTTTCTGAACAGTGATGCGGAGGCTGCTTACGTAAGTGATATACGTTGTATATATTTCAATTCAATACATTCACATTTTCCTTTTCCTTATCTTAACTGCCAACGATATATGTTGTGTTTAGAGGAGACTGGAGGATTGGCGTACTATGATTGCACCAGGTCGACCGATGACTTTTGAAGATGATGAGGCAATCTTTCAGGGCGCCTTGGGAACTAGGCGAGATTATTTGATTGGCCTTGGCCCTACGCAATCTTCCTCCATATCCAATTCATCACAATCGGCCCAGCCTCCAGCATCGTCATCTTCTTACCACCAAGGATGCAACATGCAGATTGAAGAACTTAGAAAGTCTCATGATCAGTTGGTGAAGTTAACCAAAAAACAAGAGAAGAGAAACAAAAAACAAGGGGCTCTTCTCAAATTGTTGCTGACTAATCTTAAGGCAAAAGAACCGGATATGCAAATAGAGGTTAGCTCATCATCTTCCGATGAAGATGAAGACGATTCTGAAGATGATTTTCAAGTGGATCTTGACAATGATGCGTAGACATTGTAGAAGAAACTATTCTTACTTTTGGAAACATTGAACAACTTTGTATTTTACGTAACATTTTTTGTTTATGCATTTTTTTTTGTTATGAATCCCCGTTTATAAACACATCTGTTATTGATTTTAGAAAAAACAGGATTGGATTGATTTAATAGAATGGGTGGCCATGCAAAAACAAATTTTTTTTTTCTAAAAATATTTAAAGGGACGACATGTCGTCCCTTTAAATGATTTATATAAAAAAATTGATTTTTCAGATTAAATTTTATTATGAAACTTAAATATATAATATTTTAAAGGACGACATTGTCGTCCCAAAAAACTTGTTTATTAAAATAAATAAAATTTTTCGTATTAAATTTTTTTATGAAAATTTAATATAAAATCGTTTAAGGGACGACATTGTCGTCCCAAAGAACTTGTTTATTAAAATAATAAAATTTTTCGTATTAAATTTTATTATGCAAATTTAACATAAAATCTTTTAAGGGACGACATTGTCGTCCCAAAAAACCTTTTTTTATAATTTTTTTTTTTGCTCCTGATAATAAAATTTTTGAAAATTAAATAAATCATGTTTATAGGGACGACCATGTCGTCTCTTAAAATCATGCCATGTCAGCACGTTGAATTTTCTTACAAAATTTCGTGCCACGTCAGCACGTTGAATTTTCTTACAAAATTTCGTACACGCCAAGATTTTTTAAAGGAACGATTTTGTCGTCCCTTTAAATGTATCGCTTGTTTAAAGGACAAAGCGGAAGGGACTGACTTTATAGGACGACAAAATGTCGCCCCTTCTAACCTCGCTTTCTTGTAGTGAAGTAATAGCACCGATCGAGACTTCGATCTTCGTGACAAATGAAGCTTATGCGATTTACGATATGAGACATAACTAATTAACAAGGCGCCCTCGTCTAAATTTAGGCTCGGGCCAAAAAAATTTAGGCCTCGCCTTCCAAAAAAACAAGAACTAAAACATATATAAAAAAAAAAACAAAAAGTCATGCGTGTGATAGTATGTGGATTTGGAAGGAAAAAAGCCTCTACTTATTTGGTTCCTAGTCCTAGTTTAAAAAAAGTCATGGGTTTGGAAGGAAAAAAAACTACTTATTTGGTTCCTAGTCCTAGTTTAAAAACAAAAATTATTGTAGTTTGTAAGATTCAAACCAAGTCTCACGCCTAATAAACTAGAGTCTAACCATTAAGGTAATATATTCATTGTTCATATAAATACAGATATATATAATATTAGGTCGAAATTTCGTGGGGCCCTTAAATTCATTGATTTTCGGGGGGCTCCGGCCCATGCCCCCCTGGCGCGCCTCGCTAATTAATCCTATGAGATGGTTAAAGATTTACCTTAACCGGAGAGATGATGAAAACCGACTAAGGGAGAAGCCGTAGTCTTCCAGATTGTATCTCCAAGCGACGACTCGGTGGACGCCAATCCTCGCCGTAGAACCTCCTCGAATATGCACAAAAAACCCTAGGTTTTTCTTCTCTAAATGACTAAGGCAAGAAACTAATTTTTCTTCCTTTATTTCAAGTGAGGCGCAATTTGTGTTGTGTATTGTACTAGGAGGAACTTTCTTTATATAAGAAAATAACTAGTCAAGAGAGTTATCATTTTCACACCACAAAAACCTATTCCCATAAGGAAAAGATATTTTTGCTACAAAATAAGAGATAATTCCCAAAAAAATCAATTTCTTAATTTTTCCATTAATTTCTTACATATTATTTACCAAATAAATAATATTGCATATTCATTAAATAGACCAACTATTTAATTTATTCTCGAGGTTCCATAAAACGAAAAACAATCGCGTGTTAGTAGCCAACCCTTAATTTACCATTACACTCATAACCAAGTAGTTACAATAAATAAAATATTCATTGAACAGAATATTTCTACTTAAGTTATTAATTCCGGAATTACGTCACCATAAATCCGAAACTGAACTCTATCGATTATAGATATAACTTATTCTCAAAACGTTGAGTCGAGTCGATAAGTGTCCATTGATATAATCATTTCATATAAACTAACCATCCATAGACTATCCATACCGGTAGGATTATTTCCGTAAACCTTCTTCAATACATCTTATCCTTATTTACCATTAACCCACTAGTGATCAATTAGTTCATAACCAATACGAACTCCCGGATCGATTAGTTTCTAGGACTAACAAATAAGGGGATCGCCTTTCTACTTCCCGCATGAAGGAATGGATTCCATATCTCATGAGACACACACTTCTCACTCATTCCGAATAAAGTGCCAACGTGAAAGTGATTCGGACCGCTCCTCTTAGCGATCTTTAACGAACACATCAAACCCTATCTTGAAACAAGCAGGAGTCTGCAATCATTTCAGGATTAAGGTTAATCCATATATGATCATCTTGTGATTTAATAAGATTTCTCAATCACGGAATTATATGAGAAATGCAGATTAAATCGGTCCAGTCCTATATGACTCTCATCATATATAAATGCTTCACTTAGACAACCGATGTCGATGGTCCGGATAGGACGGTAACACCATAAAGTGTTCTGGGCGCATTATTGGTGGTTTAATCAATAGACCTCATACTTTGATTAACTTCACCACGGACTAACATTTCAAGTGTATCACCATAAACTCAATCCTCATGTGTGACACACACTAAGTTATATGGCTACGTGTGATACGACTTGGGTTTTCATGAGTGTATTACTTACAAACACGGCTGTAATAAGATGTGAATAAATCTGTATTTATTAATTCTAAAACAATTACATAAATTGTCTTTGGCATTCATTTCCAACAAATTTTGCCTTGTTCAAAAGGGTTCCAAATAATATCATTGTTGAGGACCGCCGACCGCGAACCCATCTTGAAGTTTCATACTAGCTGCCCATATACCTTTCCAAGTTGGGGACGCATCGCCTTCGGCTTCTCAAAAGGGCTCCCATATTTGTTAACGAGAACAGAGACCCATAAGGAGTAGTCATCCGTAAGTATTTGCCATGCAAGTTTGCCTGTAAGAGTGATATTCTCATAATCTCAATATTTTTAAAACCAAGTCCCCCCCCCCCCTCACTCTTGGGTTGGCAGAGTTGTTTCCAAGCTATTGTATGAATCCTCCTCTTACCGTTTTCTTCACCCAAAAAGAATTGACGGCATATTTTTTCGATGTCACTAGTGATGGCTTTCGGGAGTTTTGCTTTTGTATCACATAGTTCGAAGCGTTGAGAGAGCTCTCAAAAGAATTCATTAGTTTTTTTTTTTTATCAGAAACGAATTCATTAAAATTTGCATAAAAAAAAGTTGATAAATTATTGGTTGATTACACCGATCTGATATAGATATGAATTCTACACGGATTATTATGTAGTTAGGTCAGGACACAATAAGACTTTTTTATTTCATTTTTTGGTGACACTAAGAAACTTATTTATGTGTTAAATATAATTTAAAATTGCAACTTAAAAGTGATGTGTGAAAATGAGTATCTTTTTCACAAAACACATGTTATTCCGATCCAATATAAGTTAGAATGTGATTCGTTATTTCGACTTAATGTCACACGTAAGTTAAGTATTTTCTAATCTCAATATCGCCGTAGTTCTATTTCATACATTCGTAACTAAGTTCGAATGAAAAAATTCAAAATTCTGCCTAAATTTCGGTCTGAATAATTAAGAGCCAAAATTTGAATGGTTAAAATTAGAAAAAAAAATATGTAGTAAAATATTTTACTGTGTGAAAATACATTCACCGTGTGAAATAGACCTAATCCATTCCTCAGCATTTAGTTGTTGGAAATGCAGAACCCACGAAATAATTTTTTATAAAAAAATTATACTGATGGTTTACTAAAAAATGTGGCGTGCATTTTAATTTTTTTTATTTGTCTAGTAATATAAGTTATTTTAAATTACTATTAATAACAAAGAATTTGTTAAGCACTTATTTAATCTTTTCTACTTATCTTACGTCTAAATTATTTTTTTGTTGCATCGTACATCTAAATTATTAACAAATCAGTCATTTTTTCAATTTTTTTGTTTAAATGCTTTGAAAAATAAAATATTTATGGTTTAAGATTATCTCAAATTATTTTTCGCGAATGAGTCGATCGCCAAGATTGTTTATTTCGCTCATTGGTTCAACCAAATGCGTCTTTACCTTTTGAAAAATAACAAAGCCTCGCCATTTGGTTGAACCAAATGGCTTTAACTGACCGATCTCTTAGAGCAAACATTAGGTATAAGGTAAAGCCATTTGGTTGAACCAAATGCTTTATTGCTTTTCAAAAGGGTAAAGACGCTTGGTGAAACCAATGGCTTCAGTAAACAATCTTGACGACTCCATTCAAGCAGTGAATAGCTTTTGATGATAATAAACCATAAATATTTTATTTTTCAGCATTTAAAAAAAAAAATTTCCATTTTTTCCTCAAAAAAAAAAAAAAACAATTCAGTGATTTATCATTATTTTAAAATTATTGTATAAATTATAGTCAAAAGGTTTATATTTATAATTTCATTTAATAATCTATTTCTACAAAAAAAAAAAAAAATCAATTACATTTAATTACTATTTTAATTACGTATGTTTTTTAACAAGAGTATTTTTAAATCAAAATACGTGACTTTAGAAATGATAATGACCGCGTGGGTGTATTTGCCACCTAGCTTGATTTTGAATTATATAAAAAGCAGCATAAATTTAGCGGGAGTGAGAGAGAAAATGAAGAGAGAGTTCATGAGAGTCGGTCTAGGAATAAAAAGAGGAAGAGTGGAGCGAGGATTTGGGCGAGAAATTCGACCAAAAACCTGAGAAATGAATGATTTTAAATACTTCCCTTAGATTTCCGCAACAAAAGTACGTTTTGAAATTTGTATTTCTTTTATAATTTTTTTTATTTATTTTTTTTCAGTACTTCAGTTGTTTGCAGAATTTCATATTTAATGAAATCTGATCTGTCTCTCGGACGGACACTAAACAACTGTATATGAGAAAAATCCGAAGCTCACAGATTCTCCCACCATTCTCTTTCTCAATCAGGAACTAAATATACGTTTGCAAATATAATAATTTTAAAAAATGCAGTCTTTACTGAATTATGAGAGGTTTTAATTTTGTCTCCATTTAAGTTGCTGATCTTGTCTCCATTACCTCCGAGATTTTGCTGATCTAATATTTGAACAAGATTTGTTTCTTTCTTTCACCCGTTTGCTTTTAATTCCTCAAAGATTTTTCATTTAATGGGGTTCCTTTTCAGGCCCTTTGATGAATTTGTATAGAATCCTGTAATGGGATTTTGTACGAGGATTCTGTTTCTATAGATTTTTACAATTTCCTTGAATATCAATATTTTTTCCCCCTTAAAATCTCTTGAATATCTACAATGGCCCAGGAAGAACATGCTCAGAAGAGCAATAGTAGTAGTGGTGGTGGGGCCAGTGGTGGTGGAGGTGGTGGTTGTAGATCTTATAAAAAGATGAAGCAGAAGAAAGTTCCACAGAGAGGATTAGGGGTGGCACAACTTGAAAAGATTAGATTAGAAGAACAACAGAAAAAGGAAGCAACTTTGCAAAATGGAGGCTTAGGTGTTTTATCACAAAATCCAGTGATTTCTTCCCCTACTACCAATTGCAATTCGTCTTCAGGTTTAGGTGTTCAATGCCCCTCCTCTTCTCTCCTTAGGCCAACCAGCATCTCTACTACTTCCTCTTCTTCAGTCCCGTTATCGTTTCCGCCACCACCACCCTCACCAAATGATCATCATATGATCCCTTCTCCAAAATCCTTGTTTAGAACTTCCCCTTCAATCCCAATTGTTGATATTGTGGGTCCAAATTCACTTCCCTTTAATTCCAAACCATTTAATCTGAGGGATGCAACAGTTTCAGGGCAAGGTCATGGGAACTGGCCTAGAATGTGGAATGGTGAGTACAGTCCTGAAGGAGAGAACTTGAGATTATCTTTGCCATTTGATGTGAATTTTGGTTCCCAATTATCCACCTCCCGTTTTCTGCGTCCCCCCGATTTCGCTCAAGGATCACAGCATTTTCCTCCATCAATTCCTTCATCATCTCTGGTTTGTTGAACCTCCTATATATGTTTGTCTTGTTCTTTTTTCCCAATAATTTTTTTTTTGTGTGTGTGTGTGCGCGAACGCGCGCTTTTTATTCTGTCTTTTAAAACTCATGAGGGAGTCGGTTTTGTTTTTTTTTCCGGACAATTTTGCAGATGAATGTTTCAACAGGAATTTTATCATCTCCTGTACTAAATTTCCAGACAGAGCCCCCTTCAAACCAAATTTTTAGTGGCAACAGCTACAAACCTTTATGGCCGGATGAGGAAAAGGTTCATTTTACCTCTTAAATCTTTACATTCACCTATGTTCTGCACTAATATGATTTGTGTGCTAAAGTTTGAGATTTCATATTTCTTGAGTTTGCTTTTCTTCTTTTTTTGGTCAATTTCTCCATAAGCAAATCATGATCTTAGTTTTTTTTTCTCTTCTTTAAAAGATGCATCCTAGTCCAAGTTTATACTGCACCCATTGCATGTCCCACTAACTTGTATATTGTGTTGATAGATGATTGGCATGAAAAGGCCCTATCCTTTTTCCATTGAAACTCCGCCGGCCCCGGATTTTCATCTCAAATATCCTCCTCCCTATGTTGTTACTCCAAATCCAATTTCCAGAATAAATGAAGCAACATCATCATCATCATCCTATAGCAACAGATCTGTTGTTAGTACTGATCTGGATATCATCAGGTAATTAATGCTATGTTTAGTAAAGGAAAAACTTTCTTTTCCCAATAATGTTCCTGCCCCATTCTGATGGGTTTTTCTTTAAAAGATATGATAGGGAAATTCCAACCAAAACAAGCTTTGTGTCTCCTAAAGAAGAAGTGAAAGAAAAGCAAGGGCTGAATGGAGATTTTCTTTCATTGGGACCACCTCATGCAGTTGGTGGTGTCCTGCAGCACAATAGTTTTAGATACAATAATAATAATAGTAATGTTTCAGGACATCATCAACAAGGGTTGTTCGGTTTTGCACCTCAACCAAGTCGAGTAAGTAAATTACTTTTGCTTTGTTTTATGTCACATTCTTAGTTTGGTAATTTATCTTTTGTTACTATAAGAAAAAAATTGGAAATATAATCGAAAAAATAATTTAAAAAAAATAGGGCACCAGTAAGTCTTTTAGAGTATTTGCAATAGATATCGTAAATATTTCAGAAACCGTCTTTGAGAGATTTCAATATATTGGAAAAATAACACTAATCAAATACTCTATTTTATTTTTAAAATGTAGATTGTGTAAAATTTCTTTTATATCTACTGTATTTATCAGTCTAGATTGGATAAATAAAGGTAGGTTAGGATATTGGATATTTTCTAGATTCTAGAAACACAATTTATACTTTATGATTAAAATTCAGTCAATAAATTTTACAACATTTTGCTCAAAATTGGGTAAGAGTCGACGGTGAAGAAAAAAATGGAAGGGTGATATTGGAAAAAACAAAAAAGAAGACTATTACTTGAAGAATGATTATCTTATTTTATTTATGGGGTTCTATTGGCACCCCTTAATTTATTATTAGCACTTTTTATTATATCCGTAGACCATAAAAATTACTTGGCACCGCTTTTTTTTTTCTATAAAATGAATGTCGATCATCGATGTTTCTGTTGACACCAACGCCAGCGCTTACTAACGCTGTGTTGTTCAACAATGAACATCGAGTGATCGACGCCCATATATAAAAAGTGTTAAAACTTAAACGCCGACCCACGACTTCCATCGCTGTTTCGCTTGCACATCACATCGACGTTGGTGTTCAACAAGCGAACACCAGCAATGTGACAGACGTTTTTTTTCATCCGATAATCAAAAATTGGTGCGGAATTAAAACGCGCGCTAACCCCATTTATTTATAAGGATGGACATAAGGATGTAGCAATATGAACGTTTAAAGTGATAACACTGCAAGAAAAACTCTATTATAGAGATTTCAACAGGAAAAATAACACTGCAGCATATATTTTATTTTTTATCAGAAATACAGATTCTCAGTGAAAAAATTTACATCTACCACATTCATCCAGATTTTGTAAATTTTCCTTTATATCTTCCGTGACATGTAAAATAAAGAAATTACGATCGATTTCATCTTAAATAAAGATTATGTAAACTAAAAAACTTGTTTTTAAAACTGTATAATAGAGTATTCGTTAAAAGTATCTGATACGAGTGCTTTTAAAGCATGACACCTTTTGTCCATCCTCTTTATAATTGATATCTTTTTGGTTAATTGTGCCGTGTATCGGTCGATTAGGGCATCCATAATTGGGTGGGATATTTTTATTTGTCAATGTTCAAAGCCATCGGAGGAGAGGGTGATTCACCAGTGTAGGGGAGAAAAAGAAGAAATGGTTCAAGAAAATTAATTAATTTAATTATAGGGTGATAATGTGTAAAGTGTATTTTTGCTTTTAAACGATTTTTATATAGTATTAACACATTGATGATGTGGTATTCTTTTTAAAAGGTCCATGATAAGATACTCTTATAAGGTCTACACATAGCACAATAGATTTAAAAAATATATTTTACAAAGAAGAGAGGCCAAATAACACATGATTAGAAATGAAAATAACCATGAATCATAAAGGACGGTAATGTTTTTATTCCATTTTTTAAATGTTGTAGCTAGGTATAGGAATGACCATAATGTTATAGAGTATTTTGAATGAAATGACTTTTCAAATAAGGGTAAACGAGTCAGTTTAATCGAGTATTACTTTTTAGATTTAGTTGAAAGATTTAAAATATTTTTAAATTTAAGTTCGAATATTTGTAGTTCAAACTCAAGCTCGAGCTGAGATTGGAGTATGTTATAAGAACTCGATCCGAGCTCGAGTTTTGCATCGAGCTTATCGAGTCTAATAATTAATGTTTGAAACTTAATTAAAAGAATATTTTAAATTTTGTAACGATAAATATATGAATGTTTGTATACAAGAAACAAATAATAATATATTGAGTACCAAATATATTTTTACCACAAAGTATATGATAAACGACAAGATACAAACAAAAAAAAAAAATTAAATCAATAAAAAAAAACTTCAATATTTGATATAATAATTACATTGACGATAAAGATTAAGATACAGTTAAGTATCTAGTATATGTATATATAATGTAGAAATACACATGTATGCTTTATTATTATGTATAAATATTTATTCAAGTTTGCTCGCGAGTAGTTGAGTTGAATATTGAAAATTATTTGAATATCGTTCGTAGAATCTTCAAGTCGAGTTGAGTCGATTTTAAGTTTGAAATGATTTATGCTGAGTCGAGTCAAGTTCTGGCTCGAGGTACTCACGACTATCTTGGCTAGTTTACGGTTCTACTTTGAAATATAGATGATGAAAGAAGGGATGGGTTTGGAAATGTACGTAATTGGTGGGTTAATTCTTGTATAAATACATTCTATTATTATATAATATATTTGGTAGATGCATGTGCGACATATGTATAAATAAAGAGAAAAAAACATATTTAATCAATAAATAGATTGCAATAAAAAACTTATAAATTGTTCTTATAATTCGTTTGCAGGGAGGAAATGAAGATAATTTTGCAGAAGCAAGGTGTAGTAAATCGATGCGTACAAGTTTCTTCAGCTTCTTGCCGCCTTCAACTACTACTACTACTACTAAGAAGCAGATTGACCAGAATGCCCCTGATGCGGCCAACAATTGCAACGGTGAAGTAGGCGAAAATGTTGATCTTAGCTTGAAGCTTTAGTGGTTGAACTTAGTTGTAGATTATTGGATTTAGTTATATAAATTTTATTTTTTTTTCTTGCCCTCTTTTAGGGGGGTGTGGTATGTATTTCTGTGTTCTGTTTTTGATAAAAGAATTATTACAGTCAATGGTCAACTGTTATGTGTCAAAGATTTTCCAAATGATTGATAAGAACACAGATTCATTTGTTAGAGCACATCTTTTTTTTTTTATATTTAAAAAAATGCCTGGAATAAAATATAAAAACCTACAACAACTTCATTTTTCACGCCGTAAATTTTCTGGGTGGGAAAGTGAGTAATTAGCCACATTGGTATACTGGTGATTCACCTTAGATGATTCATGTTTAAGGATTTAGGCTGTAAAAGCAATACATGCAAGTTTTTTTATATTTATACATATTACATGTACTTTATATAAAAAGAAATTCATGTTATAATTTTAAGGTAATTGTTACACATCCGAGGTACTGTAGAGAAACAACTTGTGTCCTATTAATAGCATTATGGTGGGAACTAAGTTTTAAATGATCAAACAACTCATAATTAATGCCTCCTTAAATATTATGAGCTTGAAAACGCCTCAAACAAATCGATCGCGAGAGATTATATATAGTAGAATTATCAAAACTCGCCGTAGATCCATATGATAATTGTTGTCACTTATCATTATAATTGCATTATAAGTGCTAATGACACCTGTAAAACGTGTAATCTTATTATGTGGTATGTGTATTATCACTTTTGTGCTAATTGTGTTATCGCTCATGTGATATCATTATCAAGTTCTTTGTATCTTCTTAGCTACCGATTGTTATTTTAATGCCTGTATGGTCAGCTTGAATATATAAACATCTGATACGTTGTGTCAATATTGGCACGTGACCGTTACTATCGGGCCCTTAGTGGGACCGGAAAAGCATTAGGCTGACAACTTGGTCATTTCTTAATCCTCATTCGCCTTGGTCAAGCGTGGTTAGGAGGTTTAGCCATGTAAGACTGAAGGCTCTGGTGGATGTTCCGAACATCCGCGATTCGACCGGCCGTTTATTTCGGCATTGGTATGTGAGGTAGCTTCATCTGATTCTGAGGGGTTAGAAGGTTGGTATATGGTTATATATGTTGTCCGTATGATTATCGACCTTTATGCGCGCCATGATCGCTTATATGCATATTATTGTATATAGATGTGTGCTTATCCGGTCTCTGTAGTTTCAACTGTAGTTGTTTGTAAAAGCTACGCATTATACACACACCGAACCTCACCGGGTTTAAAAGGTTACACCTCTTGCGAAATAAAATTTCTTTTTTTCGGTAAGCGAAAACATTTTCGATCTTATAGGTATGGCGATGATGCGAGTGGCTTCCAAGTGATTGGTCGGGAAAAGAAAAGAGATATGAATGATGTCGTCAACTAATGATTAGATCGTGTTGCGCATGTTAAGTTAGTTAGACGTTTTGTCTTTTATCCGTTGTAATCCTTTAGTGGAATTAATCAATGGTCAATTGTAGTATATCAGTGAATATATATAAAAATGATTTTTGGATTTTAGTTATGCTCTAAAGTCGCGGCGTGAGCTTCGCAGGCCGCTCCTACAACGACCCCCAATAGACCCCGAGGGTAGGAAGTCGGGCCATCACACTATCTCCATTCTTATAGGCTCACACGGGCCTCTATCTCCGTTCTTATAGACTCACACGAGTCTCTCTCTATTGTTATAGGCTCACACTTGAAGGGGAATATTGAGATATAATGTGTAATTCAACAATTGACTAGAGTGATGTGAAAGTTGAGAGGCTAAGGATCAAAATTTTGAAGGAGGCGAACCCCATACTTCTTGGTCTTCCCAGATATTAATGTTGTTAAGGGTGATTTTATACGTTTTATAAGGATATGTTTTATATCAATTTCCCCCATATCTGGATGTTTTTCATAGAAATCGAGCTTTATAATTGAAATATTGAGCAAGTGATGTTTTTAATGGGTTAGTTGCGAAATTGTATGATTTATGTGCAAAATTGATGATTTCATGTTTATTTGGAAGATACTACATTTTGCAATGTGTTTGATGTATTGTAGATACACAATTTCGACCAAGAAGAGGATTCAAAGAGGTTAACAATCGGATTAATGAAAAGGAGAAGAGATAAAGATGAAGTCGATTGAAGATAAAGATGAGAAGATCGATTTTTGATCCAACTCGAATCAAGCGCCCAAGTCCGCTCCACTGGATCAAGCGTCTGTAATATTGGATCAAGCGCCCAGGTGAAGAAAGTTGATTCAGAGAGTTTGGACGCTGAGTGGACGGGCGTCTGAGGCAAGTCCAAGGCATCTGGACGGGCGTCCACAATTCCGGACGGGCGTCCACGACCGACATGCTAAAAACCGACTTACTTTTCTATAAATAGCAGCGCGTATTTCAACCCTAATAATACATTATTGAGACCTATTGATACACAATCATTAGGAGAAAACCCTAGGCGGCCCCAGCCCCCTTAGGGGAGGCTGGGGTTGCGATTTTTCTTGTTTTATATTCGTTTTTTCTGTTTCGTTTTGTTGTTTTATGCTGAATGCTTGGAGGTTGAGCAATTGTTCAAACCTTGTGAATCTGTTTTCAAGAGTTCTTTCTTTTCAATCTAGATTTGTTTTGCGAATTTGATTAAAGTTGTATCTTTTATATGCTTATTGTTTCTGCAATCGATATCGAAAGATGAATTGTTGTTGATGTTTACCATATGACGAGAGTCGGTGTAAACCTTAGATCACCATGGGAAATATGAGATTTTTAATCTTGACATAACGAGAGTTGATAGGTTGAATTTCTAGGTTGCTAGATTGAGAGATCTTACACCTTGGTTTGAGAGCGTCAATCTTATATATCGAGAGATGAGAGATTGATAGGCGAATTATCTACGAGAGTAGGAATTCATACCTCCGTTAGGTGAACCACATCTTTAATTAAATCATCACAAGATAACTTTAGAGAGGAAATTAAGGGTTGCGGGATCGGTGGATAATTACTTGTTCAATTGTTTAATCACCATGATCATCGTTTTTATTGTTTTTCCCGTTTATAGTTTAGATTTCGTTTTCGCTTTTATCCTTCCGGCTTTGGACTGACAATCCTCTGTCCAGTTTTCTTTCCGTTTTAGTTTAGGTTTAGTAATAAATAGTAGTGACAACCTTAGGAAAATTAATGAACTAGATACCCCGATTCCCCGAGATCGACTCGGTATTAATCGCTATACTACGATCCCTACACTTGGGGAATACCGGATTTATAAATATTTATTACTTGTTGTTTTGTTAGATAAAATCCGTGACAAGTTTTTGGCGCCGTTGCCGGGTAATCGGTGCGGTTGTCCAGTTCATTATTAATTTTTCTATTTTTTTGTTACAACTTTTTCATAGGTAGATTATAGTTTAGGTTATTAGGGCTGTTCGTAGTTAACTTTTATAGTTATCAATTTCCTAGGTTTAGCCGTTTCTCCCTTTAGTTTTCTGCTCTTTTCTCGCCTGCATCTGCTTCTGTTTTTACGCACTCAAACGGGCGTCTTGACTAGTAGACGCCCGCCTGCATCTGAAATCGATACCTACTGCTTTGTTTTATCCTACCGACGAAGCGCCTGGATTGCCAAACGCCCGTCCACTTCAACCCAGGCGGACGTCCGTCCGGTCATCCGGGCGCCCGCCTTGACTAGTTTTATTGATTTTTCTGCTTTTGTCACGAATTTTTTTACGTAGATAGGTTTTTGTTTCTATCCTTTCTAGTTTCTACATTGATTCGGGACATCCGAGGTTGAATTATCGACTCCACGCTTTTAGCGATCGAACTTTTGGATAAAAGGGATCGCTTTAGCACTCGTTAGTATTTTGGTCGTAACATTCGCTCGAGTGTCCGCTTGGCCAGCAGACCCCAATTCGTAAAGCTCTCCTCGATGCCGACGACGTGGTGAACGCCACGGCGCTTCAACACCGTTGAGGTCAAAATCCACTGTTTTCCCTTCCATTTTGGGCTTAGAAGATTTCAACACGCTTTTCTCCTTTTATCGCTTTTCTTGTTTTTGTTTTAAATTTTTCGTAGGTAGGTTTCGCTTTAGGTTTTCCGTATCTTTTACTGCTTCTGCTTGTTTATTTCTTTCAATAAAAGTACCGTTAAATAAATTGAGGTTTTTTTATTTTGCCGTGTTTCGATAACCATTGGGTTAAGAATGTGCAAAACCTTTTTTTACTCAATTTATGAAACGTGAATTTAGGTTTCATAGTTTTATTTTCAATAAACACTAGGGTTTCGCTTTTAAAGATATGATATTAGGTTATTTCGGGGTTCTGCCGCTGTCTTCCGTATATAGGTCGAGTCTCGCTGTGTTTTTCTGCTGAGTCAGACGGGCGTCCATGGTAAGTGAACGCCCGTCCGTCCCAAAACGCATCAACGTTGTTATGTTTTTAGAGAGTCAGACGAGCGTTGGCCTTTTTCCCCGAACGCCCGTCTGCTCTATGTGGTTCTGGACAGGCGTCTGCATGCCTGACCGTCCGTCCGCCCTGATTATGCTTTAAACGTCCGTCTGTCTTGACTGAACGCCAGTCCAGTCTGTCAGTTTTTTGTGAATAGATTTTATCTTGATACATACGTCTATTATTTGACATGGTTGTTCCTATATGAGCTTCTGTGGCTAATTATTTTTACGTAGATGTTCTGAACTTGCATGTTTACATCTTTCCATCTACTAATCCATGTTAAATAATTGATTAATTTTTATATACATGCTTCATTATTCGACTTGGATGTTTTATTGTGAGCCTCTGTGGCCTTCGTATATGCGTAGATGTCCTGTTCTTTCACCGTTTTGGTTTTCTTTCCATCTATTGCAATCCATGTTGAGTAATTCACCTAGCTAGATGTGATTCTAATATGACTTATCTTGTTCCTTTTGTCGCTCATCTAGGGTGTTAGGGTTGTTTAGTAAGCGCGGTCTTCATGCCCAATGATCTTTTGATTCATCTGTGCTTAGTTGAGCTACTGTTGGTTTTCCTTTCTGATGAGTCTTAAGGCACGTCTACACTTCACATGGCAAGCTTCTGTGGCTTTGCATAATCGAATTTTGTTGCGCTTCTGTGGCGTTATTGAGTAGATGTTTATATATTTGACCTCGCTTAGATTAGGGTGACATCTATGGAATTAATTGGGCTAGTTTATTTTCTTTATTTTCTTTTTGCTTTTTTAGTATAGTTGCATATCATTTAGTTGCATTGTATTTTATTCTGTTTTTTTCTTTTTATTTTTATTTATCTTTTTAGTGCACCTAGCCCTGCTACTTTGTAGTGTCCTCTATCCTTATTTCTGTATGCATATGTTGGGCATATTTGTATTATAAGCCTCTGTGGCTTTATGTTTGACGATTAGGTGTCCTGTGTTTTCCCTGTGTGGTGATTGTTCCATCTGAGCAATTATATCTTGTGTTTCTATCTTGTTTATGATTTATTTTTGCCATGTTATATCCCCCTATTCCCCGAGGTACGTTTTGTTTTGTTTTTCAAGTGTGTAGGATATTTGCGATAGCAATTGTGAGCTTTTAAATGAAGCCAGTTTTCCGGTGGATGGTCCACAGTCTACTGATTTCTTCAAGCATTTCTGGATCTGACTCATGACCACTTCCAGAATTGCCACCTTCAAACTACAATCAGCTAAGTTTTTCTTATTCTGCACAACCTGAGGACATGTTGTGATTTAAGTGTGGGGGAGGGGAATGATTTGATGTGTATCTATACATTTGCTTAATTCGTTACGAGTCTATGCAAAATGAGCTAGAATTTTCAAAAAATTTCGACATTTTTTTTTGTTTTGTCCCGAGTAGGCAATTCAATTCAATGTTCGTTATTTTTATAGTCATCCAAGCTATATATCATATGTTTGATAAGTTAGTTGTTTCACCTGAGATCTATTTTTCACGAGCCATAGTGAATGATGAGCTAATTTATAAAGCTATACCCATTTTTGATTAGTGGTCTTTGATTATCTTATAAGTCGTGTGCTTAGTGCTACGTCTATATCTTGAGATTTATGATAGTTTGTATTTAGATCCGAAGTATGTTATACTGTGAATATCTAAGGTTTGAATGTGATAAGTAACACGTAACTTATTGTCAAATGAAAAAGTTGAATTCTAAATGTATTAATTGGGTGTGTCGAAAGCTAGTCGATGATTTGAGTGCGATAGGGTATACCACGTATGTCCTATACCACTATGATGACTAAAAGCTCACGACAGTCAGAAGAAGCTGCCTTATGATTTGAGTAAGGTAGGGTATATCTCGAATATCCTATTCTGCTATGACAGGGCAAGAGCTCATTCTGATGTGTGTTTAAAAAGTGAAATAGTTAAATCAACTAGTGAATTGTTATGAAATGGATATAAGACTAAGTTATCGCTCATCTTATCCCCAAAGAAAACCGATAGATATCTTTGTAGGGATTATCTTCTGAGTATCTCAGAAAGGCCCTAGATGTATTCGATCATTCTTTTCGAGGATATTTTACGTTTTTAGGGTACATCTTATGAGTGTCATTTATTGCTAGTCTACGAGGGGGTATTAGCTAGTTTTGCTTTGAGTTTCTCAAGTTTGGACTTAGTGGAAGTTTACTATGGCTTTGCACACACACAGGGGTGAGCATCTGATTTATTGAATATACTTTGTATTTGCTGAGATGTCTATCTTTGTTCCGAGCCTTGGTTTTGTTTTGTCTTGCTCGGGACGAGCAAAAGCTAAGTGTGGGGGAGTTGTTAAGGGTGATTTTATACGTTTTATAAGGATATGTTTTATATCAATTTCCCCCATATCTGGATGTTTTTCATAGAAATCGAGCTTTATAATTGAAATATTGAGCAAGTGATGTTTTTAATGGGTTAGTTGTGAAATTGTATGATTTATGTGCAAAATTGATGATTTCATGTTTATTTGGAAGATACTACATTTTACAATGTGTTTGATGTATTGTAGATACACAATTTCGACCAAGAAGAGGATTAAAAGAGGTTAACAATCGGATTAATGAAGAGGAGAAGAGATAAAGATGAAGTCGATTGAAGATAAAGATGAGAAGATCGATTTTGATCCAAATTAATCAAGCGTCCAAGTCCCGTCCAGGCTGGATCAAGGCGTCCAGTGAAGAAAGTTGATTCGAAGAATTTGGGCGCCGAGTGGGCGGGCGTTTGAGGCAAGTCCAAGGCATCTGGACGGGCGTCCACAATTCCGACGGGCGTCCACGGGCCGACATCTTTGAAAACCGACTTACTTTTCTATAAATAGCGTGGCGTATTTCAACCCTAATCATACATTATTGAGACCTATTGATACACAATCATTAGGAGAAAACCTAGCGGCCCCACCCCGCTTGGGAGGAATTCAAGCGCGATTTTCTTGTTTTATATTCGTTTTTTCTGTTTCGTTTTGTTGTTTTATGCTGAATGCTTGGAGGTTGAGTAATTGTTCAAACCTTGTGAATCCGTTTCAGCAGGTTCTTTCTTTTCAATCTAGATTTGTTTTGCGAATTTGATTAAAGTTGTATCTTTTCTATATGCTTATTGTTTCTGCAATCGATATCGAAAGATGAATTGTTGTTGATGTTTACCATATGACGAGAGTCGGTGTAAACCTTAGATCACCATGGGAAATATGAGATTTTTAATCTTGACATAACGAGAGTTGATAGGTTGAATTTCTAGGTTGCTAGATTGAGAGATCTTACACCTTGGTTTGAGAGCGTCAATCTTATATATCGAGAGAAGAGAGATTGATAGGCGAATTATCTACGAGAGTAGGAATTCATACCTCCGTTAGGTGAACCACATCTTTAATTAAATCATCACAAGATAACTTTAGAGAGGAAATTAAGGGTTGCGGGATCGGTGGATAATTACTTGTTCAATTGTTTAATCACCATGATCATCGTTTTATTGTTTTTCCGTTTATAGTTTAGATTTCGTTTTGCTTTTATCCTTCCTAATTTTTGGGTCGACAATCATCTCGTCCGGCTTTTCTTTCGTTTTAGTTTAGGTTTAGTAATAAATAGTAGTGACAACCTTAGGAAAATTAATGAACTAGATACCCGATTCCTCGAGATCGACTTCCAGTATTAATCGCTATACTACGATCCTCTACACTTGGGAATATCGGATTTATAAATATTTATTACTTATTGTTTTGTTAGATAAAATCCGTGACAAATGTCCTCCAAATCTCCAACTCTGAACTTAGTGCCATCTTGTAATATTATCAAAACTTAAGGATCTGCAAAAGACACGAGGATTTCGCCTTAGTTTTTGCATGAAGCAAATTGGTTGTCCTCTGCTTAGAAAAATTATCCTCTCACCAAACCCTTGTTTCTTGAATTTGATGCTTTTATCGCTATTGCTTTGAAAAGAAGGGGCTTGATTGATACTGGTAGTAAGTCATGAAAATGTGTTAAAATCGGTGTGATCTTTCAAAATTATTCATACTTTAAAGTCCAAGCTGAAAAAATTAACTCCTCCTCCAAAAAAGAATGCGAAAATGCAAAAATTATTATTCTTAAAAAAAAAAAAAAGAGGGTCCTATTCGAAGGAAGCATAAGGATTACAAAAGGACTGTAAAGATGGAAATGATGGCATTGGTATAGCATGAGGAATGCTAACAGTTCAAAACTCGCTCAAAATACAGATTCAGATGAAGTATACTCATTAGTAGTATTACCTCCGTCCCAAAACATAAGTCTTATAAAACATTCATCGTATTTCTTACTGTAAAAAAAAACATTGAACGGCGTGCATGTACTTAACATAAACTATGACCAACCAAAAACATAGTCAAGAACATATACAAACACCAGGGAGAAAGGGTAGAGAGCAAAGGCAATAATAGAGGTCCAGAGAGGGAATGTTGTCCGAACGCTGCCAAACACTCCCATCACTATGCAGACTATCAAAATAACCAAAACTTCAGATGAGAAGTCCCATTTCAACCCTCTGACATACACAAGGGCTAGAAAGACCGACAGGCACAACACGTTATTCATGGTCACTGCACCGTATAGCTGCAATGGAGAACCAAAATAGAAAAGATAAGAAAAGAAATATCAGAAGGTCAGCTATGGAATACTGGTTATGGCTAGCTCCATATGTCCCATGCAGTGCAGGGTGAAGAGGCTAAAGCATTATGGTCTTTTTCTTTTTTTTATGTAGATTAGTAAAGATTTAACATACTGCGGTATACTTGATACTACCTCCGTCCCAAAATGTAAGTCCGTTTATAGACCTTTTCACGCAGATTAGAAAGTGGTTAAGTGTCATTAATTTTGATGGTAAAAGTCTAGAATACCCTTTGACTCATAGTTGTAAAGTATGTGGATGTATAATAAATTAGGGGTAAAAGGAAAATAAAAATGTAAAAAATGCTCCATTGATATTCTAAATGGACTTATATTATAGGCCAAATTCAAAAAGCTAAACAGACTTACATTTTGGGACAGGTAGTATAAACTTGATAATAAGAAAAATAATGGGAAGAAAGCAAACCTCTGAAAAGGTCAATGAAGCAGATCTTAGCTTCTTCCTGCTAGCAAATATAATAGCAGATACTGCCTCGCTGGAATTGGTAGCTAGTGGCAAGGCAATAAATGAAATAAAGAAGGAAGGTATGCTTGTGGCAGTTGAGAAATTATCAACTACATCTACAAGGGGATCAGCAAATGCAGCAGCGATAAGAGTTCCAAGCAACAAGAACAATATTGCTTTGATGGTAGTTGACTTGGCATTCTCGACACCCTCCACAGCCTCATCACTTTGATTCCCCAGAAAATAATGTTCTCTCTTTGTTTGCTGCGAATTACACAATTACAACATCATCCTAATACAGAATAAAAGATGGGGAAAAGGGGAGGTGTAAAACAGAACAATAAGAGACATACCTCATGAAAATCATTCAAATACTTGAATGTTCCAGGACCTGCATCATCAGAAGACGCGGGTCCAGAACCTCTTGCTTCATTGATCCATCTTTGAATACCAGCCATGAATTCAGAGAAACTAACTCTAGCATCAAGAGAGGAGTCAAAATCCTTCATCACTTTCACTACAGCATCTTCCTCGTTCAAATTTATATCCTCGAACCGTATGCCAATGATCAGTGCTCTTAGTTCTGAATGTGATAGATGGCCATCCCCATTATCATCTATTGTGTCAAACAACCTATGACAATGTACTTAAATTACATATCAGTGTATGGAATACTGGAAAGAGGTGATGACAACAATATATGCCGGATTAAAATATAATTAGTGGGAGATGGTGAGCATGACACACCTTCTTAGCACTTCTTCATTAAGTGTCCCATCATCATTGCAGAACCTTCCTAAAGCTCGCATTTTCAAGTGCTTCAAAATTCCAGAAATTACATGCTTATGCTTTACGAAAGCAAGACGTCTCTGCTGTATCCTAGGCTGAAACACCTGCAACGCAAGTTTCATTTGAGCAACGGTGTTAAATGTAAAGATTGTTGTTAGTCAAATTTTTTTTTTTGAGGTAAAGCAAAAACAAAAGTAGACATAAAACAATTAAGATGTCAGTTTCATCTTCTCTTCTATGCAGGTTACTAAACAGGAATGGAGTGATCATCTGATACTAAAGAAATTGCAGGAAATTCAGAAGTTTATTAAAGAAATAAAAAATCCCTTCAAAATTAGAAAGGCAAAACTCAAGTTTCAGTAGTCTTCACAAGAAGAACAAGACAAACAAAAGAAGAAAATGGTATTCTCTCAATAAGATCAAGAGTCGAGACAAAAGTTCCCTCATTACTATGTATTTCAATAATAAGCATTTGTTTTTACAAATTCCCCGTGTATGAATAAAGTATCCAAAATGAGCAGTATTGCCAGATTAAAAATATAAAAAATAAAAAAAAAAACATGCAGAATATAGCAATAAATAAAACAAAAGGCAGATGGCACAAGCACAATGCACTTCTGGAGGATAAAGCAATCTTATCACCCAAAAAAAAATGATGGCACCTGAGGCAATTATACATGTCATACATTTGAGCGATTTTATGATTTCCCCAGACCCCAGCAAGACAATAAGATGAAAAAGTACTTTAAAGAGCTCTGAATGTTTAGGAAATTAAACACACCCAATGATTCAGAGGTTGAGAATTTAAGGGGTACTCTGATCCAGAAAAGCATTCAGCATTGCAAGATGAAGGAAAAGGTTTACTCTCTCCAGTGAGCAGTCATTACCCTCTCCCTTCCACACCCCCTCTAAAAACATAAATGAGGAAGAAGGCAATAGAAAAATACCTGATAAAGGCAATAGGAAATCAGAAGTGCAACAGAAACAATAAGAGCAATTAATACTGTGACATGTCGTCCTGACGTTGAATTAAAGAGTTGTGGAAATTGGACCACTACAAATGGTATCACAGAAGCAGCCATGATAACTGCAGCATAGCTCGTCAAATATCAGTACTGACACCAGAGCCTGAATTCAACAATCACATTTAAGGTTATCCGCAAATAGCATACATAAAATAACTTTTAAGCTCGTTCATCTAAAGCAACTTCAATTATCTAATGATGAAAATTCAACTGATCCCAGGTACGAGATTAGTGTATATGATGCCTCTATTCAGGGGTGAAATTAAACTACATGATCTTTCAAACCTCACATATCCATTTCACTACACAAACAGATGGAACGTAAGTACGTAACCCACCAGGAGGGCCTTAATTTTCCATAATTAACAGGCCTCTCCCAGATCCCTTCATATCATGGCCTTCACTGATATCGTCACAAGGAAGCACCAGCTCATATTTATTTCTGCCTAAAGCTAACATTCCTCTTCCAGCTTTTTTACCAACAGAATACAGCAACTTCACCTCCCCAAAATACATGAAATCTTTGTACGTATATGCTTAATCATACATGTTCATTCAGATATTCTCAGATCACTACGGAATAGAGCAAAAACAGAAAGATACAGCTGTGCTAATTAGAAAAAATAGACACTGTGCAAATGGTTCCATGTAAACATAGACATAGACATGCTTATGAAGAAATGCAATTAAAATAAATGAAAATAACAACATTGAACTCTGGTATTTCAGTTTTGACATGGCTCTTTTTCCAATTTATCTTAACACGGGTTAAGAAGTGCTGCAACTTATCTAACCTAAATGCGTTAAAGGACAGAACTATCACACGATGCTTGGTTCATATGCCAATCTTTCCCAACCAACCTTATACTCATCTGAGCTGCACTTTTCATCTGACACTATGATAGACTCAGAATTATCTGTAACATGAGCATGTCAAAAACAGTCGATACTAAAGGGTGAAGAAGAACACCCAAAGCACTTACCTATAATCTGCCTTTTCAGAAATATCATGAGTTATATAAATTAAAATAAAATAAAAAACGTCAAAATGTGTAGAGAAAGTGTGGGGAAAATACCAGCAAGGCTAAGGCGTTTTGTATCCTTATTATCAATGGCAACAGAATTCTCTATGTCACACTTGCCAATAACAACGCATGATCCCCAAATAACCGTAATAAGCATCACTGTTGATCCTGCTAGCAACCCCATCCCAACGGACACCTGGCTTTGAGCTTCTTCTGTGCTTCCAGAAAGTCCAGAGACTGCATTGAATGATAACCCAAATACAATGTTATCCCATACGAAAACGAACATTAGAATGCACACTACAAAACACGAAAAAGAAAGAGGAAAAGAACAGAGAAAATAAAAGAAAGCTGCTTTGAGGGACTCAATGACTTGTCAGGTATGTATTTGGATGACAGAATAGTATTCCAGGCATTCGACTACAAAAATATGAAATCAACAAAGATTCAGTGACATTTTTCATGGGATTCCCAAGTCCATTTTCAAGTACAAACGAACACTCTATTCTGACAATTCATTCAAAGCTAAATATTACGCATCCTAATAGTAGATGATTGACCAATAATGTCCAAAAAGGCAAAAACATAGAGAGACAAAATACAGTCAATTGGGGCCACTACCAAAATTAAACATAGAGAAAAAAAAGTCAGTGGGGGCCAATAAGATTGATCCCAGTTTCAAACCTAAGTCAAGCAGTCCTTCTACCAAGAGGTCATGGGTTTGAAATAGGGCAAGTGTGTGAGTTATATATTTCATTTCCTTAAAACAAATAAAATGATCAATTTTTACCGATCGCCATGCTCTTATGCGCATTCTGTGACCATAGTTAGCAGTATCATCTCTCAAGCACAAAATAACGAAGTGAGAAACACTGAGTGTGAATTCATTACCAAGGATGAGCATGGCATCAGGAAGAGCACCAAGGATAGGAAGAAACAGTCCACCAATAAGTCCAGGACCGAGAATTTCAAGCAAAGCTCACTTCCATTAGACAAGTAAGTCGCAGCCATAAACATAAGGTAACCATAGACCAGAATTAAGAACAGATTCCCCAACACAGTGGTGGTACAAGGCATGAACCCGTAAGTCTGCTCGCACTGATCCTCTGGCCCAGTAAACAGGCGAATGAACGACGACTGGTGGTGGGTGATTCCATCAGAGGAGGGATCTGAACCGTCGGATATAAGTCGACCGTAAACTAGCGCGCTGCTGCAAAGCAGTAAGAAGAGTACAAGTGCTAAAGAGATGAAAGGCTTGTGATTATGAGAAGCCATGGCGAAGAGCCTCTGTAATCTGGATCCGAATCAGAATGCGGAGATGAAGAGGGTAGACGTGGGGGTAATGATGGTCACTTTATTGAATCGTCGGGTGGTCAGAGCATCCACAATAGCCTTGGCTATTTTCTCCCAAGGCTGACTAAAGGCCGACATATTTTTATTAATATTTTAATTTAAACCATTTAGTCGGTACATTGATATATTCATTCACAGCCAAAAGGTAATGGAGGAACCTAAAAGAAAACAGTAGTAATACATCTACTATATTTTTAACCACAACATTTTACATAATATAATCTTGTGTTATTTGTTTATAAGACACGTTGGTGAAACTTAATTAAATTAACTTGTGACACCCAAAAAGATCATCGATTATAAGGATAAAATAACACTTGCATAAAATTAACCTCTCTTTAATAATGGAGCTAAGAGATTCTCGATTAAATTTTCTCTTGCCGTCTCACGCTGATTTCGACTATGGTGAAGCCCTTTCCAAAAGCCTCCTCCATTTCGAAGCCCAACGCTCCGGCCACTTACCTTACAATCAACGAGTCACCTGCCGTCACCATTCCGGTCTCACCGACGGCTTGGAACAAGGGGTCTCTGATCCATCTCTAATCTTGCATTTTTTTCGCTCTCCACTTTTCCAATTTTTTTTCATTTTGAAACATTTGTCTTGGAGAAATTTTGAGGGAAAATAGTGTTGTATACAGGTGGATCTGATCGGAGGGTACTATGATGCCGGTGACAATGTGAAATTCGGGTTTCCGATGGCTTTCACGGTGACAATGCTGGGGTGGAGTGTAATACAGTACAAGGAGGAAATAGTCGGCGCCGGAGACGGAGGAGAGTATCAACACGCGCTAGAGGCAATCAAGTGGGGGACTGATTATTTCTTGAAAGCACATCCTCAGCCGAGTATCTTGTGGGTTCAGGTCAAAAATTCTCTCACATGTGCATATACAAAGTTTGAGTCTTGATTGTTGCAGTTAATTTCCTAAGTATTTTCCTAGACCAATGAGTAAGGATATTCAGTGAAAATTTATGATGACAGATTGCTCTTTCATTTTCCGAAAGCTTCTGATCTTGTTTTGTTTTATCTTCTATTGTTCTTGCTTTTAAAGAGCTTGCTCCTGTTACTTGCTTATGGAGCTTATGTTTAATCTTTTCAGACTTTTCAATAAAAATCTATTTGTTCAATGGTTTGTGGTTAGTATAACTTTCGATTAATCGTCACATCATTGTTCATTCAAAAACCTTCAATGTACTACTTAATGCATCTCATTTGAGTGAGAGTAATGAAACTTGAATTCAAAAATGTTGATGTCATTATATATACAATTTGGTTTTGGGCCAAATGGTTCAATCGAGGCCAAACCTTAATGGTTTTCATTCATTATCTTTGAAAGCTTTCTAAATTCTAGTGTATTGGAAATGTGAAAAAATAGAAATAAAAGTTGGATGCTTTGGTATAATTATGAAAGGCTTTGGATGATGTTTTATTTTTCCTTTCTTTTTTGAGTAATGATCCGGACACAAATCCGTTATGACCACAAACGAATGTCACATCATGTATCGACACCGTTGATCATGATGTAATAATGATCAATTAGTTTAACATGCATCACCTTGAAACAAAGAAAGCAAAGATATATGTTGATGGTGGGTTTGTGTATGATTTGGCGATGTCACTGCATAAAATACCAATGTCACTGCATAAATTGTTGATGTCACTGCATAAAATGCCAATGTCACTGCATAAATTGCCGATGTCACTGCATAAAATGTTGATGTCACTGCATATCTGATTGCCGATGTCACTGCATAAATTGTTGATGTCACGCATATATGATTGCCGATGTCACTGCATAAAATGTTGATATCACTACATATATGATTGCCGATGTCACTACATAAAAATATGAATTAAGGTGAAAGATTTATGTTGATCGTAGATTTATATCAAAAGATATAGCCATTTGAAGTCGATTTTATGAAGAAAAAAAAGAAATCGATTTTATGAAATTAAGTCGAAAAAATATCAAATGTCATCACGGTGTTGCTTCATCAAATGTCACTGCATCCCGGTGATCAATGCATCCCGATGGTCTCTGCATCGCGGTGTCTCTGCATCAGGGGTGGCCACTTTATCGCGATGTCTCTGCATATATGACTGCCGATGTCACTGCATAAATTGTTGATGTCATTCATATGATTGCTGATGTCACTGCATAAAATGTTGATGTCACTGCATATCTAATTGCCGATGTCACTGCATAAATTGTTGATGTCGCGCATATATGATTGCCGATGTCACTGCATAAAATGTTGATATCACTGCATATGATTGCCGATGTCACTGCATAAAAAAAATATGAATTAAGGTGAAAGAATTATGTTGATCGGAGTTTTATATCAAAAGATATATCCGTTTGAAGTCGAATTTATAAAGAAAAAAATCGATTTTCTGAAATTAATTCGGTAAAATATCGTGGTGGTGATTGCATCGTGGTGGTCAATGCATCGGGGGTGGTCAATGCATCGGGTTGGGCAATGCATCGCGGAGGTCACTGCATCGCGGTGGTCAATGCATCGCGGTGTCTCTGCATCGCAGTTGTCATTGCATCGCGATGTCATTTCATCGCGTTGGTCAATGTATCGCGGTGGTTAATGCATCACGGTGGTCAATGAAAATAAATAAATAAATTTTCACCGTCCGACGAAAAAAAAAAAAAAAAAAAAAAACGGCGTCGGGTGAATGGAGGGAAAAAAGAAAAAAAAAAAAAATATACACAAAACAACAACAAATATCCGCTCCTGCTTTTTTTTTTTTTTTCATTAATTAAGGGTATTTGGGTCTATCTATCTATTTTTTGTCCTTATAACTAAGTGTTTGTTTTGGATGTCCTTTTTGCCTAATTAAGTCCAATATGCGTCCTTTTCAATAATTGTCCCTATAATCTATACCACATATTTTTTTGGGACCCATCACAAAAAATAATTCATCATTTTAATCCATGACTACCACTTGTGTAGTAGTTTGTGCACTACACAAGAATGTAGTGCACGTATCATTATTCAAAAGCAAAAGTCTTTTTGGTGGAAAATATTAGATGAAAATAATATTTTATAGTAAAAGCACATAAAATATTGTGTACAACGGTGGTGGTGGAAGAGGAAGACGGAAAGTTGTTGTGTGGTGAGGGAATATACTTTGAAGTGACCCGTGGATTGATCGGATTCACATATTTTCTATTCAAGATAGAAACTGTGTGTCTTTGATCAACCCACGAATCTCTTCGATACATATAGAGATAACATACAAGAAGTTCCCAGAGAAGACACCTTTCCAACTTCACGGTAGAAGCCCCCATGGGTGGTTTATAGGCTATAGTATAAATTATTTATCAATTAGGAGGATATTTGGTCCCCTGGACATAACTCAGTGGTGAGGGACTTGGGTGCGTAGTGCAGTCTTGCTAGAGGTCACTGGTTCGAATCCCGCAAATGGCGAATTATACCCTAGTCGTGGCAGCCCATGATTCTAAGCTACTGAGGGATCCTGATTAACATCTCCACACATTTTGAGGGACCTGAGGTGTGGGGACCCTCATAGGTAGGGTTGACCCTTTTTTAATTAGGAGGATATTTGGGGTGAAATTTTAAGCTAGTGGATGGGAAGCGGATCCCCGACGGTACAAAGTGAACAGTACAATTTGCTGTGCACTTTTTCCGTCCAAATTTTGGACGGAAACACCATTTGGACGGATCCGTCCAAATTTGATTCACTCTCTTCCCGTCCAAATTTGGACGGAAATGGTGCACAGCAAATTGTACCGCTCTCTTTGTACCGTCGGGGATCGGGGTCCCTAGTGGATGCTCAAAATCACTCATGGTTGAACCATATCATGGCATTTTATTTAACCGACGGATTCCGTTAAATTGAGCCATTTAGGCTGTGGTTTTGCATTTGGTTCGACATTTATTAATGATTTTATGGTATTTCTAATAAAAAGAAAAAAATCTATTAAAATACTTGTCATTAATAAAATGAATTGCCAAGTTTTTTTCAAAACAAAAAAAAAAGAAAAATTAGGTATAAGTCCACTTTTCTTCCCTTCATTAAACATTAATCCACACTTATTTTTTTGGTTGCAATAAGGACAAATAATTTTAGTAGGACTAAATTACCCCTGTATTCAACGTACTTTATTCCTCCCCAATCCTGTTTTCGTTCAGAAATTCAACGTAATTGCTCATCCTCCTCTTCTCGTCACTAATATGGACGCTACAGCCTAGCTTCCTTCCCATGGTGGAGGCGGCAGCGGCCTATATATCAGATTGGTGAATTTTTTTTGCTTATCTGGTGAGAGCACCAAAGGCACACAAGTAAATTCAAATGAGGAACCTTCTATGAATTGTGGTTTTGGTGGTGGTGGTGGTGGGTTTGACGGGGGTGGTTAATAAGAGGGAGAGAGGAGACTTCGAGGGCCATTTTTGTAAGAATTGGATTGAAGCGTTTCACTTGTTGGGACGAAAAATTGATATGATCCCTGAACTCTGAATGGTTTCTAGACCACTATCTAGGCAGTTCATAAGTTTCTATATTGTGTAAGTTCATGCTTTTCCAGTGCTTTCCTGATTTGTTTAGTATACATAAATACTACTTAAAATGCTATGTGAATGGTTCGGATTAAGATCGGCCATATGGGTTTATAAAAACATAACATTTGAGGTTAATAGGCACGGGGTTGTCTTGTTCTTACCTCAAGTCTTTTGCCGTATGATTGTGTACAGGTTTTATTTCTCTTATGGTGTCCTTAGCTTTCGTTTAATGTTTATCAATTTGTGTTAGTATGCTACTTTTGCTAAAAATTGAGTCAGAAAGTATGGGTGCTTTTTTTTGGATTATGTTAGTTCAGATATAATAGCTTGGATTACCAAATGATATCTTTGTCCGAATTTCATTTGCTTTCGATGAAATGCCGGAAAGAAAAATATTTAGTTCAATGATACTCATCAATTGATGTAATGATCTCGATCAATTTTTGTGCAAATTGAAAGACAACGATGAACTTGTTTGGGCACATGTCGATGCAACAAGCACGAGAGAAGGAACTGATGAAGGCATGTACGCACCCGAGCTTGTTGTCGCTATTATTGGTAACGCCAAAGTCACTGCTGCTGGCCTTGCTCAAATGAAACAGAAGCAGAAGAAAAGTAAGAAATCGAGCAAAATGGTCCAAAACTAGTTTACAAATCCTATCCATCGGCAACTTTGCAGTCAATGAGCTTTTATATATGAGGACCGACAAAAAATTTTGAAATTGACATTCTGATTGTATATGCACATCTCTGCTGTTTGGTTTTGCCTTAGTCAATAAGAGACTTGAATTAGTACTTTGTTGTTTGTTAACAAAGTCATTTACAAAATGAGCATTCTCATCTTCTTCTCTTCGTTGCATATGATATTGTGTCCCTTGAATTAAGCCTTAAATGAACCTTATATGAGCCAGATTTGTGTGCCTTGAAATAGTCACTTGAATTAAGCCTTAAATGAGTCCGATCATCAAGTTTCATCGATCATCGATATCGATATCACTGATCTCGACATCACGATCTGTGTGCCTTAATACAATAGATAGGCCTAGTTCATAGGCTTACTATGTGCCTTGGTGTGCTGAGGTTTTTGATCTACATTGTATCATCATGTAATAGATAGGCCTAGTTCATAGGCTTACTGAACTTGTAATTCATCACCTCGTGAATTCCGGGCATGATAATTTAGTTCTTTGAACTTGAATATCCTTCTTATAATTTGGCTGATAGTTCAGACTTGTATTGATCTTCTATGTATTACCTTTTAGTCTAATGTACCTATTGTACTAAATCTATTGTCTGTTGTATTGTTCTTCTATGTATTACCTTTTAGTCTTAATTCAAGTGATTAACTACTAAACCTGCATGTTATAAACAACACATCTTAATCAAGTTAATCTATGATATTCCTTTTATCAATCAAAACCACATAAACTTGACATTGGCTTAATAGTTAATCACTTCAATTAAGCTTTAAATGAGCCTTATATGAGCCAGATGTGTGTGTCTTGAAGTAGTCACTTGAATTAAGCCTTAAATGAGCCTCGATCATCGACGATCGATGTCGATACTATTATCATATCGATCATCGATCATCGATACTCATCGATCATCGATCATCGATCTCGATCATCGTGTTTAGCGTAAATGCTGCGATTAAATTCGGCTTTCAAATACTATGTCGAGAAGGTATCAAACGCGGTCTCAAAATGAAGATAAAAAAAAAAGAACTTTGGTGAAACAATTTTGATGATCGGTGTTCTAAATTAAAAGTTACGGTCGTTTATAAGAAAAAGCGCTCCGGTTAATACAAATATTTTTTCGTCTTTCAAAATATACGTCGGAAGGGTATCGTATTTCGACTCAAATTAAAGTGCAAAAAAAATAAGAATTTTGGTGAAAAAATTTCGATGATCGGAGTTATAAATCAAAAGTTAAGAATGTTTGAAAAAAAAACAAGCAAAACAAACATGAATCAAATGTTTGTTCATTTTGTAACCTGTAACAAATATTTATATGCGCGTCCCTTTTAAAGGGTTAATTTTGTCCGTCTGAAAATGTTTGTCTTTTTTGCAACTAAAAAAATGAGTATGTCCTATTTATTCATTTTGTAATTAAAAAAGGATTTTTCCCTCAATCTCTCAAAAAAAAAAAAAAAAAAAAAAAAAAGAAGATTTTGGCAAGTGAATAAGTGAATGCAAACCATAAAATATTCGAGCACAACGTTGTGGATATATCAAACTTTGTTGGTGTAATATTTCGATTTTCGGGAAAGGAGAGACGTGTCTTTTTGCGAAAACGAAATATTGGGTTCGGTTCCTTTTATTTGGAGTTTAAATAATTGGATATTTATATATATAATTTTTAAGATAATTATGTATATAATAAAAGAGATTTTCTGATTTTATAATAGAAAAAAGGATTTAATTGGGATTAACTTTATAAGGGATCTATTATACACATTAATCTCATAACTTAGATCTTTATTCACAAAAAGGGGGGCAGCCGCATATTCTTTTTTATGCGTGTGTGAGCATAACTTTGGGCTGAAGGATTTCTCATCGGTTCTGAGTCAATTCTCAATCGTTTTCAGATCAGAGTGGTGTGCCGGAATCGTCGTGAGGAGAGCGTTGATTCAACACCAAAAAGTTGAAGTTTTTGTAAGGTATGTTTATGCCCAAAAATCTGCTCTTTTGTCGAGTTTGATGGGTTCAAACTCATATCTTTTTCGTAGTTTATCGTTTAAGAAGCGTGTGATCGAATCTAATCAAGGTTTGGATTTATCACACATGTTTCTTCTTGAGAGAGAGACTGCTTTTCTCAGCTGCTTTTATTGAGCTTTTCTTTGTTGGTTTCTTTGTTAAGCAAGTAAGAAGCTCTTCCTACAATCTAATTATGGTGGAAGTAGTTAGATCAAGATTTAAGATGTTTTGGTGCAAGAAAGATGTATCTTTTGATTGGTTAATGATCCTAGATGCTATGATACGGTTAGATATGTGTTTAGCGTTTTATCCGTGTTAAAGTTCTTTATTGTTTGTGTTAGAAACGGATTAGAAATCGAGTTTGAAGATTTGGGGTTTTGGGAAAAACGCAGGTGGACGGGCGTCTGCATAAGCGGACGGGCGTCTGGAAGCTTAGAAACTCAAACGGGCGTTTGCCTTAAGCGGACGGGCATTTGAGAGTGATTTTACATACAAAGTTGTAGCGTTTTTAGGTGGGCGGGCGTCCGATTATAGTGGGCGGACGTCCCAGTCCCGCACGGACGTCCATAGGGTTGGACGGGCGTCCAATAGGGTTTAAACGAGCGTTTAGGGTTTCAGACGGGTGTTTGATCGGTTTACCTTGTTTCATTGATCTTAATCGATTCAGTTTAGTTCAGGCTTCAATGTTATGTTATTTATTGGTTTGAGCTTTTAATTATGATGTATTAAGATTAATTAAAAATGAACTAGCTTCGATTGTACTTCTGATTCGTTCAGTTAAAACACCGAATGTACTCTTAAAGGGAGTTGAAGTTCGATCCGTCGGAAGGGCATGAAAGGGCTTGTGCTTTGGTGAACTAGAGTTCATCAATGTCTGTGTATTTGCTAGACTTGTCCGTGTCTAGTGGTCTCAATACGAGCAGTAGAGATGTGAGGGAGCTTACTTGAAAACACTAGGGATGGCTAGTTAATTCACATCAATACTTACATATGTGTAGTAAAAGATAAAGCATCATCTATTCTCGGCTGACACTATTCCATATCGGCAATGTGATACGTTCATAAAAGGTGGACAACAACTGCTGGCGGCCTTAAACGGTGAAGGGTAGTGGAGGAAATCCATCGGACGATATCGCATACCGGGAGACCCGGAGCTAATCGGTGCTAATCACCGTTAGTTAGCAAGTATATCTTGGTGATGAACGCCATGCGCAGTGTCTTTGAGTAATGACGCAACAAAGATAAGCTAAGTAGAAACGTATAGTCATGACATGTTGATGGACATGAAGTGAACCCTAGATTGAGTCGTTTTCATCAAGATAATCTATTAATAACAAACCTTAATTAAATTGTAGCTTCTACTTCTTACTATGTACATTGTACTTACCTCAAATGCATGTTTATTTATGTGTTTGGGGGAGAGAAGACGAACATGTTGGTGATGGTTTCGAGGAGGACTTTGATGACGACGTTTGAAGACGCCGGAGTTGAAGACTCTTATTTATTTTTGTTCCCTTCATTTATGCTATTTCATAGACTTGGATTAGTTGGATGTAATAGTTATCTTAGTAGCATTGGATTTCGTTGATTTCTTTTGAATGTAATAAGTATTACATTTTCTTTCTACCTTTAGTGATTCCTTTTTTAAATGTTTGGAAAAAAATTACCCGAGTCTTTTGCTTCCGTTTGCTTTTATATGATACGATGTAGTAGAGGCTTACGTGTAATGTTATTTATTTATTGTTATGTGTGCCGAACGTTTCGATTTCCGGATAAGGACTCGGTGTCCGGGAACGGGGCGTTACAGTTGGTATCAGAGAAAAGCGTCTTTTAGGCTTCTATTCTTTTAAGATAAGTTTCCTCTAGCTCTTTAGGTAACGTTCGGGTTTTCTTTGATCATCAGGATGGTGTTCACGAGAACTGGAGCCGGTGCAGAATCGTCAGGAGTTCGACGGGAGAGTCCAACACCAGTCGTAGGAGGAGGTATTGTGAGGCCAAGTCATCCACCTCAGTGGAGTTTGTCACCACCTCCACATACAGCAAACCCCTCACCGGATTCTCAGCGGAATTCACCACCACGACAACATCAACCCCCACAGTGGCATGTGGGAAGTTCGGTTCCATTTTCTCTGGTCGGTGAGGTTCCGGTAAGTTCGATACCACCGCCAAGAGCTACCCTCCGCACCGCAAATCTTTTACCCTCCACCAAAGAGCCACACCTCACCCTTTGTGTTCCACCAAAGAACAACAGATCCCCATCCACCTCCAAGAGGTCCTACTCCACGACCTACAAAGACCACCGTCACCCCCGCCTCGACTTTCAAAGAAGGTTTTGGCTACCCACCCTACGGTTTCCAAAGAACCCCAAGATCACCAAAGAAGTGCCGTATATCGTACCTCTCCAGTTTATCCGCGAAGAACCACCAGTTAGACCGGTTTTGAGCAAGCACCACCAGTTGGACGGTATACCAGTTGAGAAGGAACAAGGTCCAGGATTTCTTTGGAAATGTTGAGCACTCGAAGGCCGAGGATTGGATAAGAAGTTTTGAGAAGGCATGTAGGAATATACATGTCCCCGAGACCCGAGATGGCACAGTTGGCGGTCGATTTTCTTTTTTGGGTGCAAATGAATCTTGGATTGATGCGATCTGAGTAATAATGGTAAGGTGAGGTGAGATTGGGAAGGTTTCAAGACCATGTTTTACAATGAGTAATTCCCGCCTACAGATCAGCAGACATGGCAAGCCGTTCTTAAAGCATAAGCAGGGTTTAACTATGACAGTTTCACAGTACCCCAACAAGTTTAACGAGTTGGGAAGATTTTACCCTGAGCTAATGAAGGTAGAAGAGAGGAAGATGGCCCTATACAAAGAAGGGTTAGCATATCATATACAGTATGGCATGCTAGGTTTCACGGCTAAGAACATGGCGGAGTTGTTGAATAAAGCTTTGGAAGTTGAGACCTTCAGGAAGAAGGCCACCGTGATTGTTGGGAATAAGAGGAGCTTTGGAACGAGCCAGGGTAATAACCGAGGAGCACCACATCAGAGTTTCAAGAAGACCACGGCCCTGCGGCAAAGTAAACCATCTACCGGAGCACCCTTTGCCTAGTGCAACAGAATCACTCAGTGAATGCCGAGTTCATTCAAACGGATGCTATCTTTGCGGAGAAACGGGACACTTTGCTAAGAGCTGTCCGACCAAGGGTCCTACGAGTAACCAGAAGCAAGGAAGAGGTAGAAGCGGCCCAAGTCGCCCAACTCGTGTTTTTGCAGCTGATGCTAGAGAGGCAGAACCTGAGGATGACGTTATATCAGGTACGATAATGTTAAATAATCTTATGGTCGAGCTTTGTTCGATCACGGGAGCGCCTCTAATACTTTCGTGTTTACTCTAGAGTAGCTAAGAAGTTGAGTCTACCTTTGGAACCTTTAAGGAATACGTTGGAGATAACCACACCATTAGGAAAGGTAACGAAAGTAACAAGGATGATACCACAAGTGGAAGTCCAAGTTGGATCTTATCGATGCAAAAGCGACTTCACGGTTTTAGACTTTTCGGATTTTGATGTGATCCTTGGAATGGATTGGCTATCCGAGAACTTCGTCCATCTAGATTGCCGAGGAAAGAAAGTGATCTTTAAGGTACACGGGAAATCGACAAGACATATCAAGGCAATGTGTACAAGCCTAGCAAGAAGCGACATCCGATAATTTCAAATTTAAGGCTATAAGAGCTTGTCAGAAAGGCTGTGAAGGCTACTTGTTGTACGCAGTGGATGTGGAACAAGCGAAGCCCGAGTTAAGGGAGACCCCTGTAGTCAAGGAATATCCTGAAGTGTTTCCGGAAGAGTTACCGGGGAACATGCCGGATAGAGAGATCGAATTCGAGATCAAGTTGATACCAGGAGCGACACCAGTTGCCAAGGCACCTTATAGAATGGCGCCGGCAGAGTTGAAAGAGTTGAAAGCTCAGCTTAAGGACATGCTCGAGAGGAATATAATTCAGCCTAGTACTTCACCTTGGGGAGCCCCAGTGTTGTTTGTTATGAAGAAAGATGGTAGCATGAGGATGTGCATAGACTACAGAGCGTTGAACAATCTGACCATCAAGAATAAGTACCCTTTGCCAAGGATTGATGATTTGTTTAACCAGTTGCAAGGCAAGAGAGTGTTTTCCAAGATCGATCTTAGGTCGGGTTATCATCGATTGAAGATCAAGGTAGCGAGATATACCAAGACGGCTTTGATGCGAGGTATGGACATTATGAGTTCTTAGTCATGCCTTTTGGACTCACTAATGCTCCATCTGCATTTATGGATTTAATGCAGCGTGTTTTCATGCCATACTTGGACAAGTTTGTGATAGTGTTCATAGATGACATCCTAGTATACTCCAAGGATGAGAAAGAACATGAAGAACACTTAAGGATAGTGTTGGAGACTTTGAAGAAGAATCGCCAGATGCTAAGTTTTCCAAGTGTGACTTTTGGTTGAATCAAGTGAGTTTCTTGGGTCATGTCATTTCTGGAGATGGCATTAAGGTTGATCCGGCAAAGGTTGAAGCAGTTGAGAAGTGGTCCAGACCGACTACCGTTTCAGAGGTTAGAAGTTTTCTCGGTTTGGCTGGCTATTATAGGAAGTTTGTACAAGACTTCTCAAAGATAGATACACCACTTACCCGGCTCACTCAAAAGGATATGAAGTTTGAGTGGACCAGTGAGTGTGAAGATGCTTTTCAGACGTTGAAGAAGAGGTTGACTACAGCCCCAGTTTTGGCAGTTCCGGAGATCTTTGATAAGTATGACGTTTACACGGATGCTTCGGGACAAGGTTTAGGTTGTGTGTTGATGCGAGAAAGGAAGGTAATTGCTTATGCATCCCGGCGATTGAAGGTGCATGAGAAGAATTACCCAACCCACGACTTGGAGTTAGCAAATGGTTGTGTTTGGCTTGAAGATTTGGAGGCACTACCCAGCACGGAGTTAAGGCCAGGATCTTCACCGATCACAAGAGTTTGAAGTATTTCTTTACCCAAGAGAATCTGAATATAGACAGAAGAGTTGGGCAGATGTTAGAAGAAGGCCCTTAGAGTTTGAAGTTGGTGAAAGAGTGTATCTACGAGCTTCTCCAATGAAGGGGGTAAAACGCTTTGGACAAAAGGGAAAGCTGAGTCCGAGGTATGTTGGACCTTTTGAAATTCTGGAAAGAATTGGATCGTTGGCTTATAAGCTTGAGCTACCAGAATCCATGTCAAGAGTCCACAACGTGTTTCACGTATCGATGTTGAAAAAGTGTTTGACCAAGACGGATGTTGAGACTACGGTTGATCCGGAGATCCTACAAGATAACCTTTCGTATGATGAGAAACCGATCAGGATTTTCGACCGGAAGGAAAAGATGGTTAAGAGAAGAATGATTCCCTTGATTTTGGTGCAATGGAGCAATCATTCACCGGAAGAAGCTACGTGGGAAGTCGAGGATGATATGATCAGTGAGTTCCCAGATTTTATGGACTTACCAGGTATGTTCTAAGTTTCGAGGACGAAACTCCTTTAAGGGGGGAAGAATGTAATATTCCGATTTTCGGAGTAAGGCGAGACGTGTCTTTTGCGTAAAACGAAATATTGGGTTCGGTTCCTTTTATTTGGAGTTTAAATAATTGGATATTTATATATATATATATATAATTTTTAAGATAATTATGTATATAATAAAAGAGATTTTCTGATTTTATAATAGAAAAAGGATTTAATTGGTATTAACTATATAAGAGATCTATTATACACATTAATCTCATAACCTAGATCTTTATTCACAAAAAGGGGCAGCCGCATATTCTTTTTATGCGTGTGTGAGCATAACTTTGGGCTGAAGGATTTCTCATCGGTTCTGAGTCAATTCTCAATCGTTTTGATCGTGAGTGGTGTGCGGAATCGTCGTGAGAGAGCGTTGATTCAACACCAAAAAGTAGAAGTTTTTGTAAGGTATGTTTATGCCCAAAAATCTGCTCTTTTGTCGAGTTTGATGGGTTCAAACTCATATCTTTTTCGTAGTTTATCGTTTAAGAAGCGTGTGATCGAATCTAATCAAGGTTTGGATTTATCACACATGTTTCTTGCGAAAGCGAGACTGCTTTCTTCTTTGTTTTATTGAGCTTTTCTTTGTTGGTTTCTTTGTTAAACAAGTAAGAAGCTCTTCCTACAATCTAATTATGGTGGAGAGTAGTTAGATCAAGATTTAAGATGTTTTGGTGCAAGAAAGATGTATCTTTTTGATTGGTTAATGATCCTAGATGCTATGATACGGTTAGATATGCGTTTAGGCGTTTTTACGTGTTAAAGTTGTCTTTGTTTGTGTTAAACGGATTAGAAATCGAGTTTGAAGATTTGGGGTTTTGGGAAAAATGCAGGTGGACGGGCGTCTGCATAAGCGGACGGGCGTCTGAAAGCTTAGAAACTCAAACGGGCGTTTGCCTTAAGCGGACGGGCGTTTGAGGAGTGATTTTACATACATGTTGTAGCATTTTTAGGTGGACGGGCGTCCAGTTATAGTGGACGGACGTCCAGTCCCAGACGGACGTCCATAGGGTTGGACGGGCGTCCAATAGGGTTTAAACGAGCGTTTAGGGTTTCAGACGGGTGTTTGATCGGTTTACCTTGTTTTATTGATCTTAATCGATTCAGTTTAGTTCAGGCTTCAATGTTATGTTATTTATTGGTTTGAGCTTTTAATTATGATGTATTAAGATTAATTAAAAATGAACTAGCTTCGATTGTACTTCTGATTCGTTCAGTTAAAACACCGAATGTACTCTTAAAGGGAGTTGAAATTCGGATCCGTCGGAAGGGCATGAAAGGGCTTGTGCTTTGGTGAACTAGAGTTCATCAATGTCTGTGTATTTGCTAGGACTTATCCGTGTCTAGTGGTCTAGGTTCAAGAGTAGGAGATGTGAGGGAGCTTACTTGAAAACACTAGGGATGGCTAGTTAATTCACATCAATACTTACATATGTGTAGTAAAAGATAAAGCATCATCTATTCTCGGTTAGACACTATTCCATATCGGTGATGTGATACGTTCATAAAAGGTGGACAACACTGCTGGCCTTAAACGGCTGAAGGGTAGTGGAGGAAATCCATCGGACGATATCGCATACCGGGAGACCCCGAGCTAATCGGTGCTAATCACCGTTAGTTAGCAAGTATATCTTCAGGCTGATGAACGCCATGCGCAGTGTCTTTGAGTAATGACGCAACAAAGGTAAGCTAAGTAGAAACGTATAGTCATGACATGTTGATGGACATGAAGTGAACCCTAGATTGAGTCGTTTCATCAAGATAATCTATTAATAACAAACCTTAATTAAATTGTAGCTTCTACTTCTTACTATGTACATTGTACTTACCTCAAATGCATGTTTATTTATGTGTTTGGGGGAGAGAAGACGAACATGTTGGTGATGGTTTAGAGGAGGACTTTGATGACGACGTTTGAAGACGCCGGAGTTGAAGACTCTTATTTATTTTTGTTCCCTTCATTTATGCTATTTCATAGACTTGGATTAGTTGGATGTAATAGTTATCTTAGTAGCATTGGATTTCGTTGATTTCTTTTGAATGTAATAAGCATTACATTTTCTTTCTACCTTTAGTGATTCCTAATCTTTAATGTTTGGAAAAAAATTACCCGAGTCTTTTGCTTCCGTTTGCTTTTATTTGATACGACGTAGTAGAGGCTTACGTGTAATGTTATTTATTTAATGTTATGCATGCCGAACGTTTCGATTTCCGGATAAGGACTCGGTGTCCGGGAACGGGGCGTTACAGTTGGGAGAAATTTTCATTCTTGGTGTCCGATAGTATCTCGAATTATTAGTCTTACACAATTCTCTGGGTATACCTTGCGAAAGCAAAATGTAACGCTCATTCGGAATGAAAAAAAAAATTAGCACGTAACTTTTGGTATTATCTTAAAAGTCACGGAAGCTTGACGGCATATCAATACATAAATGAAACAAACAAAGAGGCAACAGAACAAAGCAAACACTCTGGCTATCGGCTACATGCACAGTCCAGTCAATACCATTGTGGGCGTTTGATATGTCAAAATCGTAATTTGGCCCGCGGATCCTTATTCGGATCCCTACGGCCGCCCAAGCAAAGTCTTCGGAGCTGCCAAAGGCATCGGAGCCGCCAAAGGCTTCGTTGCCACTAAAGGTTCGGACCCGCCAAAAGCTCTCACCGCCAAAGGCTTCGGAGCCGCCAAAGGCTCTTAACTCACCAGGTCGGGTCCGCCAGCTCTCAGCTCACCAGCCTGACAGCTCTCGACAGATGTCCTACTCTCGCCAGCCTGGTGACAATTGGCTCATCACCTCTATAAATAGGAGCATCACCTCCATTACAAGGAGATAGGAGGCTTCACTTACAAAACTATGCATTGGCTTGATCCCTTACAAAGGGTACGTAGGCAGCGTCTCAGGCTCAGCTCATAATCACAAAACACCAAACACTCTCCTCCATTTGCTATAAAAGATCTTCATCTTGTTCTTGAGCACCACCACGCCTTTCCGGTAAAATCATACTCAAACATCCATATATCCATCAAATAAATACCGCTAAATAACCTGAGATAATTTCGACATTATCAGTTGATTCCGTTACCGGGAAATCGACATTTTCAACATTTTTTCTAGTCAGATCTGAGATTTCCGGCGGCCTAAAACTGCCCATTTTTTGTTTTCCGGCCAAGTCTTCAACAAGATCTTCATCTAGATATCCAGATCTACAAGATCTTCACCTAGATCTCCAAGATCTTCATCCAATAATAAGATCTCCATCTATTTTTTGGTTTTCCGACGGCCTGAAACCACCCATTTTTTGTTCTCCGACCGGCATACATCAACATCAACACACACTTGGAGCTGCTCTTCAAGTTTTCATTGAGCTAGTGCATTTAAAGGAGCAAAAACACACAACCCATGGAGTTTGCGTTTGATTTATTACCACTCTCTTTGAATTCTTTGGATTTCCGGCCACTATGTCACCGGAGACACCATTGTCGCCGACACTCTCCATCTCCTTGTCTTTAGATCGTACAAGCTTGTTGGGTGTCAGAGAACGGTTTGGCGTTTTGTGTGAACAACGATTCAGAATAGTGCGATATGGTTGGTAGCTAGGACGGATCCTTGGTGTCCCACACTTATGCTAATGAGGCCGACTAGAATGAGGCCGCAAAAAACACGGCCGGTAGAATGAGGCCGACTAGAATAGGGCCGACCAGAATGAGGCCGCCAGAATAGAGCCGACCAGAGTGAGGCCACCAAGAATGAGGCCGACCAGAATGGGGCCACCAAGAATAAGGCAGCAAGAATGAGGCCGACCAGAATGGGGCCGTCAAGAATGAGCTCGCCAGAATGAGCTTTTTAAACTCTCCAAGAAGGAGCTCTCAAGCTCTCTAAGTTACAAGCTCTCAAGCTCTCCAAGTTATGAGCTCTCCAAGTTATGGGCTGTCAAGCTCTCCAAGTTATGAGCTCTCAAGCTTTCCATGTTACGAGCTCTCAAGCTCTCCAAGAAATGAGCTCGCCAGAATGAGCTCTCAAGCTCTCCCAGTTACGAGCTCTCAAGCTCTCTAAGTTATGAGCTCGCCAGAAATGAGCTCGCCAGATATGAGCTTTCCGGAATGATCTCTGAAGCTTTCCAAGTTATGAGCTCTCAAGCTTTCCAAGTTATGAGCTCTCAAGCTCTCCAAGTTACGAGTTCTCAAGCTCTCCAAGTTATAAGCTCGCCAGAATGAGCTCTCAAGCTCTCCAAGTTATAAGCTCTCAAGCTCTCCAAGAACGAGCTTTCAAGCTCTCCAAGAACGAGCTCTCAAGCTCTCCAGGTTAGGAGCTCTCAAGCTCTCCAAGTTACGATCTACTTGAAATGAGCTCTCAAACTCTCCAAGTTACGAGCTCTCAAGCTCTCCAAGTTACGAGCTTGCCAAAATGAGCTCTCAAGCTCTTCAAGTTATGAGCTCTCAAGCTCTACAAGAAGGAGCTCGCAAGCTCTCCAAGTTATGAGCTCTCAAGCTCTCCAAGAACGAGCTCTCAAGCTCTCCAAGTTAGGAGCTCTCTAGTTCTCCAAGTTACGAGATCTCAAGCTCTGCAAGTTACAAGCTCTCAAGCTCTCTAAGTTACGAGCTCTCAATCTCTCTAAGTTACGAGCTCTCAGGCTCTCCAAGTTACGAGCTCTCAAGCTTGCCAAAATGAGCTCTCAAGCTCTCCAAGTTATGAGCTCTCAAGCTCTCTAAGTTTTGAGCTCTCAAGCTCTCCAAGAACGAGATCTTATGCTCTCCAAGTTAGGAGCTCTCAAGCTCTACAAGTTACGAGCTCTCAAGATCTCCAAGTTATGAGCTCGCTAGAATGAGTTCTCAAGCTCTCCAAGAATGAGTTCTCAAACTCTCCAAGTTATGAGCTCTCAAGCTCTCCAAGTTACGTGCTCTCAAGCTTTCCAAATTATGAGCTCTCAAGCTCTCCAAGTTACGAGCTCTCAATCTATCCAAGTTACGAGCTCGCCAGAATGAGCTCTTAAGCTCTCCAAAAAAGAAGCTCTCAAGCTCTCCGAGTTATGAGCTCTCAAGCTCCAAGTTATGAGCTTTCAAGCTCTCCATGTTAGGAGCTCTCAAGCTCTCTGGGTTGCGAGCCCTCAAGCTCTCTGGGTTACGAGCCCTCAAGCTCTCAACTACGAGCTCTCAAGATCTCCAAGGTACAAGCTCTCATTGGAATTTATTCTCGTCCTACAACTTGAATTATCATGCTTATTATTCATCAGAGGTCAACTAGTCGTCAAAATGGGTTTTCTCTTCACCAACAACAAGTCCATCCGCTTAATAGCGCAGCACAAAGAGGCATTACGCCACCCAAAGGAAAAGGCCACACAAAAATGTCTAAGGCTATCCGCCACATAAAGCCACAAAAAGGCTAAGGCTATCCGCCACTTAAAGCCATCAAAAGGCTAAGGCTATCTGCCACTTAAAGCCACACAAAAGGCTAAGGCTATCCGCCACTTAAAGCCACCCAAAAGGCTAAGGTTATCCGCCACCTAAATCCACCCAAAAGGCTAAGGTTATCTGCCACTTAAAGCCACACAAAAGGCTAAGGCAATCCGCCACTTAAAGCGACCAATAGGCTAAGGCTATCCGCCACTTAAAGCCACACAAAAGGTTAAGGCAATCCGCCACATGAAAGCCACACAAAAGGCTAAGTCTATCCACCACATAAAGCCACCAAAAGGCTAAGGCTATCCGCCACATAAAGCCACCAAAACGCTAAGGCTATTCGCCACTTGAAAGTCAAACAAAATGCTAAGTCGATTCACGACACAAAGCCACCAAAGGCAAAATCAATTCATGACACAAGCCATGAAGGGCGAAGTCGATTTACGACATAAAAGCCATGAAAAGACCTACTCTAAGTATGGCACTTAGTCAATGCTACATGCGATCCACCACATAGCAAGCCATCATAGTATTCCAAGGAAATTGATCCGCGAGCAATCTTTACTCCCCGTCTAACATTTCAAGAAAATGCTTAAGGCACGGAGTGGGGTGGGGGGAGAGGGAATTGATATGCCAAAATCATAATTCGGCCTGCGGTATTTGGGTCCCTACGGCCGCCCAAGCAAAGGCTTCGGAGCCGCCAAAGGTTCTCAACCCGCCAAAGGCTTCGGAGACGCCAAACGGCCAAAGGCTCTCGGCCAGCAAAGGCTTCGAGAGCATGAAAGGCTTCAGAGCCGCCAAAGGCTCTCAGCCCGCCAAAGGCTTCGGTACCGTGAAAGGTTCGGAGCAGCCAAAAACTCTCAGCCCGCCAAAGGCTTCGGAGCCGCAAAAGGCTCTCAACTCGCCAGGTTGGGTACGCCAGCTCTTAGCTCGCCGGCCTGACAGCCCTCGACAGCTGTCCTACTCTCGCCAGCCTCGTGACAACTGGCTCACCACCTCTATAAATTGGAGCATCACCTCCATTACAAGGAGAGAGTAGGCTTCACTTACAAAACTACGTATTTACTTGATCCCTTACAAAGGGTACGTAGGCAGTCTCTTAGGCTCAGCTCATAATCACAAAACACCAAACACTCTCCTCCCTTTGCTCTAAAAGATCTTCATCTTGTTCTTCAGCACCACCATGCCTTGCCCGTAATATCATACTCAAACAGCCAGATATCCATCAAATAAATACCGCTAAACAACCCGAGATAATTTCGACATTATCAGCGTTGTGCTACTGCGCTGCGAAAATGCAGAGAAACTCCAAAAATATTATTGTAGCAAACTAACATCATACATAATGTAAATAGTGCTTCAAATCCTCAGAAACAACCTATCCAACTAAAAGAACAATTAAACATTAAGTTCGACTCGCAAACCATAATGAAAGAAAAATAAAAATAGAAACTATTTACTAAGCATAACAAAACATCGAAGTATGTTATAACCTTGCTTTGTCCAAAACATCAATCTGCTCTTCATAGTCTTGCATATCTTATCAATCCAAAAAAAGAGTCGGCACTTGCAAACGTTCAATAAGAAGTAGAAGATCAAATATAGAAATATATATTTGTCATGAGGCGGGAGATATGACATTAGTTCACTTATCAATTACAAAACAATGTAAGCATAAGATACTCCTTGCATACTTGCTTAGCAGTGAATAAAATGGGTTCATGTTCACCCATAGTTATCAGACCTGAAAAATATGTCGGGTCATCAGGTCATTGGTTCAACCGGTAGGTCACATCATCACTTACAAATATAATTGAATATACAAAAATATAAAAAAAAAATTTAAAATATGACAATCATATTTATTTTCAAAATATTCCAACATCCAAATCATAACAAGATACACATGAAAAAAAAATCTATCTTAGAAATTCATCAAAAATCCCATCAAAAAAAAAGAAAAAGAAAAAGAAATTCATCAAAAATCACCATTTATATCCAACTTCACTAAAGATATATTGTGTGTTTTATTTCATTTGACGTTAAACTGCTACCATCGTCCAATAAAAAAATTAGTAAACACACTCTTAAGCAAGTATGTATGGAAAAGAAAATTATATATCATTTACAAAAGAGCATATAAATGTAGGATAAATGAATTATTTAAGGGTAAAAGATTATAGAAATCATGTTACTAAAGATTATAAAAATGATTAAAGACCTTGAAATCGAATGGAAAATGAAGAAAATATATAATTATTGTTACTAGAGATGTGTTTTTTAGTTGGCTGAAGTTGCAATGCTAGACAATTTTTTGCAATAAAAGACTCAATTTTTAAAATTTGCCGGTTCGACCGCCGGGTCACGGTTCACCGGCTCGACTGCCGTTTCGGACGGGTTTGAACAGTTGACTTCCTTAAACGGTCGAATGCTTGAACCGGCCCGGGCTTGAGACCGGGTCGACCGGTTCAACCACCGGGCCGGGCCGGGTTTGATAATTGTGTGTTCAGTTACTTACTTAACATGACTTGTTTATTTAACTTGACATTAATAATTTTTTATTCTTGTCATGTTACTTATCATACTTGTCTTAACTTGTATATGTGTCTATAAATAACTCCCGTAATCGATATACTTGTACTCTTACCTAAATTTATTTTCAAGAGTACAACACATGGTATTAACCAACCACGAAGCATGGTGCAACTTCGGCAAACATAGTCATTTCACCACGGTACTATGTTCAGTACATTGCGATTAACACTTACCAAACCAGGAATACCTGTTTACACAGAAAAGCACATACACATAGAAGCACAAAAAATTCACGATCAGTTCATACTTTTTCACATAGCATGAGCACATAAAAACCATAGAAACTAGTAACACTCGAACCTACATCCAACTAGGCGTATAACTAAAGTACATGGAATCAAATTCAATTAAAAGCACATAAGAAACAGAAAACACTGGCGGAGACTTTAGCCCTTTTGCGCCCGCACTCGATCCAACCACATCGACGGTATGTTTAATTTTCCGTAATACCTCAAGTTTAATTTTATTGATATGTCACTTACGGGTCAAGTGACATAGAGAGTACGTTATAAATAGTAACGTCTCAATTATAATTTGAAGTACGTATGAGATACACCAAGTGGGTCATAGAAGAAAGTTGCCACCGGCTCATCAGTAGAGCTATGTACGGGCGAGCCGGATCACCTTTTCTGTTATAAAAAATATATTCAAACTAACAGTATTAATAACCTGAAGATTACTTTAGGTAAAAGTATCCTCATTGGTTAGTGCATAAAGCCTGCTTCTTGGCATCTCTGTTGAAGCATATACAAGATGCCAAACTGAACTCCAAGATCAGAAGAAAGAAAGAGCATCATAAAACAGAATCTGGTTGAAGCATTTCATCAAACACTTGTTCCAGAAGTTAGTTAGTAGTTTAGTTATTCAGTTAGAGTTGTTGTAACCGTTCTCCATAGTAATCACAACTCCCTACCATCTATTTAAGCTGTGCATTACTCCATGTAATTATCAATTGGAAATAATACTCTGTAATTCTATGTTCAAGACTTAAGAACTAGTTTCCCGCTTTTATACATTTCAAACTTCTTCTTCTTCTCTGTTACTTTCTGTTTTGTTCCATTTTCATCATGGTATCTTGATACTTCTATCAAGCTTCTTTCTCGCTTGATTCAATTTTGTTGATTCTCCATGGATAATGGTCGGTTTTTCATGTTTCTCATTGTCCAAAGAGATCTTGTTTTGCATTAGGGTGAAAGCCCCGCTTCATTCTTGTTCAATGATCTTGGATGAAAAAAACTATCATAGTTGGAAGATTACAGTCTTGAATGCATTATCTTCAAAGAATAAAACATGTTTCATTGATGGCTTAATTCCTCAACCGGCTCCTGCTGATCCTCATTACAGGTTATGGCATCAGAATAACAGTATGGTCAAAGCGTGGCTTGGGAATTCTTTGTCAAAATCCATTGCACAGAGTGTTATGTCTTAAAAATTGGATAAGGATATCTAGGATGACTTGGAGGAAAGATATGGGGGAGGAGATGCAGATAGATTATCAGATTTAGTGGATGAGATTCAGTGCCTAAAGCAAGGTGATTCTTCTGTTTCTGAGTATTTTGCTAGACTTAAAATCTTGTGGGATCAGTTGTTGGCCCTTACTCCTCCTCCTACTTGTGATTGTGGCCATCGATGGTATAGAGAACATAATGAAAGGAATCATGTAATTCATTACTTGAAAGGGCTCAATGATAATTTTGCCACTATGAAATCACAAGTGTTGATCATTTCACCTTTTCCATCCGTGAAAAATGTTTTTTCCAAGGTCCTTAAGCAAGAAAGACAGCAGCACTATAATTCAAGGGCTCATTCTGCTAATTCTTCTGGTATTCTTAGTAGTAGTCTTGTCAATAATGTTGATAAGGCTGCTATGGAAACTTAGAATTCAGGGCACAATACAGGAAATATAAAGAATTATAACAATGGCAACAAGAAACCTCAGTGCACCCATTGTGGTATGGCTGGACACACTGTGGACAAATGCTATAAAAAGCATGGTTATCCTCCTAATTTTAGGGGAAGAGGCAGAGGCAGGTCATATGCAAATAATGTTGCAACAGATGGTGAAAATTGGGAAGTTCAAGATCAGCAAAATCAAGTCTCCACATATCTAAAGGCACCTGTTACTCAAGAACAGTATCAGCAGATTCTTAATATCCTTAAGGCGGGTTCTATGCCACTAGAAAGGGCTGATGTTGGTTTCAATTCTGTCAATTTTGCAGTTCTGTCTACAAATTTTGGTAGTACAGACTTAGGTTTGTCTGGAACTTTTAGTTATTTTGACTGGATTATTGATTCTGGTGCTAGTGATCATATTATTTACAATAAGTCTTTGTTCTTAGCTAGCAAATCTGTTGACAACATGTTTGTTTCTTTGCCTACTGGTAAAAGTGCTTGGATATCTCATATTGGTTAAGTAAGAATAAACAAAGACTTGCTACTTGATAATGTTCTTTGTGTTCCTAAATTTAATCATAATCTAATGTCCATTAGTCAGCTGATTAAGACTAGAGCCTATAACATCAAGTTCTTTATGAATTCTTGTGTTATACAGGATTTGATCACACTAAAGAGATTGGTTTAGTTGATTTAATAAGAGGACTATACATTTTAAGAGCTGACAAATCTTGCTATAATTTCCCTGTTGATTCTACAAGGTTTACTGGTGCCTCTAAAATGCTTTGGCATTACAGCATAGAAAATCCTTCAGACCAAAGGCTCAAATTTATAAAACATGGCCATGATCCTGTAAAGATTTCTGAGAATCATGTTTGTGACATTTGTCCTTTAGCAAAACAAAGAAGACTTAGTTTTCCAATTAGTCAAACTGTGTCTACAGATTTGTTTGCCCTTGTCCATATGGACATTTGGGGGACCATATAGAGTAACTAATATACATGGTCATAGATCTTTCTTACTGTAGTGGATGATTTTAGTAGATTTTGTTGGGTTTTTATGTTGAAAAACAAAAGTGAATTCAGACCTCTTATTCAACAGTTTTGTAATATGGTTTGTACTTGGTTTAATAAACCCATTAAAATTATGAGATCTGATAATGGCTTAGAGTTTTCCTTGCCTAAATTTTATGCTAGTAGAGGTATAGTGCACCAGATCTCAGTAGTTAAAACTCCTCTACAGAATGGAGTGGTTGAAAGAAAACATCAACACATCCTTAATGTTGTTAGGAGTCTTAAATTTCAGTCTGGTATACCTGTTGTTTATTGGTCTTACTTTGTGATTCATGTTGCTAATCTTATAATATGATTCCTTCTCTATTATTGCAAGATAAGACTCATTTTGAGATCTTGTATAATAGCAAACCTAATTTTGATTCTGTCAAAGTTTTTGGTTGTATAACTTTTGCCAATAACCTGCATCATGAGAATAATAAGTTTGCAGATGGGGGCATCAAGTCAGTGTTTATTGGTTGTGCTCCAAATGTTAAAGGTTACTACTTGTTGAATCTTCATACCAAACAAATCTTTGAAGCAAGGGATGTCTTATTTCATGAAATGGTATTTCCATTTAAGGAACATTATTCAAACACAGGTGATATCTTTGATTTACCCTTACCTGTCTCTTTTGATCAATATGCACATTAGTCTGAGTTTGTTAGCACCTCAGAATCAAAACAATATGGTCATCACCAAAATAAAAACTTGACAAACTCAGAATCAGAACAATCTGGTAATCACCAGAATGAAAACTTGACACAATCAGAATCAGATCAAGGCAATATGTCTAATAGTGATTCTGAACCAATTATTCCTGATCTTATTGAAAACGAAGAATATGTGGAGCAACTGCAAGAAAATGTCAAACAAGAACATCTACAAGACATAGAGGGGCACCCTCTTATCTTAAAGATTATGTCTGTAATCATGTACACAATTCTAAACCACCCCACACTCTTGATTTATTAGACACCTTACAAAATCCGTCTAAACCTTATCTATCTTATATTCTTAATTCTCAATTTTTGACAGAACTAGGTCATACAATGAGGCTGTGCAGCATGAAGAGTGGAGAAAAGCTATGAAAAATAAGATAAATGCTTTACAGCAAACCAAAACTTAGAAGATAGTTCCTCTACCTCAAGGGAAGCATCCAATAGGTTGCAAGTGGGTATGCAGAATTAAAAGAAACTTAGATGGAACACTAGAAAGGTTTAAAGCCAGATTGGTGGCCAAGGCCTATACTCAGCAGTTAGGATTGGATTACTTGGACACCTTCTCACCTGTAGCAAAACTTACCACTGTGAGAACCTTATTAGCCATATCAACTGCTAAGATCTGGAATCTACACTAGTTGGATGTTAAAAATGCATTTTTTCTTGGAGATTTGACCGAGGAGGTTTATATGCAAGCTCTATAAGGTATTAACACACAACCAGGCATGGTTTGTAGACTTAAGAAGTCACTGCATGGATTAAAACAAGCAAGTAGACAATGGAACAACAAACTATCCCAAGCTTTGCTTGAGAGGGGGTTCAGACAGTCTAAACAAGACTACAGCCTGTTCATTAAAGGATCAAACAGTTCATCTGTGGCAGTTTTGGTATATGTGGATGATGTGCTTGTCACTAGCCAGACATGAATGAAATCAAAGATTTGAATGATTATTTAAATGGCAAATTTGGAATTAAAGACTTGGGGGATCTCAAGTATTGCCTTGGACTTGAAGTTGCAAGACCAAAGAAAGGAATTGTTTTATCTCAAAGGAAATATTGTCTATAATTGCTTGAAGAGTATGGTTTTTCAGTATGCAAGCTCAACAATACCCCTATGGACATTTCTATCAAATTACACAGCAATACTCCACACCACTGACATCCAACGGTTATTATAGATGTCTGGTGGGCAAGCTATCATATCTAGGACTGACTAGACCAGACATAACATTTGCCACTCAACAACTAAGCCAATTCCTAGATAAACCTATAGAACTACAGCTTTAAGCAGCTCACAGACTGCTCAGATATTTGAAGAAAGCACCAGGACAAGGCATCTTCTTTACAGCAAAATATAACCTAGAGTTAAAAGGTTATGTAGATGTAGATTGGGGTGGCTGTAATGATACTAGAAGATCGGTCACATGCTTCTCAGTTTTTCTAGAGGATTCACTCATCAGCTGGAGGACAAAGAAGCAAACAACAGCTTCAAGAAGCTCTTTAGAATCAGAATACAGAGCTCTGGCAATGGTCTTTTGTGAAATACAATGGCTTACTTATTTGCTTGCAGAATTCAACATCAAGCAAGATAAACCAATTCCATTGTTTTGTGACACCAAAAGTGCATTATACATAATTGAAAATCATGTGTTCCATGAAATAACTAAGCATATAAAATAGATTGCCATGTAGTGAGGGACAAGTATCAACAAAGGCTCCTGAAACTAATGCCTATCACCACAGAAATGCAATTGGAAGATTTATTCACCAAGCCCTTGGACAAGAACAGATTTCAAACTTTATTGAGTTCCTATCCCTTGGTTAACATATAACAACCACAAAGTTCAGTTTGTGAGGGGGTGTTGAAGCATATACTGCTGGATATACAGAAACCCGAATCCGGATCCGATTCATAATTGGATCGTCAGATCTGATTCACAGCACCGATCGAGACGCTTGATCATGCACAGCGGAAGCTTTGAATTAAATTCTCATGCGGTTTTCAAGATTTAATTCACATAATAAATTAATTAACTACAAGAAAGTTGAAGATTTACACAACAGAAGAAGGAGCCGCAATCGACAAGAGAGAAGCCGCAGTCATCCGGATTGTATCACCAAGCGACGACTGGTGGATGTCGATCCTCGTAGTAAAACCTCCTCAAATATGCTCAAGAAAAACTCTATTTTTTCTTCTTCCCAATGGCTAGGACAAGAGAATAAAATTTCTCTATTTTATTCAAAATAGGCGTCGCCTATTATTCCTAAAAGTGGCGTTGGTATTTCTTGTTGAATTTTGTGCTGGGAGAAATTCTCTTTTTATAGGAAAATAACTAATAAATTGAGGGTTTATTTTTTTACACATAAATTTATATTTTCCTTTTAGGAAAATAAAACCTTTATCCAATAGGAAAACAAATTTCCTATTTATCCAATAAGAAAACTAATTTCTTATTTATAATTATTTAACACATAAATAATTATATTATCCACATTATAATTAATTGGGAGAAAATTTTTTTCCCAAATTCAAATAAAGTGACGCCATTTTTAATGCCAATTGGGATAATAGAAAATGTATTTTCTATTTTATATATTATTTACCGAATAAATAATATTTCGCATATTCATTAAATAGACCAACTATTTAATTTTATCTCAAGGTTCCAAAATACGAGAGTTCACTTGCGTGTTAGGAGCCAACCCGGGGACCATGGAACTATAACCAGTAGCTACAATAAATTGAATAAAACATTTATCAAACAGAATATTTCTACTCAACTTATTAATTCCGGAATTACACTACCATAAATCCGAAACTGAAATCTATCGATTATATATATAACTTATTCTCAGAAAGTCGAGTCAATAAGTGTCCGTTGATATAATCATTACATACAGACTAACCCTCCATAGACTATCCGTAACGAAACGGGAATGTTTCCGTAAACCTTCTTCATTACATCTTATCATTATTTACCATTAACCCACTAGTGATTAATTAGTTCATAACCAATATGAACTCGGCCGATCGATCAGTTTATAGGATTAACAAATAAGGGGATTGTCTTTCTACTTCCCGCAGGAAGGAATGAATTCCATATCTGTGAGACACACACTCCTCACTCATTCCAGAATAGTGCCAACGTGAAAGTGATTCGGACCGCGTCTCTTAGCAATCCTTAACGAACACATCAAACCCTATCCTTAAACCAGCAGGAGTCTGCAATCACTTCTGGATTAAGGTTAATCCATATATGATCATCTTGTGATTTAATAAAATTTCTCAATCGGAATTATATGAGTAATGCAGATTAAATCGGTCCAGTCCTATATGACTACATCATATATAAATGCCCCACTTAGATAACCAATATCGACGGTTCGGATAAGACAGTCACACCATAAAGTGTTCTGGGTGCATTAATGGTGGTTTAATCAATAGACCCCATACTTTTATTAAGTTCACCACGGACTATTAGTTCAAGTGTATCACCATAAACTTAATCCTCGTGTGTGACACACACTAAGTTATATGGCTACATATGATACAACTTGGGGTTTTAAGTAGTGTATTTCTTATAAGCACAAAGCAAATAATAAGATGAGAATAAATCTGTTATTTATTAATTATAAAAACAATTACATAAATTGTCTTTCGGGCGATACTTCCAACAATCTCCCACTTGCCCATATAGATGAGCAACAATTGTCTTTCATGCACTACATCCAACAATCTCCCACTTGCCCGTAAAGACAAGCAACAATTGTTTTTAGAGCACCACACCCTTATTCTATCTATCCACAACATTCTCCCACTTGCTCTAAAGTAGATGAGACATATCTCTCAATTTTATACCGTCCAAGCGCTTATCAGTGACATTAGATGCCGCACGACTTGGTAAACTGATTAGCTAGGTTGTCAGCTCGAGGCTATCTTTTAGGACCGAAACATAGCCCCTCTGCACGGTCTGTCTGATAAGGTGGCACTCTCTCTCAATATGCTTTTGACCTCTTGTGACTGTGAAGATCATTCGCATGAGCTACCTCTCAACTGTTTTCACAGTAAAATGGTATCGGCTCATCGAGACCAGGAATCACTTCCCGATTCAACAAAGAACTTCTCAAGCCACACTGCCTCTTTAGCTGGTCCGAAAGCTGCTATGTATTCGACTAACAGAGTCAAATTGGCAGTGCTGGATTGCTCCAGACTATAGTTCCATCACAATGAGAAAACCCTGAGCCTGAGATCGGCTAACGATCTCCTTAATCTGAAAGTAAGTCAGAATCAGTGTAGTAAAAAATACTCAGGTATGCACCTGAATATAGACGCATATAACTCCTCGTTCTCCGAATGTACTTGAGGATGCACTATACTGCTACTCAACGTCCGAATCCAAGATTCGACTGCTATTGACTTTTAATGACCTGAATTTCTCTATCCAAAAGAGAATATATCCCATTTTCCTTATATCCATAGATTTGAGAGAATTATTCCATGAGAGGTTGGGTAGGAAACCTCTCGATGAATCTAGCATACGAAAATGCATTATCATCTTAAACAATGAGATGGATGGGATACTGCCACAACTTTTTCTCATGAATTCAACCGAATCAAATTCTAAGAATATAGTCCACTTCTCTAATTCAGAGAAGTTTGGCTCGTATGTTTTGGACTTCAGACAACACACTCATATTGTTCTCAACTGTTGCAGTGTTACCTTTCACTAACACCAATATTCACTACTTTGCCAATATTGATTCTCTGGTCAACAAAAGACTCATGAATATTTTGGTCAAACCCATATATCTCAAAACATGTGACTTTTAGACCTAGAGGTTTGCTTTAATCCACCAATGGATGTAAGAACATGCAGTCAATCTACCATTCGCTTTAAGCAAAAACCCTTATATTCCGAATGAATTCAAGCTCCTCTGTACGGAAAGAAAGTTTCACGGCATCACCCTGGTAATCTTTCTGCTTTTCGCAGAGTTAAGCGAGGCTGAATGGTGAGGGAGTTTTTGGGCATCAACCTTGTATAACTCTCTACTTGTCAGGGAATTACCCCTAGACCACTTAGCTTTGCTTTGAAAGATAAAATTTCTCATTCATTCATCTATTCTTCATGTAGATCCAATTACTCCCACTGGGCCTGAGACACTTGGGTGGTTCTACAAGAGTCTGAACAAACATCAGGTACCAAAACTCCATTTACAGGTAAATGGCTTTAAACCAACCTCTTATTATCGGAATCCTATACAGCCCTCCAAAGAAGACCATTGGTATCAATCACCCCCAGCAGACTGTTAAGTCTGCATAATCATAGTGAGTCAATGGATAAACCATACTTCCATTGCATTTGGGTGGATTGACATTCTGATATGGTTCAGTAGTACTTATCAGTGTAATCCCCAACAACCAATGTTGGATGTGGTCTGATTCAATCAGATAGTGACTCCTTGAGTAACTTTACTTCAAGGTCCAATGTTGTTATTTTATGCATTCTTTCAGTAAGGGTGTGACAGTACAACTGTCACTATCTGATCTTAAGAATATTATAACCAACCTTTACTCATTGCATTAAGATATTTCATGAACAGTCACCATCTAAACGTGTATGCAAAATCTCCAGTCCTACCTTCAATCACTAATACTAAATGCCTCTATTCGTAGAAGTGGAGTAAATGTACTTCACTCATCATCCACAAATTCATAAGCATCTTCTAAGGTAGACTTCTCGGTTTTACATGATAATGTGAACTGTTATTTTGCAATCAATATCATAATTGAGTTAATAAATGTACTGTATCATATCAAAAAACTATACAAGGCAATCCATGGTTAATCCTTTTAGTGAAATCGTTTCACCGGGAGGTAAGTTTGAGCATCGATGTCAAAATCGTGCTATAGCCTATATCTGAGCATGGAATACTCGCTTCTCTGGTAATATCAGAGATTCCTCCAAATATTTAGATAAACTAATCGGCGTTTCGAGTAGTCATTAGACTAATTTTCTACCACTCAAAACTCCCACTATCTTGTATCCTTCATAAGACCCCGAAGGTCAATATGAACAAGCCATGATAATTTTTTTAGCTCTATTACTCTTTCCTAATTTGAAAGGTTACGTAGTCATTTTTACTTTGAGATAGTGTTCTTAGATTGGGAGATAAGAATCACCCTTAGCCAGTCTTAAAATCTTATCTTTAGTATATATGCACTAATCACTAGATGCTAAAGAATCGTTTATCTAAATATGGAAACCATTTGCCTTAATAGTTTATGATGTGTTACATATACCTTTTTCAGCATTATTTAATGGTTCTGACTTTATCAGACAAAAGTATGAGTCCCAGATTCGTACTACAAATGTCATATTCACTTTCTTTAATGCAACTATATTATCGATTTGAAAGTGAATCCATTCGTTCCAAAGAATCTGAAAACAGAAATTAAATTTTTGTGATATCCAAGGATTAAAATCTGAATTTTCTTTCCTTATATCACTCCCACTATCTCAGCTGAAATAACTGCCCGTTGTCTACTCTTTATCATGAATGCCCAGCCACCTTGTTCTTACAAAAGAACTTTAGCTTCTGAGTCAAATTACTCGGTTAAGAAAGTCTCTAAGGATTCATAGGTTAGTGATCCGAAATCACTTTCCTTATCCTTTACTTTCTTTTATTAATATTTCGGTTTAGCCTTTAACTTATTTAGTTTTATATGACTTGTACTTGAGACATTTTCCTTCCCACTCTTGGCTTTCTTTAAAAGAAATCGCCGTGAATTTGTAATTCGTTTGAGTAGACACTACTAGTGAACTGTGGGATGTCTGGTGAGATTGATACCAAATCATTCTCGTCAACTTTGAACTAATCTCATTTGTCCCTCATTCAACATGAGTGACGGCAGTGACATACTTATCAATGTCACTTAAGTTTGAAGGCTTAAGAGGGAAATCCTCCACCGAAAAATTAGTTGCATTCTTGATTAGTGAGTTCAACGTTCTCGTTACTTTTCCACTTTTACGAAGTCATTATTAGTCAATATAATTTGTTTAGCAGTTTAGATACCTTGAGATAATATGTAGTTGCAAAAATAAATTATGACAGAAATATAAATCAAATCATACACCACAACAAATAATAAATTTTAGGAACTATAAACGTGATGTCATGCATGCAGTTTATCCTACCATTCCAAGGATTTAATCTCACACCTACAGTGCCGCCTTAGGGTGTCAAAGAGGTGACGATTAAATTGAGACAATCTCTCTAAACAATTAACTATGAATCAGGCATCTTATTTAATTGTTGATTACCTTCCTTTTTCAGCCAAGATATTTCCAAAAATATCCTTGTGAGTGTGACCTATAGTTTCAGATCTCAAAGTACGCCCCGAGTGTGCCGCCTTAGGGTCGGTTAGTGACCCGATGAGTGCTCAAAATCCTATCCTTTCGGAGACCAAGCCATGCATTTTGTTAGCGGTGAAGGCCATCCTTAAGGGGCCGAAATCAAAGCGGCACGAGGCATCACCATTCTCTCACTTGCTTGTGTCAACAGTAGAGGCCGTGGGGTGGGTCGGTTGTCACCTTCCCCGCTCCCACTCATTATTTTGAAAAATAGGTAGTCTTATTAGGATTTTCAAAATTTCTTAATGATATACCCGAACCGGATTGGGGCCCTGCTCACCTAGATTGGGCCTATTTAGATAGCCCAATAACAGGTCTTAGGCCACCATCCTCTTAGTCCACAACTCATAAGCCGGATGCTACCCGCCATTCTTAAGCCGAGACCTGTCCGCCATCTGTAAGCCAGATCCTGTCCGCTATTTGTAAGTCGGGCCCTTCCACTCCGTGTGATTTCTACCCATGTATCAAGGCTGACATCAAGACAAGGCAAATATGAGTCCGACTTACAAACGAGTCCGCTGTCCGACATACTTATCCAGACAGCTAGCCGGTCCACCTGTATTTTGTGCATGATTATCTCTAATTATATCCTTTTAATTGTCTTGTCATGAACAGTAAACCGACTTAGTCCAACCGACTTAGTCCTAGCCTATATATTGTTAGTAATATCATCCGCAACGGAAGCGATTTAAGGATCTAGATCTATAAAATACACGTAATAAAATAACTAGATCTGTATCTACAAGGGGGTTGTAGAACATACCTCTTGGATCTCAAAATCCAAGTTGAAGAACTGCAATAGGAAGATTGCAAGTAAATGTGAAGAGCACCACGATCTTCCGTACGTGTGATCCAAGCAACTCCCGGTGGAAGGAAATCCTCGTCTCGAATCCTTCCGATATGCTACCCGGAAAATCTCCAAGATTTTCCCCTTAAACCCCTTGGCCGAATTTTATTCCTTCTTCTCTCTAAGAGGAGAAGTCGAATTTTATTGTGTGTTGTAAGGCTTGGGAGAACTCTCTTTATATAGGAGAGTAAAACTTAGCCTCCAAGGATTTAATAATTAATACAAAATCAATTATAATAATCCCATTAAATAAAAGATAATTCCATAATATTCTAGAACAAATCTAGAATAATATTTATCTTTATTTTTTTCCATAAATATTTATCCAATAAATATTTTATGCACATGTCTCATTAATACACAAGAAAACAATTTCTTGTTCCATAAAATAAGCATGGGGCGAAAATTATATGTTGACCTAGTCAATATTAATTTTGCCATTACACAACAATTGGGCCAAGATTATGGAAAATGTCTTTTCCACATATTTAATTATTTAGCCCAACTAATTTAATAGTCCACTAAACAATTAATTCACATATCGTTGTAATAATGTCCAACAAGAACTAAATTAATATTATTATGATTCGACGTCCGAGAATAGCTATGCTATATTAGGAGGCACGTCGGGGACCATGGACTAATAATCAGTGGCTCCGATAAATCAAATAAATAATTATTTTACGAAATGTAATAATTATATTCGATAAATCAATCACGAGAATATGCCACCATAATCCTGTGGATCGCACTCCTCCGATTATAAGATTATATTTATCTCCTCACGAGAATAATAATAAGCGTCTATTGATATAATCATTACATATGGATTAATCCTCCATAGATTGCTCATTCTAAATCGGGAAGTTACCGTTAACCCTTTTAGAATCTCTTATCCTTATTTACCATTAACCCCTAGTGATCAATTAATTCATACAACTCACCGGTAGCTAATCGGTGTAATATGAACTCCATGGATCGATCGGTTTCTAGGATTAACAAATAAGTGAATCTGTCTATCTACTTTCATAAATGGAAGGAATGGATTCCGTATCTGTGATAACACGTACTACTCACTCAATCCAAAGACAATGCCAAGATGGGGTAATTCGGACCACGCACTCGGTGTAATCCTCAACCGTCAAGTCAAACTTCATACCGATTCAAGCGCTTAATCGTGATCACCTCGAGATTAAGATATATCCATAAATATGATCATCCATTGATTCGATAAGACTTCTCGATTACGGAATTATATCGTGAACTCTAATCAAATCGGTCCAAATTTCTATATGATATATCTATCATATATAAATGCCCCACTAGGTTCTCTTAACCGAAAGTCCGGATAAGACAATCACACCTATTGTGTTCTGGGCGCATTAATAGCACGTTAAAGGAGAGACCCGATACTCTCGATTAACTTCACTACGGGCTAATTTTATTTTAAGTACATCTTCACTAACTCAATCCTCCCGTGTATATACCATACACTGAGTTAAGTGATTATATAAACGATATACTTTAGGGTTTTCTGTAGTGTAAATACTATTGTCACATCGGTGAATATGAGAATAATAAATATGAATAATAATGTCAATTCATTTATTAAATAAAACAATTACAAAAATTGTCTTTCGGGCATAACCCCTAACATATATATGGGATCACAATGTAATAGAAAGCATCCAAGAACTAATACAAACAGAGCTACTCTGTCAATTTGTCGAATCACTTGTGTTTACTCTCATAAGCAACATTCCGACTGTCGAGTTCTTACTATCCACCACATTCTCTCCGGAGAAATCATACATATATAGCCACATATCCACGAAATACTTCTGTTACCGCAAATGTGGTATTCACCGCAATATCACTTAATAATCCGAAAAACAATAAATCATGAATATTTAAGTTAATCTTCCCACTAGTTCATCGGTTCCAAATACAGTCTTACTAGTGTCACTATATTCATGATTTTCCAATTTCTCGATTTTACGAAAATTCCTTGTGTAGACACTACACAATTAAAATTCATCAACAATTTTATAATCCTAATACATTAGGACTTTATGAATTTTCTAATAATTCGAAAAACAATAAATCACAAAATTTAAAGCTCCCACTAGTTTATCGGTTCCAAATACCGTCTAACTAGCGACACCTTACTCATGATTTTCAGATTTATCAATTATTTAGAAAACTTTTGTACAGACACTACACAATTAAAATTCTGAAGAATTTTATAGTCCTAATCTTGTCATGATAAAAATTTAGGATCTCAAAATTTTTTCAATAATCGAAAACAATAAATCATGAAAGCAATCCCCAACTTATCGGTTCCAAATACCGTCTAGTTAGTGTCTTATTTTTTCATGACTTTCCAAATTTTCGGTTAATAAATCCTATTTATGTAGACACTACTTAATCAAAATTCTCAAAGAATTTTAGATCCCAAAAACAAATTCACCGAATAAATTTTATTTTTATCATGTGAATTTTATATCCAAATAAATTTCCGTTTGCTCAATTAATTTAATTAATTACCTAAATTAATCTAAATTAATTACGTGTTCATACATGCCTAATTAATGCCAAATTTAATTATCTACATGTATGCATATGCTAAGAGTGGAATTCATGAATATGATGCACGGCATGGCATGATTATATCACATAAATAATCATATGAGAAAATAAATGCGAAAAAGTAAACCACTGAGATGGACCGTTGGTATCGCGTATCTAATCTATAAATTTAAAATTAAATAAATAAATATACCCTATGTTTAAAGGATTTACTAATCTCCAATAGATCATGCCGCCGCTCTGTATAATAATAAACTGCTCCATGTCTTGAACAAATAAGCTCCCAGCCAACTTGGTTGGGCGCCTATTCCCTACCGTGGCGGCCATGAGTTTGATTCTCCGCCTGTTGTGTTTTTAATCTTCCTTTATCAGCCAAAAATCCATCTTTTCTGAAATATTCCCCCAAAAAAAGAATGCATCCAGGGGGAATCGAACATGGGTCTTCATGATGCAGTAAAATAAGTAATTCTAATTACTAGGAATTTATATTACAACAAATAAATTACATAATTTCCTATACCCAGAAAAATTTGGGTTTACAACAAATAAATTACATAATTTCTTATACCCAGAAAAATTTGGGTTTACAATAGATCTAACGGTAAACAAGTACCAACCCCAATCCATCTCGTCAACCAAGACATTCAATCCCGCATATATATAATAAACATATAAAAGATGCAATTTTTATTCAATTTCATTCCTTATTAATTATGTAATCAAGATCGCAAAATCGTTTTTACCTGTCTCTGATACCACATGCTGGATATACAGAAACCCGAATCCGGATCCGATCCATAATTAGATCATCAGATCTGATTCACAGCACCGATCGAGACGCTCGATCATGCACAACGGAAGCTACGAATTAAATTCACATGCGATTACCACGATTTAATTCACATAATAAATTAATTAACTACAAGAAAGTTGAAGATTTACCAAACAGAAGAAGGAGCCGCAACCGACAAGAAAGAAGCCGCAGTCTTCCGGATTGTATCACCAAGCGACGACTGGTGGACGTCGATCCTCGTAGTAAAACCTCCTCAAATATTCTCATGAAAAACCCCAGTTTTTTTTCCTTCCCAATGGCTAGGACAAAAGAACAAAATTTCTCTATTTTATTCGAAATAGGCGTCGCCTATTATTTTTAAAAGTGGCATTGGTTTTTCTGGTTGAATTTTGTGTTGGGAGAAACTCCATTTTTACAGTAAAATAACTAATAAATTGAGAGTTCTTCTTTTACACATAAATTTATCTTTTCCTTTTAGGAAAATAAAACCTTTATCCAATAGGAAAACAAATTTCCTATTTATCCAATAAGAAAAATAATTTCTTATTTATAATTATTTAACACATAAATAATTATATTATCTACATTATAATTAATTGGGATAAATTCTTTTTCCCAAAATCAAATAAAGTGACGCCATTTTTAATGCCAATCGGGATAATAGAAAATGTCTTTTCTATTTTATATATTATTTACTGAATAAATAATATTTCGCATATTCATTAAATAGACCAACTATTTAATTTATCTCGAGGATCCAAAATATGAGAGTTCACTCGCGTGTTAGGAGCCAACCCGGGGACCATGGACCTATAACTAGTAGCTAAAATAAATTGAATAAAACATTAATCGAACAGAATATTTCTACTCAACTTATTAATTCCGGAATTACGCCACCATAAATCAGAAACTGAACTCTATCGATTATATATATAACTTATTCTCAGAAATTCGAGTCAATAAGTGTTCATTGATATAATCATTACATACAGACTGACCCTTCATAGACTATCCGTAACGAAACGGGAACGTTTCCGTACACCTTCTTCATTACATCTTATCCTTATTTACCATTAACCCACTAGTGATCAATTACTTCAGAACCAATATGAACTCGGCCGATCGATCAGTTTCTAGGATTAACAAATAAGGGAATTGTCTTTCTACTTCCCACAGGAAGGAATGGATTCATTATCGGTGAGACACATACTCCTCACTCATTCCAGAATAGTGCCAACGTGAAAGTGATTCGGACCACGCCTCTTAGCAATCCTTAACGAACACATCAAACCCTATCCTGAAACGAGCAGGAGTCTGCGAATACTTCAGGATTAAAGTTAATCAATATATGATCAGCTTGTGATTTAATAAGATTTCTCAACCACGGAATTATATGCATATTAAATCGGTCCAGTCCTATATGATTACATCATATATAAATTCCCCACTTAGATAACCAATATCGACTGTCCGGGTAAGACGGTCACACCATAAAGTGTTCTAGGTGCATTAATGGCGGTTTAATCAATAGACCTTATAGTTTGATTAAGTTCACCACGGACTAATAGTTTAAGTGTATCACCATAAAATTAATCCTCATGTGTGACACACACTAAGTTATATGGCTACATATGATACAACTTGGGGTTTTAAGTAGTGTATTTATTATAAGCACAAAGAAAATAATAAGATGAGAATAAATCTGTCATTTATTAATTATAAAAACAATTACATAAATTGTCTTTCGGGCGCTACTTCCAACAATCTCCCACTTGCCCATATAGACAAGCAACAATTGTCTTTCGTGCACTACATCCAACAATCTCCCACTTGCCCATAAAGACAAGCAACAATTGTTTTTAGAGCACCACACCCTTATTCTATCTATTCACAACATTCTCCCACTTTCTCTAAAGTAGATGAGACATATCTCTCTAATTCATACCCGCCAAGCGCTTATTAGTGACATTAGATGCTACACGACTTGGTAAACTGATCAGCTTGGTTGTCGGCTCAGGGCGATCTTTTAGGACTGAAACGTCGCCTCTCTGCACGGTCTGTCTGATCAGGTGGTACTTTCTCTCAATATGCTTATGACCTCTTGTGACTGCGAAGATCATTTGCATGAGGTACCTCAACTGTTTTCAAAGTAAAATGGTATCGGCTCATCGAGACTTGGAATCACTTCCCGATCCAACAAAGAACTTCTCAAGCCACACTGCCTCTTTAGCTGCTCCAAAAGCTGCTATGTATTCGACCAATAGAGTGAAATTGTTAGTGCTGGATTGCTCCAGACTATAGTTCCATCACAATGAGAAAACACTAAGCCCGAGATCGACTAACGATCTCCTTAATCTGATAGTAAGTCAGAATCAGTGTTGTCAACAATGCTCCGGTATACACCTAAATATAGACGCATATTACTCCTCGTACTCCATAGGTACTTGAGGATACACGATATTGCTACTCAACGTCCGAATCCAAAATTCAACTGTTATTGACTTTTAATAACATGACTTTCTCTTTCCAAAAGAGAATCTATCCCATTTTCTCTATATCCGAAGATTTGAGAGAATTATTCCGTGAGAGGTTGGGTAGAAAACCTCTCGTTGAACCTAGCATACGAAAATGCATTATCATCTTAAACAATAAGTTGGATGGGATACTGCCACAACTTTTTCTCATGAATTCAACCGAAAGAAATTCTAAGAATATAGTCCACTTCTCTGATTTAGAGAAGTTTGGCTCTTCAGTTTTGGACTTCAGAAAACACAGTCATGTTGTTCTCAACTGTTGCAGTGTTACCTTTCATTGACACCAGTATTCACTACTTTGCCAATATTGATTCTCTGGTCTACAAAAGACTCATGAATATTTTGGTCAAACCCACATATTTCAAAACATGTGACTTTTAGACCAAGTGGTTTGCTTTAATCCACCAATGGATGTAAGAACATGCAGTCAATCTGCCATTCGCTTTAAGCAAAAACCCTCATGTTCCGAATGAATTCAAGCTCCTCTGTACGGCAAGAAAGTTTCAGGGCATCACCCCTGGTAATATTTCTGCTTTCCGCGGAGTCAAGCGAGGCTGAATGGTGAGAGAGTTTTTGGGTATCACCCCTGTATAACTCTCGACTTGTCAGGGAATTACCCATAGACCACTTAGCTTTGCTTTGAAAGATAAACTTTCTCATTCATTCATCTATTCTTCATGTAGATCCAATTACTCCCACTGGGCCTGAGACACTTGGGTGGTTCTACAAGAGTGTGAACAAACATCAGGTACCAAAACTCCATTTACAGGTATTTGGCTTTAAACCAACCTCTTATTATCAGAATCCTATACAGCCCTCCAAAGAAGACCATTGGTATCAATCACCCCCAGCAGACTGTTAAGTCTGCATAATCACAGCGAGTCAATGGATAAACAATCTTTCCACTGCATTTGGGTGGATTAACATTCTGATATGGGTCAGTAGTACTTATCAGTGTAATCCCCAACAACCAATATTGGATGTGGTCTGATTCAATCAGATAGTAACTCCTTGAATAACTTTACTTTAAGGTCCAAGGTTGTTATTTTATGCATTCTTTCAGTAAGGGTGTGACAGTACAACTGTCACTATCCGATCTTAAGAATCTTATAACCAACCTTTACTCATTGAATTAAGATATTTCATGAACAGTCACCATCTAAACATGTATGAAAAATCTCCAGTCATACCTTCAAGCACTAATGCTAAATGCCTATATTCACGGAAGTATAGTAAATGTATTTCACTCATCATCCACAAATTCATAAGCTTCTTCTAAGCTAGACTTCTCGGTTTTACATGATAATGCGAACTGTTATTTTGCAATCAATGTCATAATTGAGTTAAGCAATGTACTATATCATATCAATAACTATACAAGGCAATCCGCATTTTATCCTTTCAGTGAAATCATTGTTGAATAGGTGTCCTAAACCCATCCGGGTTGGACCGGATCCGACCGGTTCGGGTCATTTATAGTCTATTTAGTTCATGTAATAAATTTATTATGATTAATAAAAGCATTTATGTTATTATATATTGCTTATCTTCATATTATTTGTTGCATATATATAGTAACGTCCCTAGTGTCAAACAGTGATAGAGAAACCGTGATAGTGATTATGGTTGATGAGATCTCTAATCACTCTAACAAGTTTCATGCTTAAATGTCTCTAGTCTTATGTACTGTCAAATGGGACTTTGATAGTATGATTAGACTAGCACGTATTGGATGTCTTCTATCTTATAGAAGGTAGGGATAGATCTCGTCTATCGAAGTGTAGAGACACTTGGACTGTACATGGACGTGTATTAGAGAATGCGTACTTTAGACTGACTCACTTACATTAAGTGTCACACTATGTGGCGGTTGTGTAATTATCCTTTAGACTAGAGTCTTCATGGCATCACGATGTGGATTGTCATGCTTTGACACTATTGAGGTTTCCCTTATCTACAGGGCGATCATGCGTTAGTGATTGGGTATGATATTGAAGCATGCGGAGTATACATGATTGGTCGTCCGGGAATCGCGTATCCTATGATTGGGATCGAATATCCGAAATGACCTCATTATAAGGAATGTCTAGCTCTCGAGAATCTTTGCAAAGTGGGAGTAAACGTGTTATTCCGAGAGAGCATGATATCCAGATTATAAGATACGATCGTTAATGTATTGACACTCGAGATACGATCGTATGGATATTATTACAACGATAGGATTGTAAGTTACACGGTAACTGTTTCACATGAAAGGTAGTAGACATTGCTTTTGACTCTTCCGATGATTGGGGGTCACGGTGTGTTGCTAGACGCTATCCCGTGATCGTTAGGCATGAAGGGCATTTTCGTAATTTGCACTTTGCGTCTACAACCAACTTATTCGGAAGCCTATCGGGTCACACACATATGAACATCGAGTCGGATTAAAATGCGGTTATAGTTGATAACCAAATAAGGAAAGTTTGTCTCTAGACTATAAAGGTTATAGTGGTAAATTAATATGGTGATATTTATTTATTATGAATAAATAAAATACAAGATATTAATTATACATAAATTATATTAATTAAAGAATAATCCGGAAGCCAATAGTTGGCAATATGAGGCGCCACATCCTAGGGTATAAGATGCACTTGGATTGTGCACTTTAATTAATAAAATTACCATAATATTAATATTGGATATTAATTGATTTTGAAAAATAGATTTATGGTAGTAATATAAATATAATCAATATAGGATATTGGCAATATTTAGTTTTTATTTAATATAAGATATTATAATAAAAGAGATAAATCAATCTAGGAGATTTTACTTATTTTATTGGGAAAATGTTTTCTTCTCCTTCACTCATCATAGGGGCGCCACTTAGCCTATATAAAGGAAGTGGGTGTCAAGCTCTTTTGTACATCACAATTGCAAGAGCTTATAGTTCTTGTGTAAAATAGAGAGAATCCTATAGAGAGTTTGAGAGAGAGGAAAAAGGCCGGTCTAACAACTGGAGTTTTCCAACAATCCAAGGAGGATTCCAGCGAGGAGTTCGTGTGGATCAACGATAGAGGCCGGACGCATGGACGGCTTGCGCACTGTACTACTCTCCGTTGACGGTTAAAGTGACGATCTTATAGATCATCCAAGGTATAACCGTCAAACTACTTAACATTTTTATTGCATTAAACGAAGAACGTTCTAGAAAAGGAAATCAAAATTTTATATTCCATTTGCGTTAAACTAGTGATTTCCTAACAAAGGGTAGCAGAGCTGTGTTTCGAGCTTAAGCAATAAGCACAATTTAACTGTGTAGTAATTAATTGATAGATGCAAGATCTAAAATCACGAGACACTTAAAACAAAAAAAGGGTTCGATTGGGGCTCGGCCGACTAGTGGCGGCCCCTTCCTCCTCTCGGCGGCGGCTCTGTGGTCGCCGTCGTAGTCGCCCTCTCTTCCAAACAGGGAGATCGACCTTTTTCGTTTTGTGATATTTATTGTGCATAGATACCTCTTTTGTTTAGTTGTGTCATATGGCCAACCAATGGTTCAAATAGTTTGGGCTATTGGGAAACCATAGTGGCATATTAACCAAAATATTGGCCATCCCAATTTTGATTTGAAATAGGCCTAGGCTCTTTTCAAATATTTGATTTGTAAAAGGCCTGCCTAGGCCACTTTTAAAATTTTGATTTTGAAAAGTGGCCAGGCTCTAAACAAAAAATAATGGCCTTTCCAAATTTTGATCTGGAATAGGCCTAGGCCCTTTTCAAATATTTGATTTGTAAAAGGCATAGGCCTAGGCTACTTTCAAAATTTTGATTTTGAAAAGTGGCCAGGGATAAACCAAATTTGGTTTAGGAAGATGCCTTTTGGTTTAGGAAACCAAAGGCATCCCTTTTGGTTAAGAACCAAAAGGAAAGGAAACAAAATGAGACATTGTAATTTTAATTTTAATTTGAATAGTTCAATTTTAATAAAATTGAAATTAGAATCGATTTAAATTAAATGTTAATTTTATTTTCGATTAATTCATTTAATTAATTAAAAGTTATTTAATTATTTTATGTGATAAAATAGGATGCATAAGAAGTTAAAATTAGAATTTAATCTTTTTCATAAGATATAATTGTATGGATTAGATGTGTAGATATAATGTGATTAAATTGACCCCGATTGATCATGGACTCGACCAATAGGATAGATGAGAATGTTTTCTTTATGTTGGTTTTTGAAAATTGTCCTAGGCCATTATGAAGAACGTGACCTAGTTTACTTTTTGCGTTTATCCCGTTCCCGTTAGCTCCCCCCTGTGTGCGACGGGTGCAATTATTTATTAGATAGATTATTATGTAACAAGAATGGAGCAAGAAGATGAAGACCATGTTGAAATAGTGTCCTAAACCCAATCGGGTTGGACTGGATCCGACCGGGTCGGATCATTTGTACTATTTCTTTATGTTTATGCATATATAAAATGGCTTATTCTGTTGTCATATATATGTTCTTTTAAAGAACCAATTATGAATTGTTATATGATAACATCCTTAGTATTAAACTGTGATAGAGAAACCATGATAGGTGATTATGGTTGATGAGATCTCTAATCACTTTAATAAGTTTGATACTTAAATGTCTCTAGGCTGACGTACTATCAAACAGGGCATTGATAGTATAAACAGACTAGCACGTATTAGATGTCTTCTGTCTTTAGGGCAGGGATAGATCTCGTCTATCGAAGTGTAGAGACACTTGGGTATGCGACGTGGGCGTGTATTAGTGAATGCGTGACGTTAGGGATCGACCCACTTACACGTATAAGTGTCACACTATGTGGCGGTTGTGTAATTATCCTTAGGACCGAGTCTTCATGGCATCACGGTGTGGATTGTCATGCTTTGACACTATTGAGGTTTCCACAGCCACGGGGCGATCATGCGGTAGTGATTGGGTGTGATCTCAAGCATGCGGAGTATACATGATTGGTCGTCCGGGAATCGCGTACTTACATCGGTAGGGGTAAATATCCGAAAGGGCCTTCTTATAAGGAATGTCTCGCTTCTCGTGAATCTTTGCAAAGTGGGAGTAAACGTGTTACTTGAGAGAGCTTGATATCCAGATTATAAGATACGGTCGTTGATGTTTTGACACTCGACTAACGACCGTATGGATATTATTACAAATGATAGGATTGTAAGTTACACGGTAATCGCTTTTTCACATGAAAGGTAGTAGTCATTGCATTTGACTCTTCCGATGATTGGGGTCACGGTGTGTTGCTGTAGACGCTATCCCGTGATCGTTAGGTATGAAGGGCATTTTCGTAATTTGCACTTTGTGTCTACGGCCAACATATTCGAAGCCTATCGGGTCACACACATATGAACATCCAAATGGATTAAAATGTGGTTATAGACGATAACCGAATAAGGAAAGTTGATCTCTATACTATAAAGGTTATAGTGGTAAATTAATATGGTGGTATTTATTTATTATGAATAAATATAATACAAGATATTAATTATGATGATTAATTAAATATATATTGATACATATATTTTCTAAATTAATGATATATGATATATATTGATTTTGCAAATTAATTAATCATAGCATTATATTAATTAAAGAATTTTCCATGAGTCAATTTAAGGACAATTGGGCCGCCACTTTATTTGTGTGTATGACACACTTGGATTGTGCAATTTAATTAATAAGATTACCATAATGTTAATATGTGATATTAATTGATTTTGAGAAAATAGATTTATGGTAATAACATAATTTATAATCAATATAAGATATTGGAAAATCAAATTATGGAAAAGAGATCAATCACATTAATTATTCTTCCTTATTTTTATTGGAGAAAGGTTTTCTTCTCCTCCACTCCAAGGGATATATGGCGCCCCAACTACTATATATATGAGGGCTTGCCAAGCTCTTTTGTACACCATTCTTCCAAGAGCAATTGTTCTTGTGAAAATTGCAAGAACTCATAGTTCTTGTGTAAGAAGAGGGGCTTCTATAGTGAGTTTGTGAGGGAGGAAAAAGTCCGGTCTAGCAACTGGGTTTTCCGATAGCAATCCATGGTGGGATTCCGGCGGGCTGTTCGTGTGGACTAGCGGTAGAGGCCGAACACTTGGGCGCTCCATGTCGAACTACTCTCCTTAGACGGTCAAAGCGCCGATCTTTTAGATCAACCAAGGTAACCGCCGTCTTTAGTTTATTCGTTTATTGCTTAAACGAAGTCGATCTTGGGAAAAAGGAAATCAAATTTTTGAATTCCTGCTGCGTTCCCGCGTAGATTTCCTTACAGTGGTATCGGAGCGAGCTTCGAGCTTAAGCAATAAGCGTGTTTATTTGCGTAGTTAATTTTATCGTTTAAATCACGTAATTAAAAGATGATATATTTTGATTCGTAAAACGATACACGAAAAGAAATTATTTTGTTATGTGTATTTTATGTTTCAATGTAGTTCATAGTTGTGATTAGTCGATAGATGCAAGATTCAAATCACGATACGTTAAGTCGAGGTTGAGTGATGGATTCTCGGTGAACCCACTCTTCGTTAATTCGATGTGCTCGACTTTTTCGTCCCGTGATATTTATTGTGCATAGATATCTCATTGTTTAGTCGTGTCATGGTTTAGGAAACCAACGACATCCCTTTTGATTACGAATCAAAAGGAAAGAAACAAAAGAGAGATTTAATTTTCGAATAGTTCTAATTAATTAAAAATAAATCGTTTAAAATTAATCGTTAATTTTATTTCGATTAAAATCATTTAATTAATTAAATGTTAATATTGGATAAAATTATTTAATAGATTAAATGTTAATTGATTAATTAAGACGCAAGTAGTTAATTTTTAATTTTATCTTTTTCATAAGATTTTATTGTATGGAATAGATATAGTAGATATAATATGATTATATGGACCCGATTGATCATGTACTCGACCGATAGGATAGATGTGAATGATTTAATTTTTCTGTTGGTTTAAAAATTGTCCTAGGCCGTTATGAAGAACGTGACCTAGTTTATTTTCGCATTTATCCCATTCCGTTGGCTCCCCCGCAAAGCGGCGGGTATATTAGATAAATTGAATGTAACAAGAATGGAGCGAAAAGATGGAGACCAAAGAAAGACGAAAAATAAAGATCCCATTGGAGAATGGAGCATTAAAGATCCTATTGGCGGTTGCACTACCTTTAGATTGTGACCAGCGGTTTCGTCGCTTTGTATTCAAACCGCACCTAGGAAAAGTCCATGATCATACCGGTTACTTTACGCATTTATTTATTTTGTGCTTGTATTTATTTTATATGATACGATAGATGCATGACTATGCACGATCTAGATAAATATGTAGGATTTGTATCTATAGAGATAGATATATTTGATGAGACCATGATTAAAATTAATTAAGTGAATTAATTTACGAAAATACTTCCACAACAAAAATCAAGTCAAAATATTGTCTCCCAATATTATAACGACGGTGAAGAGCCTGTGTTCGGATCCAACTGATCGACCACCGCCGGGAGTTGACCTACCTCGGGTATATCATCGTTATTGAGATATGATCGTATGAGATCTCGTGAATATTGGGTTATGACTTGACTAGAGTCTTTCGGTGATTGGCCACCGCCGTCGGCCGCCTCGACTTTAGAGACAAGGGGTTGACTAACACATAGTGATGTGTATCGCCAAAGAGTTGACTAGTCAACCACTGAGAATCACATAGAGATGTGAATGGTAAAGAGTTACCTACCTATCGAAATTATCTTGGTTGATCGACCACCGCCGGGAATCGAGGTAACTAGATGGGATCTCAGCCACTAAAGAATTTTGAAAATTCTTGAAAGTCAATTGGAAGTAGTTGACTAGTGGGAGCAAAATCATAAACCAAAAGACCATTTTTGATTTTGCGTGTATAAACAACAACACTCTTTTATTTTCATTTTATGTTGTAGTTTTAGCAAACTTTATATTTATGTTTTTCTCGATTAGTAAAACCAAATTATGATCATACCTTTTGAGAAACGCTCTCAAGTATGGTTAAGTAATTTTAATCCTTTTAAAATAAGCAATGACACGAGCAATCCCGTTATAGTAGTTAGAGACAATGAGACTACATATTTGATGGAGTACTCCAAGACTTTAATTATTATTGAAAAGCGGAAGCTCATGGCATTGGATACGATCCAATATGATCATTCAGTCATATGATGACAATTAATTCAAGCGTTGGATAAGAATGACCACTCTAATTTTGGAAATGTTGTTTTCAAAATTGTAAGATTTAAGTATCGACTTAATTCTATCATTGCTTAAAAGTTAATTAAATAGTTAATGTTTTAAATACGATTTAAAAGGTTAAATAAACTATTTAATAAACTTTAGATTTTCTTTATGAAAGGAAATCAAAGACATAGCTCTTGTGATCTTTCTTAAGTCTTATGAAGACTACACTAAGAAATATTTACAAGTGCTTGAAGGATTAAAAAGGAAATTAGGGCATGTGCTTAAATAGAGAACTTATTGAAGTTTCTATTATAGGCAAGTAAGTTGAGATAAATCTATCTAAGTTCAAGTCAACTCTTAGATATATGATATCTTACGAGTGTGATTAAATTAGAAAGATTAAATACAGATATGGAAGGTTAAACAAATGTTGTAACACTTACCATATTCGGATCTAGTAAACTGATAAGGGGAACTAAATAAATGTTATTATGTTCCGGTTCTTATGAAGAACATACTTTCGCTTATTTGTTAGGATTTAGTAGACATATTCAATTGTAAAGAATAAATGTTATTCCGATAAAGTTGGAAGGTCACTAAATCTAACATACTAGATTGATGTCACTGTATAGTTGATATATGTGATGAGATCTCGACTAAATATTTGTATGGCTGTTATCTTTGATATTTGTAGTTGTTCTAGATGTCGACTCTCTGGAAGAGAAACATATAATCAAATGTCATTTAGATGATGTCCGAACCATGTGATTATGAATTATGTGGGTAATACGTATCTTATCCAAAGATGATCAAATACCCTTTTATGAAAAGGTTGTAAAAATCTAGAAAAATTGTCTAAAGCCTAAACATACCGATGTTTGTTGGCTTATGACAATTAATGCTACAAATAATTGTTTGTTAATCTCTATAACTATTGTTAGAAATAGTCAAGTGTACTTATTGAAGTACGACAATTCGGAAAGCCCGAAAAGTTCGAGCTAGTACGAATATGAGATTGATGAGCTATTTAGGAATTAATCTTCAATTGGATTGAAGTAATTAATACCTGAAGGGAGTTTCAGAAGTCGTCTGAAAGGAATAAGATTCTCTCTTGAAGGATACCATCTTTGGGATACGCAATTAGATTGTGTTCCCAAAATGGAAATAACACTTTATATGATAAAGGTGTGACGCAAGCCATGCGATGTATCCCTTACCCGTTTCGGGATAGTGCCCTTATACTTAACTTAGTTCCAAAGAATAAAGGTTGAATAAATTCCATATTAGATATGGAAGAGGATAATGTCGAATCTATCTTAACCGATGGTTTGAAGTTGTCGTAGCTTGAGTCGAAAGGCTTGGAGCCTAGTACGACATATGCAACTTTGTGGAATATCTTAGCTAGCACGCTGGATATTATTTACTTGTCCGTGGAGCAAAATGTTTGTCTCCAAACATGTCAGTCTTCTAGAGGAAGTGTTTCTTCCAAAAGAAACAAGTGGGAGTGAATAAGATCTCAAAAGAGTTTGAGAACCACAAAGATATATTCAACCTATGGAACGTGAATGCAGGCCGCAGCATAGCGATGAGGTGTAGATCACGCTCAAAGTGCACACAAAAGTTCGTAAGTCTCGTGGATAACCTCAAGCCCAAAAGGGCTCTTTGGTATGTTCATCTTGATGAATGTATATCTCACGACTTATGAAAGAATGTTTAAAAGGCGATTGAGAGATATGGCTGTGAGCCATAAAATCTGAATTAGATTCCATCGGTGACAACCAGTGTTGCGAACCTAGTCTGCCTTACCTAAGGGGAGTGTCCTGAAAGGTGACATGGATAGTAATACGATTACCATAAGGCTATAGTGAGGGTGAAGGGTATGGGGTGTAAACCTTGTAATTACCTTTATGCCGCCCGGTGAGCCCAGGGCCTAATCGATGATGCTTGTTATAACTTCAGATCATGGCTATATGACGGTGTTGTTGAAGACGTTGGGCAAACAAATCGATGTTCATAGACGATAACATGATATGTGAGCCCACGAGATCCATTTATGGACTCAAACAAGTTTCTCTAGACAATTTCTTTGTTTGATAATCAAAAGAGTTTGATTTAGTCAAAAGAAGGATATGCCCAATGTGCAAGATGGATAGTGGGAGTGTGTTATGATTTTTGAGCATGGTATTAGATATCTATCTCGAGAATTGTCACCCCATGTCACGATCAATTAATGTTTGGTAGTTCAAGGTCTTTACGAAAGCACTTGGATTAGCAGCCTTCTTTTAGAAATAAGAATCTATAGCGATAGATTTAATCATTGTTAGATTATAGTTTACCTATATAGATGTGATGCTAAAAGAAGTTTAGCATAGATCGCGAGATCTGCCTATGTTAGGACATTGGTCCTAAAGATAAGGTGAAAGATGATGCTTATGAAAGGTTTCCCTCTCTACGGAAATTGGAACCATCATAAAAGTTATTCTAGAGGTTCACACTCCATGAATAGTCATGAGCAAGTATGAAAGTAATTCTAGCAAACGTCGAGAAACTAGTTAAGGAAAGTTCTTAGTTTATTGAAACTTGGAATTAAATAAGCGTAGATATACTGAGGCGTAAATCCCGAGAGTCTTATGAAGGCAAGTGGGAGCTACTGTGCTGGTTTGCAATCACTTTGATTAAGTGATACAATGAGTGGAAATGTTCTAGCATATGGGTCATCAGTAAATTCTACAAGTAGGCCAAAACGCAGCAGTAGTGCCTTAGAGAGCTAAATGCCGGGAGCAAAGATACATGAGTTTATGAGGTTCATTCCTAACCTTGTACGGTTCTTCCACCTTTTCTATATAGTTGATATAGTAAGTGGATTCATTGCTTGAAGCAAGGACCGGGTCTCATCGGAGATTCGTGTGTGTGTTGAGGCGGTTCCTTTGACTTGGTCATTTGGAACATGATATGAAGATAGTCCCGAGTCCCCATGGATAGCGATCCGTTTATGGCTAGTAAATGGTTGCGAGTATTGCATAAGATTCTTGTGTTTCAACTTGGTCTTGTGTGTACGAGTGATTGGTTTTAGGCCAAGTGGGAGATTGTTGAAATAGTGTCCTAAACCCAATCGGGTTGGACTGATCCGACCGGTCGGATCATTTGTACTATTTCTTTATGTTTATGCATATATAAAATGGCTTATTCATTGTCATATATATGTTCTTTTAAAGAACCAATTATGAATTGTTATATGATAACGCCCTTAGTATTAAATCGTGATAGAGAAACCATGATAGGTGATTATGGTTGATGAGATCTCTAATCACTTTAATAAGTTTGATACTTAAATGTCTCTAGTCGACGTACTATCAAACAGGGGCATTGATAGTATAAAACAGACTAGCACGTATTAGATGTCTTCTGCTTTAGGGCGGGGATATATCTCGCTCTATCGAAGTGTAGAGACACTTGGACCGTGCGTGGGCGTGTATTAGTGAATGCGTCGTTAGGATCGACCCACTTACACAGATAAGTGTCCACCCTATGTGGCGGTTGTGTAATTATCCTTAGGACCGGAGTCTTCATGGCATCACGGTGTGGATTGTCATGCTTTGACACTATTGAGGTTTCCCCAGCCACGGGGCGATCATGCGGTAGTGATTGGGTGTGATACTGAAGCATGCGGAGTATACATGATTGGTCGTCCGGGAATCGCGTACTTATATCGGTAGGGGTAAATATCCGAAAGGGCCTTCTTATAAGGAATGTCTCATTCTCGTGAATCTTTGCAAAGTTGGAGTAAACGTGTTACTTGAGAGAGCTTGATATCCAGATTATAAGATACGGTCGTTGATGTTTTGACACTCGACTAACGACCGTATGGATATTATTACAAATGATAGGATTGTAAGTTACACGGTAATCGCTTCACATGAAAGGTAGTAGTCATTGCATTTGACTCTTCCGATGATTGGGGTCACGGTGTGTTGCTAGACGCTATCCCGTGATCGTTAGGTATGAAGGGCATTTTCGTAATTTGCACTTTGTGTCTACGGCCAACATATTCGAAGCCTATCGGGTCACACACATATGAACATCCAAATTGATTAAAATGTGTTTATAGACGATAACCGAATAAGGAAAGTTGATCTCTATACTATAAAGGTTATAGTGGTAAATTAATATGGTGGTATTTATTTATTATGAATAAATATAATACAAGATATTAATTATGATGATTAATTAAATATGTATATTGATACATATATTTTCGAAATTAATGATATATGATATATATTGATTTTGCAAATTAATTAATCATAGCATTATATTAATTAAAGAATTTTCCATGAGTCAATTTAAGGAAAATTGGGGCGCCACTTTATTTGTGTGTATGACACACTTGGATTGTGCAATTTAATTAATAAGATTACCATAATGTTAATATGTGATATTAATTGATTTTGAGAAAAATAGATTTATGGTAATAACATAATTTATAATCAATATAAGATATTGGAAAATCAAATTATGGAAAAAGAGATCAATCACATTAATTATTCTTCCTTATTTTTATTGGAGAAAGGTTTTCTTCTCCTCCACTCAAGGGGATATATGGCGCCCCAACTACTATATATATGAGGGCTTGCCAAGCTCTTTTGTACACCATTCTTCCAAGAGCAATTGTTCTTGTGAAAAATTGCAAGAACTCATAGTTCTTGTGTAAGAAAGAGGGCTTCCTATAGTGAGTTTGTGAGGAGGAAAAAGTCCGGTCTAGCAACCGGGGTTTCCGATAGCAATCCATGGTGGGATTCCGCGGGCTGTTCGTGTGGACTAGCGGTAGAGGCCGAACACTTGGGCGGCTCCATGTTTGAACTACTCTCCTTAGACGGTCAAAGCGTCGATCTTTTAGATCAACCAAGGTAACCGCCGTCTTTAGTTTATTCGTTTATTGCTTAAACGAAGTCGATCTTGGGAAAAAGGAAATCAAAATTTTGAATTCCGCTGCGTTCCCGCGTAGATTTCCTTACAGACCAAAGAGAAATAAAGAACCCATTGGCGTACAACAATAAAGATCATATTGGCGGTTGCAGATACCCTTAGTTTGTGACCCGCGGTTTCGTCAGTTTGTATTCGAAACCGTACCTACGAAAAGTCCATGATCATACCGATTATTTTGTGCGCGGAATGTTGTGTATGTTTTACTTTATATGATATCGTAGTAATATGCACATAGTAGATGAGACCGTAATTAAATAAAATTAATTAAGAGAATTATTTTAAAAAATATTCCCACGTAAAAAATTAAGTCGAAATAGCCTCACCATATTATAACGACGGTGAAGCCCTTGTTCGGACCCAACTCACCAGCCAAAGCAGGGGTTGACCTACCTCGGATATATCGTCGTTATCGAGATATGATCGTAAGAGATCTCACGAATATTGGGGTTAAGACTCGATTAAGAATTCTCTCGGCCACCAGCCAAAGCGGGGTCGTTTGGATTTTAGAGGCAAAGGTTTGACTATTTTCATAAGATGAAAAATTGTCAAAGAGTTGACTAGTCAAACAGCAAGAGTCGTATAAGATACGATCGTCAAAGTGTTGTCCACCTGTTAAATTATTTTCGGCCCATCAGCCAAAGATGGGGGTCAAGGTAATTCGATGGGATCTTGCCCACTAAAGAAAAAAAAATATTTTTCTTGAAAGCCAATTGGGAATAGCTGGCTAGTGGGAGTAAAACCTTATAAGATTTTAAGTGCAATATTTAGGGTTTTAGATACATGAACTTTTACTTATTCTATCTTTATTTATTGTTGTAGAAAATATCAAACAAATTGAACCTTCGTTTTATCATCGACAACAAGCTTGATGAAACCAACTTTCTCGATTGGGAAAGAAACCTCAAAATCATTTTGAGGCACGAGAAGATTGGCTATGTCTTGGACGAGGCCCTACCGGAAAAGCCCGCTGAGGGTTTGGCTGCAGATGCTGTCGAGAAGTATAACAAGCAATTGCTCGACAAGATCGATGCTACATGTATCATGCTTGCTTCTATGACACCTGAACTGTAGAAACATCAAGAGTCTATAGACGCCTACTCAATCATGGTCCACTTAAAGGAACTCTATGCTTCTCAGTCTAGCACTGAGAGGTATGAGGTCTCGAAGGCCTTGTTTGGTTGTAAGATGGCATCCGGGACTGCCGTGCGGTCACACATGCTTAAAATGATCGGGTACATAGAGAGGCTTGGGAAGTTGGGCCACAAGTTGGAATGAGAGTTAAGTATTGACTTAATTCTATAGTCTTTACCTGATTCATACTCACAGTTTGTGATGAACTATCACATGAACAAGATAGACTGCTCTCTTGCGGAGTTGTTGAACATGTTGAAAACTGCTAAGGGCACTGTGGGGAAAGGAAAGCAAGTGTTGCTGGTCACTTCAAACAAGGGCAAGGCTAAAGCCCAAAAGAAGTCCAAGAAGTCGAAGGCTGAACCTAAGCCAACGCCTAAGATAGCCAAAGACAAATCCAAGGATGCTTGCTTCCATTGCGGTGAGACCGGACATTGGAGGAGAAACTGCAAAGGCATCTCGAGTACCAAGAAGAAGCATTCTGATGCTTCGACTTCAGGTATATTTATGATTGAGATCAACATTACTTCTTCTAAGTCTAACCACTGGGTATTAGATACTGGTTGTGGTTCTCATATTTGTACGAATATGCAGGCACTAAGAAGAACTAGAGAACTGAGGACAAGAGAGGTGGACCTACGCGTTGAGAATGGAGCAAGTGTTGCTACGCTGGCTGTAGGAGTTTATTTTATTTCATTGCCCAGTGGGCTAGTACCAGAACTTAATAAATGTTATTTTGTTACTACTCTTACGAAGAGCATAATTTCTATTTCCGTATTAGATGTTGATGGATTTTCATTTACGTTTTAGAATAAATGTTGTTCTTTTTCACGTGATGGAATTTTTTTATGGTACTGGCATACTAAGAAATGGTCTCTACATATTAGATATGAATGTTGACGTACTTAATATAAATAACAAGAAAGCCAAGAGGAATGACTTGAATGAATCCTACCTATGGCATTGTAGACTTGGCCATATAAATAAGAATCGTATTTCCAAACTCCATAAATATGGAATGTTGGATCAATTCAATTACGAATCGTTTGATACATGTGAAGCTTGTTTTTTTTGGCAAGATGACAAAGTCACCCTTTTAGTGGCAAAAGGATAAGATCCAATGAGTTTCTTGAGCTCATACATACTGATGTGTGTGGCCCAATGTCAATCACGCCAAAGGAGGATACTCTTATTTTATCACTTTCACTAATGACCATTCTCGATATGGTTACATATACTTAATGAAGTATAAGTCTGAAGCCTTCAAAAATTTCAAGGAATTCAGAAGTGAAGTGGAGAAACAGCTGGGTAAAGAAATCAAAACACTTTGATCCGATCAAGGTAGAGAATACCTAGATGGAGAGTTTCAAGATTATTTAAAGGAGAATGAGATTCTACCAGAATGGACCCCTCCAGGTATGCCTCAGATGAATGGCGTATCTGAGAGGATGAACCGTACCTTGTTATACATGGTACGATCCATGACGAGCTACGCAGTTCTCTCAAAATCATTTTGGGGGTATGCTCTAGAAACCGCATCCTATACACTGAACCGAGTTCCATCAAAGACAATTGATTCTATGCCATACGAGGTATGGACTAAGAGGAAACTGAGCCTAGGTCATCTAAAACCTTAAGGTTGTCCGACTTACGTGAAGCAGATGATGCCTAAAAAATTAGAGCCTAGGTCTGACAAATGTGTATTTGTGCTTTATCCTAGGGAAACCAAATGGTACCAATTTTACCATCCTGAGGAACAAAAGGTGTTTGTTGCCAGGACTGGCCACTTTCTGGAGAAAGAGTTTATTTTGGATAGGGTCAGTGGGAGTAAGATTGATCTTGAAGAAATTCGAGAACCAATAACAGTCAGTTGATGGAAGTAGAGGAGACACCACATACAGATGTGATGCCAACCCCTACCGTGGACACACTAGAACCTCGAAGATCCACCAGGGAACTCCATGAACCCGAAAGGTACACTGGCGTGTATCTCATCGAAGATGAGGACCCTAGAACTTATGAGGAAGTGCTATTAAGGCATGACAAAGAAATGGCTAGAAGTCATGAATTCTGAAATGGAATCCATGAAAAACAACCAAATTTGGAACTTGGTTGATCCACCTGAAGGAATAGTTCCCATAGGGTGCAAATGGGTCTTTAAGAGAAAGACCGACATAGACGGTAACGTGACTACCTACAAGGCTAGGTTAGTTGCAAAGGGTTATAAGCAAAGACAAGGAGTTGACTATGACGAAACCCTTTCGCCTTTTGCCATGTTAAAATCATTAGAATTCTGCTCGCTATTGCAGCGTACCATGATTACAAAATCTGACAGATGGATGTGAAAATAGCTTTCCTTAACGGGAACCTGTCTGAGGAAGTGTAGATGATACAGCCTGAGGGTTTCACAACCAATGACGCCAAGATTGTGTGTAAACTACAAAGATCCATTTATGGATTAAAGCAAGCTTCTCGGAGTTGGAATCTTTGCTTTGATGAGATATCAAACAGTTTGATTTCATCAAGATTGAAGATGAGCCCTGTGTTTACAAGAAGGTTAGTGGGAGTGCCATTTTGTTCTTAGTGCTTTATGTAGACGACATATTGCTCATAGGGAATGATGTGCCTATGTTACAATCAGTCAAAGCTTGGTTATCCAAGAACTTCTCAATGAAGGACTTGGATGAAGCAGCCTATATTCTAGGAATCAAAATCTATAGAGATAGATCCAAGAGGTTGCTTGGTCTGTCACAATCCACCTATATAGACAAGATGCTGAAGAGATTCAGCATGGAGCAGTCCAAGAAAGGATTGTTGCCCATGTCATATGGGGTCTACCTGTCGAAGGGAATGAGTCCTAAGACAGAGGAGGAAATGGCACAAATGAGTAAGATCCCTTATGCTTCGGCAATCGGGTCTATCATGTATGCCATGTTGTGCACTAGACCGGATGTCTCGTACCCTCTTAGTACGACTAGTAGGTACCAGTCCAACCCTGGTGATGGTCACTAGGTTGCAGTCAAGAATATCCTCAAGTACATGAGACGTATTAGGGATATGTTCCTGGTTTTTGGGAATGATGATTTAGTATTACGAGGTTACACAGATACCAATTTCCAAATTGACAAGGATGTTTTTAAGTCACAGTCTGGATTTGTTTTCACGCGTAACGGCGGAGCAGTAAGCTGGAAGAGTTCCAAGCAGGAGATTACTACAGACTCTACAATGGAAGCCGAATACATAGCAGCCTCGGAGGCGGCAAAGGAAGGGTTTGGATGAAGAAGTTCATTACTGAACTTGGTGTGGTTCCCTCCATTGAATGTCCAGTGCCATTGTACTGTGATAATAATGGGGCGATATCTCAGTCAAAGGAACCAAGGTCTCATCAGAAGTCCAAACACGTGCTACGGCGCTATCACTTGATTAAAGAGATAGTTGATAGAGAAGATGTAAAGATAGAGAAAGTCCACACGGATGATAACGTAGCTGATCCGTTAACCAAGGCATTGTCACAAGCAAAGCATGAGAAACATGTTCACATGCAAGGGCTTAGGCATATGGGTGATTGGCTTTAGGCCAAGTGGGAGATTGTTGAATAGGTTTCCTAAACCCAACCGGGTTGGACCGGATCTGACCGGGTCGGGTCATTTACAGTCTATTTAGTTCATGTAATAACTTTATTATGATTAATAAAAGCACTTATGTTATTGTTGATTGTTTATCTTAATATTATTTGTTGCATATATATAGTAACATCCCTAGTGTCAAACAGTGACAGAGAAACCATGATAGTGATTATGGTTGATGAGATCTCTAATCACTCTACCAAGTTTGATGCTTAAATGTCTATAGTCTTATGTACTGCCAAATGGGACATTGATAGTATGATTAGACTAACACGTATTGGATGTCTTCTATCTTATAGAAGTTAGTGATAGATCTCGTCTATCGAAGTGTAGAGACACTTGGACTGTACGTGAACGTGTATTAGAGAATGCGTACGTTAGACTGACCCACTTACATTAAGTGTCACACTATGTGGCGGTTGTGTAATTATCCTTTAGACCGGAGTCATCATGGCATCACGGTGTGGATTTTCATGCTTTGACACTATTGAGGTTTCCTTTATCCATAGGGCGATCATACGGTAGTGATTGGGTATGATATTGAAGCATGCGGAGTATACATGATTGGTCGTCCGGGAATCGCGTATCCTATGATTGGGATCGAATATTTGAAATGGCCTTATTATAAGGAATGTCTAGCTCTCGAGAATCTTTGCAAAGTGGGAGTAAACATGTTATTCCGAGAGAGCATGATATCCAGATTATAAGATACGATCGTTAATGTATTGACACTCGAGATACGATCGTATGGATATTATTACAGCGATAGGATTGTAAGTTACACGGTAACTGTTTCACATGAAAGGTAGTAGTCATGGCTTTTGACTCTTCCGATGATTGGGGGTCACGGTGTGTTGCTAGATGCTATCCCGTGATTGTTGGGCATGAAGGGCATTTTCGTAATTTGGACTTTGCGTCTACGGCCAACATATTCGGAAGCCCATCAGGTCACACACATATGAACATCGAGTCAGATTAAAATGTGGTTATTGTTGATAACCAAATAAGGAAATTTTATCTCTAGACTATAAAGGTTATATTGGTAAATTAATATGGTGATGTTTATTTATAATGAATAAATAAAATACAAGATATTAATTATGCATAAATTATATTAATTAAAGAATATTCCGGAAGCCAATACTTGGCAATATGGGGCGCCACATCCTAGGGTATAAGATGCACTTGGATTGTGTACTTTAATTAATAAGATTACCATAATATTAATATTGGATATTAATTGATTTTGGAAAAATAGATTTAGGGTAATAAGATAATATAATCAATATAAGATATTGGTAATATTTAGATTTTATTTAATATAAGATATTATAATAAAAAAGATAAATCAATCTAGGAGATTTTCCTTATTTTATTGGGAAAATGTTTTCTTCTCCTCCACTCATCATAGGGGCGCCACTTAGCCTATATAAAGGAAGTGAGTGTCAGGCTTTTTTGTACATCACAATTGCAAGAGCTTATAGTTCTTGTGTAAAATAGAGAGCATCCTATAGAGAGTTTGAGAGAGAGGAAAAATGCCGGTCTAGCAACCAGAGTTTTCCAATAGCAATCCAAAGAGGATTCCGGTGAGGAGTTCGTGTGGATCAACGATAGAGGCCGGTCGCGTGGACGGCTTGGGCACTGTACTATTCTCCGTTGACGGTCAAAGCGAGGATCTTATAGATCATCCTAGGTATAACCGTCAAACTACTTAACATATTTATTGCATTAACCGAATAACGATCTAGAAAATGAAATCAAAATTTTAAATTCCGCTGCGTTAAACTAGTGATTTCCTAACAATCGTTTCACTCGGAGGTAAGCCGAGCATCAGTGTCAAAACTGTGCTATAGCCTATATCTGAGCATGGAATACTCTCTTCTCTGGTAATATAAGAGATTCCTCCAAATATTTAGATAAACTAATCGGCGTTTTGAGTAGTCATTAGACTAATTTTCTTCCACTCAAAACTCCCACTAGCTTGTATCCCTCATAAGACCCCGAAGGTCAATATGAACGAGACATGATACTTTTTTAGCTCTATTACCCTTTTGCTAATTTGAAAGGTAGTCATTTTTCCTTTGAGATAGTGTTCTTAGATTGGGAGATATGAATCACCCTTAGGTAGTCTTAAGATCTTATCTTTAGGATATATGCACTAATCAATAGATGCTGAAGAATCGTTTATCTAAATAAGGAAACCATTTGCCTTAATAGTTTATGATGTGTTACATATACCTTTTTAGCATTACTTAGTGGTTCTGACTTTATCAGACAAAAGTCCGAGTCCCAGATTAGTACTACAAATGTCATATTCACTTTCTTTAAGGGAACTATATTATCGATTTGAAAGTGAATCCATTCGTTCCAAAGCATCTGAAAACAGAAATTAAATTTCTGTGATATCCAAGGATTAAAATCCGAAATATCTTTCCTTACATCACTCCCACTATCTCAGCTGAAATAACTGCCCATTGTCTACTCTTTATCATGAATGCCCAGCTACCTTGTTCTTACAAAAGAACTTTAGCTTATGAGTCATATTACTCAGTTAAGAAAGTCTCTAAGTATTCATAGGTTAGTGATCCGAAATCACTTTCCTTATCCTTTACTTTCTTTTATTAATATTTCGGTTTAGCCTTTAACTTATTTAGTTTTATATGACTTGTACTTGAGACATTTTTTCCTTCCCATTCTTGGCTTTCTTTAAAGGAAATCGCCGTGAACTAGCAGTTCGTTTGAGTAGACTCTACTCGTGAACTATGGGATGTCTGGTGAGATTGATACCAAATCATTCTCGTCATCTTTGAACTATTCTCATTTGTCTCTCGTTCAACATGAGTGATAGCAGTGACATACTTATCAATGTCACTTAAGTTTTGAAGGCTTAAGAGGGAAATCCTCCACCAAAAAATTAATTGCATTCTTGATTAGTGAGTTCAACTTTCTCGTTACTTTTCCACTTTTACGAAGTCGTTATTAGTCAATATAATATGTTTAGCAGTTTAGATACCTTGAGATGATATGTAGTTGCAAAAATAAATTATGACAGAAATATATATCAAATCATACGAACAACAATTATAAATGTGATGTCATGCATGCAGTTTATCCTACCATTCCAAGGATTTAATCTCACACCTACAGTGCCACCTTAGGGTAGGTCAAAGAGGTGACGATTAAATTGAGACAATCTCTCTCAACAATTAACTAAGAATCAGACATCTCCATTTTATTGTTGATTACCTTCCTTTTTCAGCCAAGATATTTCCAAAAATATTCTTGTGAGTGTGACCTACTGTTTCAGATCTCAAAGTACGCCCCGAGTGTGCCGCCTTAGGGTCGGTTAGTGACCCGACGAGTACCCAAAATCCTATCATTTCGGAGACCAAGCCATGCTTTTTGATAGCGGCGAAGGCCATCTTTAGGAGGTGACGGACGTTTTCTAGGCTATCAATCCTTACCGGCAGTGTACCGGGTCAAATTGTAGTGCTAGTATGGTGAGTCAGGTCGTATTCCTCAGGGAAAACATGGTAATTCTTTTAAGTGGGGTTAAACACCAAGAAGCTATTATTAACTCGATCTAAGTCGCAGTTTTTACCATTTTATCGGGTTAGATCGTTAGATTAGTTAGATGTTAGTAAAACAGTAAATATAATATATAAATATAAAAATAGATAATATATATATTTTTGGATCTAGCCAAGAATACTTTACTGAATCAATATCTTTTTTTAGTAGAATTGAATGAGACAGATCTTTTCCTTGATGCAAGGAGATCAATTATATATGAATCGGTGTACTCCTAAGCTAGACAACTCCTCCTCACACGAGCGTATGAAATTGTCATATGTCAAATGTCATCACCCAAGGTCCACAAGCGCCCCATGCTAATCTTAGTTAGTCTCAACAGTACCGAGTACAAATCTACCCCGGATAAAAGAGGTTATTCCGTTCGTCAGACGGCCGATGTTATTCAAGAGGCTCCGGTTGTCAAGCGGATCGATTTAACACAAACGGTGTAGTTTCAATTAAACTGTGATTTTAACATTATTAAGATCTCGAGTACAAATTTCAATAAGATTCATCTTTCCAGACAAATCGCCCCGGGTAGGAAATCGGGTTCCGTTGTCACGCTTTCACTCGCCAATTTTACCCTCCGGTTTTTCTATTTTTTATCTCATATCCTAACTTCTCTGGTCGGTTCATCGTCCAGGTTATATGTTGCGATTCATCTTGATTAATTACGCTCAATCCGAATATATTATCAATACGTTGCAAAATAGAAAAAGATTCATTATAATTGGTTTTAATCATGATTACCGAGTCGATCATTCATTTTACCAAAAGATTAACTAATTCGATTCATATCTTGGCTAGATATATTTTTAGCTTAACATAGTTATAATATATATATAAATAAAAACAGAAATAATAAACATAATAACATTAGAAATAGATTACGGATACAATTTGTTGAATCGGGGTCATTTCCGCCAGATCAACAATCTTCGATAACCATTCCTCCATTATAACGGTACTATAACCACTTTATTTATATATATAAAAACATATATACATACATACATAGACATATATATGTATATACGGGCCCCGAAAAGAAAATAAAAAGATAAAAGAGATGAAGACGAGATTCAGATCTAGATCTATATATATATATATATCACCTATATATTCATACATAGAATACATATATATATATGATCAACAAAATATATATATATTTATATATATATATATTTATAACAAAATAAAATAAAATAAAATAAAAACAAAAAGAACAGAGACGAAGAAAGAAAGAAAGAGGAAGAAAAGGGGCAAATTTTATTCATTCATTTGAGTACATATATATAGGCAAAATGGGGAGGCCGGATCGATCCGGGAAAGGGCCGGATCGATCCGGAATCATGATTTGCAATCATTTCTCTGCATGTGATCCCATGCGCAGCGTAATTATATATAATTATATATTAAACTTCTAAAATTCATATCTTGAGTTGTAGACCTCCAAAAATCATGATTCAAACGTCATTAGAAATCTCTCGGAAAACTCTACAACTTTCATGAATGACTCTTCTTCAGAAAATGTCGTTTTGATTAGCCATTCGTATATCGAGTCTTTTTCGGGATTTTTACTAATACGAATCGATTAGCCACTTGATCACTACTTGAGTTGTAGAAGTCCGACTGACGTGATTCAAAATACATTGGAAAGATTATGTGAAGATCTACAACTTTCATGAAGAAACCGTCCCCTGAAAATGCCTCTAAGCTGGGTCAAATCTCCGTCGAAAACATGTAACGATTTAAGTACTTAAGAAAAACGACCCTTTTGAACTCGTAAGCTTGTGGCATCTTCTTCTAACCTCAAAAGATATGTTTTTAGGACCAAAACATGTCGTCACTTGGGATCTTGGTAAACGTATAATCCTGCAATGAACCACCAAAATACCAAACGTAAATCCGACACGACACTCCGGTTACTAAACCGGTACAAAACTAATAAAAACTTATAAAAATACGATAATTTACATAATAACTACCACTTATACATTTGGATAAAACTAAGTAATTATTGACTTAAATTGGTACAATAATGCTCAAAGTGGTATCAATATTGGGGTAAAATGTCGTAATAATGATCATTAATTTGTCTCTCATCACAACTCCCCACTTAGCTTTTGGTCGTCCTCGAGCAAAACAAGCGATAAAACAAAATGAATGAGAGATAAATTCATGAAGATATAAGATATAAGGGACAACCAGATGCTGCAACCATTAGAATTACAACCAGGCGTTAACCTTAATATAAATGTATAACAGAGTGTGTGTGTGACAAGCCTTTTCAATTTCCACTATCCTCTCTTAAATAATTCAAGCAAACGCACAAATATCCATTCAGACAGTCCTAATGACTTTCCTAGGTATAAGAAGTAACATTTCCACACAAAGTCCTTCCGTGTACTTATTAGGATAATCCCTAAAGCATATCATTCAGTTTATACTGGGGATAGTCAGAAGATAACTAAGTTTTCAACCATATTTCTATATTGTCATTTTTTTTATTTTTTTATTTTTTCACATTTGTAGCATATGTCTTCATTCCCAGCAATAGGACATTTCGTGATAACCCCCTAGCTGGACTACTATCATCAGGCAGTCGGGAGCTTTTAAACCTCATAGTGATATAGGACGTTTCGTGATAACGCCCTACTGCACTCAAATCATTGGTAGCTACAACCGACATATATATAGTTCATCTCTTTCTTTTTTTTTTTTTTTTTTAAAACTTAACTTATATCCTTTCTATCACATTCAAACCTTGAGATATTCACAAGACATGTTCAAAAGTTAGGTACTAAGTTATCATTATTATCTAGAATAACCACTAGGATCTTGAATGGATACAGTTTAAAATTTTCCGCTTCAATATCAAAGGCTTACGTGAAGGAATTCATGTTACACAAATATATTTGGAATTACAATGCACTTACGGTTCACGTTGGTTATACACATCCAAATTGATCATTATATCTTCAAATCCATTAAATATATACCTTGTACAATTTATTTTAATCAACTAAATAATGCTCGAAAAAAAATCGAAAACTAAGGGATTTATTGATACAAAATAAACATTAATTCCATTGCTAGACCAACGACTCCACTCCCCACTTACGAACTTACATTGTCCTCAATGTAAAGTGAGTGTAAATAAGTTGTTGGGAAAGCAATGGTGCACTAAAACAAGTCAAAACAAATACTCGGATGATATTAAAGGGTGGGTGGGTGGGTTAAAGTTATGACCTCCTCAATTCCATAGTATTTGAACTAATACATGTCACACGTTATTTCAAATTTAAAACAATCTAGATCATGAAATGTAACGTATGGCAAAGTATTAACTCTGAGTCTTTTATACCTAGATCCTCAAGGGTTATTTCAAATCGTTCGAACAACCTAAGTCCAAGAAATGACGCATTTGAATTTTTCTCTTTTTTCTCCATCGGGATTTTTGGATAACCACCTAATCATTCCCTTTTTAATGACATTCAAACATTCATCCTAAGACTTGGTGAAACAAAATGAAAATCAATCCAAGTATTCGCAAAGTATCATCCAAAGTATGAGTAATTATTATATTTAACATTTTTATGGTCGCCTCCGGTAGCGCTTTTAGGTTAACGTCGTTTGCTCGACAAACTTAAGCAACTAATATAATATACTAAACTAAATGGGATACTTCTAACAATTACTCACCAAAACATGTAACAATTAAGCACACGAATCAACTAGAAATAAATGCTTAATGAGTAAATAGGAAGGATAGTACCCGTGATTTCACTATATTTATAGTCTATAGCTAGACTTTTCCTTGCTTCAGTTATTAATGCACAGGTGGTGGGTCATCCTCACGCACCGCATCCGTCTTTAATACCGGTCTCCAACATAGAGCAGACAATTTCCACCAATCCAAGCGATTCTTGACATTTTCCTTTGATTTTCGAGCTTTGGGTTTGTGAGCTTTCACATTATTCTTCAATTACCTGCGTGTTAGTACAATCCACAGCAAAAAAAACACAAAGTGTACACACAAGAACAAGATTCTAGTGTAATGCATGGATATTTCAATGAATTGTAAGTGTTGAAGACAACGTTCTCATGATTAACTCCCAAACTTCTCCCTTACTAAAATCGTCAAGAAAACATACATACTTTTATCCAACTTCATCTTTGTAATAGGGATAGAATGTATACCTCCCTTACCCTTTGTCATTAGATGAATATGGTAAAGCTTCCTCGAATGACTGTGTTTCATCATTCTGCACCTTTTTTTCAAAATATGCATTGGATATGGTGTTGCCTTATCTCGGTTGAACCGAGATGAATTTGGGTTGAGTTTGGATAAGGTTCGGTTTGAATTGGCCCTTTCAAACTTGGTTCCTTCCAACTTTGCTTCCAATTCCTCGATTATTTCTATTTTTATTTTATTTATTAATATTCCTTGGGCATGATCAAGCCCTCGTTCGTGTGTTTCATCACTAGTTTCATCATTCTCGTATTTCGATTTGAAAATGATACTTGGTCAGGATTTCCCTGACTGATATGACCGCGTTTACTCTCTACTCTTAACTGCCTTTCGTAAGTGTTTAAATTAGGCCTATAAGGAGTGAGTGGGGCCTTACCACTTCTGGTCATCATTTATCGAAAAATAGAAAAATAACTTGAAATAGATAAAACCTGAATCAGATGGTGTTTCATTACTGATTTCGGCCGTTTTCATAACTCGATTTGATGATTTTTGTGAAAAATATCGAATAGAAAAGATAATAAAAAAAAAACACATTGATTATTTTTTTTTCTCTCTCCCGATAATTACCGACTCCACTTGGTATTTACCGAGAAATTTTTTATTTTTATTTTTTATATATATTTTTTAAAGTGGAATCTTACTAATAGGTGAAATATATATATATATATATATATATATATATATATATATATATATATATATATATATATATATAATTGGTATCTTTCCAATACGTGAGTACCAACAGAAAAAAAAAAAAATGAAATTGAGAAAAGTGTTGACTTATCCTCAATTTTATTATGACCACGTTTACTTTCTACTATCGACAATAGAAAATAACTCGAAATTGGTAGAAGAAGAAAATTGGTAACTAAAAGAAGGTAGGTACCAACGGAAAAATAAAAAAGAAATGTGATAAGAAGAGTGTTGACTTATCCTCGAGAATTTTGAGCTAATACAAGTAGTAACCCTAGACACAAAGAAAGAAATTAGCGACGTTTTCCCCGGCAACGGCGCCAAAAAGCTGACGGACGTTTTCTAGGCTATCAATCCTTACCGGCAGTGTACCGGGTCAAATTGTAGTGCTAGTATGGTGAGTCAGGTCGTATTCCTCAGGGAAAACATGGTAATTCTTTTAAGTGGGGTTAAACACCAAGAAGCTATTATTAACTCGATCTAAGTCGCAGTTTTTACCATTTTATCGGGTTAGATCGTTAGATTAGTTAGATGTTAGTAAAACAGTAAATATAATATATAAATATAAAAATAGATAATATATATATTTTTGGATCTAGCCAAGAATACTTTACTGAATCAATATCTTTTTTTAGTAGAATTGAATGAGACAGATCTTTTCCTTGATGCAAGGAGATCAATTATATATGAATCGGTGTACTCCTAAGCTAGACAACTCCTCCTCACACGAGCGTATATGAAATTGTCATATGTCAAATGTCATCACCCAAGGTCCACAACCGCCCCATGCTAATCTTAGTTAGTCGAGCAGTGCACGAGTACAAATCTACCCCGGATAGAAGAGGTTATTCCGTTCGTCGACGGCCGATGTTATTCAAGAGGCTCCGGTTGTCAAGCGGATCGATTTAACACAAACGGTGTAGTTTCAATTAAACTGTTGATTTTAACATTATTAAGATCTCGAGTACAAATTTCAATAAGATTCATCTTTCCAGACAAATCGCCCCGGTAGGAAATCGGGTTCCGTTGTCACGCTTTCACTCGCCAATTTTACCCTCCGTTTTTCTATTTTTATCTCATATCCTAACTTCTCAATCGCTCATCGTCAGGTTATATGTTGCGATTCATCTTGATTAATTACGTCAATCCGAATATATTATCAATACGTTGCAAAATAGAAAAAGATTCATTATAATTGGTTTTAATCATGATTACCAGAGTCGATCATTCATTTTACCAAAAGATTAACTAATTCAGATTCATATCTTGGCTAGATATATTTTTAGCTTAACATAGTTATAATATATATATAAATAAAAACAGAAATAATAAACATAATAACATTAGAAATAGATTACCGGATACAACTGTTGAATCGGGGTCATTTCCGCCAGATCAACAATCTTCGATAACCATTCCTCCATTATAACGGTACTATAACCACTTTATTTATATATATAAAAACATATATACATACATACATGACATATATATATGTATATACTTTGCTCAAAAGAAAATAAAAAATATAAAAGAGATGAAGATTTAGATTCAAATCTAGATCTATATATATATATATCACCTATATATATTCATACATAGAATACATATATATATATATATATATATATATATATATATGATCAACAATATATATATATATATATATATATATATATATATATATATATATATATATATATATATATATATATATATATATTTATAACAAAATAAAATAAAATAAAATAAAAACAAAAGAACAGAGACGAAGAAAGAAAGAAAGAGGAAGAAAAGGGGCAAATTTTATTCATTCATTTGAGTACATTTATATAGGCAAAATGGGGAGGCCGGATCGATCCGGGAAAGGGCCGGATCGATCCGAATCATGATTTGCAATCATTTCTCTGCATGTGATCCCATGTGCAATGCGTAATTATATATAATTATATATTAAACTTCTAAAATTCATATCTTGAGTTGTAGACCTCCAAAAATCATGATTCAAACGTAATTAGAAAGATCTCGGAAAACTCTACAACTTTCATGAAGGACTCTTCTTCAGAAAATGTCGTTTTGATGAGCCATTCGTATATCGAGTCTTTTTCGGGATTTTTACTAATACGAATCGATTAGCCACTTGATCACTACTTGAGTTGTAGAAGTCCGACTGACGTGATTCAAAATACATTGGAAAGATTATGTGAAGATCTACAAATTTCATGAAGAAACCGTCCCCTAAAAATGCCTCTAAGTCAGGTCAAATCTCCGTCGAAAACATGTAACGATTTATGTACTTAAGAAAAAACGACCCTTTGAACTCGTAGCTTTGCATGTCTTCTTCTAACCTCAAAAGATATGTTTTTAGGACCAAAACGTGTCGTCACTTGGGATCTTGGTAAACGTATAATCCTGCAATGAACCACCAAAATACCAAACGCGTAAATCCGACCACGACCTCCGGTTACTAAACCGGTACAAAACTAATAAAACTTATAAAAATACGATAATTTAAATAATAACTACCACTTATACATTTGGATAAAACTAAGTAATTATTGACTTAAATTGGTACAATAATGCTCAAAGTGGTATCAATATTGGGGTAAAATGTCGTAATAATGATCATTAATTTGTCTCTCATCAGGAGGCCGAAATCAAAGCGGCACGAGGCGTCACCATTCTCTCACTTGCTTGTGTCAAAAGTAGAGGCCGTGAGGTCGGTTGTCACCTTCCCCGCTCCCATTCGTTATTTTGAAAAATAGGTAGTGTTATTAAGATTTTCAGAATTTCTTAATAATCCAAAAAATAATAAATCATGAATATTTAAGTTAATCCTCCCCTTAGTTAAATCGGTTCCAAATACTTGTCTAACTAGTGTCACTATATTCGTGATTTTCCAATTTCTCGATTTTACAAAAATTCCTTGTGTAGACACTATACAGTTAAAATTCACCAAGAATTTTATAATCCTAATACATTAGGGCTTTATAATTTTCTTATACTTCAAAAAACAATAGATCACAAATTTAAAGCTCTCACTAGTTTATCGGTTCCAAATACCGTCTAACTAGCGACACCTTATTCATGATTTTCCAATTTATCAATTATTTAGAAATATTTTGTGTAGACACTACACAATTAAAATTTTCCGAAGAATTTTATAGTCCTAATCTTGTCATGATAAAGTTTTAGGATCTCGGAATTTTTCAATAATCGAAAACAATAAATCATGAAAGCAATCCCAACTTATCAGTTCCAAATACCGTCTAGGTAGTGTAGACACTACATAATCAAAATTCTCAAAGTATTTTAGTTCCCAAAAACAAATTCACCGAGTAAATTTTATTTTTATCATGTGAATTTTACATCCAAATAAAATTCCGTACGCTCAATTAATTTTATTAATTACCTAAATTAATCTAAATTAATTACGTGTTCATACATGCCTAATCAATGCCAAAATTAATACATGTATGCATATGCTAGGAGTGGAATTTATGAATATGATGCACGGCATGACATGGTTATATCATATAAATAATCATATAAGAAAATAAATGCGAAAAAGTAAACCAATGAGATGGACCGTTGGTACCCTGTATCTAATCTATAAATTTAAAATTAAATAAATAAATAAACCATATGTTTAAAGGATTTACTAATCTCCAATAGATCCTGCCGATGTTCTGTATAATAATAAACTGCTTCATGTCTTGAACAAATAAGCTCCCAGCCGAGTTGGCTAGACGCATATTCCCTACCATGGCAGCGCGGTTTCGATTCCTGGTTGCTATATTTTCAATCTTCCTTTATCAGCCAAAAATCCATCTTTTCTGAGAAAATGCATCCACGGGGAATCAAACCTGGGTCTTCTTGATGCAGAACTCACATCTTCACCACCGCGATGGCGTGATAGTTGTGTTGATGTTCTTCGAAAATATTTAAATACAACAGAGCCGTAGTAAAATAAATAATTCTAATTTCTAGGAAATTATATTACAACAAATAAATTACATAATTTTCTATACCCAGAAAAATTTGGGTTTACAATAGATCTAACAGTAAACAAGTGCCAACCCCAATCCATCTTGTCAATCACGCATCTATATAATAAACATATAAAAGATGGAATTTTTATTCAATTCCACTCCTTATTAATTAATTATGTAATCAAGAGCTCAAAATCGTTTTAACCTGTCTTTGATACCACATGCTGGATATACAGACCCCCGAATCCGGATCCGATCCATAATTGGATCGTCAGATCTGTTTCACATCACCAATCAAGACGCTCAATCATGCCCAGCGGAAGCTACAAATTAATTTCACATGCGATTTTACCAAGATTTAATTCACATAATAAATTAATTAACTACAAGAAAGTTGAAGATTTACCCAACGGAAGAAGGAGCCGCAATCGACAAGAGAGAAGCCGCAGTCTTTCGGATTGTATCTCCAAGCGACGACTGGTGGACGTTGATTCTCGTAGTAAAACCTCCTCAATTATGTGGAAGAAAAACCCTAGTTTTTCTTCTTCCCAATGGCTAGGACAAGAGAACAAAATTTATCTATTTTATTCAAAATAGGCGTCGCCTATTATTCCTAAAAGTGGCATTGGTTTTTCTAGTTGAATTTTGTGTTGGGAGAAACACTATTTTTATAGGAAAATAACTAATAAATTGAGAGTTTATCTTTTACACACAAATTTATCTTTTCCTTTAAGGAAAATAATACCTTTATCCAATAGGAAAATAAATTTCCTATTTATCCAATAAGAAAACTAATTTCTTATTCATAATTATTTAACACATAAATAATTAGGGGGAATGAGGGAGAATGACATAAATATTTCATCAATTGAGTAGAATGACGGTTTTTTGAAACTTTTGCATAAAGGACAAAACTATTTATTCATCAATCGAAATTCACTTGTATTCGAAATTCAACTGCTTAAATTCAACGACTTAAATTCATCATTAAATTCACTAATTTTCAAAATTCATCGTCGAAATTCACTAATTTTAGGGATTCACTGTCGAAATTCAACGTCGAAATTCAATCGATTTCGGGATTCACTGGGAGATTCACCGATTTTCGGGATTCACTGCTTTGTCCTTCTCGCTATAAAAATTATGCAGCTTGTCCTTCTCCTATAAAAATATGTAAATGTCTCCGTTACTTAAAAATATTTGATTGTGTCCTTATCCCTAATTTTCCAAAATAATTATATTATCCACATTATATTTAATTGAGAGAAATTTTTCTCCCAAAATCAAATAAAGTGGCGCCATTTTTAATGCCATTTGGGATAAAAGAAAATATCTTTTCTTTTTTATATATTATTTATAGAATAAATAATATTTCCAATATTCATTAAATAGACCAATTATTTAATTTTATCTCGAGGTTTCAATATACGAGAATTCACTCGCGTGTTAGGAGCCAACCCGGGGACCATGGACCTATAACCAGTAGCTACGATAAATTGAATAAAACATTCATCGATCATAATATTTCTACTCAACTTATTAATTCAGGAATTACGCCACCATAAATCCGAAACTGAACTCTATCGATTATAGATATAACTTATTCTCAGAAAGTCGAGTCAATAAGTGTCCATTGATATAATCATTACATATAGACTAACCCTCCATAGACTATCCGTAACGAAGCGGGAATGTTTCCGTAAACCTTCTTCATTACATCTTATCCTTATTTACCATTGACCCACTAGTGATCAATTAGTTCATAACCAATATGAACTCGGCCGATCGATCGGTTTCTAGGATTAACAAATAAGGGGATTATCTTTCTACTTCCCGCAGGAAGGAATGTTTTCCATATCTGTGAGACACACACTCCTCAATCATTCCAGAATAGTGCCAACGTGAAAGTGATTCGGACCGCGCCTCTTAGGAATCCTTAACGAACACATCAAACCCTATCCTCGAAACCAAACAGAGTGCGCAATCACTTCAGATTAAGGTTAATCCATATATGATCATCTTGTGATTTAATAAGATTTCTCAATCACGGAATTATATGAGAAATGCGGATTAAATCTGTCCAGTCCTATATGACTACATCATATATAAATGCCCCACTTAGATAACCAATATCGACGGTCCGTATAAGACGGTCACACCATAAAGTGTTCTGGGTGCATTAATGGTGGTTTAATCAATAGACCCCATACTTTGATTAAGTTCACCACGGACTAATAGTTCAAGTGTATCACCGTAAACTTAATCCTCATGTGTGACACACACTAAGTTATATGGCTACATATGATACAACTTGGGGTCTTCAGTAGTTTATTTTTTATAAGCACAAAGCAAATAATAAGATGAGAATAAATCTGTCATTTATTAATTATAAAAACAATTACATAAATTGTCTTTCAGGCACTACTTCCAACATATACAAGATGCCAAACTGAACTCCAAGATCAGAAGAAAGAAGGAGCATCATAAAACTGAAACTGGTTGAAGCATTTCATCGAACACTTGTTCCAGAAGTTAGTTAGGTGTTTAGTTATTGAGTTAGAGTTGTTGTAACCGCTCTCCATAGTAATCACAACGCCATACCATCTATTTAAGCTATGCATTACTCCATGTAATCATCAATTGGAAATAATACTCAGTAATTCTATGTTCAAGACTTAAGAACTAGTTTACCGCTTTTATACAATTCAAACTTCTTCTTCTCTCATCACTTTGCTTTTGTTCCATTTTCATCAATCTCTATGCATGAACTCTATGCCTTCGGCTTTTGGTCAAATACTTACGCCTCGGGTTGCTTTTATCATGGATGCAGAGGTTGTTTTGTTCATGGTCTCATATCTTTTGATCATATATATCTGGCTTTATTTTTTGTTTAACACGGCATTCTATTTGTCCATGACTCTCCCGGTTTTTATTTTGCAGGATGAGATGAAACAATTGCGAAATGAACGCAAGGAGAAATTGATTGATGAAGTATCTTCGGTCTTTATATAATTCTATACCTATGGTATTGGAGGTTGAGCTAGAAATCATGACTCTTGAAAGGAATGAATGCACGATGTGTTTATGGTGTGTGTTCTTTTCCGCACGTGATCAATTTGACTTTAAAATTTGAGTTGCTGAGATTCATGATCAAGTGAAGTTATTAACAGCCAATTTAAAGTTTATCGGGAAGAGATACATCTTCCAAGTGAAATAATGGAAAAGGTTCTTGGGCGGCGACGTGGCAACATACTAGGGATAGGACCTTCCATTCCGTCTAAATCATTATCTCAGCGGTTTACCACAACTCCATCTTCGGGTCATGTATCCAAGGAGGAACATGATGCGACGCGCAAGCACTTACATGATGTATCTTCTGCTCTTGATGCACTTCTATAGTGGGTGAAGACTGCACTTCCTGACACTCAAATGCCAGAGATCCATATTCCCCCTCCTCCACCAGTCTCAGCAGATGCATCGCATGTAGATGATATCGATGATGATGAGCTTTAGCCATTTTCTTTAATTAGACTTGATGTTTCGTACGATGATGAATGTTGATGTTTTAGACGATTTGTATACATTTTCTCTAGACTTATGGAATTGGGTTGTGGTTTGATTGTTTTATTTGTGTTGTGAACCATTTGCGTGGTTGTCTACTATATGTATTTTAGGTTATGATAGAGAGGTACCGTGAAAGGGACGTGTTTTATATAAAAAAAATTGTTTATACTTTTGCATCAACAAAGTTGTCTCAAAAGTAATTTTATAAAAAATATTAGATTTATTAAATGGCGTCCATATCAGCAGTATTCGAGACAACAATGGTGTCGCTAAAACTTTTGCCACATCAGCATTGTTTGCGTCAAAACTGTTGTCCCAAACGATAGTCCACGTTAGCAATATTTGAGTCAACAAAGGTGTCGCCAAAACCTTTGTCACGTCAGCAAATTTGCTTCGGTTCCTTTGACAATTTTAGGGACTACATGTTGTCTCAAAAGTGTTTCTGTCAACGTGTTAGCACAAAAAATATATTTGGACCGGAGTTTTTGCTTCAACGTATTTGCGTCGACGTGTTGTTTCAAAAAAAAAAAAAATTTTAGACAACAAAGGGCTTTTTGCGTCAACTTGTTGTTGACGTAAAAAGGTAAAATTCTAGTAATGAGAATGAACAATCGAAAGCACATGTGAAACCCCTTTGGGCATCTTGGAGAAAGAGTAGCAGCAGTACTGTCAAGATAATGACATTTACAAATGTCGAGTATCATGATGAGCCAGGAGATTGTGATCATCTTTATGGCTAATTTTAATTTATGCCCCTTTTCTTGTATTATTAGGAAGACTTAAATTTTAGTCTATTGAACTTGTGAATTAATAGAGCTTTATTGTTCAACCTAATATATTTCAGGTTTAGTATTTTAGAACTTAACCATGGGTTATGAAAAACTTTATTATCAAGCTATTATCGTTCCTTGATTAGATTATGAAAGTTTCAATCGTATATTATCGCATCAAATGATATCTCACTAATCACGTATAATACCAATATGTGACAAAGTGGAGGTTCGCAATAGTAAAATTAAGTGATGCACTGTCAAGAAAAAAGTGATGTATAATTTATCACATAAAATTATCATATCAATACATGACGAACTTGAGGTAAAAAAATATGGGCAGTGGATGCCGTAAACTTCATCACATATATAACTACTTCAAGCTATGAAGATTTGATTTAACATATTTGACATTAAGAAAAATCATTTTTTTCTTTATTGATTTGAATACAATGATCGTACAAATATATAGTGGTGCTGAGAATATGAAAGTAATTAATGCTAATGATTACAATTGATTACAAAATATATTCTAGCATCTTCTAGAGGATCGAGCCGAGTCAAGGCTCGCTAATTACTTGTTCCAACACCCCCCGGCAATCCCATGGGGACTTCGGCAACATGGAGATTGGTCTTCAAGGTTTGAAAGCGCGGTTGGCGAAGTGGTTTGGTGAGAATATCCGCCAACTGATCATTCGTGGAGACATAACCGATTTGAACGAGCTTGCGGGCAACCAATTCACGTACATGATGGACATCAATCTCAATATGTTTAGTGCGGGCATGAAAGACGGGATTAGCAGCTAGGTACGTAGCACCAACATTGTCACACCACATGATTGGGGAAGGCATGCGGGGAAAAGGGAGCTCACGAATGAGAGAGAGGAGCCATTGGACTTTGGTTGCGGCAGTCGAGACAGCCTTATATTCAGCTTCAGTGCTACTTTTGGCAACAGTCAGTTGTTGTTTGCAAGACCAGCTGATGAGATTGGTACCAAAGAAGATACAGTAGCCGCCAACGGAGCGGCGGTCATCAGGGTTAGAAGCCCAATCAGAGTCTGAGTAGGCGTGAAGTTGGGTAGGTGAGGAGGTGGAGAGGAGGAGACCATGGGCAGACGTGGCTCGAAGGTAGCGCAGGATGCGTTTGACAGCTTGCCAGTGGTCAGTGGTGGGAGAATGCATAAATTTGCTGACTTTATGGACTGCAAAGGCAATGTCGGGTCGAGTGTGACCGAGGTATTGAAGGGCGCCCACAATCATACGATAGAGTTGAGGATTTTCAAAGGGAACACCCTTGTACCGAGACAGAGGTGGAGAGACTGCCATTGGCGTAGGGCAGGGTTTAGAGTCCTGCATGCCTGCTTTAACTAGAAGATCAGTGATGTATTTATGTTGAGATAAATAAAGGTCAGCATCAGTGCGATGAGCTTCAATCCCTAAAAAGTAGGAAAGATGACCCAAATCCTTGACAGGAAAGGTGGTGGAGAGTGACCAAATCAAGTCAGAAACAGCCTGGGTAGAGGAGCCAGTGATTATTATGTCGTCCACATAAATAAGCATAAGTAAGTAAGTCCCATGAGAATTATAAATATAGAGAGATGAATCTGCCGAGCTAGAGCGAAAGCCAAGATGAGTCAATCGCTGAGTGAGACGAGAAAACCAGGCACGGGGAGCTTGGCGCAGACCGTATAAGCTTCGATTTAATTTGCAGACATAAGAGGGATAATCAGGATGAGCATAGCCTTGTGGTTGTGTCATGTATACAGTCTCGTCAAGAAATCCATGTAGAAAAGCATTTTGGATATCCAATTGTCGAATGGGCCAATGATAAGCGAGGCCGAGTGAGAATCTGTGCGTGGTAAACCGGTTTGACAACCGGGCTAAAAGTTTCATGGAAATCCACGCCTTCAGTTTGATGAAAGCCTTTGGCAACAAGCCGAGCCTTATAGCGTTCAACATGTCCCTGCGAATTACGTTTAGGGGGAATGAGGGAGAAGGACAGAAATATTTCATCAATTGAGTAGAAGGACAGTTTTTTGAAACTTTTGTATAAAGGACAAAATTATTTATTCACTGTCGAAATTCACTTGTGTTCGAAATTCATCATTTTAAATTCACCGCCGAAATTCACTGTCGAATTCACTAATTTTCAAAATTCATTGTCGAGATTCACCGATTTTCGGATTCATCATTCAAAATTCACTCGTCGAAATTCACCGATTTCGGGATTCACTAGGAAGATTCACCGATTTTCGGATTCACTGCTTGTCCTTCTCGCTATAAAATTATGCGGTTGTCCTTCTCCTATAAAAATATGTAGTCATCTGTTACTTAAAAATATTTCAGATTGTGTCCTTATCCCTAATTTTCCATTACGTTTAATGCGATAGACCCATTTACACCCGATAACATTGGCAGAGGGTGGGGGGAACAAGGGTCCAAGTATTATTGTTAACGAGGGCGACGAATTCGTCCCGCATGGCAGTGCGCCATTCGGAATAACGAGAGGCCTCGGTGTAGCTAGTAGGCTCGGTAACGGGAGATGAGGTGGTAAGGTGAGCACGGGGGGGGGGGGGGGAGGAAATAAAATCCGTGGGTAAAGGTTTGGGTTTGAGAGAGTGTGTGCGGGAGCGGGTAGTCATTGGGTGGGCTGGGGCAGCATTTTCTGGTGGGCCTGTGGAGTTTGGTGAGTTCTCTGGAGTAGGGGCCGAGTTGGGAAGATTTTCTGGAACTGGGTCAGAAGGTGGGCTAGGTGCATGGGCCAAGCTGGGAGAAGGAGAGTCCATAGGAGAGGATTGGGCCTGGGGAGTTGGGCTGGGAGGTTGGGAAATATTTGGTGGGGAAATATGTGTGGACGTGAAAGGTAGAGACAACAGGATGGATTCTGGGGTGTAGGGGGTGGGCTGGGTGGGTGGTTTTGTGTAGGGAAAAACGGTTTCGTCAAAAATTACATGGCGAGAAATAAATATACGACCCGTAGCAATATCCAAACATTTATACCCCCCATGAACATCATTATAACCCAGAAACAAACAAGCTTTGGAACGAAAATCCATTTTATGACTATTACAGGGCCGAAGGTACGGCCAACATGCACAACCAAAGACCTTTAAATATTTATAATCAGGAAGACGACCATAGAACGACTCATACGGATTTTTAAAATTCAAAACCTTCGTAGGCATCCGATTTATTAGATAAACTGCCGTGGTGAACGCATCCTCCCAATAGTGAAGAGGGAGGTGTGAGTGAGCCAGTAACGCCAAACCTATTTCAACAATATGCCGATGGCGACGTTCAACGGCGCCCATTTGTTCGTGTGTATGTGCACAAGCTAGTTGGTGAGTAATACCGGAGCGAGAAAAATAATTGGTTAATTTCTGATATTCACCACCTCGATCACTTTGAAAGGCTTTGATTCTAGTGTTAAAAAGGTGTTCGACGAACGTTTGAAAATTATAGAAAATGCGTTCCACATCAGATTTAAGAGCAATGGGATAAAACCAAATAAATTTAGTACAGTCATCCAAAAAGCAAACATAGTAACGAGAGCCATAAATTGAAGCCTCAGCACAAGGCCCCCAAACGTCTGAATAAATCAAATCCAAAGGTTTTCGAGAAGTAAAAGAGGAAATAGGTAACGAGAGTCGATGACTTTTGGCAAGTTGACAATCCGAACATACAACAGAATGGGAATCACGGGATGGGGAAACATTTATTGAACGTAAAATAAGATTACAAATTCCGGGGGAGCAATGACCGAGACGACGGTGCCAGTGGGTGGAAGTACGAGTAGCAAGACAAGAGGAGATAAGTGGTTGAGTGAAGTGATAGAGACCGTCTTTGACATAGCCTCTAAGACGGACCTGGCCCGAGTAGTCCTTCACAAGAAAATAAGTAGAGTGAAATTCAAAGAAGACATGATTATCACGTGCAAAATTTTGAACGGAAAGCAAATTTTGTTGTAGGGAAGGGGCGAGGAGAACATTACGAAGAATAAATGAGTGAGTGGGGGTGGATAAATTAGAGTCACCAATGTGAGTAATACACATACCAGTTCCGTTGCTAGCACGAACATTGTCATCACCATTGTACGGGGCCGGAGGAGAGTTAAAGGTGTGTGGATAAGGGGTCATGTGATGACTAGCACCGGTGTCGGGAAGCCAGTTGGTTTGATCATAAGAGGTACCTGCGAAATTAGCCACGGGTGGACGGGGAAAGGGGGTTGGGCCGTTGTTGTGGGGCTGGGAGGGGATAAAATTGGGGTCGAAGCGATACCAACACGAAAGGACTGAATGACCAAACTTACCGCAGAGTTGACATTGAACTGAAGGAGTGAAGGGCTGCTGTTGTTGAGGATGAGGACCATTGGAGCGGCCTCGACCTCGGCCACGAGGATTAGAGTTGCATCCCCGATGATTCTGAGAACGCTGATTGTTGTTTGCTGTGGGCGAATGAGATAAAGAGGTCTATGGCGGGGGAGCAGGCAGCGTTTGTGTTGTTGCATTATTGTGGTTGATGCGAGCTTCCATAGTCAACAGTAAGGAGAAAAATTCTTCAAGAGTAATGGTCGTGCGAGAGCCAACCATTGCAACAAGTGCATCATACTCGTGACCTAAACCGGCGAGGATATAGTTGATGATATCGTCCGTTTGCAGCGGTTTCCCAGCCAAGGCAAGATCATCAGTGAGCCGTTTCACGGTCATAAAATATTCGATGGCTGTAGAGCCCGCTTTTCGAGTGGTGGCGAGTTGAGAGTGCAAATGAATAATTCGGGCACGTGATTGTGAGGCGAAGCAACGCTCGATAGCTGTCCAGATTTCTGCTGAAGTTTTGGCATGATATACGTGGGTGAGCACTTCTTCTGAGAGAGAGGAGGTTATGGTGCTTAAAATTAAATTGTCTTGCTTTGACCATTGAGGAAGAGCCGGATTTGGTTGGCCGTTAAGAGTGGGCGGTGGTGCCGGAATACTGCCATCATCGAACCCATAAACTTCTTGTCCTTTTAAGTAGGGGACAATTTGAGCTTTCCAAATTGGATAATTGGTACGAGTTAGTTTGATAAGGTTGATAGAGTTTGATGAGTTGAAGGATGGATAAGGGTTGGAGAGGGAGGAGTCGGCGGTCGTGGTTGTTTGAGAAGATGCAGTGGACATGGTTGGGAAAAAGAAAAAGATGCAGGTACAGATAAAGGATTTTTTTTTGATGATGCAGGTACAGAAAGCTTGTAGAAGGCTTGTATGAAGCAGGGATGAAGATAGATAATTTATGGTAATTGGGAAGAAGGGAGATCGAGAGGGGGCTTCGACGGCAGAAAGTTTAGGTTTTTTTTTGTTTGTTTTGAAACAGACGAAGAAGACAGAGGAAAAGGAGATGATTAAGGGGAGGATGAGAAAATAATTATTCAGACGTGTGGCGGTTTCAACCTAATAGCACTGATACCATATTTAACATATTTGACATTAAGAAAAATCATTTTTTGCTTTATTGATTTGAATACAATGATTGTACAAATATATAGTGGTGCTGAGAATATGAAAGTAATTAATGCTAATGATTACAATTGATTACAAAATATATTCTAGCATCTTCTAGAGGATCAAGCCGAGTCAAGGCTCTCTAATTACTTGTTCCAACAGATTTCATCACATATCATATAAATATGTGATGAATTGAGGGTCACAGGTTACGTAGTTTTTTGAATTCTTTTCAAATTTTTGGGAGAAATTAGTCGTCGCTTAAATATAAAATATGTGAGAAAGATGTGTCGTCAATTATTTATGCAATAAGTGATGACTTTTCCATCACTAATATTCATGAAATGACTAAGTGAAAACGTAATATATGTGACATAGTGTTCATCAGAATGAAAATGTGATGAATGGTAAAGTGGTCTCATAATAATTTTTATGACTTATGATACGTGACGACTGATAACACTATATTTAGTACTATAAACTATACTATTATTTACCCCAAATCATGCTCAATTGATGAGAGATAGTCCGGTTATTGTGTGAATTGTGAAATACATATCAATTGCTTAGTGTATGTTCCTTGGTCGTTAATTCTGCATTTACATATTTATCCCTTGGATTTTGTACTGTTTTGTCTCGTTTTCCGTGCTCTTCAGGTATACCATATTCCGGAGCAATGGAGGGTGAATCCATGTTATAAAGAGTCATTGGGCCAGAGTAAGAAAGTCCACAAAGAAGTCTGTTGAGGTAAAAGAAGCTGAAGGCAGGCCCGCAGTTGCGAGACCTTGGGCTACAAGAAAACAAAGTTGAACATTATGTCTAAGTCGGCTAAGGTTTAGATCATATTAAGTCGGTTACAATGCTTATAAATAGCCTCAGATCACCCCATTGTAACATGTACTTCAATATTATTATTATTTTTTTACTTCAACTATTATTTAGTTTTATGAAATAAAATAGTTTTTTGGTTATTGATTTGAGTTCTTCCATTGGTTTCCTTCCCCAAGCCATCAACTATCTTGAGTTGATCAAGCTAGATCTCCATAATTGAAGGTATAAAGCTTTGAACGTTCCTTTATATTTTCGTTATGGTTGATTAGCTTTATTTATCGCGATGTAATTAATTTGCATGTTAAAACAAACCGTAATTTTCCAGAATTAATCAGAACAAAACTATGAAATTCCAGAATTAGGAACCACCGCGCTCGCAATTGCGGCGGTCTATATCTCAATCGTGAGGCATCTTTAGGTTGCCTTAAATCTGGAGATTCAGCGTCAACTACGTTGATCGACAGGTTTAATTCACGGTAGGTTAGATCTGGCCAATCCACTTGTCGTATTTCATAAATTAACATGAAGGACGTGCAAGGTGAAGTGTTACTTAGGATATTTTTTGGATCAATCCTTAAGTACATGATAGTCATTGTCGATAGATGCCCAAGGAGGTCTCGGTCTTGAGCTGGCACTTTCTAGAACTTATTGCGTGTGGGTTAATACAACCAACGAAGGAGGTTAACGGCATATAAAAGTTTATTGTCCTTGCAAATGGAAGTAAACAAGGTTAGGAGATTGCACCCGTAGATAAAATTGAATTAAAACATAAGTTCTAATTGAATCGGGGAATTACGGGGAAAGTAAACATAATGATTAATTACACAAAGCTAGGAGATCGGTTAGCAGGAGAAACACCAACTTTATTTTCTGTCTTTATGTTGGTCATAGACCATTATATGTGTTCTTAGTTAGATTAATACGTTTGTTATCAATGTTGCATTGTCTCTGTGGAATCGGCCTTGACTCGCCCTTGCTATGCTGCGATTGGCCTAGTACTCTTGCTAGTAATTCGTGAGTAGCACGTGATCAATGACCCTAGTGACACATGGATTTCGTCACATATAACCAAATGTGACGGAATTCACCAAATATGTGACAACAATTGGTTTTCACAAAAGGCCAATTTTCTTGTAGTGTCAATACCTTAGTTTCATCTTCAGCAACAATGAAACAAATGGAGATTAGAGCTTTATCATTTGTTGAATCTGAAGAAGTGCTTTCATCATTGCTAAAACTAGAGGATGACCTCTCTTTAGCTTTTAGTGCCCTTCTTCTTTTATTTTTTTTGTCAGCTGATCTATGTCATCTTTATTCTCTGTGTTTCTTTTTATCTTCATTTTAGCTTCTTCCAGGCAATGGTTCTGAACAATCAGCCTTATAATGTCCAGGTTTCTTGTTGTTATAGCAAATATATTCATCATATCTTCTTGAATCATCCCTTATTTTGTATTTATCATCTCCGGTAGATATTCTGGATGACTCATCTTTCTTTTGACTTTTGGCAAACTTTGAGAACTTCTTGAATTTCTTCATCATTAAAGCCATATGTTCTTCTAGTTTATCAGTGTTGCTGACACTGCACATGGTTGGTTCATCAGACTTCTGTGGTGTCTGTTGGGGTGTTACTAAAGAAGTCACTTCTAAGTATCAACCTTTGTAGAACTTTGGTTTTTCAACTTGAATTAAGTATGCTTTCGCACACGAGAATAGTCCAAAGTAGTTGTTTCTCTCAAGTTTCTTGATTTGTCCATTCCAAAGGGTCTTCATTGACCATTCTTCAAGCAATCCTTTGAGAATATTAACACAAATCTTCTTCTGAGTATACGATTTTCAAAGCATGTTTAGCTCATCCAGAATGGCTGAGAATCTCGCTTCCATTTCATCAATTGTTTTAGCAAGCTTCATCTTAAATGTCTCAAATTTCTGGGTATCCACTATCATCTTACTACCCTTGATATCATCAGTGCCTTCACAAACTAGAATCACTTTATCCCGGATTTATTAGGTCATGCATTCTTTGTTCTTTAGAAACACTGAACTATCTAGAGTCATTAGAATCATGCCATTGGCCACATTTTCCACATTAGCTCTTTTTCTTTCTTCTATAGTTTATTTGACTTTGGTTTCAGTAATTCTTGCACAGTTCTTGTAGTTGCAGCATCAGTGTTTGCTTTCATGATCTGGATTGGTCCATCAGTATGACATCCATCATTTCTTCATGAGTTGCAGCTAGATGTGTCTGCATTCGTATTTTTCATTAATCAAACTTGTGCATTGATAATGTGGGAATTCTTGTGACTAAGTATTGTGAATCCATTATGCATATTTTCAGAATTATGGCTGTATATAACCAAAAATAAGATCTAGAGCAGTGTTTCAACAAGTGATACTAATTGTAGGAAACAATTCTCTTATACCAATTGTTGATCACTTGAAATGCTTGAACAAGTTCAGAAGGGGTTGAATAAACTTGTTAAATTTAAAAACTTATGACTCAGTTGAAATAGAACTCAGATGAATCGAGTAAACAGCAGAAAAGCCTTGTTCAAAATTTGTTTTTTAAATTAGTTGAGTTGTCTAAGCGGAAAAAGCCTTGTTCAAGTGTATTGCACTACTCAGTAGAAATTAAATATTGTTGTAAATTAAAGTGTTGAAAGTAAATGCAGAAAATAAAAGACTCGGAATATTTATTGTGGTTCAGGGTGGTATAATCCCTTAGTCCACTTTTCTCATATGATGTTGGAGAAATTCACCATGTTCTTAGACATCAATACAATAGTGATTGATTGTCCCTGACTGAACCCTTAGCTTCAAAATCTAAACTATGTCTCCCTGACAACTCTCCCAGCTGCTTCATAGAAATAGCTCTGTTGTTGAATGGAAGTTGTACTTCTTTAACAGCTCCACCAGAAGCTCAGGTCCCTGATACAGCTGCTTATCGGTCCTTGACACCTTCAAGTGCTTTACTGATCCTCTATCATTCACATCATCTTAGTTGTTTCACAGATACAAGAACTTTGAATAAACAAAGTGTTGAATGGTTTGAATCCTGAGATTCTTTGAGCAATAGTCTGGATATAGATTGTAAGATCAATGGTCTTTCATCAAGTGTTGCTGTTGGATGATACTATGAAGATTTGAATATTAGCACCACTTGAATGTCTGGATGTTTCACAGAAATACCTTTGAATATTTTTCGGAGATTCTTGAAATTAGGAAATTCGATAGAGTAACAACTTGCTAGGAATTATTCTCTTAATTCTCTTCTCAAAAGTTGTTGTTTTTGTCCATGAAGTTCTCTATTTATAATGTTGCAACTCCAATTTTCAAATTTGAATTTGCCCGTTTGATTTTTAGCCGTTTATGGTAAATCCTTGATTATTCTCTAAAATTCCTATAAATTTGATCATGTTTGATTCTATTGCACGTACATTGTGTTGAAATAGTGTCTTAAACCCAATCAGGTTGGACCGGATCCGACCGGGTCGGATTATTTCTACTTTTTTAATGTTTGTACATATGATAAATGACTTTCTGTTATTATACATTTGTTCCCTTAACGGACGAAATGCGATATTATATATATGCTAATGTCCCTCGTGTCAAATTGTGAAAGATAAATCATAATGTGATTGTGGTTGATGAGATCTCGATTCACTTTAAAATGTTTGATACCTAAATGTCTCTAGTCGTATATGGATGGCAATTCTGATCCAACCCGGTGGATATCCACCCGAGCCTACCTGTTAGGGTAGGGTATTTTTAAGGGTAGGGTAGGGTATGGGTTTGACTTTACAAAACCCGCCGAGGGTAGGGTAGGGTATGGATGTGTATTCTCTACCTGTCATAATACCCACCCGACCCACCGTATATATTTTTTTTGTAATTTATTATGCATAAAAATTAACAGTCTGTAAGAAAAATTAATAAACACGTCATATTTTTTAAAAAAGGAAAGAAAAAAAAGCCACATTGTCACTACGAAAAAGAAACTAAATAAATATTAATTCAATTAATACTCATGTCTCATTCATTGGTAGTATTTTAAAAAGATTGAAGCTTACTATTGCAAGAGAAAGGTTAGAAACTTAGAATTGTTCTTAGATCTTGTTTTTTAGTTGTTTTTGCTTCCTTGTATTTTATTTATGATTTATTTAATTAGTTCTTCAACTATAATGCATTTTTCGGTTTGATAGCTATGTTTTTTTTAATACTTTTTCTTGTTAAACTTTATGTGTTGTTACATTCATGACAACTTCTACGTCTCTCACCTACCCGATGCATATCGTATGTTGACTATTCTTGAAGATGAAGATAGTGATATACATGAAGCTAATGGTTAAATGGAATGGTCTCTCTTTTGTTTCTAGCTAGAACGGATATATAACAGATTGAATAATAAGTGTTTGCCTTAGTGTTGGTTTAAAAAAAATGTGTTGACTTGATATTGATCTAATATCTGTTTGTTTTAATGTGTGTGATTACTTTTGAATATTAATGTGCTTGAGTCATATATTCATTCCAATCGTAACCAACTTAGTTGGACAATTATTTTTACATTAAAAATTATCGCGTGGAGTCGTAGATCGACCTACATCATTTTTATCAATTTGCGAGTTGGCTTTCTTTATTATATGGAGTTGAGATACTTAATTGACAATAAAATTAGATATCCATGAATATCCACATAGCCGTGGATATCCGTATGGGGAGGGTATGGGTTTGAAGTTTTCTACCTGCATGGGTAATGGGTAGGGTATGGGTAAAGAAATTTTTTGATGGGTAGGGTATGGATATAGTCAAACCTGTACCCACCCATACCCATTGCCATCTCGTATGTACTATTAAATAGGACATTAATAGTATGATTAGACAAACACATATTGGATGTCTTATATCTTATAAATATAAGGATAGATCTCATCTATCAAAGTGTAGGGACACTGGAATGTACGTCAACGTGTATTAGAAAATGCTTACATTAGACTGACCCACTTACTTTATTAAGTGTCGCACTATGTGACGGTTGTGTAATTATCCTAAGGACGGAGTCTTCATGGCATTACGGTGTGGATTGTCATACTTTGACACTATTGTGGTTTCCCTTAGCCACGGGGCGATCATGCGGTAGTGATTGGGTGTGATGCTGAAGCATGCGTAGGATTCATGTTGCTCGTCCAGAAATCACGTATCCTAATAGTAGGAGTAAATATCCAAAAGGGCATTGTTATAAGGAATGTCTTATTCTTGAAAGTCTTTGCAAAGCGGAAGTAATGTGTTACTTCGAGAGAGTAGGATATTCAGATTATAAGATACATTCATTAATGAATGTCACTTGAGTTACGACTGTAAGGATATTATAACAGCGATATAATTCTATTTGCACGGTAACCATTTCACATGAAAGGTATATAGTAGTCAATGCATTTGACACTTCCGATGATTGGGGGTCATGACGTGTTGCTAGACGCTATTCATGATCAGTAGGTGTGAAGGTCATTTTCGTAAAAGCACTTTATGTCTACGGTTAACAATTCGGAAGCCTACCGGGTCACACACATAAGAACATCTAGCCGGAATGCGGTTATAGTGATAACCAAATAAGGAAACTGTTGGTCCCGTGAAAAGGCTAACACAAGTTTAGAGGGGGTGAATAAACTTGTCACCCAAAAACTAGATTCTTAAAAACATATTATTTTCATTTTTATACTTGTGTGGAGTTCAGCTAACTGAGCTGAGTATAACTTAGACTGACTTGTGCTCAAATTGAGTTAACCGGCAGCAGATATTTTAAAGCCTTTTAGATTAAAACTTGAGTTTTCAGTTTGTATAGAAAAATGCAGTGCTGACTCAATTTCTGATGTTTGCTAAGTTTGTGATATGATGAAATATATACTAAAATACTGTAAATAAATGCGTAAAGTAAATAAGTAAATAAGACAAAAATTATAGAGGTTTCAGGTGGTGAAATCATGTCAATCCTCTCTTTTCCTGTAATGTTGGAGGAAATTCGCTATGTTCTTGAGGTTTACAGTTACAAGACACAAAGTAAATTTAAACTCTGATTGACCTTGACTATTCCTGCTTCACAATCTTCGAGCCTTAGTCCTAAAAAGGTTGAATTGCTGTTTCACTAAGTCTGTTCCATTGGTCCTTGAAGGGTTGAATTGCCTCTTCACCAGCTCATCACAAACACAGTCATCCTGACTGCACCTCAACTATCCTTCACACCTTCTTGGTGTTTCACAGTCTAAACCTTTGATAAAATCAAAGTTAAGACTTGAATCAATAACTATGATTCAATTTGTGATATGAGCTTCCTTTGAGTGTATATGATTAGCACAAATAGCTCTGGTTTTCTTCAAGTGTGATTCTTGATGTATTTCTTGAATTCTCAAAAACACTTTGAAGATTTCTTGATCTGGATCTTGAAATATAGCAAATAGCAGGAGTTCTTTTATTTTACTTTCCCCCTTAATTGAATGTTTCCTTAGTGATCTTATTCTTAGAACTCCGAACTTCTTCTTGAAGTAAAAGTGATCTATTTATAGGGGGTTTCCAACGTTCATCTTGTTTGAATTTGAATTCTTGTAGCCGTTGGTGGTCCTGTTAGTGTTTGTTGAATGTCAGTGTCCTTTCTGACATTTCTTCAACCAATCAAATTGCTTGCTTTCTAATGCTCTGATTCTTCTTCAATTTGATTGACTTCAACTTGAAACTGAGTTTTTGGGGTTTATCAGCTTTTAGCTGGTGTAACTGTGTGTTTCATTTTTAAGAGCTTTTAACTGTGTTTTTACTCTTCTTCAAAACTTAGTACTCTATCTTCATCTAATTTTGATTGACTTAATCAGAGTACACCATAACACTTAAGTCATCTAAGATATCATTGTCCTTATGTATCTTAAGTCTTCATACAAGATCCGAAAATTCAGCCATGCCATCACAGACTTACCTCAATTCTAACTTTGACGCCTCGGCTTTAGTCTTCATAAACGAGTTTGAACCTCGGTTCTTCCTTCTTCAATAATCGAGTCTGTGTCCTCAAATTTTCTTAACCTAGTTTGTCCCATCAGCTTCACTTCTCTGATAAGCCAATCGAGTCTCAGTGTCCTCAAATGAACTTACCTTCTTCAGTTTTTGTATGTGAACTCATTTCCTTTTCTAATGTCAGTTTCTTTTATTGAATACTTTTCATTTGTAAACTCAGCAGGTTTCCTAAAGCCAGTTTCTCAGTTTAAGCCTATTCTATCACAGTGCGTGTCTGATTTACCCTTACAAATTTCAGACTCTATTAAAACCTATACATTTAATTCTAGGCATCTTTTTGCTTTGCACTATAACAACTAGTTATGGCACTTCATCAATGGGGTTTAAGCGAATAACTGAAAATAAGTGATGAATCATCATCTTAACATAAATTTTATTTCCAAAAATTTCTCTCTTTTCGTTGATGCCAATACCCTTCTTAAAAGCAATGCAAAAAGATTAGGACACAGAATAAAACTGAGAGAACTGATACTTTATTAAGGATATTGCCTGAGTTACAAAGTATTAAAATACAACATTTGAAATATAAACTAAGTCTCTATCTCAGTTTATCTTTCCTTTCCTTTGTCAGTTATCATTGTCTTCTTGTCATATTCTTTAGCTGCTTCACTGATAGCATTATAGGTCGGACTGACTTCCACACTGTTGATGCTGGCCCAAATTTTCGAAGATGTTTTCATGCTGTGTTTCCCGAAAAACTTATTGTTGAACAAAACTGTGAATCTCAGCACAATCTTCTTTAAAGCATCATCGGTTGTTGATTTTTCAAGTACTTTTTTGACAATTCCTAAATCAACTATGCCAACACTCTTTTTGGCTTTTTCAAGAGTTCCATTTTCTTCCCATTTGTTCAGTTTGTCCCAGTAATGAACAAGAACCTTCTTCATTGTCAGAAAATTCTTCGAGGCTTGTTCTCTAGTTTCATTTCTTTGGGAGGTAAGCTGTTGAAAATACTATAGAGCTGTGAATCCAGTCCTAGTCTCTTATTTGTGGGCTCTGAATTTTTTTCATTTCTTCATCATCTATGTTAGCTCTGGATTTCTTGAGTTCAGTGAGTTTCAAATCTATGCTTCCAAGAACGCCTGACATATCAACAGCATTGGCTTTTAAAATGTCCAAACTTTCCCCCTTATTGGCATCATCCTTCTAGATCAAACTTCGGATAAACGAGTTTAAGTGCTGTTGATTGGATGCCAAAATGGTTTGTGCTACTACTGAGTCCTTCATGGTATTTTCCACTAACAGTATCCTGTTGTAAACATCATTAACAAGATTTTCCAGTCTTTCTTTAGTTTCAGTTTTTCTTGCTTCACACTCAATGGTGGTTTTCCTTATCTCTACCAAAGTGTCATGACAGTTGTTCTTGACATCTTCAACTTTCTCCATCAGCTGCTTCCTCTATATTTTGTTTTCCTTCATAGAGTTCAGCACTTTGTCAAAAATGCTAAAATCTTCCTTTTGAATGTTGACAAGTTCAATGAAATTATACTTTATCAGCTCAACTTGTGTAGGTACATATTTCTTTCCTACTTCAATTTTCTTAGCTTCAATTTTCTCAGCTTCCTTGATTTCAGCTCCAGTGTTCTTCTCAGCTTCCTCTTGTGGCTTATTTCCAACAATGTAAGTCTTTGGAATTTCTTCAGTTTCAATCTTTTTAGTCAATTCTCTTTTGAATGGGGTAGAAACAATCTTTTTCAGCTTCTCTTTATACTCCTCTGATTTTCTACGTTCCTCAGACTATCTTCTCACTTCTTCTAAAGTTGACATTTCAACAACTTTTACTGGTGATAGTTTTACATTGTTGGTCCTAGAGAAGGGTAAAAGTATAGTCAGAGGGGGAGGGGGAGGGGAGGTGAAGGACTATACTGGAGTTTCAAAACCTTTTCTCAATGTAAAAGCTTTTGAGCAGTGGATAAGTCCCTTCTTAATATGTTTATTCAAGTAGTATATGCAATCATTGATATAATATATAATAAAGTAAGTGTAGTAAGGTAAAGTGCTGAAAGTAAATAGACACAAAGGTTTATAGTGGTTCAGGGTGGTGTAATCAATTAATCCACTCTTCTCCAGTGATGATTAGAGGAATTCACTATTGTTATCACTGATACAATAGAGAGATTGTCCTTGGATACACAAGCTTCACAATCTTCAAGACTATCACTCCTTGTCTTCAAGAGCTTCAGTGACTCAGTCTTCAACACTGCTCCTTGGGAACAAATCCTTCAACAGCAATCACAAACAAAAGTTCTTCTCAAATGGCTCTGATTCAGTTGCTTGACTGGTGTGAATTGGATTCACAGATTCTTTTTATCAATCTCAGTACTTGATGTGGAATTTGAGTTCTGATTGCTGAGTTGATCTCTAGATGTTTCCTTTAAGTTCAGATAGAAGGCTTTTCAAATTGACAGAGTTTCTGCTTATTTCTTATCAGATTCAATCGTTGTTTTTCCTGTCTGTCAATGCCTTCTATTTATAGCCTTGATAATCCTTGATTTGAATTTCCGTCCGTTGGCTATTTAATGAGGTGAATGATCCTTGATTTCATTCTTGATTCTCCCTTAATTTCATTCTCCTTGATTTCAGTGATCGAATTTTCTTCAACCGTATTTCATAAAATCCGTCCTTGATTGATTCTTGATTGATTATGCATTGAATGCTTGATCCTCTGAATCTTCCTTATAATATGACTAAATGTAGTTCACTCAGGTATCTTCACTTGGCTATTGGATGAACGGTCAAGTGTTTAGTTCTTCCTTCACTGCTTCGTTTTCACTCAGCCGATAGACAGTTTACTTTGCCGGTTTACTGCTTTCTTGATTTCTTTGAGTTTACAAGAGTCCTTGTACTTCACTGATCCTTAATTTGGATGAGATCAGTGTACACCATATTTAACATTGAATTTCATCACTTGAAATAAAACTTAGACTTAACCAAGGTCATCACAGACTTCCCTGGATATAAGTCAGACCATATGTCTTCATGCTTCTCTGCTGGTACTTGGTTGTTTTCACTCTGCCGGATTTCTATTTTACTTAGCCATTCTACCAACTAGTACAATACTTGTCTGACTCAACTTATACAACATGTCAGACTCTAAGTAAAGACTTATATAGAGATTCCTAACTTATTTCAGGCTTGCTATAACAGCTAGTATGGCCATCATCAAAACATAATAAAATATTCCTAACAGTTTACCCCTTTTTGATTATGCCAAAACCCTCATAAGCCTGAACATAAGTATGCAAATTTTTCATAATGATAAAAGAATAAAACTCAGAAATTTTATTCATCCATAAAGGGTAAAATAAGTAAGTTCAAGATAAATTCAGAATGCTACATTTACATTTTGCTTAAGTTCTGTTTGTACCTCTTGAACTTTGTTGTCTGAATCTCTTCCATGTCCTTCCAGTCAATTTCTAGGAACTTCATTTTCCAGTATGCCATAGCAGTGTTTTTTATGATCCCAAGAAATACTCTATTGTTGATGAGTCTATGGAAGTCAGACATTGTCTCATTTGCCTTGGGCTCTCCAAAATGTTTTTCCAGCCTTTCCTTAGCTTCAGCAATGTGTGAGTCAGCAAACATGAGACTCTTGAATAGACCCCATTGCTACTGGCGGTTTATTCTCCCCATTGGACTGAAGAATTTTATCATGTTGTTAAAGTCTTTATGTTGTTCACTAGATAAATCTCCTGGTCCTTGCACAGAAAGGGGTATGGCTGAACTTGGTCTGCTGGTTGAGCCAGATCCAGTGTTTTGCTTGAGAGATGCATACTCTCTTTTGACATCGTTGTAAACTTTTGCCATATCAGCTCTTATTTTTTTCATTATAATAGCTTAGCCAGTCTGCCCATGCTTCATCTTGCTTTTGGTTTGGATACAGACCATCTTGAGTTATGAAAAACTCTCTTACATTGTCCAATACCTCAGTATCATATTCTTGCCTATTTTTGTGAGCTGTGAAAGTTCTTTTCTCACCAGCATATCTAGTGTTGCTGCTAGCTCTACGGGTGTTGGATCTATGTTGGTTTGCTGATCCTCTTTGCTGACTAGATTAAGGCCTTTGCTGCCTTCCTGATCTATCACTCTCATCATCTCTTCTTTGGATAGGACGAGGGAATCCTATGCAAGGTTCATTTGAGGTCTTCTGCCTCTCCTCTCTAGCCTTTCTTAGTTGTTCTTCAGCTTCATTTCGATTCATATCTCTCTGTCTCTTGCTCTTAGTTGTTCTTTAGTGAAATTTGGGGGTCTAACTGTGGATCCTTCAGGCTTATCATATATTTCCCCTTTTTTGGCAACATCATCCATTTGTTGCAGTAAGATGCTATTTGGGTCTTCAGCTGTACCAATCAGAGTATCCAGTTTGGATTCAAATGAAGTGAATCTTTTATCATGATCAGTCAGCTTCTCGGTTACACTGCGGAATCTAGTGCCAAAAGCCATTGCCATTGACTCATTCTCCTGAGAAACGTGTTGTCTAAGTCCTGTAAGACTGTTGGTGAGATTTATGTTAAACTGGCGCATTAAGTCACCCTACCTTTGCACAACAATGTTATGTGCATCAATGTACTCATCAACAAGCTGAATCTTTTCTCTTTAACTTCTCTAATTTTCCACATGTGTAAGTTGATTGTTCACACATCACTTTGCTGTATTCTTCACAATTTTATCGGTGAAGTAACTTGGCAGGTCACTAGGCCGGTGGAGTGACTTCTTACTAAGCTACTTTTAGAAAACTGTTCCGAACAATCAGTGAAGTTAACTTTGTTGGATACCAATGCCTTACCTGCCAAATGAGCTCACCTGAAGTGGCAATGGTTCAGTCAGTTGGTGAAGTTACTTAGCTGATTACTTCAGTTAGCTGCTCTTTATGACTTAATCGATTTCAATCATTCACAACTCAGTTCTCAACTTGTAAAATCTTTCATGACTGAGCGGTTTAGTAAAGATATCAACCAGTTGATCTTCAGTTGGTATGTATATTAGAATAACATCTCTTTTTTCAACATGATCTCTGATAATGTGATGTCTCACATCAATATGCTTTGTTCTTGAATGCAATACTAGGTTTTCAGTAATAGATATTGCACTTGTGTTATCACACATAATTGGGATTGTCTTCTCCTCCATTCCAAATTCCCTTAGCTGTTGTTTGATCCACAACACTTGTGCACAGCATCTACCTGCTGCTATGTATTCTGCTTCAGCTGTTGATGTGGATATAGGGTTTTGCTTTTTGCTAAACCATGATACTAGTCTGCTGCCTAGCATTTGACAAGTTCTAGATGTGCTTTTTTCTATCTATCTTGCATCCAACATAGTCTGAGTCTGAATATGGCATTAGTTTGAATCCTTCATCTTTTGGATACCAAATTGCAACATTGATGGTGTTCTTCAGATATTTGATGATTCTCTTATCTGCTAGTAAGTGAGATTCCTTTGGTTGAGCTTGGAATCTTGCACAAAATCCTATTGCAAATGCTATATCAGGCCTGCTTGCAGTTAAGTAAGGTAAGGATCCAATGATCCCTCTATACAGCTTTTGATCAACATCTTTTCCAGTTTCATCTTTCCCTGGAATAACTCTTGCACACATTGGTGTATCTGCTGTGCCACGTGTATCCATACCATATTTGTGTATCAAGTCTTTTGTATACTTGGCTTGATTTATGAAAATGCCATCCTTCATTTGTTTTACTTGTAGACCAAGAAAGTAATTGAGCTCTCCCATCATACTCATTTGAAATTTTCTCTTCATCAGATTTGCAAACTTCTCACATAGCTTCTCATCTTCAGATCCAAAGATAATGTCATCAACATAGATTTGAACTAACAAAGTGCTTGTACCTTCTTCTAGTTTGAAGAGAGTCTTGTCAATGGTCCCTTTGTTGAATCTGTTGTTGATTAAGAATTGTGACAATGTTTCATACCAGGCTCTGGGTGCGTGTTTGAGTCCATATAGTGCCTTTTTGAGCTTGTACACTTTATCTTCTTTCCTTTTAAGTTGGAAACCAGGGGGTTGTTCCACATATAATTCTTCTTCCGAAAGTCCATTCAGAAATGCACTCTTGACATCCATTTGATAAACTTTGAAGTCTTCATGAGCTGCAAAAGCTAGAAAGAGTTTGATTGCTTCCAATCTTGCTACTGGTGCAAAGGTTTCTTCATAATCTATTCCTTCTGCTTGAGAGTAGCCTTTTGCAACTAGCCTTCGTTTGTTCCTGACAACTGTTCCTTGTTCATCCATCTTGTTTCTGAATACCCATTTTTTTTCCAATGATGTTGGCCATGTCTGGTCTGTCAACAAGTTCCCAGACTTCGTTTATCTCAAATTCATCGAGTTCTTCTTACATTGTTGTAATCCAATCAGCATCTTGAGTTGCATCATCTATAGTTTTAGGTTCCACCTGTGATAGAAAACAAGTTAGCATTCTTTCCAGTTGTCTTCTGGTTCTAACTCCTATATGAATATCTCCAATGACTTGATCTTCAGGATTGTGTGGACTGGTGCATCATCTTGATTTCCAAAAGTGTGATCCAGAATAGTAGTTGGTACTCTTGTATTCATATAAACTTGTCTTTGTGCAGCTTCTTCTTCAAGATCTTGTAAAATTTCCCCATTTATGTTTGGTTCATTAAAAACTACATGAATTGACTCTTCAATCACCAATGTTCTTTTGTAGAGTACTTTGAAGGCTTTGCTTGTATCTGAGTATCCCATACAGATTGCTTCATCATCTTTTTCATCAAAAGTATGTAGCTGATTCATGTTCAAAACAAAACATTTAGATCCAAACATATGTAAATATGAGATGTTTGGTTTTCTTCCATTCCATATTTCATATGGAGTTTTTCCATGATGTTTGTTGATGATTGATCTGTTTTGAGTATAGTATGCTGTATTTGTTGCTTCAGTCCAAAATCTCTTTGGTAAGCATTCATCTGCAATCATTGTTCTGACTGCTTCTTTGAGTGTTCTGTTTCTTCTTTCTGCTACACCATTTTGGTGTGGAGTCCCTGCTGCTGATAGTTGATGTATTACTCAATTCTTTTCACAATAGGTTCAAATAATTTCATTTAGAAATTATATGCCTCTATCTGATCTGATCTTGCTGATCTTCAATTCCTTTTCATTTTGTATCCTTCTTAGCAAGTCTGGTAGCTTTTTGAGTGTCTCTCTTTTCTTGTTCATGAATATGGTCCATGTGAATTTGGAAAAGTCATCCACCACCACTAGAGTGTACTTCTTTCCACTTACACTAACTGGTGTGACTGGTCCAAAAGATCCATATGCAATAGATGTAAAATTCTTGTTGTAGATTGATAGTGCTTTGACTTGAAAGAGCTTTTGATCTGCTTCCCTTTTTGACATGCATCACAAAGACTTTTTTCTTGAATGTGATCTCTGGTAGGCCTTCAACTAACTTGTTCTTTGACAATTTGTTGTTGGTTTTGAAGTTGAGATGGTTCAGTCTTCTATACCAAATCCAGCTGGTTGATTGCTTATTTTTGACAAGCAGACATGTTTCTGCTTTTGTTGTCTTCCAATCTACCACATACATGTTATCTTCCTTTTTTCCCTGCAAGTACAACTGTGCTGGTTTGATTGTGAATCACTCTGCATCCTTCTTTGTTGAAGTGCACGTTGTAGCCTTTGTCACAGAATTGACTGATGCTTAGAAGATTAAAACTCAATCCATTAACATAAGCCACATTTTGAATCTTCAAGTTGTTATTGAGCATTGTGCCTTCCCCCTTAATTCTACCAGGGTTTTCATTGCCTTCAAATGTAACTTTGGGTCCATCAAAAGCTTTAAAGTCAGTCATCCATCCTTTATTTCCTATCATATGTCTGGAACATCCACTGTCTATCTACCAGACATCCTACAAAACAAATTAAGTATGTTTAGGTACCCAACACTGTTTGGGTCCATACCTGTTAGCAGTCATGCCTCTCATTCCAAGGGTATATCCAAAGGATCTTCTTCTTGGATAGTTGAAGTCATCAACATCATATATGTAAGGCATGACAGAATAATTTCTTGCAGATTTATTGAGATTATTCTGATACAATTCTCTACTTTTTGGTGCATTTTCATCCTTTTTAACTTTCCAATTTGCAGGAGGAAACTTATTTTCATGTTTCTTCCTGTGTCCAGGAACATGCCTTGGTTGGCTTTTCCTAAACACATTTTGTATAGCATGAAATGGTTTCTTCCTGTATTTTGGAGGTGCAACATTCCAATCATCTTCTGAAGGGTAAAGTCTTCCCTTACCTTTCAGTAAGCCTTTAATTGGCTAGTTTGATGATTTATTTTGTTGTTTCACTACACTGGGTTTTGACTTCACCGGTACAGAGTGAGTAGAAGAGACTATGGTCTGTCCTTTTCTGAATTTGGGTCCAGTTTTGGTCCTTGATTCAGAATTGTGTTGTCCGTTGTTTCTTTTCTCATCCTGACTGTTGTAGCCAAGACCAGATCCAGATCCTAACCTTTTTTGGGTTTGTAAGTTGGTGCATTTATTGGTGCAGTATTGCTTTTAACTAGTAGGGATATTTTCTCAGCTGGCCTGTCAACATTAGATAAGTGATCATCTGCTGCTTGTTGATCAGTTGAGTGTACTTCCTTACTAGCTTTTAATTCTTCCAGGTCTTTCTTTAACCTTTTATTTTCCGTTCTTAGATTCTCACATTCTTGTTCCAAATTTTCAAGATTTGATTGAATTTCTGCAAATTCACTCATGATATTTTGGATTAGGTTTGCAGAATCTAAAGGGAGAATAGAAGATTGTACAGTGTCAGATGTGGATGCACTTGATGATGAGTATGAACTAGAAATTACATCTGTTTCATCAGCTTCCTTAGCCATAAGACATAGATATGCTTTGTTATTGTCTGAGCTGTTAAATCCATCATCATCAGAATCATTATCAGATGATTCTTCATTCTTTTCACTACTGGTTTCAGCTTTGAGTGCCTTCTTGCTCTTTCTCTTTTCAGTTGTTTTGTTCTTCTTCTTTTCCTCATCTTTGTCTTTTTCTTCAAGGCAATCATCCTTGAAGTGACCTTTCTTCTTGCAATTGAAGCATCTGTATTCATCATCTTTTTTGTTCATGTCTTTGCTTGAGCTTGACTTCTTTCTTGATAATGAAATTCCTTTGAATTGCTTCTTCTTGTTAAACCTGTCAAAATGTTTAATCAGTAATCAATCTGTTCCTTTAGGTCTTGTGTCTCTGTGCTATTTGTATCAGTCATTTTTCTTTGCTGGAGTGCAACCAGATTACACCGCCTTGTGTGCCTCTCTTTGGTGCATCTTATCTTTCACCGTTCAACTCAAATTCATGAGGCTTTAGTTGAGACATCAGAGTTAAATTATCAGTAGTTGCGAGATTTATTGTTCCTCTAAGTACTGATGTGATGATCTTCCATCTTTCAGGTAGACCTCTCAAGATCTTCAGGCACACTTCTTTCTGTGGGTATATATGTCCAAGTTGTTGCAGTTAACTGATGATGCTTGAAAATCTTTTATCCATTTGATCAATGGATTCACCAGTATTCATTTTAAAATTATCAAATTTCTGTTTTGCAACAGACAATTTTTTGACTGCTTCTGATCCTTCATTGATCAGTGCTAATTAATCCCACATCTCCTTTGCTGTTTTACAGTCTTTGATCCTCATGAACATATTACTGTCCAGAGTCTTCAAGATCATGTCTTTTGCAACAAAATATAGATTTGCTCTTCTTCTATCATCCTTGGTCCAATCTTTCTTGAGTTTGTCTACTTCATTTCCTTGATCTGATCCTGTGGCTATCACAGTTATGATCTTGATTGGGCCATCATTAATTACATCCAGCATCTCCTCATGAGTTGCTGCAAGATGAGACAACATTCTTATATTGTATTCATCAAAATTATTAACATTGAATACATGTACCTTAGACATGAAATTTGAGGAATCCATCTGTACAAATAAAAGATATATTAAGAAAGCACAAATTTGAAAACTACTTGAAAATATTTGATCTACTTGTTACTAGAAATCAGATCTGAACAAGTTCTGATACTAGGAACACTGATTCGGTACCAATTGATGGTCCCAAAGAAAGGTAAAAGTATAGTGAGAGGGGGGGTGAATGACTGTACTGGAGTTTCAAAAATGTTTCTCAATGTAAAAGCTTTTGGGCAGCGGATAAGTCCATTCTTAATATGTTAATTCAAAGTAGTATATGCAATCACAAATATAATATACAATAAAGTAAGTGTAGTAAGGTAAAGTGCTGAAATTAAATAGACACAAAGGTTTATAGTGGTTCAGGGTGGTGTAATCCCTTAATCCACTCTTCTCCTGTGATGATTGGAGGAATTCACTATTGTTATCACTGATACAATAGATAGATGGTCTTTGGCTACACAAGCTTCATAATCTTCAAGACTATCACTCTTTATCATCAAGAGCTTCAGTGACTCAGTCTTCAACACTGCTCCTTGGGAACAAATCCTTCAGCAGCTATCACAAACACAACTCCTTCTCAGATGGCTTTGATTCAGTTGCTTGACTGGTGTGAATTGGATTCACAGATTCTTTTGATCAATCTCAGTACTTGATGTGGAATTTAAGTTCTGATTGCTGAGTTGATCTCTAGATGTTTCCTTTAAGTTCATATAGAAGGCTTTTCAAATTGATAGAGTTTCTGCTTGTTTCTTATCATATTCAATCGTTGTTTTTCCTGTCTGTCAATGCCTTCTATTTATAGCCTTGATAATCCTTGATTTGAATTTACGTCCATTGGCTATTTAATGAGGGGAATGATCCTTGATTTCATTCTTGATTCCCCCCTTAATTTCATTCTCCTAGATTTATGTGATCGGATTTTCTTCAACCGTATATCATAAAATCCGTCCTTGATTCTTGATTGATTATGCATTGAATGCTTGATCATCTGAATCTTCCTTATAATATGAATAAGTGTAGTTCACTCAGCTGTCTCTTCACTTGGTTGTTGCTTGAACGGTCAAGTGTTTCAGTTCTTCCTTCACTGCTTCGTTTTCACTTAGACGCTAGACATTTTACTATGCCGGTTTACTGCTTTCTTGATTTCTTTGAGTTTTCAAGAGTCCTTGTACTTCACTGATCCTTGATTTGGGTGAGATCACTGTACACCATTTTTAACATTTAATTTCATCACTTGAAATAAAAATTAGACTTAACCAAGGTCATTACAGACTTCCCTGGTTATAAGTCAGACCATATATCTTCATGCATCTCTGCTGGTAATTGGCTATTTTCACTCTGCCGGATTTCTGTTTTACTTAGCCATTCTACCAACTGGTATAATACTTGTTTGACTCAAATTATACAACATGTCAGACTCTAAGTAAAGGCTTATACAGAGATTTCAAACTTATTTCAGGCTTGCTATAACAGCTAGTATGGCCATCATCAAAACATAATAAAATGTTCCTAACATACATCAAACTCATCATCGGTTTATTCTCTAGCTTGATCAGCGCAACTTTGGCAATTTCCGAACCTCCTATCTGTAGGTGATTCATACCCTTTTGTTTCTGGTTCTTCTTCTTTTCCTGAATCAGACTGAGTTTCTAAATCTGATGCAGTTGAATCATCACTATCTTCTGAATATCTTCACTTGATTCTTCATCTTTATCAGCTTTTCCTGACTCTTTTGTTTGTAGAGATGCAAGGACCCATTTTTGTAAATTAGGATCTTCCTGAGAGTCAACATCATTATCATTATTATCATCATCTTTCCTTGAGCTTGAAAGATGATTTCATGTAAGTCTTTTCCAGTATCTGTTTCTGATCACAGAGTATCCAGTGCTCAAAAATTCACTGGCATCAAATAACTGTGACAAGTGAGTGATGTCATACAGTCCAAAGCCCATGGTTCCTCAGCTTTCATGAATTCCTGTTGCTCTCTTTGATTTTTTGTTGAGCTGAATTTCCATTGTTTATAGGCATTCAGCCTTTTGCAATCAGCTTCAATCAATTTAGCAATATCATCTGTAGGATCAGGGTTGGTTTGTGAGGTTGTAGCAGCTTCAGTTTCTTTGGGAGCTTCCATTGTATTGGCAACTGGTTCATCCACTTTTTCAGTTTCAGTTTTGCTGGTTTCTTCTTCAGCAACAACTAGAGTGACAAATTTGTCAGTTTCAGCTTTAGGTACTGCTATAAGTTCAGCAACCTGTTTAGTTTCATCCTTTTTAGTTTCCTAAATATCTTTCAGTTCAGCAGCCAGTCCTTCTTTAGCTTTCTAACTTCTTTCCCTTCAGTTTCTCTTCTTTGACTTACTTCCTTAACAAGGTCATCTAATGTTATGACTTGTTTTTGAATAGATTTCTCAGGTTCTTCTCTATTCTCAGACTGAGACGCTTTAAATTCCTTGATAGATTCTTCATATTCTATTCTGGAGGCTGAATTTTAGGGGGTTGATTTTGATTTAGCTAGCAAAACTGAGCATGCCTGCTAATATTAGTGTAATCTCTACATCATCACTTTCAGTTTCCTCTCCAACCAATTTAATTCCCAGAACTGATTCCCCCTGAGTGTCAGATTCAGGTAATTCTGGAATGAGTTATTGGGGTTCTACAACTGATTCTTTTGTTACAACAACTTCTTCAAGTTTAATGGGGGTTTCTTCATCAGCTTTTGCTTTCTTTGCTAACCGGCTTTCAGTATCTGAAAGAAGTGATTTTACAGGTGAGGCTTCCTTTCTTTTTTTAGTTATCTCAGAGATCCTGGTTTCTGCAATTTCTTGTAGTTCTCTTCTCTTCTCTTTCATTTTATCAACTTCTTCCATTGCTTCATCTTCTCAGAAGAATTTTCTTGAAGGTTTTATTTCTCTTCTTCTTTGGTTCGGCCAAGCATCAGTTTTCCTTTTTCCTGACTTGGTCTTCTCATATTTGACAACAGTCATTCCTTCTACTGTTGATGTTGATTCTCTTTTGGCAATTTCAAAATGACTAAGAATCTTTTGCACCAATAAGGCAAAAGTCTTTTTGTGATAGAATCTCCCTTTCTTCACAACTGTCTTTTTCTCTGGTTTCTCTGAAATGACTTCTCCTACCAGTTGATCAAGAATACATCTCTACCAATTGAACTTCTCTTCAAACCAAATCACATAAAGTAGATCTATCTTGGTGCCAGATAGATTACTAAAATTCCCATCACTTCCAATGACACACTTGGCCAACATTTGAGTCAGATAGCCAAATCTAGGTTTAAGAAAACCAATCTTTCCTGTTAATGACACATTTGTGTTTGCGTCGCTTGCAATTACTTTCCACAACTTTTCTCTTTGATCTTTATTCAACTTGATGAAAGATGAGTATCCAGAAATGTTGAACCCGAATATTTCTGCTATAAGATCCTCAGTAACCTTAATTTACTTTTTGATTGATTGTGGTGTAGGTGTAGACATCTTCTTCTATAGATATTGTTCCAAACTCATAAAGTCTCATATGCTTTCCAAGCATACACTGTCCAGAGCAATGTTGAAAATTTCTTCAAGACCTTTGATTTTTCTTATCTTCTTAACAATTTGCTTGGCAAGGTCTGAATTTCCATGCTTTTCTAGATATTGATCAAGTGACATGATCAATCCATATTCCACTCTTGTACAGGTCATGATTTCTGGAAGGATAGAAGATTTTGAAAAGATTGGAGACTAGATGAATTCTTCAAGTAAGGGAGCAATAAAACAGAGGGGTAAACATTTTGATAAAAGAAGAAAGATGGTATTTAGATTAATGGTAAATGAGCAGTTAATAGAATTTGAGTGGGTTAAACGTCTTGTCATAAATCACATCCCGTTTTGAGATACGGAAAAGGTGGTAAGTAGTGGAGATGGACGGCTGAGATTTTTGTAGGCTAAGACTTTTCTGCCAACCGTAGCCAGTATCAGTAAATGCACTGTATCTCCAGCTGTGAATATCCAGCTTTGAGCATATCCACTTATGAGTCAGTCTTCGATTTATATCTTCTGTATCAGTTTCACTGTCTCAGTTGTGAAAGATGACTTCATTACTCGGTTTTTGAAAAAGTCAGCTTTTGATACTTCCTCAGAAAATCATTTTATTTTCTGCAAAACAAATTAAGGTCTTTTTGGTACCTGATAACGCCCTAAATGGTACCAATAATTATACATTTATTCACCCTGAATTCTGCTCAATAGAGGATAGATAGGCTCATTATTATGTGGAATATGTGTTAAATGCTATGTGCATGTTTCTAGGATCGTAATTCTGCATCTATGTTATTTTCCCAAAGATTTGGTACTGTTTTGTCTCGTTTTGTGTGTTTTATAGGATGTACCGAATCTGGAGCATTGGAGAGCAGATCTGGATCAAAAGCAGTATATTGGGCCAAGTGATTAAAGTCCAAGAAGAATTATGCTGAAGAAAAAGAGGAAATGTCGGCCCGGTTTACCGAGGGCTAGGGCCGGTAAACCGATGACTTGTTTGACACAAAATTGATTCTGCCACATTATCTAGGTCGGTTAGGGTTTTAGAGAGTCATAAGTCAGTCATTGTATCTATATAAGGCCGCATATACTGAGTATTACATAAGCTTATATATCTTATTATCAATTCTTCAAATACATTATACAATTTTGATGAAATAAAGTTCTTCCAAGCTTTTAAGGAGTTATTTTTGGTTTCCTCCCTTTCTCCACCATCTCTAGCTTGAGTAGATCGAGTAAGATCTCCATTGTTGAAGGTATGAAGCTTTGAACGTTCCTTTTTGTCTTCAATATGGTAGATCTGTTCGTATTCATGTGTTTTAGTTAATCGGCCTGTTTAAAGACCCTATAATTAACTTAGAATAATCATAATTGAGCAATATAGATCCAAGAATAGGAAAAGCTGGCCCCGGTAACCCGACTGTCTATACCGGGTTACCGAGGCATTATTTCGAAAACCTAAAACTGGGATTCACTACAACTACGTTAATCGACAGGTTTAATTAACAGTAGGTTAGATCTAGCCAATCTACTTATTGTAATCGTAAACTGGCATGAAATACGAATAGTGAAGTGTGAAGTTTGGACATAGTCTTGAATGGACCCTAGGAACGTGCTGATCAATGTCGACAGCTGTCTAGGCGGGTTAGCGGTATGAGTTAGCGCTCAATATCGGCAATTCTAGTTCTTTATGCGTATGAGCTATTACGGACCAATTAAGGAGGGTAGCTTGCGTATAGATTGTCTACTACCATTGTCGGAGTAGATAGGAGTAGGAGTTGCACCCGTAGCTGATAATGATAATTAAACCGAAAGCTCGCGATTAATTTAAGGAAATTATGTGGGGAAGTAAACGTAACGATTAACTAATCCAAGTTAGTAGATCGCTGAGAAGAGGGGGAGAAATACCAAGTTTGTTTTCTGTTTATTGTTGGTCCATGACCGCCTTTATGTTGCTTCTTAATTAAGTTAGAATCGTTTATACTTATAGTTGCATTGTCTCTGTGCGATTTACCTTGACCCGTATTTATTATACTATGATGTACCTAGTATTATTGCTAGTAATATCGATGTTAGTGACTTACACACGAACAAGATTTTTGGTGCCATTGCCGGGGACAATGGCCAATTTTAAATATAAATGTTTTAATTCGGATTAAGGAGTCGTTTTTATTTTACTTTATTTTATTTTGAGTCGTGAGTCATTCTGGATGAAACCTGCACTTGTTAAACTGCCAGAAGGAGAAATTTCAGGGCCGGTTTACCGTGGTTTACCCCCGGGTTACCGAGGCCTGGAAAATTGAATTCTGACAGCCCCTGTTATTCTGCGTTATTCCCTATTGATTTTAGTTAGTAGGTTTGCAACTGTTGGGATCACACCCAACTGAAGCGGAAGTTGCTAACCTTTTCTTTTTTTATTTTGTCTTTTCATAGGAAGATCAGAACACTTCAGAGATTCGATCAAAACGGAGTTGAAAAATAGCAAACAAGTCAAGCAATATGCCTAGAACAATATTGAACATCACACCAAATTCCATGTATCATGGATCTGCTGTCAGGGAGCAATACGAAGCGGATAAGAAGCGGCTGGAAAAAGATAAAGAAGCAATCAAGCAAGAGCCTGAAGAGAACTTAAAGGAGTATAGTATGTATCATCCAGGTGAGTTCCCTTGCGAGTTAATTGAAATATCATCTTCGGATTATGATTCTGATGATCCTGAAGAGGATCCCTACACGATGTTTTCTGAGCCTGAGGATTACCCAAACTTAGACACCGTGGTGAAGTTAGGATACCCTGGCACATTCTGACTCTTGATTTCTGTTAATGGTATATTAGTAGGATTTGCGACTCTGGCTCGAGTTGCAACATTCTACCTTTTTCCCTCTGCCAGAAGATTAAGCTTCTGGTCGTTATGAATCAAACCAGAACCATGACTTTCGTTGATAGAACTAGAGATATGCCTGCCGGTCTGCTTAGAAAGTGCATGATTAAGGCATGAGGGTTCATGTATCCAATTGATTTCACGGTTATAGACATACCAGAGGACACAAGTGCCTCAGTTCTGTTAGGAAGACCTTTCTTAGCGACAAGCAGTGCAGTAATAGATTTTGATAAAGGGGAGCTCACTTTGAGATTGAATAATGATTTTGTACCTTTTTTGATCTTAGAGCCCCTGGATAATAGGCCGGAAAGTTGCAAGATGACGTATGCTTCAAGAAAGGTGGAAATTATAGAGATAGAAGGGCATAAGCATAGAGAGGTTGTAGTAGAAACTATTGAGCAGGAATTCATGAGACTAATGCTTAGAGAGAGAGAAGAGAAGGACCACAACAAGATGCTCACGGAAGCTGGTCCTTCCGTGTTGTGTAGTGAACACTTTGAGCTTAAAGTAGAAAAGGGGAGATCACTTTGAGATTGAATAATGATGTTGTATCTTTTATGATCTTAGAGTCCCTGGATAATAGGCCGGAAAGTTGCAAGATGACGTATGCTTCAGGAAAGGTGGAATTATGGAGGTAAAAGGGCATAAGCATAGATAGGTTGTAGTAGAAACCGTTGAGCAAGAATTCATGAGACTAATGCTTAGAGAGAGAGAAAAGAAAGACCACAACAAGATGCTCACGGAAGCTAGTCCTTCCGTGTTGGGTAGTGAACGCTTTGAGCTTAAAGTAGAAAATGTGGAGTCCTTGTGTCTAAATTCTAAATCTCGACGCAGAGGCAGACCTAGTATGCAAGCTAAGAGAGAGAGGCATGCTAGGAAGAGAGCTCAAAAAGTTTCTAGAAAGGCACAAACCTCTGGAGCGAAAGTTTGGCGAGTTAAAGCTCCAACCACTAAATGATCGGAGATTTGAAGAAAGTCGAACTGGCGACTATAAACTCTGAACTATTTCTTTAAACCCTTAGGTAGATTAGGAATGAATAAATGTAGCCTGATGAAGGGACGAGTTTTTTTCATCCTACCGCACCCTTAGGCTTGAAACCGATGGTTGTGGAAAGGTTTTTTTTTACTCGTTGTGGATTCTAGTGAAGTAGGTTAGGATTGAGTCAGAAATAACAATAAAGGGAGTAAGAGGCTAGTCAATTTGCGGTCAGAATTGAGCAGAGATGTTGAGTAAAGAGTGCAGGAAAGGAAGACAGATAAATTAGGGGAAAAAGAACCCCCGGTAAACCGTGGATTACCTCCGGGTTACCGAGCATGGATTTTCAGATTTCTGAACATCAATTTATAAAACTGTATTTTTAGAGACACGTGGAGGACACACGTTGCATCAGACACCACCAGTCCCCAGAAACCGCCACCTTTTCCCCTCTTTTAAAAATTTTCATCCTTTCCCACACTCTACCATAAATCCACCTCAATCCCATCAATCACCCTCTCAAATCCCTCACCCTAATTACTCATATATCCACTATCCCACCAAATCTTTCCACCTTCACTCATTTCTCCTATTTTAACCACCCATTCACCACCATTATCATCATTCCATCCACCATCATGTCCTCAAATCACCAATCTTCTCCCATTTCTTCTTCTTTTCCAATCCAGTCGGCCACCATCACCACAACTATCACCACCAAACCTCTACCAAAATCAAACCTTTTTTCCATTTTTACCAACCAAAACACCCAATTTCTTCACCCTGTTGCTGTCTAGTGCTGATGTGCTAGTTAGGTGCTGCAGTTCTTCATCTTTTATCATCAGAGGCACGGTCTAGAAAGAAATTAGGAAAAACTCAGGCCGGTAAATCGTTAGTACCTGCCGGGTTACCGAGGTACACTTTTTCAGAAACAGCTTCACTATCAAGTTCTGTTATCATCCAGGATGGGTCCCAAGCGTAGCCGATCAACTGTTCGTCCCAGTAGTTATCAGAGTATCTATGGAGGTGCTAACCCTTTGATAGATGGGGCTGAGCAATTCCATTCTTTAGAGATCTACGAGTCGTTCCGAGGGCATTGGAACGCAAGACCTATTGCTCGGGAACGAGGAGTAGACTTGGATGATTGCGGTTTGATCTTGCCACGAGCCCTACAAGACCAAGATATTTTAGACATGGAAGACTCACCGACTCGGTTCAACGCCACGGTGGTAAGGGAAATCTATGCTTATGTTTCGCACAACCCAAGAGTCACATATGCTATGGTCCGTGGTGTTAAGATTGATTTTTCTGTCAAGCGGATCAATGCTCATTTCGGGGTTCGAAATCCACCGGTGGGCCCGGATGTGTACAAATCCTCGAGTAACATTGAAGATTTAGAGAGGATGAACATGATAGCTGAATATTCCGGGGTGCAATGGAAGCGCAATCCTTTGGGAGCCCCCACCATCTTCCTAGAGAACGAATTATCCTGGGATCGGAAGATGGTCAACAGATTTGTTTGTGCCCGCCTTCTACCGACCAAGCACACGGTTTCTGTCACCACCAAGTGGGCAAAGTTGATGTTTTATCTAGAACAGGGATCTCCGGTCAACATCAGTCTACTGATGCATAGCCGTATTCACGAGCTTCCCGTCATATCTGAGCGCGAGCTGTTGCCATACGGGCCGATGATTGACATGTTTGCTTTGGAAGATGAGGTGAAAATTCTTGCCAGTGATGATTGGGAAGACCCTGAGCCGATGATTAGGTCATAGTCGGTTCAAAGAGTACCGAGACGGGTCGGTCAGAGAGCTGAGAGGGAGCGTACTCCGGTCCTCGGAGCACCCCGGACTCAGAGAGTTGTGCTAGAGGAGCACTCGCGAGAGATTGCGAGTTTGCATCGCAAAATGGATAGGATTATAGACTTCTTTGGCGTACCTCCAATGACCCCACCACTTAGGACCGCCCCACATCACCTACCCTCTTCTTCAGCTGCTGCTGCCTCAAGTTCTGCACCTCCTCCCGGTTTTGAGCCTAGAGATGACTGGGAGGGTTATTTTGATAATGACTAGTTTTCATTTCTTTTTACTGTTGTTTTCCATTTTCTTGTTTTTATTTTTATTTTTCTTTTCCTATCTAATTGATGTAGCGGAAATTTGTTAATCATTTTGATGGCTTAATTTGTTTTGGAGTTAATTATTTTCTCTTTTACTGCCGCCATTTTATTATACAGTTTCTTGTCACCACTATTCTTCTTGGTTTGTTTGAGTTACTTAGCGCAGATTCTTCAAGGATTACTTACATGAGCCCGATGATTTATACGACGATCCAATTCTTCTTTGGTTCCACCCTTAATCGAAGCTAAGTTCCTTTTACTTTTTCATTTTTCATCTTACACATTGAGGACACTGTTTCGATTAAGTGGGGGGGGGGTAAGGGACGTCACTTACCTTTTTTAGCACTATATTCCATGAATTGCGTGATTATATTGATTCTCTTTGATGCACGATTCACCACTTAGACTTTGATTCATTTTGAAAAAAATTCAAAAAATTATGATATCTTTGATCTTTTTGAGTTAATTGACTTCATCTTTGTTTTACTTTGTACGAGTGAAAGAAATGCCCACTTTTGAACTAGTGGCATATTAAGCGCATATTCTGTTATGAGCCAGCATTTTAAGCACATAAAACTCACTTCCCTTGGTGTGGTCGATAGCATATTGCTTTGACTAGAGTTGACCCTGGCTTCATCCCGAATTATGTTTCACCAACGCTTATAAGGCAAAGGAATTTCAGATTCGGTAGTTTATCATGAGTGGGGCCATGAGGATAGCTAAATCAATGAGAGTTTACCCGCCAAGAAATAGAAGTGCATCGAAATATATACATCTACATTCTCTTTGGCAAATAGTTGAGCCGATGGAGCATAAGACGCACGACTTTTGCATAGACCGATAAACGCGAGCCTAAGAGTAATATATACTCGGTTCTCGATCCGCCTTGCCAGCTTAATTAATTAATAAATAACATGATCGAGACTGGTTAGTTCGACTACGGGTTGATGTAATGTGAGATTGTCTGCATTACTAAGCGGGTGTGAAAGTTATTGCATACACACATTGGCACATGACGTGAATAGTGTTTAATGTGTTACTGATGGATATGAGTGGCATGATCTTGATCTTGAATTTGTGAGGCATAGGTGTTTTTAATTAACTTGTGTACTGATCAGAGTGTTGTTTTCTTTTCGCCTTTTTGCTCGGGACGATCAAAAGCTAAGTGAGGGGTAGTTGATAACGCCCTAAATGGTACCAATAATTAAACCCTTAATCATCCCGAATTCTTCTCAAGAGAGGATATATAGGCTCATTATTATGTGGAATATGTGTTAAATGCTATGTGCATGTTTCCAGGATCGTAATTTTGCATCTATGTTATTTTCCCGAAGATTTGGTACTGTTTTGTCTCATTTTGTGTGTTTTATAGGATGTACCGAATTTGGAGCATTGGAGAGAGGATCTGGATCAAAAGAAGCATATTGGGCCAAAAGATTAAAGTCCAAGAAGAAGTCTGCTGAAGAAAAAGAAGAAAAGTCGGCCCGGTTTACCGAGGGCTAGGGCCGGTAAACCGATGACTTTTTTGACACCAAATTGATTCTGCCGCATTATCTAGGTCTATTAAAGTTTTAGAGAGTCTTAATTCGGTCATTGTATCTATATAAGGCTGCATATACTGAGTATTACAAAAGCTTATATATCTTATTATCAATTCTTCAAATACATTATACAATTTTGATGAAATAAAGTTCTTCCAAGATTTTGAGTTATTTCTGGTTTCCACCCTTTCTCCACCATCTCTTGCTTGAGTAAAGCGAGCTAGATCTCTATTGTTGAAGGTATGAAGCTTTGAACGTTCCTTTTTGTCTTCAATATGGTAGATCTATTCGTATTTATGTGTTTTAGTTAATCTGCATGTTTAAAGACCCCAAAATTTACTTAGAATAATCGTAATTGAGCAATGTAGATCCAAGAATAGGAAAAGCTGATCCCTGTAACCCGGCGGTCTATACCGGTTTACCGAGGCATTATTTCGAAAACCTAAAACTGGGATTCACTACAGCTACGTTGATCGATAGGTTTAATTAACAGTAGGTTAGATCTGGCCAATCTGTGTATTGTAATCGTAAAGTGGCATGAAATACGAAGAGGGGCAGAAATACCAAGTTTGTTTTCTGTTTATTGTTGGTCCATGACTGCCTCTATGTTGCTTCTTAATTAGGTTAGAATCGTTTATACTTATAGTTGCATTGTCTCTGTGGGATCGACCTTGACTCACATTTACTATACTACGATGTACCTAGTATTCTTGCTAGTAATATCGATGTTAGTGACTTACACGCGATCAGTACCCATATATGTTTGGGTCCTTTCTAGTTAGTCTTTGGATTAACTCTTGAACCATGTAAAGATGGTTTCTTTTCACCGAATTAATCTCCTCTTTGAGAGCTTTGAATATCTTAAGGATTGAGTTCATTTCTCTCATATATCTTTCTTGACCTTTTGACTTAGTAGAATCCATGTTAGATTTATCATTTTTCACATAATTACATTGTTTTGGCTTAATGACTTATCCTTATGTATTTTGTGAAACGAGTTGATATAAAAGTGGTTGTAGGACCATTCCAGTCTTCATCGATGTGAGGAAAGAGTCTCCCTTTCCTTAGAATCAATTAACCCTTGAATGAGAATCATTCCTTGGTATATAGAACTTGAATGTTTTGTTAACTGATCTTGGATCAGTTCTGCCTTTTTCAGCCTTCTGAGTTTTTCTATAGGATCTGTCAGTTTGTTGGGTGCTACCAACTGATCTTACAGTTTTGTCAGTTTCTAATCGAGGCTGTGTTGAATTATTATCGGTTCTAATAACTTCATCAGTAAACTGAGTTCTATATTTTCGTGCAGCGACAAATTTAGGTGTAGCTGAACTAGGTTTAGTCTTAGAATTCTATTGATTGTGAAATCCTAAGCATGATCTGTCACCATATGGTTTTCCTGGTTTAAACTGAACTTTAGAAGTTGGATCAACTAATGATTCGGTGATATTTATTACTTCTGCTATATCATCAGTAGAGCAAACACCTTGAGTTCTGTTATTAGTCTTGATAAGGTTAATTTCAGCATTCAATCTTAGAACCTCAGCTTTCAATAATACTTTTTCCTTCTTGACATTCTCATAATTCTTTTGAATTTCCTCTAATTTCTTCATGAGTATGTCTAGAGTTTCATTGAAATCAGAGTTTCTGTGATTGTTCAAGGTAGTATGATAGTTGAATGTGGAAGTATTTACCTCATTGTATTTGATTGATAAACTTTTAGTTCTAGCTTCTTCACATTCCATTATCTGTTTTCCCTTGCTTGATTCAGAAATGTCCTTTACAGGAGCAGTTCCAAAAAGTATGATTTCTTCATCATGATCTTCTGCTGCAAAGCTTATTGGTAGTATCTCAGCATTCTCTTTGCATATGTGACGATGCCAAAAATGGTACATCAATGTTATCAAACGGAAGGATATCATTTCTCGGTGTACAGTGGTGGCTCTCCGGCCAAATGGATGGTGTTTGGGGTGGTTGTGAGCTGAGCCGTGGAGGCTGCCTACGTACCCTGTAGAGAGGGATCAAGCCACGCGTAGTTCTCCGTATTGGAAGAGTTGGTTCATTTAGTGTGGAGCCAAGTGTTGTATTAGGTATCTTCCGAGAGTTATGGTGGAGGGAGACCTCCTATTTATAGGTATGAGCCCATTTAGGTCTTAGTGTGTATTTACGGTTAAGGCCAAACGAGTAGATAAGACACGTGGCTAAGATAATGGGCTCGGATACGAGGCTTAGCGGATGATCGATGCCTCGAGCCGAGGTAGACGAATCGAGGTCAAGAGGCCGAGGTCGACGAATCGAGGTCGAGAGGCCGAGCCCGGTGATCTTCACAATAGATAAGCTCGCCGAAATAGGCGAGGTCACTGATAAACTCGTTGGGCGGGCCCCCTGGTTTGGGGTCCGCTTCGCAGATACATGTCGCGGAGGGGCTCGATAATCACTGGTTTAATCGATGGCGAGGCGGTGACATACTTGACCGGCCGTTGACTGATCTCGCTGGGAAGATAAAATATTATAATAGGAGCGGGGCAATTTCTGGTGTATCAAAGGCCCCCTGCTCTGTGCCTTGAGCGATTCTCTTGAAGCGAAAGGGATAGAGCAAATAATTCTGGATTATATGCAAGGAAATTGTCCTGTGAGTTGACTGTCGCGGCGCGTCATCTTTCCTCTTCGCCTTGTTGTAGAAGAGTAGGCCATATAATAATATAATGCATTGACTTCGCATGTAAAGGCCCCCATGCAAATGTAATGTCGACTGAAGTCGGGTTTGCAAGAAGTGCCCACTGATTGGCGAGTTCCACAATAATAATGCCGAGATGGATCGGACTTATAGGAGAAGGCTCACCGAATGGCGAGTTCCAAAATAATAATGCCGAGATAGATCGGACTTATAAGAGAAGGCTCGCCGAATGGCGAGTTCCAAAATAATAATGCCGAGATAGATCGGGCTTATAAGAGATGGCTCGCCGAATGGCGTGTTCCAAAATAATCATCTTTGAGATAGATCGGACTTATAAGAGAGGCTCGCTTGAAATGGCGAGTTCCAAAATAATAATGCCGAGATAGATCGGACTTATAAGAGAAGGCTCGCCGAATGGCGAAGTTCTAAAATAATAATGCCGAGATAGATCGGACTTATAAGAGAAGGCTCGCCGAATGGCGAGTTCCAAAATAATAATGCCGAGATAGATCGGACTTATAAGAGAAGGCTCGCCGAATGGCGAGTTCCAAAATAATAATGCCGAGATAGATCGGACTTATAAGAGAAGGCTCGCCGAATGGCGAGTTCCAAAATAATAATGCCGAGATAGATCGGACTTATAAGAGAAGGCTCGCCGAATGGCGAGTTCCAAAATAATAGTGCCGAGATAGATCGGGCTTATAAGAGAAGGCTCGCCCCATGGTGAGTTCCAAAATAATGATGCCGAGATAGATCGGGCTTAAAAGAGAAGGCTCGCCGAATGGCGAGTTCCAAAATAATCATGCCGAGATAGATCGGACTTATAAGAGATGTGCTATAAGGAGCTGTTCTCGATATACGCTAGTAGCAAGCGGTTTGAAATGCACAGTATAGAACGTCAGATAGGCCGCAAAGGCTGTTCTGATCGCACTGCGGCTTGAGATGCACAGTATAGAGCTAATCAGATATGCGCGAGGCTGTTCTGATCGCACTGCGGCTTGAGATGCACAGTATAGAGCTAATCAGATATGCACGAGGTCGTTACGATCGCTTTGCGCGCTTGAGATGCACAAGTATAGAGCTAATCGAGATATGCGCGAGGTCGCTACGATCGCCGATCGCGGCTTGAGATGCGATGTCGAGGACACCGACTTTGTTGCTATAGCAGGGGCTTCTTCCTTGTTGTGTTGCGAAGAGCCATCTTCATATGATTGTGAGATGAGAACTCGAGTCGCCGCGAAACCAAGTCTGCGAGTTGATATGCGATGCTAGGAGGTCTTCGTCAAACCCTTGGTGAGAAAAAGCTAAAGCGCGTGAGGTGGTGCGCCGTACATCAAAGCGACCCCAAATACCAGGACTTCGCCTATGATAAAAAGGTATCCATGGTGAAGCTCAAATCCGATTTATCAAACAGAAGTAAAAACCGTAGGGAAGAAGTCATCTACGGGTAGTAAAACTTGCTTCGAAAGTCGAGACGTCGTGTGTTAGAACCGAAGCGGCGAGGACATTTGAGAAATGTATTTCAATTGAGGAAGTCACCGAGATCACAAATGTGAGTTGTTGTCGAGGTCATAAAAGTGAGTCGTTGCTGACGTCGCTGGAACAGAAGCCGTTGATGATCGAGTTGCGATGATTCTCGAGGAACACTAAAGTCTGTCGATCAAAAAAAATTGTTGGTGGCGAAGCAAGATCGGTCTTGGTATCATTCGATTACCCTTTTTTAAGCGAGATTAGATGGGAAAGTATATCTATGGTCGAAGAAAACTACTGGAGTGATGCACTGAACCGTTGAAGCGCACCCCAATGGTTAACTGGAGGCGGTGTTCCATGTAGTTGGCGCGGTGCAATGAACCGTTGAGGCGGACTCTAAACAGTTGAGGCTGTGCGCTAGACTGTTCAACAAGTCTGTCTATTTTCGCAATAAAAATGCAAGCACCGAAAGAGTATGTACACATATACTCCTGATTCCAAACTTTGTAAAAACAATTTCATTTGATCTCTGGAAAAGTTTTAATTTTCCCAATTAAAACACAAGTACTAAGACGAGGGGGTACACCCCTACTCCATCTTTTTTTTTTGTGCGAGTAGCTATGACGTGTAGAACCTCTCAAGACTGCGAGTGGCGAGGTGTCTAGATCGATCGAGGCCAAAGCTAAGTCGAGGCCTTCGGAGGCCGAAGCTATGGCGAGGCCAAAACGAGGCCGTTGATGTCGAGGACGAACAAAATCCAAAGCTAAGTCGAGGCCGACTGAGGGCCGATAATATCGAGGCCAAACTGGGGCCGAAGATGTCGAGGCCGACTGAGGGCCGATCTGAAAATAACATAACCAGGCTGATAGAGGCCGCAGGTAAAAAATATAGCGAGGCCAGACTGTGGCCGCTGAGTTTACATGTAAAGATGGGCCTATAAGGGCCGTCTCTAGAACACCGCAGGGGGCGATTTAGCCCGCGGTTCCAGAAAGGTCGCGAGGCGAGTTGTTCCGCCGAGCCCGATAAGAAAACCATAAAATCCAGAAAATCCAATGCGAGGCCCTCTTGTCTCGGCTCGTTTCGCACCAAAGAGGTTTGGCTTGACCCAAGTAATTCCAATATGTAATTTAACGGGTCCGTAAAAGCTCAAGAACTCTTGCACCAGCTTGACCGTCGAAGTGGCGGGGAAGTAGATGGGTCTGGGCCATAGCTTCATCGCCGGAGTCTTTGACCGGAACCTTCATCTCCAGTGAACATGCATTGGCCGGAGAAGAAGCGTAGAGAAAGGCCCGTGAATATCTGTTCCTCGATTGGGATTGCGAACAGGCGGTGGTGCTGCAAAATTCGATGGTGGAGCTGGTGCAGCAGAGGACGGAGATGAAGAGGGCAGCAATCTCCGGCGGAGGAGCTGCTGTAACGAGAAGCTGAGGTAGTTGGAGGAGCTGATGGTTCCGGTGGTGTAGCAGAGAACAAGAAACCTTGACTCCGCTAGTGACGTCCGGTACCCATGACGAACGCAGCTTCATCTTCGTTCAATATTTTCCTCTTTCTTTTGTTCCTGATGTAATAAAACGATGGTAATAGCTAAAAAGTGTTGAATCTATGGTAGATCTTGTAAAATGATGAAGATCTTGTTAAAACAGTTGACCGGAAAGAGTAAATCTCGCCGGAGAAGAAACAGATCTGGCCGGAAAATGCAGATCTGGCCGGAAAAAGATGGCTTTCAAGTCATTTCCCGGTAACGGAGCCAATTGACGATGCCAAAAATGGTACATCAATGTTATCAAACGGAAGGATATCATTTCTCGGTGTACAGTGGTGGCTCTCCGGCCAAATGGATGGTGTTTGGGGTGGTTGTGAGCTGAGCCGTGGAGGCTGCCTACGTACCCTGTAGAGAGGGATCAAGCCACGCGTAGTTCTCCGTATTGGAAGAGTTGGTTCATTTAGTGTGGAGCCAAGTGTTGTATTAGGTATCTTCCGAGAGTTATGGTGGAGGGAGACCTCCTATTTATAGGTATGAGCCCATTTAGGGCTTAGTGTGTATTCTGGTTAAGGCCAAACGAGTAGATAAGACACGTGGCTAAGATAATGGGCTCGGATCACGAGGCTTAGCGGATGATCGATGCCTCGAGCCGAGGTAGACGAATCGAGGTCAAGAGGCCGAGGTCGGCGAATCGAGGTCGAGAGGCCGAGCCCGGTGATCTTCACAATAGATAAGCTCGCCCGAAATAAAGCGAGGTCACCGATAAACTTCGTTGGGCGGGCCCCTGGTTTGGGGTCCGCCAGAGATACATGTCGCGGAGGGCCTCGATAATCACTGGTTTAATCGATGGCGGCGGTGACATACTTGACCGGCCGTTGACTGATCTCGCTGGGAAGATAAAATATTATAATAGGAGCGGGGCAATTTCTGGTGTATCAATATGGTAACAACTGGATCTTCAATGAATGTCTCAATTGGTCTTTCTTGAGTTTCAGCAACAAGAGCCTGCAATTTATTTATGTATACATCAAATCTAAAAATGAACAGCTAAGCAAATTTCTAAAGTGATATTATGAATCCATGATGCACTTTTTGAAAAGTTCTTTTGAAAACAACTTGCTTCAACAATTGCTCCCTTCAGGTATGAGTGTCTGCTCAGAATCAATTGTTGGATAGATATGGGAAACAACTGAGTGTCAGTTACTTCAAACAAATTATCAAACTGATAAAACTCAACCGTAGATCTCTTCAGAATAGAAGATTTGCTCTGCTACCAATTGTTGGTTCTGTGAAACGGCTGACACAAGTTTAGAAGGGGGGTGAATAAACTTGTCACCCAAAAACTAGATTCTTAAAAACATATTATATTCAGTTTTATGCTTGTGTGGAGTTAAGCTAACTAAGACGAGTATAAGTCAGACTGACTTGTGCTCAAAGTAAGTTAACTGGAAGCGGATAATTTAAAGCCTTTTGCCTTTTAGATTAAAACTTGAGTCATCGGTTTGTATAGAAAAATGCAAAGCTGATTCAGTTTCCGATGTGTGCTGAGTTTGTGATCTAATGAAATATATGCTAAAATACTACAAATAAATGCGTAAAGTAAATAAGTAAATAAGACAAAAATTATAGAGGTTCCAGGTGGTGTAATCCTGTCAATCCTCTCTTCTCTTGTGGAGGAAATTCACTATGTTCTTGAGGTTTACATTTACAAGACACAAAGTAAATTTAAACACTGATTGTCCTTAACTATTCCTTAGCTTCACAATCTTCGAGCCTTAGTCCTTAACAGGCTGAATAGTTGTTTCACTAAGTCTGCTCCACTAGTCTTCCTGACTGTCCTTCACACCTTCTTGGTGTTTCATAGTTTAAACCTTTGATAAAATCAAAGTTGAGACTTGAATCAATAACTATGAATCAATTTTTGTTATGAGCTTCTTCTAATGAGTGTATATGATTTGCACAAATAGCTCTGATTTGCTTCAAGTGTGAATCTTGATATATTTCTTGAATGCTCAAAAACACTTTGAAGATTTCTTGATCTGGATCTTGCAATATAGCAATTAGCAAGAGTTCTTTTAATTTACTTTCCCCCTTAATTGAATGTTTCCTTAGTGATCTTATTCTTAGAACTCCACACTTCTTCTTGAAGTAAAAGTGATCTATTTATAGTGGTTTTTCTAATGTTCATCTTGTTTGAATTTGAATTCTTGTAGCTGTTGGTGGTCCTGTTAGTGTTTGTTGAATGTCGGTGTCCTTTCTGACATTTCTTCAACCAATCGAATTGATTGCTTTATAACATTTTGATTCTTCTTCAGTTTGAGTGATTTTAGCTTGAAACTCAGTTTTGAGGGTTTATCAATTTTCAGCTGGTGTAACTGAGTGTTTCAGTTTAAGAGCTTTTAACTGAGTTTTTACTCTTTTTCAAAATTTAGTACACTATCTTCATCTGATTTTGATTGACTTAATCAGAGTACACCATGACACTTAAATCATCTATGATATCATTGTCCTTATGTATCTTAAGTCTTCATACAAGATCTAAAAAGTCAGTTCATGCCATCACATACTTACCTGAATTCTAACTTTATAGTCTCGGCTTTAGTCATCATAAACTGAGTTTGAACCCTCCGTTCTTTCTTCTTCAATAACTGAGACTGTGTCCTCACCTTCTTAATCGAGTTTGTCCCCTCACCCTTGACTTCTAGATAAGTGTTAGGTAAAAACGAGTTTTACAATTTATAACCAAACACCCCAAGTATAAGGTTAAGTAGTATAGGGCGTTAACGGGTCGCCCCTGAAAGGAGTGGAATGTTTATCGGATCGAAGTGCAATAATTAAATCGATTATGTCACGAATTATTAACTAAAACTAGATTTAAACTAATTAAACTAGGGTTTATACTAAAAATAAAGCTAATGAACAAGAACTTTCGATGAACAATAAAAGCGATGATGAATAAAAATAACTTGGATGAATAGTAAATTTGCGAAAATTAACAATTAACAACTAGAATTTAAAACAACTAACTTAGCAATCAACGATTTATACTAATGATTCGATTTATCAAGTAATTAAAACAACGGCAAGGCAACGGGAATCCACCGATCAACCAACCCAACCCCAACTAGACGGCAAGTTAAAGATATGATTTTTAGTAATGATCTATCACGAATTCGATTAAATTTCTCTAAACGAATTCTAGGGTTTCGTTTTCTTTTTCAAGTAAAACTAAACAACATGAAAAACACGATCACGAGATTATTTCTAATACTCTTACTCAAATAATTATAAACGATCTCTCGAATTATAATTAAGTGCATCAATTGAAAAGATCACAACTTTGAACAATATTTTCATATAAATTCAAAGCATAAAAGATGGTTTCATCGATCTCTCGATTCAAATAAAACATAAACGATAAATAACAAATTCTAATTGATGAAAAACGATAACTTTACTCACTAAAAGTACGGCTAAAAATCTCTCTAGTTGGTGTTGATGTTGATCGGTTTCATCCGTTGTCCCACCGCGATGTGCTTAGCCAACAACCATGATGTTAATCATGATTATTGGTTTGGAGAAATTCATCCCTAATTAAGCTTTGGTGCGGCTGGAAAATAATTGCGGCTGCTGCTTTTTTTCCCGTCTGGTAGGGTTTCCTCAGCGCTGAATTTATAAGGAGTTTGAGGCGGTGGCTCAAGGTCGGTCATCCTGTATCGAAATTCTGCCTTGCAACTTCTAAAATTCATATCTTGAGTTGTAGACCTCCAAAAATTATGATCCGAATGTCATAAAAAAGCTCTCGGAAAACTCTACAACTTTCATTAAGGACTCTTCTTCAGAAAACGCCTTTTTGATTAGCCCGTCGTATCCCGAGTATATTTCGGGATTTTCCACTAGTTTCAGCAACAGCATCCAAACTTGTAACGCTCATATCTCGGGCCTCATGAGTCGGAATGAAGTGATTCAAAATCCTGTAGAATCCTCTCTTCAAGCCCTACAAATCTTCTCTTGATGTCGAGAGTCAAATCAGTGTATATCATATCAAGAACTGCATCGGAAGTTCGGCTGCTTGAAAGCTTCATTCCAAGCTTTATCTCCATCTTCCTTCCATTTCACTTCTCTTCCATGCAAAACCTCATCATTTAATCCTCTTGCATGCCAAAATATGTATCTATAACATAGGAAAATATACCAAAGCGTAACACAATCCCAAAATAACATAAAATCCCAATTTAAGCACATAAATCGTTACATTTTGCAATTTATTATCTTTAAACATCATTTGCTCAGTTTATCCTTTTGGCGAGTGATTTTCTATAAAAATCACTAAAACACGGGAGATAATGTTATGAAATAACTCGATAAAAACCATAAAATTAGTCGTAAACAACTCCCCCACACTTAAACTTTTGTTCGTCCCGAACAAAACAATCAAAACTAGCTCACTTTATATGTAATCCAAATAGATTCCTAACTCACGTGACAAAAGATACAACAACTATAGCAAACAATACCATCACAGAGATAGATTCAGTGTATGTGTGACAAGCCCTTTTCAAATTTAACAAGCCTTTCAAAGAAATATCCTCTCAAAAATCCAATGACTATCCTAGATATAGGCAGTAATAGCTCCACTCAAAGCCTTCCCACGCACTCAGTAGGATAATCCCTACAGCATATCATGCGGTTCTAGTGGGTATAAGATCCATGATAACAAAGACTTCACTTTATTTTTACTCATCATTTCCGAAATTTTCAAATTTGACGCATATCAAAATGAGCTCTTACCCATCATAGTAGAATAGGATGTTTAAGTGATAACACCTACCTTACTCAAATCATAAGGTAGCTTCTCCTTGTCGTCGTGAGCTTTTGGTCATCATAGTGGTATAGGACATTTCGAGATAATGCCCTACCTCACTCCAATCATCGACCGACTTCCGACAAACGTATTTATTATGATTCTTATTCATTCTTTTCTTCAAGACATAAGTTACATCTCACTTATCACATTCGAACTTTATGATATTCACAATTACACGGTCTAACTAAGGTGTTACTATCTTGACCTTCCTAAGATAAATCACTAAAACAATGAAAGGATATAGTTCAAAAATCTTGCTTCAAAATCAAAGGCTCTCGTGAACGTGAAAAATGAATACTAGCTCCATGAAAGTAAAGACATGCTATAATTATCTCTCAAAGTCACATAAAATCATCGTCAGGAAACTACAACTAGCAAGCATTTGTTCCAATTACATGCTCAAGATTTACAATTATCCAAGTGTAAAAATTTTAAAATTCTAAAATTTATCAAGGATAACAAATATCTACTCATATTGTCGAAATAAAGCACGAATTGCACCCCCCCACACTTAAATCACATTATGTCCTCAGAATGTGCAAATAAAAGAAAAGAATACTTAGCTAGTTTCAAAGTGTGTTGTCGGACTGTAGGTTGGCAGGGGTCAGGCCGTAGCATGAATGAACCGCTGCACTCGTATCAGGGACAGACAACACTAAAAGTAGAAGCTTGCAAACACACCTTTCGAAAATATCTGCAACACTCGACATAACACATAATCTCGGGGTACACGGGGTATATGAGTAAACATGCACGCGAGTAAAGCATTCACAAATAGGACAAGGATAACCAACACACAAACACCAAGGCTCTATTCCTAATAAAATAAAAACTTAACTAAAAGGAATTAACTTAAGAGACTAGGCTGCCTCCTAGTAGCGCTTCTTTAATGTCATTAGCTTGACACAGATTTCAAAGTTAACCCGGATCGGGCCACTTGGGTTTGAGGCTAGCCACTTCTCCGTCAGAATCAGAATGACTAGAACGGAAATGGTTTTCGCCACAACAAGTAGTCAAGTGCGCGAGAAGATCATGAAATTTTTCTCTCCAGACAACACTGACTCTTTTCTTCTTGTTCTTGTTTCTCAGATTCGGCTGAGGTATGCTAACAGGCTCAGGAGAGGGATCTGCAAGGATAGGGGTAATAATGTCATCATCCACTCCAAAGAAGCCGGATGGAATCTCTTCACAAATAAACGACTCAACCGTGTCATTTCTCTTTTGAAAGTATAGTACTTCAGGCTTTTCCTTAGGTTGCCCAAAGTACTTCTTGAGTCTTTGACCATTGACCTTAAAAGGTTGATCACCATACCCGTTTAACGTGATCGCTCCACTCGGATGGACATCAAGAATCTCAAAGGGGCCAGACCATCTAGTTTTAAGCTTACCCGCAAAAAGATGGAGCCTGGTGTTATAAAGCAAAGCCATATCACCCACTTTGAATTCTCGATCCTTGATCTTGGCATCGTGGAGTATCTTAGTTCTCTCCTTACTGATTCTTGCATTCTCATATGCTCTGAGTCTAAATTCATCGAGCTCGTTTAATTGCAATAATCTCTTCTCCCCAGAGTCGGCTATCGAAATTCAAGAATTTAATAGCCCATGAGAGCTCTCAGTGCTCAAGCTCGACCGTAAATGGCAAGCTTTGCCATAAACCATTTGGAAGGGTGACGTACCCATCGGGTCTTAAACGCGATCGCGATAAGCCCAAAGTCGTCATCCAACTTTAGACTCCAGTTGGATCTATTTGAGTTCACGGTCTTTTCTAAAATCCTTTTAAGGCTCTGGTTGCTTATCTCGACTTGGCCACTTGTTTGGGGATGATATGGCGTGCCGATTTTGTGTCTAACACCATATTTCTCAAGAACCTTATCAAGCGGCGTTGCAAAAATGAGTACCTTCATCACTAATGAGGGCTCTAGGGCGACCAAATCTGGTGAAGATATTCTTTTGCAAGAATTTCTTCACAACTTTGTGATCATTAGTTTGGGTGGCTATTGCCTCCACCCACTTGGAGACGTAGTCTACACAGACGAGAATGTATTTATTTCCACACGACGATGGAAAGGGTCCCATGAAATCAATTCCCACACACGTCGAAGACTTCGCATTCCGAATGGGTCTAAGTGGCATTTCCATCCTATTACTCTGCCTCCCACCTTCTCTCGGCACCTATCGCAACCTTTACAAAAGGCTTGCGTCCTTAAAAGTGTCGGCCAAGAGAATCCGGCTTGGAGGATTTTTGCAACTGTCTTGGGTGCTCCGTAGTGTCCTCCTGTGGGACCACTATGACATTGCTCCGAGATATCCCATTGCTCATGTTCCGAACACACCTTCTAAGCAACCCATCTTTACAAACCCCGAACAAATAAGGATCCTCCCACACGAGATATTTTAGGTCGAGAAAGAACTTCCTCTCTCGATCGTCATTTCCTCTAAATGTCCACTTGCTAAATAGTTGACGTAATCAGCGTACCATGGCCTAACAGTATCAAGCTTCATCAATTGCTCAGTCGGGAAGTCGATGCCTATTTCCTTGTGATTTACGCCACCCTCATTTACTAGACGAGAAAGATGATCAGCCACAACATTATCACTACCCTTCTTATCTTTGATCTCAAGGTCAAACTCTTGCAAAATTAGAATCCATCTGAGTAACCTTGGTTTTGCATCTGCTTTGTCCATAAGGTAGCGTAGGGCTGCATGGTCGGTCCAAACGACAACTTGAGACCCTAGAAGGTAACTTCTAAACTTGTCAATAGCAAAACGCAGCGACTAAGAATTCCTTCTCAGTCGTAGTGTAATTGCATTGAGCCGGGTTCAAGGTGCGGCTCGCATAGTAAATGGGCCTGAACTTTTTATCAATTCTTTGACCTAAAACTGCGCCTACTGCGTAGTTAGAGGCATCGCATAATAATTCAAAAGGCTTAGTCCAGTCAGGTGCGATTAAGATAGGGGCACTTATGAGCTTTTGCTTCAAGCAATTGAAAGCCTTCTTGCATTTCTCATCAAACAAGAACACAACATCATCTTTCAGAAGGTTGGACAGGGGCTTGGCGATGGTGGAAAAGTCCTTAATAAATCGTCTGTAGAAGCCAACATGACCAAGAAAGCCGCGTACCTCTTTGACAGTTTTCGGGTACGACATTTTCTCAATGGCTTCCACTTTGGCCTTATCAACTTGAATACGATGCGGACACCTTGTGTCCCGAGCGATCCCCTCATCAACTAGAAAATGACATTTCTCCCGCTTAAGCACTAAATTCTTTTCAACACACGGCGTTGAAGTACCATATCTAGATTCGCCAAGATCTCATCGAAGCTATCGCCATAGGCGAGAAGTCATCCATGAAGACTTCCATACATTTCTCCACAAGTCCATCAAAATGGCAAGCATACACCTTTGAAAAGTCGCAGTGCATTGCATAAGCCAAAGGGCATTCTCGCGAACGCAAAAGTGCACGATGGACACGTAAACGTAGTCTTCTCCTGGTCATTAGGGTCGATGGCTATCCGGAAGTAACCGAATATCCATCGAGGAAACAATAATACTTGTGACCACTCGGCCTTTCAATAAGCCGTCAATGAAGGGTAAGGGAAATGGTCTTTGGCGGTGACTTCATTCAATCTGCGATAGTCAATCACGACTCTATAGCTACCACAAGGCGTAAAGCTATCTCTTCCCCCTTTTCATTCTTTTCAACGGTGATACCTCCCTTCTTTGGCACAACTTGGGTGGGGCTAACCCACTCACTATCGGCAATTGCATAGATGATTCCCATGTCTAACCACTTTATAACTTCCTTCTTGACAACCTCCTGCATATGCGGATTCAGCCTTCGCTGAGGTTGTCTTACTTTCTTAGCTCCTTCCTCCGTTCGGATTTTATGCATGCACACATCGGGGCTGATTCCTCTGATATCACCCACTTGCCATCCGAACGCGAGGATATTCTTTTCAAGCACTTTTATCAGCAGTGCTTCTTGCTCGGGCTCGAGTTTTGAAGAGATGATCAAGGGTAACTTATCACCATCCTTAAGAAAAATGTACTTAAGGTGTTGAGGAAGCGGTTTAAGCTCCAAGTCAGTAGGTGGTTGCTCAATACTAGATTTTAAAGGGCCACCTTTTTCCTTTTGGGCTTGAAGTGGTTGACAGTAGAACACCTCATCCTCCCGAGGCATAACCCCAGAAAGATACTGGATAACATCATCTATAGGGATTCTTCCAGCAAGACTCACCTTCCTCCTTCTGATGCTTGATCATCTTTCTCAACTCTTCATCTTCTAGCTCCTCTGCTAGCTGTTCCCAATCATCAACCTCCCAATGAGTAGCTTCTCTCCAGAAATCCACTTCATCCCAACTACCCATCAGGGCTTCCTCTTCTCCAGGGTTAAAGTCATTCTGATGCAGCTCTTTTAAATCATCGTTCATTGCTGGGAAATTCCATGTTTCTTTCTCATTGACAAGCTCAGTGTGAGCAAGTCGTGAAGACGACTCGTCGTCGAGACTACGGCCTGTAATGAACTAGAAGATGGTCCGTAGTCGACTTGATCTTCAATGTTTATAACTTCAAAACACCTATCTCTCTGTCGACTCTTTCAACTTCCTCGATTTGGCATCTTCTTCGTCCTCATAAATTGCTTCAATGAACGAGATTTCTTCACTCAAAGTGTTCTCTAGACTTTTCCCTTGTGTAAAGGTAACAGATGTATCATCAACTCTAAGTGTAATCGACCTTACAGAAAAATCAATGAGGCGGCGGAGAGGTGTCTAAAAGGTCCGGCCTAGAATTAGAGGCATCTCTCTCGTGTGGGTAGTCTAAGATAACCCAGTCGGTAGGGAAAACCAAATGTTCAACATAGAGAAGAACATTAGTGACACAACCGGCTGCTGATCGGCTTGATCGGTCTACCATCTGAAGAGAAATAGGGCGTTCCCGCATTCTTTTGTCTAAACCGAGCTTTTTGCAGACGTTCAATGGCATCACATTTATAGAGGCCCCTGAGTCGCATAAGACATTCTGGAACTTGTGGCCTTCAATCTCACAGGAGATTGAAGGTCTTCCGGGGTCACCTCGCTTAATAGCAACTTTTTGTGAGACCATGGAACATTCTTCTCTTAAAACTTCTTCTGCCATCCCTTGAAGCTTCTTCTTGCTTCCACAAACTTCTTTAAGATACTTAGAGCACTTGGGCATTTCAGTCAATACCTCAGCTAGGGGTATACTCACTTTGGTGTCTCTAAGCATCCTCCTCACTCCGTCATATTGTCTGTCAAGACTGAGGGTATTCTCTTTCCTCTTTGGTGGATAAGGAAGGGCTTTATCATTGTCAGGGGAACAGCCACCTGACTTTTTTATGGCCTCGTCTTCCTTATCCTTCCATCTCACAAACTTTTCCTCTCTCTCTTGTCGTGGGAACAATGCCACTGACTTTTCCTCGAATCGAAATCATCCTCATCCCCAAGAACCGTCGTCATTAAGCTCCTCCTCACTTTGTTGGTTTCTTCAAGATAAGATTTTCGATTGCCCCTCCCGAACTTATTGCGTCGGGAGAAGCTGCTGCTCTTTCCGACACCTTTCCGGGTCCCGCCGCTACCACTTCTCAAGGTAACTTCATTCAACTCTTGGTCTCCATACTCCCATTGAGGTGTGATGGCAAAGGTGCAAACATTGATATCTCGCTTTTGGATTTCTCTCGGTATAACTTGGAAGTTTACCGTGGGTCTCGCTTGCTTGTTTGGTCCGCCATCCGCCCGACTGCCTCTCTATTGCCTTGACACTAGTGGACAAGGTCTTCACCATATCTACTAGCTCATCAAACTTATGTTGAGGGACACATGAGGTGGTATGATTTTGATGTTGGCTTTGATTCCAACCACCTTGAGGTCTTTGGGAGTTGGGATTATGAGCTTGATTAACCACCCCAGGAGGTGGTCTTTGATAACCTGGGTTGAAATAAGGGTTAGAATTGGATGGGCCAGTGGTGCATTGGGACGTTGAAATCCGAATAATTCCGGTTCGATTGGAGTTTCCGAAGTCTGGTTGAAATTCACTTCCTCGCACTCATCTCCCGCCGCATTCCCGTGGTAGTTCACATCCGGGCGCCTTTGTTGTTCTTTGCATTTGTAAAGTGGCTAGTCGCTTGCTAATTGCTTCCATTTGAGCAACTAACACCTTAGTCTCGTAATTGCTTGCAAAGCAGATTCTTTCTTATTAACATTGGTCTTCCTTGGAGTTGACCACATGTTATTCTTGGCTATGGTTTCACTACCCCAGTAGCGAGATCATCACCTCCCCCTAGGAAGGATCCATGGGCAGTTGAATCAAGGAAATCTCTATTGGGTTGAGTAACACCCTGATAGAATAATTCTAGTAGCTCATGTCTACTGTATCCATGGTTGGGGCACTTCCTCATCAACATTTAATCTCTCCCATGCTTTCCCCACACTCTCACCATCAAGTTGTTCAAATGTGGCTATCTCCCTTTTCATGTCCATGATTGTCCCTGGTGAGACAAACTTCAGAGCAAAGGCTCTTTTGACATCATTCCAGGAGCGGAGAGAATGATGGGCTAGAGATTTAAACCAACGGTTCGCTTCACCCTTGAGAGCAAACGGGAAGAGTTTTAACTTGATAATCTCGTAATCAACACCAGGATAGTGGCACGCTTCGCAGATTTGAACGAAAGTGGACAAGAAGTCATGAGGATCTTCGCCGCCAGCAGCACCATGAAAGGAACTATTCTCGACCGATCCTACCACTCCATTTTTCGGATCGAAATTAACTTGCCCCATTTCTCGGAGGCGAATGGGTCTATGCCCTTCCAGAAGTCTTGGTCAAGATAGGGAGCATAGGGTCTTGGTTTAACTGGTTTAGCTTTGGTTTTGACGGAATTGTTGAAACCGATTATTTATGCCACTTGTTGATTCTTTGTTCTTTGTATTGCTTGCATCTGTTGAAGGATCGATTCATCCGGGCTTGAGGGTCTGCATTCGGGACTTCGTTAGCCATGATGTCTGGATTGGGAAAGAGCTTTCTCCTGATAATAGATCGCTCAGGCTCGGGATTAAAGATAAGAGGTCCTTCTTGCTCCTGGTTTGCATAAACCAGAAGAGCAAAATGGAAAGAAATCAACCTTAGGGTTGATGAGAACGAAATGTAGAGGAAATTAGAGGGTTTAGAAAGAGAGAAGAGAAAAGAAGTGTCAATTGAAGAGAGTGAATCAAGGCGTTGATATGAGTGAACGCTGCTCGTTCGAGGAAATTCGAAGTGGACGCTGCTTCAGATCATCGAATCGGGCGCTCGTAGAAGATTTGGGAGAAACGGGCGTTTAGAGGTCGATCGACGGCGTTTGGTAGTTCGAGGACTTCCGTCTGATCAAACAAACGATGCAGAGAAGAAGATTTTAGAATGCAGACGGCGCCTGAAAGGATGGACGCCCGCTTTAAAAAAAGCGAAACGAAGCAGATATGTGAAAGAATAGCAACAAAGAAAATAAAAACCTAAAATAGTAATAATTAAGGCAATATATTTATACGATCTAAAAATCTAAGGCAAATCTAAGCTAAATCTAAGGTCAAGTAAATCTAAGATCTAAAGCTAAATCTAAGGCTTCTAAACTAATAAAAATCTAATGTGACCAATAACATAAAATAAATAAATAAAAACTAAGATAATTAAAATCAAATTTATAAAATCGAAAATCTAAACTATGATAAAGTGAAATAAAATAAAAATAAAAATTAAAAAAAACGTAGCAATTAGATTATTACCTAAAAAAATAGTATCGAAATAAAAATTGCACCTAGAAGAATCCGACAACCGTTACAAACTCGCAACGGCGCCAAAAACTTGTTTGGTAAAAACGAGTTTCACAATTTATAACCGAAACACCCCAAGTATAAGGTTCGTAGTATAGGATGTTAACGGGTCGTCCTAAGGGAGTGGAATGTTTATTGGATCGAAGTGCAATAATTAAATCGATTATGTCACGAATTATTAACTAAAACTAGATTTAAACTAATTAAACTAGAGTTTATACTAAAAATAAAGCTAATGAACAGTAACTACGATGAACAAGAAAACGATGATGAACAATAATTTGGATGAATAGTAAATTTGCAGAAAATTAACAATTAACAACTAGAATTTAAAACAACTAACTTAGCAATCAACGATTTATACTAATGATTCGATTTATCAAGTAATTAAAACAACGGCAAGGCAACGGAATCCACCGATCAACCAACCCAACCCCAACTAGACGGCAAGTTAAAGATATGATTTTTAGTAATGATCTATCACGAATTCGATTAAATTTCTCTAAACGAATTCTAGGGTTTCGCTTTTCTTTTTCAAGTAAAACTAAACAACATGAAAAACACGATCACGAGATTATTTCTAATACTCTTACTCAAATAATTATAAACGATCTCTCGAATTATAATTAAGTGCATCAATTGAAAAGATCACAACTTTGAACAATATTTTCATATAAATTCAAAGCATAAAAGATGGTTTCATCGATCTCTCGATTCAAATAAAACATAAACGATAAATAACAAATTCTAATTGATGAAAACGATAACTTTACTCACTAAAAGTACGGCTAAAAATCTCTAGTTGGTGTTGATGTTGATCGGTTTCATCCGTTGTCCCACCGCTGATGTGCTTAGCCAACAACCATGATGTTAATCATGATTATTGGTTTGGAGAAATTCATCCCTAATTAAGCTTTGGTGCGGCTGGAAAATAATTGCGGCTGCTGCTTTTTTTTCCGTCTGGTAGGGTTTCCTCAGCTGAATTTATAAGGAGTTTGAGGCGGTGGCTCAAGGTCGGTCATCTGTGATCGAAATTCTGCCTTGCAACTTCTAAAATTCATATCTTGAGTTGTAGACCTCCAAAAATTATGATCCGAATGTCATAAAAAGCTCTCGGAAAACTCTACAACTTTCATTAATGACTCTTCTTCAGAAAACGCCTTTTTGATTAGCCCGTCGTATCCCGAGTATATTTCGGGATTTTCCACTAGTTTCAGCAACAGCATCCAAACTTGTAACGCTCATATCTCGGGCCTCATGAGTCGGAATGAAGTGATTCAAAATCCTGTAGAATCCTCTCTTCAAGCCCTACAAATCTTCTCTTGATGTCGAGAGTCAAATCAGTGTATATCATATCAAGAACTGCATCGGAAGTTCGGCTGCTTGAAAGCTTCATTCCAAGCTTTATCTCCATCTTCCTTCCATTTCACTTCTCTTCCATGCAAAACCTCATCATTTAATCCTCTTGCATGCCAAAATATGTATCTATAACATAGGAAAATATACCAAAGCGTAACACAATCCCAAAATAACATAAAATCCCAATTTAAGCACATAAATCGTTACATTTTGCAATTTATTATCTTTAAACATCATTTGCTCAGTTTATCCTTTTGGCGAGTGATTTTCTATAAAAATCACTAAAACACGGGAGATAATGTTACGAAATAACTCGATAAAAACCATAAAATTAGTCGTAAACAATGAGCCAACTGAGTCTGTGTCCCTCATCGAACTTACCTTCTTCAGTTTTTGTATGTGAACTCAGTTCCTTTTCTAAGTTCTGTTTCTTCTTTTGAATACTTTTCATTTGTAAACTCAGCAGGTTTCCTAAATTCAGTTTCTCAGTTTTAAGCCTATTCTATTATAGTACTTGTCTGATTTACCTATACAAATATCAGACTCTATTAAATTCTATACATTTAATTCTAGGCATCTTTTTGCTTTGCACTTTAACAGCTAGTTATGACACTTCATCAATGGGGTTTAAAAGAATAACTGAATTAGTGATGTATCATCATCAAAACATAAATTTTATTTCCAACCAAAACTTTTTATTTTGAATATAAAGTGTTATAGTGATAAATTAATATAGTAGTATTTGTTTATTATGAATAAATATAATACAAGATATTAATAATTATATATATATATATGGGCTCATGTGTGTATATGTGATACACATTGATTTTGCAAATTAATTAATCATGGTATTATATTATGTACTAATATTGGATATTAATATATATAGATTTATGCATATAATATATATGTGTGATATATGCACATGTGTAAAAGATATATGTAATATAATATAATAAAGATATATTCAATGTCAGATATTGACAATATATATCTTGGAAATATTTAATATGAGATATTGAATATTAAATGAGATAAATCAATCAAAGATACTTTCCTTATTTTATTAGGAAAAGTTTTCTTTCTCCCTACTCCAAGCAGGAAGCTTCTCACAATCAGATTGAGACATGATGGGTGCAGGTCACACTATATATATGTAGTTTGTGTCAAACTCTTTTGGTATAATCTGATGAAGTTTGTAGTTTTACAAACACAAAATAAAATGCAGAATTATTATTGATGAATTGAAAGTTACAAGTTAAGTTACAATGCGGCTGATCATGGGGTATTTATAGCTTCATACACCTCATGAATTAGTTAGAAGTAAGTTACAACAGACTATAACTGAATAACCGTTTTCAACATTACATCATACTAAACTAATCAGCAGGCTGCTGGGACTTTCTGTCAGCAGGCTGGTGAGATCTTCATATTATCAGCTGACTGCACTCAGCATTCTCATCAGCCTATATACTGTGACACCCCCTCAAGCTGAGAGTGGTACATGAACATCTTGCACTCAACATTCCCATCAGCTACTTGAATTCTGAAATATCTTTGAAATTCCCAATTTGTGTAGGAGATAGTAAAAAATAGGTGCTTCCAAGGCCTTGGTGAGGATGTCAGCAACTTGTTCTTTGTGTTGACTGAAGAAGTTTGACAAGTCCTGATTTGACTTTGTCTCTCACAACATGGCAGTCAATTTCAATATGTTTTGTTCTTTCATTAAAGACTAGGTTATGAGCAATGTGCATTGCACTGGCATTGTCACAAAACAACACAAAGAGTAAATAAACTAAAACACAGAAATCATGTAGTATATAAATCAGCCACTGGATTTCACAATCTGCATTTACCATAGACCTGTACCCAGCCTCTGATGAGCTTCTAGATATAGTTATTTGTTTCTTGGCCTTCTAAGAGATTGGAGCATCTCCTAAAAACATCATATAACCTCGATCATCGATCTTTTGTTTCAGACAATCGCCCAATCATCATGCTCAGAAACCTTTAAGTACAAGGTTTTTGTCTGCTGGGAATAAGATTCATTGACCAGGATTAGTGTTCAAATACCTCAGTAGTCTATAAGCTGCCTTCATATAATTTTCAGTAGGAGTGTCTAGAAATTGACTTAGCTGCTGAACTGCAAAGGCAATATCTGGTCTGGTGAAGGTAAGATAGATAAGTTGGCCCACTAAGGATCTGTTAGCAGTATTATCCTCCAAAAAGGGTGAATCACCATGTTGTAAAGTTTGCTTAGACTCCATAGGTGTCTTAGTAGGTTTTGCTCCCAAAAATTCATTTTCTTCTAGGAGATTAAGAGTGTATTTTCTTTGAGAAATTGATATGCCTGAAGGTGTCCTAGCAGCTTCAATGCCTAGGAAATATCTCAAATTTCCAAGATCCTTAATAGTGAATTGCTAGTGTAGGGCATCCTTGACCTGCTGAATTAACTTCTCATGGGACTTGCTGCTATGATGTCATCAACATAGACCAGCAAAGCAATAACGGACTGTCCTGACCCTTTTGTAAATAAACTATGGTCATTTTTGGACTGAATGAATCCTTGAGCTTCCAAAGATTCAGTCAACTTGAAATTTCATTGTCTGCTGGCTTGCTTGAGGCCATACAATGACCTAGCAAGTCGGCAAACTTGATTTGGTTTAGTTGTTGCACAACCTGGAGGTAACTGCATGTATACTTCATCAGGCAAATCTCCATGAAGAAAGGCAGTGTTGACATCCATCTGATGTAGATGCCAATTATTGGCTGCTATTGCTGCAAGTAAGGCTCTAACTATAATGATCTTGACAACAAGTGAGAAAGTTTCTTTATAATCAATCCCATATGTTTGAGTGTAGCCTTTTGCTACTAGTCTAGCTTTATATCTCTCTACTGAACCAGCAGGGTTGTATTTGATTCTGTACACCCATTTGCACCCAATGGGTTTCTTGCATGGGGGCAGATCAACTATTTCCCATGTATGAGTCTTTTGTAGAGCTTCAATTTCCTTTTGCATTGCTTCCTTCCATTCATCATGCTTGATAACTTGATTGTAAGTCTTAGGCTCTTTAACAACATCAATAGCATTAATAAATCTCGCATAGTCTGCTGATAGGTTGTCCAGGTTCATGACCTCACTTAGTAGGTGTGGGGTCTGCTGAACAGTATGAGCACCTCCTTGATAAAAGGTTGGTGATTTCCTTGTTCTTGTGGACCTTCTTAATTGTGTGGGTTCAGGTGCCTGATTAACTGGTGCTTGCCCTTCATTGGATGCCTCGGCTGCAGCTGATCCTATGTCTGGTTGGTCTACTGAGTCATTCAGCAGATCATCAAAACTGTCCATTGCTGGTAAAGCAATAGGCATGTGAGCAAGATATCTAGCCCTTCCTAATACCTGTTGAAATAGAGGAAAATAAGTTTCATGAAATTGAGTATTTCTAACAACAAAGATGTCTTTGTTGGTAATATCTAACAGAATAACACCCTTGGACGTATTTGAATTCCCAAGATAGGCACAAGTCTTACATCTTGAGTCAAATTTTGTCATGTATTGCTGAAGCGTGCAAGAGAAAACAAAGCAACCAAAAACCTTAAACACAGAATAGTCTGGTTTGGTGCCATAAAGCACCTCATGTTGAGTGCTTTCTTTTGCAGTGGTGTATGAGTAGCATTAATTAATTTTACAGCATGTAAAAGATAGAAACCTCAATATTCAATGGGTGAATTACTCTGGAACCTCAGTCCCTAGCAACATTCAGCAGATGCTGATTTTTCCTTTCAACAATACCATTCTATTCAGGTGTGCTGACACATGATGTCTGATGTATGATGCCCTACTAAGCATAAAAATTAGTGCACTGGAACTCAAATCCATTATCAGATCTAATTACTTTGATAATTTTGTGAAATTATGTAGAAACAAATTTAACAAGTGATTTTACAAGGTCAGAAGTTTCAAATTTGTGTCTCATAAGAAATACCCAAGTAAATCTAGAAAAAATCATCTACAACAGTGAGAAAATATTGTTGTCCAATCACAATATGCTGTCTTAAAGGACCTCACATATCCATATGAATAAGATCAAAAATAGAATGTACAATAGTAGTACTTAATGGAAAAGGTTTTTTCTTTAGATTTTCCATGGGACAAACATAACAGAGGTCATGATCATAAAATTTGACATCAGCAGACTGTGAACTAATGACTTGTAGTCTTTTATCCGGTAAGTGTCCTAGTCTGTAATGCCATAAAAGAGCATCATCTAATCTATCAGACAATGTGTGGTTTTCTACAGCATTGGCAACAGATAGTTTGATTGGTTGATCCATGACATATAGCCCTTTGTGTAACTCAGCTGAAACAATCACTTTCTTGTTCTTGTCCTGCAAAACACACTTTTTAGCAGAAAATTTAGCGGCACCTTTTGTATTATTAATAAAGGCGGGTAAAGAGAAAAGGTTATACTTAAAACCAGGAATGAAAAACACATCATGTAGGACCAGCTGAGGGTTTACCCTTACTTGTCCTATATGTGTGACAGAAACATTATTTCCATTAGGTAATCCTATTTTTATACATGAAGGTTTGTGATTGCTTAACAGATCTAATGATCCTACAATGTGATCTGTGGCACTAGAGTCCAAGATCCATTGTATAGATCTTATTAAATTTAGATCACATGTCCCTGTAGTAGGTGAGTAGTGTGTCACAATCTCAGCAGGTTGTCCAATGGCAAATCCTGCATGTCTAGGAGGATCAGAACTCAGTAGAGCCGTCAACTTATGAAGTTGCTGTGCAGTAAGATTTGGAAACCCCGGTCCAGTAGACTTACTGTGGGCATGATCTTCTTCTGCTGACTGTTCTTCCTCTACCAAATTAGCCCTTTTTGACTTGAAACCAGGAGGATAGCCATGTTTCTTGTAACAATTCTCCTCAGTATGACCATTAAATCCACAAAAACTACATTGCATTTTCTTGGGATTTTTAGGTCTTGGATTTGCAAAGAAATGCGAATTAGGTCTGGCGACAATCGATTTTGCCCTGCCCATTTTTTTCTCGAGACAAGAGAACCATAGAATCTTGATTCTTGGCCCTGTTAGCTACGTACAACTTCTGTCTTTCAAATTTAATGGCCATTGCAAAGGCATCATGGATTTCTGGGGACCATCATCACTGCCTGTGAAACCATTGGCTCAAAATCATCTCTTAAACCTTTTAGGAATTTCAAAACATGTTCAGCCTCCATATGATCCATTTGTGTGCTGATTCCGTTGCAGTGACATTGAGAATCACAAGAACAAACCGATACAGACCTAATGGTCTTGATTTCTTCCAGTAAAACCATCAATTTTGTGAAATATTGATTGACAAAGTCACTACCTTGTTTCAGCAGATTCATCTCTTCAAGAAGATCTGAAAGCCTCAAGGCATCAACATTAGAAAATCTAGATGCAAGATTCTTCCAAATTGTATGTGCACTCTTGAAGTACATCAAACTTTGAGCAATGGTATTTTCCACAGAATTCAAGATCCATGATCTCACCGTTGTATCACATTGTCTCCATGCATGGAAATCTGCTGAATCTGCTTATGGCCTTTTGATTGTGCTGTATACAAAGCCAATTTTATTCTTGGTGATTAACACCATCTTCATAGACAGCTTTCATATATTATTTTTGTTGCAAATCATCAATGGCTAAACAAGAACTAAAGATGGATTCTCATTAGGATGAACATAAGATGGACTGGAGGGACTTATTTCTTGTTTCTTAGCTGTCATGGCTATCAAGAACTCCAGAATTGATCACAAATCAACAATGAAAGTGAAATTACAGAAAAAAAGCAATCAATAAATGACCAAAAAACTCAAGAAAAATATGACAGTTTACACTCAAGAAACTGAAATCTCAGAAAAGATGAAGAACACTCGCAAGATTCTTCAAAAGACTCAGAGAAAAATGCTGGAAAACATTCAGAAATTCTCAAATTTCTGGTCTGATACCATGATGAAGTTTGTAGTATTACAAACGCAAAATAAAATGCGGAATTATTATTGATGAATTGAAAGTTACAAGTTAAGTTACAATGCAGCTGATCATGGGGTATTTATGCTTCATACACCTCATGAATCAGTTAGAAGTAAGTTACAAATGGTTACAACAGATGATAACTGAATAACCATTTTCTGCATTACATCATACTAAACTAATCAGCAGGCTGTTGGGACTTTCGGTCAACAGGTTGGTGAGGTCTTCATATTATCAGCTAACTGCAACATTCCCATCAGCCTATATACTGTAACATAATCACAATTAGAGGAGTACTAATTTACTAGAAAATAAGAGAGCTTCCTAGAGAGAGTTTTGAGAAAGATAAAATGTCGGTCTAGAAATTTGAGTTTTCTGGTAGCAATCCAAGGCGGGATTCCAGCGGGTTGTTCGTGAGGATCAACGGTAGAGGACGAACACTTGGGCAGCTTTGCGCACTACTATTCTTTTGTAGATGATAAGTTTCGATCTTTTAAATTATCCAAGGTAACTTTCTTGTTTACTTATTTTATGCTTTTCGCTTAAACGAATTCGATCTTGGTAAAAGGAAATTAAAATTTTAAATTCCTATGCGTTCCCACGTTGATTTCCTTACACATCGTCTTTTTGACAATGACAGGTTGTCATCCAATCACAGTTCCCAATTTCTGGACGCTGAATTTATCCATCTCAAATTAAGCTTATCTATTGATCAAATTTTGATCAAAGGATCCAGAATTATCCTTATCATTGATAATATCCTTAAAGTAAATCATCAAGATATTTTTGTAAACTTGTACCTTTCAGCTTTGATATAATTTCTTCTCTGCTGAATTGTTCAAGTTTGGTCTAGCTCTGCTGAATGTCTACTCAACTGATTTCTTCCTCAGTTGAACTCCTCAAATATAATCCTTCTCAGTTGATTTCCTTTCTCAGCTGAAATTTCCTTCTTATCTAAGTTTTTGCTCCATCTAAATCTTGATTCAAAGTCTCCTGATTTTATTTCAAATCTAAATAGCCGTGAACTTTAATTGTGAGATCAGAGCACACCATATTTACATTTACTTGAAGATTCCATCAGATCATCTTTACTTCAAGCCTTCAATACAAGACTTATAAGAATATTCCATGCTATCCACAGACTTACCTGAATTATAACCTTATAATCTCAATGTTTATCCTCCTTGTCCGAGTTTGATCCCTCGGTCTACAAGTCTTCAGTCTTTAATACTAATTCTGATCCCTTAACCTTCAAGTATTTAGCTATGGCATTCATTCTCTACTAAAATTTTTGCTTAGAAGTTCTTGACTGTCCTAGTCTACTAAAAACCTATCAGATGACTATTACAGTGCTTGTTTAATCAACCTATACAATATCAGACTCTACTAAAACCTATATATGAAGTATAAACATCTTTTTTGCTTGCATCTGTAGCAATTGGCATGGCAATAATCAAAACTATACAAATCCTAACAATATGGAAGTGATTATGTGTGCCTAATTGATAACGTCAAAAGTATCACGGGTGTTTAGCGGTGGTGTACATGGTGGATATCTGGCTATATTAATGAGTGACCACGGGTGGTGCACGGTGGTTATGATGAATATGCGGTGGAGTAAGTAGTGGTACGAGAGTAAAGAGAGTTAGAAATTAGGCAAAGTTCGCCCTAGTTTTTGTATTAATGCATATATATGTGAAGGTTACAATGTGCCCTATTTATAGGGAAGAGACTGACCAAAGTTCAACTTATTTACAAATAAGGACATATAGCACGAATAGATATTTATCTACACTAGCGGGCTCGTAGCGGAGCCAATAGGTTGCGCCCCTGATGACCTCGCTGATCTTTGTGTCTTTCATGTCCTCGTCTTGCCGAACCAATGGTAGCTTCTCCTTCATAGCGTTGTGGGCTATGGTCTTTGGCGGAGCCGATTGCCTTATGGGCTCGCAGGACGGCCCCCCAGTCTTGTTGGCACCGCATGAAGCTTAAGACCTAGGGCCCAATCCTATAGGTTGCACACCCAAGTTGGTCTATGAGCTCGCGGACGATGGTGGCCGGAGGCCTTATCCACTGCTCTGGTGGCCTGACGGACCCGAATAAAGATCCGCAAGCTGAATTGATGTTCAGGCATATCACTAATATACCTGAGACTAAAAAGGAAATTTTGAATGATGCTCATTAGATATGAATCAAAGTTCTCTATAGAAACAGTAAGATTTATAAGGACTTATGACGGTACTTTTGGTGTAATAATATGAAACGTGACATTGCTGAGTATGTAATGAAATATCCTATATGTCAACAAGTTAAAGTGGAACATTCAAAACTGGTTGAAATGTTACAACCTTTGGAAATTCTAGCATGGAATGGGAACATATATCAGTGGATTTCATAACTGGTTTACCTAAGGTTCAGAAGTTAGACACAATATGGGTTATTGTAGATCGGTTAAATGAGTCTGCGCATTTCTTGGCTATAAAGGAAACTTCATCATTGGAATATCTGGCAGATTTATATATGAAAGAAGTAATAAGATTTCATGAAGTGCCAGTATCTATTGTATCATACATAGATACAAGGTTTACCTATGATTTTTGGCGTCAACTACAATCTAAGCGGGGTACTAAGCTCAATTTTAGTACAACATTTCATCCCTACGCTGATGGACAACCTGAAAGGACAATACAAACCATAGAAGACATGATAAGGGCATGTGTTTTAGCTAATGAAGGAAGATGGATCGATTATCTTAATTTGGCAAAAACTGCATATAACAACAGTTACCATTCCAGTGTTGGTATGACCCCTTATGAAACAATACATGGAAGAAAGTCTAGACCACCACTTTACTGGGATGAAGTGGGTGAGAAGTTAATTATTGGACTTCAACTTATGCAAGACATAATGGACAAGATAACAGTGATCAGAGAAAAGCTCGAAGCAGGCCAGAAAAGTCTAATGTAGGGACGAATCTTAGGAATTCTTTATGGAAAATCAAGTTTGAGCCATGGATCTCACATTTCTTTTGTAAGCTAATAAACAATTCTCTTCCTACTGCGACAAGTCTCAAAACACAAAGAGTGAGTGATAACATGTGTCAAATTTGTCACAATAACATTGACTTGACAGTGCCTTTTTGAATGCGACATTCCCCGAGCTGTATGAGGCTTATCCTAGAGATCTTTCTTGGACAAGTCTTCGACTCTAATCTTATTTTTTTATTGATTTTTTCGAGTTGCAACTTGAACAAGAGGAAGACGAAATAAACCTCCTTGTATGTACACTATGGAACGTTTGGAAGGCTTGGAACTCGCAGATTTTGAGAGACAAAATGTTTTATGTACAACGAATCATCTCGCAATCAATTGTTGAGGCAGATGAATTTTTTATCTCTAGCAGAAACCATGTGCAAGCCACAACAACACTACTCTAACTACGATTTGGCACTCCCCAACTCCGTGTACGTACTTTAAAATTCAAAGTAGACGCAACCATAACGGACGGTTCATCGGCTGTAGAAGGACTTATTCGAGACTATCAAGGGAACGTATTAAACGCTTTCTCTTAAAGTTTGAAAGGAGTTTTCGATGTCTTGACGGGAGAGGGATTGACGATCTATCATACAATTTTGTTGCAATCTCGCAGGGTTTCTATAACGTCGTTTTATAGGGAGATTATCTGTTGATTCATCGAAGTTGATAGCCGATCAGATGATTTCCCACCGGTCAACTGTATCTTAGAGGACTGCAAAGTAAAAATAAAAGGCTTTTTTTTGTTCAAATACGAAAGATTTAACTACATACTACTTATGTCTTAGACGAGACTCGAACCCAAGTCGCCTAACCGTTATGCTAATGTACTAGAACTCGAAAAAAAAAAAGAGTAAATTAATTGATTACTTGTTGGCACGGTACGAATAAAGGCGTTGTGGGACATCAGGTGAGAGCGATGGGACGGAAGATCTTGCGGAAAACATAAACGGAAGCGACGCCGACGGGGTGAAAAAAATTTAAAGGACGTCTTCACCTACTACTCGTGAACTCTTTATGTTGCTGCACTAAATTGCTTTCCCCATTATACTTTTCTACTTCAAAGCACAATGCCGCAACTAATTTTTAGTTTATAGCTGGTTGTTGATCATTTTGCAATTCCACTTTCTTAGCTTGCGTTTCTGCTAATTCAACTACCCGAACATTGCTTGAATTGAGAAGTGTTGTTATTCCTCCTAAGATTTGATGGCAGGAGGGTACAGGGGAGACGACGACTACGATTACTTGTGCAAGGTGGTTATTATCGGAGATTCCGGTGTCGGAAAATCTAATCTACTGTCGCGCTTCACCCGCAACGAATTCAGTCTGGAGTCTAAGTCAACTATTGGCGTTGAGTTCGCCACTCGTAGCATCCGCGTCGATGACAAGGTCATTAAGGCTCAGATTTGGGACACCGCTGGCCAAGAAAGGTATCCCTTGCTTGTTTTATTTCTTTTTTAAATCGAAGATGTTACTTGGACTTTCAAGTTATTGTTTGAAAATAGAAAAGTTTCCTTCCGAAATTTCTGTTTGATTTCTTCAACAACCATGCCAATGCTTGCGGTAATTGTTTGTTTTACTCAGATGCTTTTGGAGCCATGATTCTTGTTTACAGATTAAATTGTGTTTCATTTACTTTCTTGTTCAAATGGAGTAGTAGTGCATATTGTGGGCATCGCACGAGCTCTTGGTGGGAAACACTGTCTATCTAATTTAAGGGTGGTCCTAGATCACCATTTTAAAAGGGGAGAACTGACAAGTTTATTAAATTGGGATTATTTTATTTTTTTTCCACATATTTTATTCTCAGTCCTGAACTATTTTGAAATTCGTGATATTAACATGCTATAGTACGTGCACTAGCACGAGGCTGGTGGTATGGTGGTTGTGCAAACTTATTGGCATCAGCCATTGTTGGTATTTCTTATTTACTGGATCCCAAGGTGGTATTCCTCATTAACTGAAACTAATTAGATGAACCTAAATTTGAATCACACATTTAGCTGTAGATGTAAGATCCTACATCGGTAAAATAGTAGAATGCTCATCCCGTATAAGTGTGAGACATAAATGTTTTGTCAACTCGGGATAGCCCTTTTAGACCATGCGAGGACGACAGTCTAAGATGTTGACCGGATCATTTATGACTCATTTAGTGCCACCAGACCCAAATTCTGGGGCGTTACAGTATATGACAAGGGTAGGCAGTCCGTTGTTGATTTCTGGTTTGAGAAAAATCTTACAAATGGTATATAAGTAGGAGTGTGTTTTGATTTCTCTGAGGTTTACTATGCCGTTACTCTGCTGCTTGCTGGATTAGTTATATTATTTTAGTCACCTTGTTTTATGATTTTGCAATCTTACTTTCATGTAACTATGTGAAGGGCATTTTAGGATTCGAAAAAAAAAAAATAGTCAATAAAAATTGGACACTTGACACATTGAACCAAAAAAGTAGGCATACTGTAAAAAAGTGAAACAAGGGAGACTGAAAGTGCCTTTCTTGGTCTTTTGTTAAGTTTTTCTTTACTGTCAAGCTTGAAAAACTTGTAGCTTATAGCAATATGAGTTTATGGAGGTCCCTGCTGTTCATATCTAATGCAGCTGATTGCATTCAGGTTATTGGCATGAATGCACGTTTTTTCAAAAGAAATGTCATGAGTCTTGAAAAGGGAAGCCATGATTTTACAAGCAATGAAGTTTTTCTTTTTTCTTTTGGTGTAATACTGTACTTTTTAAAAGACAGAACTATCTGATGTTGTAATATTTTGGGGCTATATTTTGACGGACAGCCTTTCTATGTTGTGAACAAAGTTTAATTTGATGTGGATGATGGAATCAGCTTGCTCTTGAAACCGTAGTTTTAGTTTACTTGAATGTTTCATGCCTAATTCAAGGGACTGTGTGGTAACTAAGTTGTTTTAGAGAACAAAGTTTAATTTGATGTGGATGATGGAATCAGCTTGCTCTTGAAACCGTAGTTTTTAGTTTACTTGAATGTTTCATGCCTAATTCAAGGGACTGTGTGGTAAATAAGTTGTTGTAGGTTCAGTTAACTCTGATTTGAAGATCCGGCAAAGTGCATTTAGTGGCACTGAGGTGTCATTATTTGAGGGACCCTTGAAATGTCACACTCTCAACTTACTGTGCAACTAAAACTTACTTGAAAATCGACTTTCAAAAGTTGAATATGTACACCCAAATTCTTAAAGTGTATTCATCATATTTAATTGTTTAAAAGTTGATTTTCATCGTGATTCCCTGCTAGGTGTGCTGACAGAGTATAGTGGTTTGGTGGGGTGGTTATAAAGACCCCTTCATTTAAATGTGTTTTTTTAGTTGCTTATGAGTACTACATTACTGTGATGCATAGTTAACATGATTCTTTTTCATTGGTTTAAGGTACCGTGCAATTACAAGTGCGTACTACAGAGGCGCTGTTGGTGCCCTACTTGTGTATGACGTCACAAGACACGTGACATTTGAGAATGTTGAGAGATGGTTAAAAGAGCTGAGAGATCACACAGACCAGAATATAGTGATAATGCTGGTGGGAAATAAAGCTGATTTACGCCATCTGCGCAGTTTCAACCGAGGACGCGAAGGGCTTTGCTGAAAGGGAGAGCCTTTACTTCACGGAGACTTCAAAGACTGGAATCCCTGAATGTCTAAAAATGCATTCACAGAGGTACTTACTCAAATATATCATGTCGTTAGTAGGAAAGCACTTGAGATTGGCAATGATACATCAGCTTTGCCGAAAGGTCAAACCATAAACGTCGGGGACAAGGATGACGTGTCAGCTGTGAAAAAAGTCGGTTGCTGCTCAGTCTGACTTATAGAGAGCAGAATATGTGGATTGCTGATATAGAAACTAGTTTCTGCCTTGTGTTGTTCATTTACTTCTTATGGACCTTATTATGTAGGTTATTATTACTTTAAGAACTTAGCCACGTTGAAGATTGAGTATGACCTAATGGTAAATGTCATAGCATTTTTCTATTATCAATCAAAGTTCATTTCCATTCTCCTAAATGAGAAAAAACAAACAAACAAATTTAGGTGGTTCCACGATGGTGCTAATAGATATGAGAAGTTCCATAACTTCATTTTTTTGGTTCATACCCTCAAGCCACCTCATATTATCAATTATCCTATACTATCTTTTTGAAAGACAATAGGTTATCAATCACCCCTAGCAATCGTAAACATCTCGCATTATTGCTTCAATGTCACTGATCAAACCATACTTTCACTATGTTTATGTGGATTGATATTTTGATCCAGCTTTAGTGGTATCTATCGATGTTATCCTCAACGACCATTGTTAGATGTGGTTTTTTTTTTATTTAATCGATAGTTACTCCTCTAAGAACTAATTTACTTTGTGGGTTCGAGGTTGTTATATAAGCATTCTTAAGAAATGTGGTAATAGTCAAACCATCACCTTCCTATCTTTTGAATCATATCACCAACCTACATTCATTGCATTAAGACATTTCACGAATGATGATACGGGGATTCACTCCTCCACGTGGAAGTATCTGATTGTCCAGCTGGCATGTGGAAAAGTCTACGCTGATGATCCACATCGGATCGAATGCTATGCACACCAAAGTGAAGACCGCAATGACAAGCGTGATTATGCAAGTGTCCCACCTCGATCACTCATGCCGGTATTCCTCGAGTCGATGCCAAGACTTCCAGTTCAGATACTCGGGCCCACCACCCAGCAGGTTACTTGGGCAGGAAGGCAAGGCCCATTTAAGGGTATTTATGTCAATAGACCTAACCGCCCTAAACTTAGGGCAGAAGAAGGACATGTGCCTATAAATACATCATTTCAGGAACTACGTAAGGCTTGATTCCTGGACATTCACACAGGATACGTAGGCAATCCAAGATATATTCTTGGACTCAGCCATAAAACACCAAAAACACCATCTTTCACACAAGATACCTGCTCGATTCCTTTGACTCATCCCTAGATTACACGTGGCCCAGATTATCGGTGTTGCATTATTCAGCATCATCAATTGGCGCTAGAAGGAGGGTCTTCTACCGGTGAGTTGGTAAAGATTTCGCAATGGCTCCACCAGCAAGAAAGAAGCCGACGAACAGCAAGAACCCGCAGGTCGAAGAGCAGACAGACATGGATCCAGCAGGGGTCCCTTCTCAGATTCAAGAAGTCCCCACTGGATCTAGACCCGCAGTGGCCGATCCGCCTAGGCCTCAGCTTCCCCCGCAGCTGCAAGACATGGCCGATCACTTAGCGTCCTTAGATGAAGACGCCCTGAAAAGAGTGGTGGCGTCGGCGTTTATAGGTAAGGGAGTTTGTAATCCCCCAGAGGAACACCTGTTAGATCCACAGGGTCGGAAGGAAGCTGAAATAGCCAGGGGAAGAGGCCTTTGGACCCTCAGGAAGAGCGAGTGGATGAAGTAGAAATCAGTATAACCAGGAAGCGCCCAGAAAATGAAAAGCAGCAGCAACAGGTCGAAGAGAGCATCCGAAACGAGTTCAACCGTATCGTAGGGAAAGAGCCGATGACAGAATGGCTCGAGTCGCCTTTTAGCCTAGAAATCGAGATATATACGATGACAGAGTCGTTTAAGCCACCGAAAATGGAACCCTACGACGGAACCACAGACCCGGAGGACCATTTCTACCGATACATATCTTTGATGAGGTTGAGAAACGCAAACGATGCCATGAAGTGTCGTGCCTTCGACACGTTGCTCACAGGTCGAGCTCGTGAGTGGTTCCACAAACTGCGTCCCGGGTCGATCTCAAGTTTTTTACAGTTAGGCCAGAAATTTTGAGATGCCTTCATTGGAAACAAGAAGTTCCATCTCAGTGCCACCCACCTCATGAATATCAAGCAAGAGAAAGGGGAGTCGACCATTGATTTTATGAGGCGTTTCAACCTCGAGGCCATGAAAGTGCATAACGCCAGCGATGCGCTGCAGGTTAATGCCTTTGTTGGAGGTCTGCGCAATATGAAACTGTATGACAAGCTTTCCAAGAAGATGCCTAACGACATGGACGAATGTGTAAATATAGTTCATAAGTTCTGCCAAGGTGAAGAGGCAGTGCATCTGCACACCATTTCACTTGGCCTTAATTCAAGGAATGACACCCGGGGCCAGTCCAAGGGACAGCCAAAGGGTTGAAATGATGATGGGAAATCTAACGTGTTTGATCGACAATGCCCAATCACGGATCGTCTCGGGAAGAAAGGGAATCAAAGAGCGTGATTTTATCCTCTCCAACCGATCATGTGGAGAAGTGTCGCTATTATGATTAAGAAGAATATCGCTCGAACACCCAAGCCAATGTCCAAGGACCCTGAGAAGAGGAAGAATACCCACAAGTATTTTGATTATCACAGGGATGTGGGGCACGACACAGAGGAATGTTTTGATTTGAAAAGAGATATCGATGCCTGTATCCAAGAGGGTCGATTGGATGAAGTGATCGACAGATCGGAAAAGGACGAGCCCAAGGGTCGTTGAGAGTATAAAAGAAAGAGTTATAATGGGAAGATGGATCGATCGCCGCGCCGAGACAATCGAGGCGACGGATAGATCGACCGAGCCGACCTACAGGGATAATCGATGAGATGATCGTCGGGAAGATTTGAATCGAGACCCTCACGGGGATAACCGCGTCGGGTACGACGTCAATACCATTGTGGCAGAGCATGGGTCTGATCGATCTAGGTCGAGTCGACAGTCTTCGGACCGATCGAGAGAGTCGAAGAAATTGAGGTTCACAACGGAAGTGGGTTATGGACCCAAGGATGATATCCCGAGTTCGCACGACCATAGCGGGCGGTTGGACATGAAGCGGTAATAAGTCGAGGTCGGGTGAAGAGAGTCTGCGTCGATAGTGGAAGCGCCGTTAACATCCTTTATTACTCGGCCTTCAAAGCCATGAGATTGAAAGATGAAGATATTGTGCCATTATCTACCCCTCTATTTGGATTCACAGGACAAGCTATTCACCTGCCGGGTCGATCAATTTATTGACAATCGCCGGAGACGGAGAAAGGCCGCACCATGGAGATGACCTATGTCGTAGTTAAGGCCCCATCGGGATATAACGCGATATTAGGTCGACCAGCTTTATACGATCTCAGAGCCATCATCTCGACATTTCACAACAGCATGAAGTTCCCAACCTGGTATGGAACCCATGAGGTAAAAGGAGACATCGAGGTGGCCAGGAGTTGTAGCTTGGTCACGATCAAAGGGAAGGGAGTTGGACAGGTGTTGGTTGAAGAATTAATTCAGGAAGAAGAGGAAGATCGGAGCTGGGTCTCTGTCGACCCGACGGAAGAGATCTGTAATCGGAAGGAGGAAGAGGGCCAAGAGTCCAGATCGGGAAGTGGTTGTCACACACCCGACATGAAAGCCTTGGTCGACCTCCTGGTAGAGTATCGAGATGTCTTTGCGTGGAAAGCAGGCGACATGCCAGTCTATCGGCGATATTGCGATGCATCAACTCAATGTCGATCTAAAAAAGAAGCCAAGACGGGCAAATGAAGAGGAACCTTGCTCCCGAGAGGAAGGAAGCGTAAGGAAAGAGGTTGACAAGTTGTTGATAGTCCGGATCGTCAAAGAAGTGTTCTACCCAGATTGGTTGGCCAACCCTGTGTTAGTTAAAAAGCCAGATGGTAGCTGGCGAATGTGCATAGATTTTACAGATCTCAACAAAGCATGCCCCAAGGATTCGTATCCTCTCCCGAAGATCGATCAGTTGGTTGACTCGACACTGGGCTTCGAGGTGTTCGGTTTTCTCGATGCGTATAAAGGCTACTACCAAATATTCATGGACCCCCGGGACTCAGAGAAAACCGCATTCATAACAGAGTTTGGAACGTATTGTTTTGTGACAATGCCATTTGGTTTGAAAAACGCAGGGGCCACCTATCAGCGGACAGTCAACAAAATTTTCGAAGGACTGATAGGTCGGAACATGGAGGTTTATGTGGACGATTTGCTGATCAAGAGCAAGTCCATAGGACAGTTTATTGACGATGTCAGAGAGGTTTTCGAGGTGCTGCGGGCTGCGAAAATGAAGCTCAACCCGAAGAAGTGCACTTTCGGGGTTCGATCTGGAAAATTCTTAGGCTATATGATATCAAAGGATGGGATTCGCGCTAATCCGGATAAGATCGAGGCTCTGAAAAACATGCCTGCACCTCGTAACGTAAAGGAAGTTCAACGATTGACGGGTCGGATGGCTGCCCTCAGTCGTTTCTTGTCGATATCAGCACAGAGGGCCCTACCCTTCTTCAGGATACTGAAGAAAGCAATTCCATTCCAGTGGGATGAGAAGTGTCAGAGAGCGTTCGATGACCTGAAAGAGTATTTATCTGATTTGCCGACACTGTCCTCACCTCGAGAAGGAGAGAAACTCTTAGTTTATCTGGCAATCTACGAGGAGGCGGTGAGCGCAGTGTTGGTTCGAGAGGGAGATCAAGGGAAGATTCCGATTTATTTTGTAAGTAAGGCATTGCATGGAGCCGAGATCGATATACACTGCCGGTGTTGGCCTTGGTCTAGTCCATGCATCAAGAAAATTGAAGCCGTATTTTCAAGCACACCCATATAGTGGTCACCGACACCTTTGAAGCAAATTACGACGGCGCCCCGAGACATCGGGTCGGTTAGCAAAGTGGGTTGTCGAACTAGCGAGTATGATATCGAGTTCTTACCACGCACCGCCATCAAGGGTCAAGCTCGCGGATTTCCGGCCGAAGGGTTATCGATTCAATTGGAACAAGAAAAGCGGCCATCGAAGAACAATGGACCATCCACGCCGATGGTGCCTCGAGTAAAGAGGTAGTCAAATGGTTTATTGTCGGGTTAGCCCGAAAGGGGAAGAGTTCCCACACGCACTTCGATTCGAGTTCAAAGCCACGAACAACGAAGCTGAGTATGAGGCCATGATCACGGGTTTGAAGCTAACATCGAAGTTGGGGGTCGAGAATCTTTTGGTATACAACGATTCTCAGCTTGTGGTAAACCATATACGAGGTGAGTATGAGGCTAAGGAAGAATCGATGAAGAGTTATCTGAAAGTCGTTCAGGGGTTAATGTCAAAATTCAAAATAGTTCGCATCGAGCAGGTACCACGCAGCGAGAACAAGAGGGCCGACGCGCTGTCTAAACTCGCATCGAATTTCAAATCGAAAAAGAAGGTTCTGGTGGAGATGTTGGCAGAGCGGAGTTACAATGAAGTCGATGTGCAACCAGTGGTTCAGGGATCGACGTGGATGGATCTGATAGCTCTGTACTTAAAGGATGGAATTCTCCCGTCTGACAAGTCTCAAGCCAGAAAGATCCGGCTACAAGCCTCCAGGTATGCCCTATTCGACTATGTCCTTTATCGAAAATCATTTGTAACACCTTGGATGCGATGCGTATCGGAAGATGAGGGGGCTTATCTACTTGAAGAGATACATCGAGGGGTTTGTGGTAACCATTACGGAGCTCGAATGTTGGCGAGAAAATGTAAACTAGCAGGCTATTTTTGGCCTTCAATGCAAAAGGACGCCAACCGATTGGTGATGAGGTGCAGGGCTTGCCAGGTGCATGATGTGGTAACACACCAACAGGCACAAGAGATGAATGCCATCGAATCGGTATGGCCGTTTGATGAATGGGGGGTCGAAATAGTCAGACCTCTGCCTCGAGCTCCGGGTAATTTCAAGTATGTTGTAGTAGCAGTGGATTATTTCACGAAATGGGTTGAAGCCAAAGCTCTTACTGATATCAGAGCTCAAACCATCAAGAAGTTTCTATGGGAAAATGTTTTGTGCAGGTTTGGAATTCCTAAGTATCTGATATCTGATAATGGGACTCAATTTTTAGATGACCGAGTGCAGGATTGGCTCAAGGAATTCAAGATCGAACATCGAACCACCTCAGTGTCCCGACCTCAATCCAATGGTCAGGTCGAGCAGACTAACAGGCAGATCAAGTTCGGTTTGAAAAAGCGACTAGAAGATGAAGGTCAGGATTGGGCGGCTCAGTTACCAAGTATTCTATGGTCATATCGAACAACACCCAATTCGCCACACAAGAGACTCCTTTTCCATGGCTTATGGATGCGAAGTAGTGATACCTCGCCGAGATCGACTATCCTCATCTCGAGTTTTGGCATACAACGCTGAGACGAACGCTTGCACTGCTTCAAGAGAGAGATAATATCGAAGAAAATAGAGAGGTTGCGGCGTATCGAATGGCCAATTATAAAAGAAAGATCTCACAGTATTATAACGCGAGGGTGAAGTATAAATACTTCCAAGTGGGAGATCTCGTGCTGAGAAAGAATGAGGCCAGCAGACAGGACCCAATAGGCAAACTCGAGCCGAATTGGGAAGGTCCATATAAAATTCTGAAGGTGCATCCTAAAGGATCGTATCAGTTGGGTAGGTCGGATGGAAGCACGGTACCTCGAACTTGGCACGCCACCAACCTCAGAAAATACTATGTTTAAATCGCATTCACTTTACGACATTTGTAACTTTGCTTTCCTAATTGTTTGTAACAAGTCGATATGACATTTGATTTCAACGTTCTATATTCAAGCAAATTTTCTTTTTTAATTATGCTGAATTCATAAGCTCATAGCAAAAAAGAAAAGGGGGAGCAGAAGAAAAAGCGCAAAATTCGACCTCGACACCAAAATTCGACAACATAGTGAATAAAGCCAAGTCACTGACAATGCTTATATCACTTTCGAGCTACGACCTATCGACACGATGGAGTTAGAACAAAATGGTGAATAAAGCCAAGTCACTGACAGAGCTTAAATCACTCCCGACCTTCAAATAAGCCCCGATGCGAGGCGGTCGGAAGATTCCACGATGGATACCTAGATCGACCAGATCATGAGCACCACGATGTGCGACAGTCGAGTAAGGATTTCATAATTCGATGTCCTTATAAGCCTGACGAGGCAAGATAGTCGAATCGAGCTCCGACCAGCCAAGTCAAGCCAATAAGGCAGTACAGTGCTAGGTCGACTCGTATCCAAGTGTACCATGAGTCATGCACTCATACCACACTTCGAGGGGCCACAGGGGAATTAAGTCCAAAGGACTACACCCCGCAAGGCAACATTTGCAAGGGAATCAAGTTCAAAAGGACTACACCCTAGGCAAAAGATCAATAAAAGACAAAAAACATTCAGTGGAAAAGTATAGATGTAAACACAAAAAACAAAATGCAAATTGAAAAGTTTCAAGTTTACAAGGTCGAATCAATGAAAAGCGAGTTCAGACAAATGTAAATACAAAAGTTATTACAACCAAATCGAATCAAGTTACTTAAAGAGAAAAAGAGAAAATAGCATCAAATGGCAGGCTGGTTTGAGGTCGAAGCATTGGGAGCGACTTGTTCATTCGATTCAACATTTTCCGCTCCATCTCCCACCAGAGCAGGGGTCACGTACTTCTCATACAGTGAGATGCCGGCCTTGAATTCTTTGAAGTATCGGCCGTAACGAGGAATGGCCTCAGGATCGTACAGTAAGGCTTCGCGATGGCGGATACTTCGAAGTTCGGATCGACTTCTTTGACTTGGTCAAGAGCCATGGTGAATCCTCCCTTCATCCCCTGAGTCATCAACAACGTCAGGTCATCTTCAATCTCCTTTGAAGCCAGGAAATCCAGTTTAGCGCTTTCCATGCGAGTTGTTAAACCGCTCAGGAGAGATTGAAGGTCATTACGAGCTTTGAGGCCCCCGCCAATTCGGCTTTTGTCTCATCAAGCTCGATCTCACTCGTGCTAGCTCCGACTTCATCTTTGCCGCCGGCATCCCGAGCAGATATATTGCGGGCTTTCGACAATTCATCTCGGAGGCAACCAAATCGGATTCAAGCTTGGCACGCCGATCATCCAGCTTTGTTGATTTTAGCCTTCGCTTCTCGATGTCGGATGTCACTTTGGCTATGGTCTCTTCTCGCTCCTCCATAACGGCAGATGGAGACTCGATCTTACTTATAGCCACCTTGGTCGCCAACCGAGCCTAAAAAGACAAGTAAGGTTAATTCGAGATCCAAAATCGACAAAAAGTTCAAGAAATCGCGTAAAAGAATAAAGACTTACCGCTCGAATGATTTTCAAGTGATACTCACTTAGCTCTTCAGGAGTCATGGCCTCCATCTCGGCGAGGCTCATGGCAGGAAGAGCCTCGACCCCACCTGAAGTCCGAGGCGGAAGATTGCGAGCCTCTTTCCCGATCCCATGCCTTACAGCAGTCGTCTTTTGCCGTTTCCTCGGGACGAGGTCCGCGTCATCCTGCTCTGTCACCTGGGCATCGTCGGGTTGCCCCCTCAGAATATCCGACGTCGAGGCGGAGTGGGAGCTCGAGCCGAGTTCCTCGACCTCCGAGAGACCACATTGCCGATCTGAGTAAGCTTTGAGCCGGAGCCTTCGACCGATACCGCTAATTCTGGATTTTCTTCGGTCTGCTGCCTTGGGGTCGGGCATTTTGCCCAAAACGTCCATTTTTGAGAAATATTCCACTGTGAACAGAGAAAGTTTGACATCAGAACGCAGTCAAAAAGAAATAGAAGAAGAAAAAATGCAAAATACGTAAGTGTAGCAGCTCGACAGAGTTAATGAGTATCCTACACAACACTCGAACATCTTCATCGAGCTCCAGATAAGCGCCCGGACCAGCCGTCTCGATATCAGCAAAGGGGTATAGGGAATGCAGGTTTCGAGTGGCGACGTCGGGGTGTACGGTCTCGATAACCCCACACCTATCGTGGGTATCGTACCGAGCCTCGCTCATGCCATTTCGAGGCCTGTTATACCAAGTATAGACATCGATGTCCACCAACCCGTGTCGGATAAAGAAAAACTGGGGCTTCCACTCGCCCTGAGACGAAGTCACCTTCCTCACGAAGTCCGACGCCAGAGGACGCTTCTGAAAAGTATACCATCCCGCATCTTGCAGGCTTTGGATGGCATAGTATTGGCGGAATAATCGAACTGAGAACTCGACCTTGGCGATTCGACACGCCAGTACAAATCCCATGACGCTTCTGACTCCATTTGGAGCAAGTTGTGGGACGCTGATTTTGTAATATCGGAGAACCTCTATGAGACACGGGTCGAAGGGAAACCTCAAACCCTCCTTCAATTGTGCCTCGTAGATGGCGCAGAATCCGGGAGGAGGGTCACAAGCAAACTGGAATTTACCATGCGAACCTTGATGTTTGCAGAAGAATAGGGTATGCCATATCGAATGCAGATGGTTTTGGCTTTCTCCGGGGTCAGATTGGAGATACACCCGTACGGCCCTTGGCCTTTCATCCTTGTTTGGCGCCTAGTAGCGGGTCGAGGGGACGATTCTTCTTCTCCTCCCTCTTCTTCTTCTCCGGTAGCTCTCTCACCGGAGGCGGTTGGACGCTCATAAACCGTTTTCTCAGAAGATTCTTCTTTTACCACAACAATTTCTTCCCTGTTTTGAGAATCGCTATCGCTACTAGACATGGAATCAACAACAGATGTAGGAAATAAAAGGCAAAAGAAAACAAAAAGAGTTTGAGCAAATGGGGGCTTACTTGCGTTTTTCTGGTAAAACAGAGACAAATAATGGCAAATGAGAGAGTGCAAAGCCTGGGGCTACTTTTATGCTTGTGAAATCTTCCAAATGATTTGAAAGGGCGAATTTGGGGGCAGTTATAGGGTATGTAACGCGAGAATCAAGGACAAAATCCCTGCGTGGCCCAATGACAGACGCTTCGCTTCCCACACCAATTAATGCTGGTACAGTGTGACGTCATCCTGATGACAACCTACATCGGCTAGAAGGACAGCTGTATTCCCGCCTAAAGGAGACCACGTGTCGAAAAGGTCATTCAAATTTTCAGATCTGACATCAGCACTCGAGATGAGCTTCCCTCCGATCTGGGGGGCTTATGATGATACGGGGATTCACTCCTCCACGTGGAAGTATCTCGATTGGTCCACCGGCATGTGGAAAAGTCTCACGCCGATGATCCACATCGGATCGAATGCTATGCACACCAGTGAAGACCGCAATGACAGGCAGATTATGCAAGTGTCCCACCTCGATCACTCATGTCGGTATTCCTCGAGTCGATGCCAAGACTTCCAGTTCAGATACTCGGGCCCACCACCCAGCAGGTTACTTGGGCAGGAAGGCAAGGCCCATTTAAGGGTTTATGTCAATAGACCTAACCGCCCTAAACTTAGGGCAGAAGAAGGACATGTGCCTATAAATACATCATTTCAGGAACTACGTAAGGCTTGATTCCTGGACATTCACACAGGATACGTAGGCAATCCAAGATATATTCTTGGACTCAGCCATAAAACACCAAAAACACCATCTTTCACACAGTTACAGCCGTTCGATTCCTTTACAGCTCATCCTTAGATTACACGTGGCCCAGATTTATCGGTGTTGCATTATTCAGCATCATCAACGAACAATCACATTTCTGAACATGTTTGCAAATTCCTAGGCCTACTTTTCTAGCACAAGTGTTGGCGACCTCTATCTGAGGAAATTGTGTATACTCACTTTACTCTTTATCCACAAACCCATAAGCATCTTCTAGGTAGACTAAGCGGTACTACATTCATAATATAAACCGTTCTTTGGTAATGTGTATCTTAATTGAGTTAAACATCGGAATGAAACTTATCCATAATTGTATTATGCGATTTTTCGGTTTCTCCTTTTACTGAAATAATTTCACTATCCGTTTGTTTTGGGTTGGAGTTTTTTTTTTTTTTTTTTTTTTTTTTGGGTTGTTTTAGATACTAGTGGATAATAAATTATAATAAAAATGATTGAAGTAATGATTAGAAAGTTAAAATGTTTTTTTGAAATTTGTGTAAATAAAGAAATGATTGGTGAGATAAATTGAAATAAAATAGTATAACGAATAAAATAATGTTTAAAAAGATAATAAAGTGAAATGATGAGAGATGATTTAATATTTTTTATTTGTAATTGAAAAATGATTGATAAAAAAATTGTACAAGCTATCTTATTTCTGTAGCCGTATTACCATTTTCAAATAAAATTGTGCACGCGAAGAGAGTGCGAGATAGAATTTCCCTTCATAAGAAGTAAAAAGTCAATATGAACAAGCTATCTGTTATGAAATAATTGATGTGAATGTCCATTAACTTACACCATAAATACCAAGAGGTTTTATTCAATTCTAGAATTCACTACCATTCATCATGTAAACCTAAGTTACAAATTCCAAGAGTTTTCTTGTCAATTATTATCATTCATTGTATCATTTGTAGTTGGTTCATCTACCTTTGGTGTTGTATAAATACCTCATCCATATCTTTGGAATGTGGTGTATAGAAGTTGAGATGAAGTAATAAGAAAGTTCATTCTTCCTTTTTCTCTACATCTTTGTTGTTGTATCTTTGGTTTGTTTTCTATTATTTTATAACACGTTATCAGCACGAGACTCTACCATTTTTTGAGCTCATGGTTCTCCCGTAATTGATATGAAGCATTACCTCCCAAATTGTCACAACATCAACGTAGCAATTCTTCTTGATTAGGTGAAGGCATTCATTTTTGACAATTTTGGATGACCGGGGAGACTATACAACTACATAGCAAAATTTGTTGTAAGTTTTTTTTTTCTTTCCCACTGAAATTCATATTATCATATTTAGAATTATGACTTGATGCCAACTATTTGTTTACTACTGTTACTATGCTTGTGGAGAATAAACGAATGTATATAATTAAAATTGCTCAACCATTTGATCTAATAAGCCTTCTTGAATTCAATAATTTCATGTGATGATGTTGCAACAGTATGCTTCCCTTTAATATCATGATTGGTTGTTGATATATGCTAATAAAGTCTTGCTTCTAAATGTTCTTGTACTATTGGTTAACTCCAATTCAAAGAAATGTGGCTTATGCGTTTTTGTGTTTTTGGTTTAATACAATTAGTTGTAGATGGTTGCTTTGAAAAGAAATGATGAGAATGATTATTGCATATAGACATAAAACTTTCTCTTGGACACAAACTAAATGTTAGCATAATCCATGGAATTACTTGTTGTTGTGCATTATTTGAATTATAAGGACATTAGATATCTTTAAGATTATTGGAATTGTCATTGTGGTTTTATATTTAGATGATTTTAATGCTAATTTCCAATGAGTGAAACCTTGTTATATGACCCTGTAGAATATTATTACTATCGCTTCTTTTCGAAATGTGCAGACATAGATTTTGCCCAATGCATTGGCTATATGAATTGTTGCATATATGTGTTAATTGGTTTCATCACTCCTAGGATATCTAAAGGTGTTCTTCTTACAATATTATTCTCGTTGAGTTATATGCATTTACTTGATGAACACTACTATTTGAGAAGAAAACTTTGGAAGAGAATTCCTTTATTTATTTATTATGCCTGAGTATTGGTAGAAAAAGGAAGAGAATGCACACCTTTGTGCATGGACTCTCGGTGTAGTATATGGTACTCACATTGCAAAGAAAATAATTAGGAAATGAAATCCGTTTAGTTCGCTCAATCGAGTTTCAAAAGGACAAGAATGAATGGATACCTTTGATTTGTCTTTGGCATGATTTTGTATTTCATATTGAAATTATTTCCATGTGTAATAACATGTGTTTATATGTTATTTTGATTATTTATACTGCTAACATATTTATACATCGAGATATGAGTTTAAGATGCACGTGTATTGAGATTCTCATTACGGGATGTATTGTTGGCCATTTCGCTTAGTGCTTATACTTGTCTTTTACATCGATTAGTAATATTTGGTCATCATATGGTAATAGCCTCTTACACGGTGATCAGTCATTTAAGAATCACATTCTACATGTTTGTATATTATATTGATAAATCATCTACGGCACTTGGACACAACAAATAATGTAAGAATTTGAGGTAAAATTTTATTCTTTATGATGATTATACAATTGTTTTCCTATATGATATGCACGTAATATTGATGTTAGTGGACTTTGTAACATCAACACAATGAGAGCTCAAGTGAGTAAAATGTCCCAATCAATTGGTAAACATCCATTCCATGTAGTGAATGTGACTCCATTTTCAAAATTTGGGAACGATCGTGGCGAAGCGGTGAATTTGAATTTGGCCCTAAAGATTAAAGCCAAACTTGAGATTGATTGTTGGCAATGACAAAATATGTCTCATCGATAGTGCGACAATGCACATTACAGAAATGTCTCAAAATAAAAAAATAAAAATGGGAGAAGCAAATAATAATTGTTGCAAGTGCTATATTGATATAAGGCGTCGAAAAAACCATTGATATTTAATCGCTTGAAATAAAGCACTATGCTCTCCCGAGTCTCGAATATATTAGTTTAGAGATATCTATAAAAAATTATGGTATCATATCGAGACTATGAGAAATAAAGAGTATTTACTCGTTATGAATATCATTTGTCGGTGAAATGAGTATAAACAATATGTTTGAAAATGATGAGACATGTCAAATCCTAAAAGATAAAGTGACAAACACTATATGCATCATTTTGGAATTAAATTATGTAAGATGCATCATGCCACCAAATTAAAAATTTTAAGTCAGATCATTCCATTCAATGAAGTGAACGTGGAAATATATTATTCTTTTGGAGATATCAATTACCATTGTCATACCAAAATGAGACAACGGATGAAACGATATTGAAATGTCAAACTCCGAAAGAGATTATTCCCCGCTTGATATATATTCATGAAGTTTGTTGATACCCGCATAAGAGGATATCACATTAAAATGTAGAATCCGTCACGGGTTATTGCAAATATTCTGGATATCGATTGTATATATTGTCCGAGATTAGCGGGTGGAAAAATAAATACAATTAAATCAATTCTCGTGACAAACATTATAATATAAATGAACTTGAAGTTCATTTCGAATAGTCGTGATTGAGTCACGAATACACACAATGTGGACAAAATTTATGAGATGAATTAAGAACTCTAAAAGAGTCATCAATTATGAGTGTTACGTAATATAAAAATCACGAAAGACATGTCATAAAATAGCTATATAGCATATCAATATAAGACACAATAAGCATTGTCAATCTCATGTGGGGAGAAAAGAACATGAAGTTTTATTATATTATTTTATCGAAACCCCGGAAGAATGTCAAAAATAATGTGAATGATTCTTGAAGAATCAAAATGACATAGTGCTATTGATGTTGATATTTATATTAAACCCATGAAACGTATAAGTTGTTTTGTTTCCAAAGATATTAATCTCATAGATATGAGATGATTAAATAACTTTTATAATCATTAGAAACAAAAGTCAAATAGCACTTGATCATGAGATTGATTTAGCAAAAATCATTGTGTTAGAAAATATGTAAATCGTTTGAAGCAAATGACAGAGCATCAAGTTACAGCTCGGTGCAATTACTACATTTTTAACGAAGATCATTTCCCGGCATTAGGGGGAGATAAGAGAACCCCATTTTAATATATAAGAATGCCGAGAAATTTTATAAAGATCTTCTACGCATCATTCTAACTAAATTGTGTAAATAGTTTAACATGCAATATTTAGCAAGGAACTGCCAGATGCTTTTACTGGGTATAAAGAGTGACTATTTATAAATGCACCCAATCAAATATGATTGATAATATTATCTACACGAGAAAGTGTATAAGACCGATCGGTGTAAAAGATAAAATCCACGGAAAGTGAATTCACTATTGATATTAAGTCACTCATGAAATATCTCAAGAGATTTGTCTCAAAACGAAACCCCAAATAAATTCGCGACGTGCATCCAATGATAAAATATTGGGGTTGCGGAACAACCGGATCCATGCATTGATAAGGATTCGGTTTATGCTAATATCGAATTAGCAATGTATTTCACGGGAGAAATTGGTAATATATTATCACAGTCGTCGACGACATATTTGCCTCATAATTTGCTAGTATAATCTGGATCCAGAACCCATGTCAATAATAGAGTGCTGGAAGCATATAGACTGGGTAAAAATTAAATAAACAATAGAGGCTGATCTTGATTAGAATTTGGTTCTGTAATAACCAATTATTGATTTTGATCAATTACATTCTCCCACTATGGATAACATCATGTTCCGCTACTTAATAAATCTGGCAGCAACTAAGGATTTTTATATGACGTTGTGACCGTATATTTATAGGTCACTAGACATATTTATATGAAAATGTATGATTGATTTTAGACATGAAAATCGCAACCTGTATATATTGCTGAGTTGCAAATGTCATTATATTGCTTAAAATATGGTTAAAGGTAAGAAAATCAATCAAGAAATTCCTATGAATAAGGTATATATATAAATAGCTCATGCATAATGACATGAGTTGTGTGATATTACATCCCCTATTTTTATTTAGAAGATAATGTTGATTGTGTTGCAAGTGTTGCACAAATGAGTAGTGGGTATGATAATTTTTAGCCCTTACATTTAAATTGGACTCTAAAAGAGATATGACTTATAAAAGTACGCTATAAGTGACAATCCGACATGTTTGTTCACTAAGTTCATTCCAACATCTATTTTGGAGAATTATGTTTATAGTATTGGAATGCGTACATTTGAATGATCATTGTCGTCGTGGGAGCGACAACTTCAAAACAATCTTGATGCTTTGGTCTCAGTATGAACAATGATCGTACTCTTTTCCCTTTAACTAAGTTTTTTTCCCACAGGTTTTCTTAGTTAAAGGTTTTTAACGAGGCAATCGGTCTGACATATAAAAACGCATATGTCATGAACTACTTTCCTTGTCTAGTTTTTGTCCCACTGGGTTTTTCTAGCAAAGTTAATAGTACATGACATATACGTTATGCAACTTAGATAGAGCATTCAAATCAGCTCTATATTCAATGATCTTTATCTACTATTACAACTGCAAAGAAGATTGTTCATCTCAAATTCAATAATATTTACATAAGTGGGAGAGCACATGATCTTCAAAGAGAAGTGAAATCGATATGCGATGAATCAAGCCAAAGTGTTGACCCGACAGATTCAATTACACTTAAATGATGAAGAATTGTAGCAGTACATGGTGTTCGACTGATATTTCAAAGGACACAAGAGGAATTATACATCATACTTTTGAAGACGATCTACAAATGAAAAGGCGATGCACAGTTGTTTAAATTAAGTGATCAAATCAGTCGATTTATTCACAGAAGCATAGTTTTCTACTACATTCGAAGATAAGATTTCCATTTGCCGTTTTGAAGCTCTCAAATATCGTTTTCATCATGGGAGTAATACAAGCACGAATGAATATGTACTATTTTCCTTCACTTGGATTTTTCCATAGGGTTTTTCCTTGTAAGGTTTTAACGAGGCATATTCTTTGTTTAATGGACATTCAAGGGGGAGTGTTATGAAATAATTGATGTGAATGTCCATTAACTTACACCATAAATACCAAGAGGTTTTATTCAATTCTAGAATTCACTACCATTCATCATGTAAACCTAAGTTACAAATTCCAAGAGTTTTCTTGTCAATTATTATCATTCATTGTATCATTTGTAGTTGGTTCATCTACCTTTGGTGTTGTATAAATACCTCATCCATATCTTTGGAATGTGGTGTATAGAAGTTGAGATGAAGTAATAAGAAAGTTCATTCTTCCTTTTTCTCTACATCTTTGTTGTTGTATCTTTGGTTTGTTTTCTATTATTTTATAACACTATCTTATTTCTTTAGCCGTATTACCATTTTCATATAAAATGTTACGTAATCCTTTTTCCTTTGAGATTGGATTTACAGATCAGGAGACAAAGAATCACCCTTTGCCTGTATTTTGATTTTGCACTAAATATATATGCCGAAATTTTGTTTATCTTAATATAAAATATTTAGCCTTAATAGTTTGTGATGATCTATTTTATCTTTTCATCATACGACTATGGTTTGACTTTCTCAAATAAAGTCCGTCTTTTAATATTGTACTACAAATTAAATGCCATATTCGCCTTCAAAATAATAATCATGATAGTGAATTCATCTGATCCGATTTAATCTAAAACTTAAACCATATATTTCTACGATATTATAGGATGAAATAAGATCCGTTGTAGATATTAGAAAATTTATGTGACATAATATATATGCCACGTACTACATATGCTCTCAAAATTAAATTGATTTTATCTTATTCCCAATATAAATACTAGGGAGTAATATTAAAATCTCTTAAAATAAAATACAGAGATTTAATTGAAATTTTATAAGTGGCTATGTAGACATTCAAAAAATATATGTAACACATTCAACATGTTACGAATTACATATGTCATAAAGTCTAATTGTTCAATATTATTTTTTTCTATATTATATATTGGAAGGTAATATGAAAACAATAAATTATAAAATCTCTTAAAATGAATTAATTAGGAGATTTTGTTGATTTATAATGTGGAGATCTTCTAGAAATTGCTAAAACCAATTAGGAGATTTGGACGCATTAAATACAAATATGTTGGGAATCAATCAAAATCCTGGACGCATTAAATGCAATATGGTAGAAATCAATCAAGGATATGAACGCATTAAATACAAATATGGTGGGAATCAATCAAAAGTCTGGACGCATTAAATATAAATCAATTCAAAAGCACTCATCCTGCACTATAAATATGAGGGTCTTGGTTATTTGCAAAAGACACAGAAACAATGAAGCACACAAGGAGTTGGTCATTCAAGATTAGAGAGGAAGCATCAAACACTCTATTCAAGCACCAAGAAGAAGGAGATCGAAGAAGCTCAAGAAGAATTCAAGCTTTCTCAACCTTTGAAGATTCTCCGTCAAATCCGCGCCTTCAATCATCTTTAGAAGGTCATCCACCAAGAAGGCATGAGTTCTTCAACAAACACCCACAGATCTTGCATCTCGACCAGGAGGATGAAGGTAAGTCAAAGCTCTTCTTCGAATCTCCTTCCAAACCAAATATTCTTCCGCCATATCCAGGAGTAATCTACCACAAAGTCAAGATCTTCCACCATATCCGGGAGAGAACAACCACAAATTCAAGATCTTCCGCTATACTCGGGAGAAATCAACCAAAGTCCTGTTCATCCGTCATATCAGGGAGTAATCAACCATAAAGTCAAGATCTTCCGCCATATCCGGAAGAAATCAACTAAAATCAAGATCTTCCGCTAAATCCGGGAGTTCAATAATTGTCAACAAGAGGAGAATCAAAGGACTCAAGAGATTGTAACCGATTTTATTTTCAAAATTAATAAAATTTGATTTGTTCCAATTTTTGTGTTTTCTTTGTTTTATTTTCATGGATACACACAAAATTTGCGTTACAAATTTCGATTCTCTCCTTTCATCTCTCGCTTAAAAAAGTCAAGAACAAATGGCACTAAAGACTTTTACAACTTCAAAGATCTAACTACTTGAAGACTACTTCAAAGAATACCGCCCCAAAGGTTATTGATTTGAAGGGCCCTACTACAAAAGTTGCTGTTTTTAAGGCTGTTTCCTCATCTCAGGGACAAACTTTTGGTCCCATCACTCAGAGCATGTCAAAGGAGTTTGGCCTCCACCACCTTTTCCCACAGGAAACTTCTGACTGATATGCGTCACCAATGGCTGCTGACGTAATAACAAATTCCACCACCTAGGAGGAGTATATTGCTAGCCTCACAAAGGCCATTGAAGCCCTCATGTCACATGTTCAAACTCAAGACGTGCAAATTGCAAAGTCATCCAACAAGATTGATTCCATTGGGGGCAGCGAGGCAAGGCAAAAGAATGGGTGAATGATGATGAGGATGAATTGTACGTCATTTCCAAAGAGCAAAAAGCCTTCAAGTCTCTTCACATAATGAATAACTTGAGGGTTGCCCCAGAAAGCTCTTGCAAAGATCAAGAAGCTTCCAAGTATTTTGCCTTGGCAAGTGATCTAAAGATTTCCCCTGATGGAACAATTCCTATCAGCCATATCTAGGAGTTCATTATGGGTACCATCAAGGGCAGGGTTGGAGGGTCCATGAAGTCGTCTCAAATTGTTGGTCCCTTGAAAAGGCTTTGGTTAAGTTTAGAGGGGGTGAATAAACTTGACACTTAAAATTTTTTGAAGTTTACAAACTCAGCAGGGTCAATAGTCTGCTGACTATTGATTCTATTGCATCTAATATTAAATTAAGCCTTGATACTTGTTTTTTAAAGATGATATTAAGTATTAGATACTCAGCAGTGAAATATGTGTGAATCCAGTAGCTAGTTCAACAGGTTGATGTTAAAAACATGCAACAAAATAAAGTGCGGAAAGAAAATGCAGTAAAGTAAAGTAGGCAAGTTTTATAGTGGTTCCAGGTGGTGTAATCCAGTCAGTCCACTCTTCTCATGTGATATTGGAGAAAATTCACTAGAGTCTTTTGAGATAGCTGTTATAAAAGTCCCTAAGGTGTTTGTCATTGAGCAATGACTGTGGCTTCACAAACTGAATACTAAGAACATGTAGGATTGTTGTTCCTAACTACTCCACTGGTCCTTGAAGGGTAGGATTTCCTCTCCACCAGCTCCACCACAAAAGCAACAGTCCTTGACAATAAAACAGTGCTTCTCTGTCTTCAAATTACATCTTAAAAATAAGGGGTTGAATCAAGTAAGTGATTCAGCTTCAACAAGCTTAAGATCAGTAGCTTGAGATCTTCAAGTGTGGATACTAGATGATGCTTGAAAACAAAAACACTTGAAGAAAATTCTTGATCAGAAATTAAGTCCATTCGATTCAAAGCAGGTATAGAGTCATTGATTGCTTGTAAGTTTGGTATATAATCTGATTCCAGGGGTCATCTATTTAAAGGTGAAAATCTTATGTTTGAATTTGAATTTCAAATCTGATTGTTATAGGATTTTCTGATTATTCCCCTAAATTCCCTCTGTTGTACTTCTTTGTCGATTAATCGTTGTCCTTAAGATAGATAAATCTATCAACCAATGATTTAATTCCAATTTGATTTGGCTCTCAAATCCTTACAACGTTCTCGCTATCCTAGCCATTGATTGACCGATTAATCCAATGTTTGTAAATCATCCTTATCCATTTAATCTTCTAGAAAAACTTGGATTAATCCGATATGAATATACTCAACAGATGTCAGTTTTATAAGTCTCTGGCGATGTACATATTTGGTCAGCTGACTTTTAGTCTGTTGTGTTCTTGATGAACACTCAGCTGACTGCTTCTCATCTAACTATTGATTGTGAAGTTAGAGTACACCATTTTAAGTATAACTAAGTCCCAATCATCACATTTCCTTTTGTGGAACTTAGACCTTCAATACAAGGTATATGTGATCGCTTTTAGGCCATCACAAACTTACTTGAATTCTGATCCCATATCCTTGGCTTATAAACTTCAATACTAAGTTTGATCCCTTAGCCTTCATTACTGAGTTTGAACCCTCAGCCTTCAGTCTTCAGCAGGTGTTAAACACTCTACTAAACTCCTAACCTAGATGCAGTGCCGACAAGTCACCGACCTCTTTCTGAAGGCTTGTTTGATCAAACCTATACAGAGATCAAACTCTAGTAAACCTATATATTTATTCTGGACATTTTTTACCTTTGCTCTATAACAAATAGTCCGCACTCATCATTAAAACTAGAATATGTTAAAAATTTCCCTTTTTAGTGATTTATGCCAATACCTCCTTACAAAGAAGGCAAAAGATAAAAACACTAAAAATAGAACAAACTTCATGTATATTTCATTTGGGATTCAAACTTTCTTAAAAAACTATTACAACTAGATTAAGCATAAAGATAAAATATGTAAAGATAAGTCTGCTGATCTAGTTTCTGTCTTTGTTTTGATCTCTTTTCTGTTGATATTCTCTGATTTCTCTTTGCATGTCTACCATCCATTGATTTTCAATTCTGGAGAAATCAATCCTTGTATATACCAACTTGCACCACTTCCAAGCCTCAGGTAGGGTCAACTGGACACCTTGCCAGTTGAATCCTTATCTCATGTAGCACAGCTTGAATTCTTCTAAAGAGTCTTTTGCTGACAAACTCCTCAACCTTTGTTCAGAAAATTGCCCTCTTCAACCAGCTGGGCTTCCTCTATGACCTCCTCTTGCTGTTGTCCTTAAGGATTTGATCCTTACTTCCCAAAATTTTAGTCCAAGGAAGTAGTTTAAGGCCTCAAAGTAAGTCATATCCTTGTAAGGTTTTCTTCTTGAGTTATAAACAGCTTTAAACTCCTTCAAAGAGCTTCATCACCAATCGAACTCTTCCAGTGCGAGGGCTCTAAAAGCATTAACTTCCTCTTCAAATCCTTTACTCGCTGAAACATCCTTGTCGCTTCTTTTGTTTCGATGTTTGCCCTTCTTCCCCCTTATTGACATCATTAATAAAATGGTTCAACAGGCTCAAAACACTTTCTTGTGTATTTACCATATTATTCAGCTGTCCCTCCATAATTTCAGTTCTTGAATCTACTGAAGTAATCCGGCCTTCTATAGTTTGTTCCAGCAGATTCACTTTTTCCAGAATTTTAGGATCAAATGCAACAGGGGTTTATGTCTCAGCCATTTTATCAACTTTCTTGTGCAATGTGGAAATCTCCTCAGAATTATGCTTATCTCTCTTTGCAGAATATAACTTGGCTTGAGTGATTTCTCGAAGCATGTCATTACTAGTGAACTGTAAATGAGTGACATTTGATGCAACAGTCTCAGTAGTCCTGGCTCTATTTTCCACCAAATTGAAAAGATTATCAAATCTTTGTTCATTTGCCCTCAGTTGATTTCTAAGTTGATTGATGTCTTAGCTGACAGCTCTCAATTCTTCCAAGATATAACCTGGTATTGTGCAGCAATACCAACCATATTTCCAGCAGGTTCTTCCAAATCATCATCTGGTCTTGGCTGTCTTATCACAATAGCCCTGGTTCTGTCCTACTCATAAGGTTCAAGACTTCCTTCCTCTAATCCAAAATCATTGTCATTGATGAAGGATGTAGTTTCTTTGCGCAGCGGATGGATCACGATTTACAAATTACAATACATAAATAAAGGATCTAAATTCCTACAAGGGGTTTAATATGTCTTACCAATAGCGGAAGAGAAGTCAAGATCTTTCAATGTGTTCTCCAAACGGTGGTTGGTGGACACCAATTCTTAATACTAGAACCTCCTTGATATGCTTCCAAAAAAAACTACAAGTTTTTCTTCAACTAAAACCCAAGACAAGAAACAAGTTTTTCTCTCTATTTTTGTGTGTGTATGTCGGAAAAATCTTCTCCTCATATGTCTTGGAAGAACTCTTTTATATAGGAGAGTAAATCCTTGGCCTCCAAGTTTCTAATTAATTAAATAAATAATTAAAAAGAAATCACAATAAAAGATAATTCCACTTATAAAAGATTATGATTAACCAATCAATCAATTACAAATCAATTATCTTTTATTAATTAATTATTTAACTAGTAAATAATTAATCACACAAGAAAATCTCTTGCACTTTATGACATGAGAGGCACCACACTTAGGGTTTTAGGCCCACGAAATTGTTTTTACACAGATTATATTATTTAAATTTCAACTAAATAATATTTAGCATATCAATTAATTGGCTCACCAATTAATTATCACCGAGGCCCAATAACAACAAAAATACCCGAATTACATGAGCCACATTGGCGACCATGGACCTATAACCAGTAGCTCCAATAATTAAGTAATATATTCATCGAACGGAATATTCATACTTAAATTATTAATTTCGGGATTACGCCACCATAAACCTGAAACTGGACTCTACCAATTATATATATATATATATATATATATATATATATATATATATATACTTACACTCAACCCTATGAGTAAATAAGCGTCCACCGATATACTCACTACATAATGGACTAACCTCTATAGATTTGTCCATTACGAGTGGGAAGTCTCCGTGAACCCGACTCGAGAATATCTTATCCTTATTTACCATTAACCCCTAGTGATCAATTAGTTCACATATCGACTAGTAGCTAATTAGTCTAATATGAACTCGGGCCCATCGATCATTTTCTTAGGGCTAACAAATAAGGGATCGTCTCTCTACTTCCCGCAGGAAGGAATGGATTCCATGTCCATGAAAAACAGAACTACTCACTCATCGTGAATAGTGCCAACGAGAAGTGACTTGGATATCAAAGTGATCCGTAACTAACACATCAAAAACTACCCGAGACAAGCGA